>JACDQD010000007.1:1494404-2694404 GCA_019843655.1 Lethocerus indicus | reverse complement strand
CTTAACTAAATAATTAGTGCGGGAATTTTGTTGATATTGTCTCCAAGATATGGGGTTGACAACTAAGTAATTGCGGACTTCGCCAACAAGTGGCGTTGTACATATTTTTAACTACGTCAACATCTTTGTGCACAGATTAGCCGTAGATGGCGTTGAATACACGTATAAGATACATTCAGCTTCTCTTCAATGTCCCGATTCAATAATGGGCTTTATTTGGTCATCATCGACCTCCACTGGACGTCCGGAGGCGCTCCCCTCATCTTTTGATGAAAAATCCGGAATTTCGCGAACCGGCACTGACGACACCGCCGTTGTTTCAATGTTTCAGAAAGGACCAAATAATAACGTATCGAAGAATCTTATCTGTGCAAAGATGTTGACGTACTTAAAAATATGTACAACGCCGCTTATCGGTGAATTCCCCAATTACTTAGTTGTCAACCAAATAAATTAAGCCCAATTGGCGCCAGCTGTTTCTGCGGGCTGTACTCCCGGCAATCGGGCCACTACTGTAAACGTTCCTAAATCGTTAGCGCTTAAGCCTACTCTCTCTGGGAGCTGTCTTGAGGTCCCAAAAAATAAAAAAAAAATAAAACGGGTTGAAAAGTGAAGCCGGAGACTGTAAGTGGGGCCTGATTTAGGGTACTGCCTCCGCCCGTATTGGGGCGCTAGTGTCGGACGATGCCTATCTGGCCTCGTTAGCGCGCCCGCCCACAGATAGCGCCCCGCCGATAAAACACGACACGCACACACTCCAAACTACCCTCTTAAATCTTAGCACCCGTCCGCATGTATATATATCTCCCTTTAACTTATACCCTTCTCTCCTCCCTCCCCCACAACCACCGCCTTTTCCTCCCCGTTATCGCTATATATATAGTGTAAAACCCGCTTGAAACACATGGACAAGGGAAGATAATTAACGGGAAAACCCCCGGACTCGATACCTGCACTGATTAAGATCAGAATCGCCTTCGAGTGCAGGAACTCAATCGGTCTAGAAAGGAATTATTTACCCGTTTTTATATCGCGAACTACAATTAGCTACAGTCGTCCGTTTCACTCCTCAAGGATTGTATCCGCAATGACGGCGTTATGTAACTGGGCTGGCGTTTGTCCGACTGCATCTTTAGCTGTCTGTTAGCAATTGGATATGACAGGATCTAATGTTTCCTCCGCTGATTGCGTTTCTGATTATATTTCCTTCTACAGTTTATTAATAGCTGTCAGTTTCTCATAGCGCAAAATCGTCTAAATATAGTGGGCAATTTTCGATAAATTCTGATTTACTGAAAAAGGCTAGGTGGGATGTACACGATTCTAATGATCTGAATGGAGTTTACCTTTCGAATTGGTGATTTAATGAAAATTCGGTCCGCAAGACGGCGTGTAAGAGCTCGTAAAGTCCAACGGTCTGTTACTTAACAACTGAAGTTTTGTTATATGGCCGATGCTCTCAATACAAGTGGCCAAATGTCCATACATAATGGCAAATGAGTAATTGAAGGGGAATTCCGAATTCACAGGTGATTGGGATCAGGCTGGATCGGATCGACTTTGCGATTCGCACATGTCGAGCATCCTGTCAGCACTATGCCTTCAGTGTTACTCCTGTACTTTATAATACTTAATAACGACTTTATAATAATAATAATAATTATTATTATTATATAGACGATTATACTTTGTGTAAAATAAAGACTACACCGAGTTTATCTTATCTCCACGATTATCACACTTTACCCCATTTTGGAAAATAAAATGCATTGTAACATTAGAAACGGAGATTAAATTCTTTCTTTAAAGTACGCGCGTTAGGCTTTTCCAGTCTCGTTACACCCCCCCCCCCCCCCAACGCTCGTTGTAACGCGGAAATCCGCAAAAATGAAAGGCCAAACGGAGCCGAGAGTCAGAAGATGTGTTTTTTCTTTTACCTATTCCCTCTTTGATCGCTTTTCGGCGATCAAAGCGGCGGTTGGGGCGCAGAGTGGGTTTAGCCGTTTTGCGGTCGCTGTTGGCTTCGCAGCGCGGGCTTTGTGCCCCGCTCCGACCGGGGCTTTTCTGTAAAAGTGGAAGTAGCGGTGGAAATCGGGGATGAAAGAGGAGGGCCGGGGCGCACCCCTCCTGAAATTTTTCCCCTTCGGCCTCCCTTTCAGCCTTTTCGGGGTTTGTCCCTCGATCAGCTGCCCTTTTATACGAATTGTTCGAATCCTCCTCCCCGCGTATTCCATCGAACCTGGATTCTGCACTCGTCATCGTATTTAACACCTTTAAATAACAAACTTTGGATTTATAATTTTTTATTAAACTTAGGCGCGTTGTTAGGTACAACGCACTTACGACTATCTGTCCCCACACCCGACTCAAAAAAATCGTCTCTTAAGACCATTACTAAAACGGACATCGAAATTGACCTTCAGTAACAAACGAACAATATACAAAGCAATAATCAAACCGACACGGACATACGGTATAGAGCTATGGGGTTCCACCAAGACATCCAACATTGCTCGCATCCAGAGATTCCAATCAAAAGTCCTTCGCACCATCCTTAATGCTCCCCGGTGTATGGTTCTAATCACACAATCCACCATGACCTCAACATACCCCGACAGTCGACGAAGTCGCAAAATCTCGGTTCCCGAAGTTCCACTCCCGCCTTTCTCCTCATCCCAATCCACTCGTTCAGAGTCCCTTTCCTCTCTTACCCATCCACTATCCCCACCACGACGGCTTAAACGCCACCGGCCAAGAGATCACCTCGGACGGTAGTTAAATCGTGTCAAAACGCCATCACTGGGTGGTTTCTTTATCGAGAGAAACACGTGAAAAATATACACGTATCAATTGCACCTATAACTGTAAAAGTTGATTGTGCAAAATAAAAAAGTTAATCCTGTATCGTAGTCGAAATGTTTAGATCGGGATAAAGACAACGAGTAAGTGTGGAGATAAATACACACCCCCCCACAATAGATAATACTAAGGAAATTTTATTTTCCACTTCGCTCTATCGCTCGCGAATCATTTTTGGAGAAGCTTCATCTGTCACGGAGCGTTCTGTGATAGTGCTGTGTCGGTGAACGGGCGAAATCCCGTTTCGACTCTTCGCCGCCGGGTCCAGTCCGAGCGGTCACCCGACATGAGTGTGAAGACGTCCGCGAAGAGTTCTTCCGATCTAGTTCTTGGCCGGAATTTTGAAATTCCTTCGCCGCTGTAGCCGTCCGTCTTCGGCGCCGGGTCTCCGAAATTCCGAACGGAAAAACTTTTAACGAGCCGCCTACCCCCGGGTACGACGGGACATTGTGTCGGTGTCGGATGGAGACAGATAAAAGCTGTGTTTCTCATTATCTGGGCCCGGTTCTGTGTGTGTGTGTGTGTGTGTGTGTGTGTGTGTGTGTGTGTGTGTGTGTGTCTGGAGGTGGTGGGTTCATTCTGTAGGCCCCTCCATTCATTGCCGCTTGTTGCTCCCTCCCTATGCTAACGAGGAGCCGGTTCTGCCTATTCCGAAGCCGACTACCGGATTTTAATCTTTTTCGCCCTCTCTCTCTCTCTCTCTCTTCCTTCTACTCCTTTTTTTTATTTTCTTCTCCGTCGTCTTTTTCTTTTAATCGAACCCGCTTTTGTATTTCTTTCTTCGCTCGGCCCCGGAGTGCGGAGTTTGAATCTCCGCGCACTCAACTCCCTCTTCCAGATCGCCCGCCTCCTTAATAAAGGTCTATAATTCAGTCCTTTCGGTTTTTCTTTCGCCCCTGTTAATATTTTCCGGGAATTCCCCCTTTGAATAAATATCGTGTGTTCGATTACATATGTGCCCAGTGGTCTAAGGCAAAATTTAAAAAAAAAAATGAATTTATCACTTATTTCACACGACACGATTTTAAACTAAATTTATTCGATATAATTTTTACGATATCGTCAAAAATGAACTTTTACAGAGTAGTTGTAATTACAACGTTATACGGAATTCGTCTAGTGTTTATTATGAAAGTGGTCTAAGTCAACAATTTAAAGAAATTATAGACAAAAAACATAAAGAAACATAAAGATCTTATGTGTTTACTACCGTACATCCCTCCGGTTTTTCAGGAACATTTTAAAAATCTTAAAAACTCGAAATTACGATCAAAATGGATTACTCGTTAAAAACGATTAATAAAATTTATTAATCATTTTTAACGAGTAAACATTCTACTAAGTATACATAGTATACATAGATAAAACATTTAATGTTTACGAATTATTTCGTTAAAGTTGTTGTTTCAAATAGAAATCACAATTTTTTATTACTTTAAGTCAATTATAGGACATTCGGTTAATTTTGAAAATGGCTTTAAAAACAACATTCTCCTTTGAAATTCACACAAAATTTTGTATCTTTAATAAATTTCCATTAATCGATACTAATAAAATTATAAATTGAAATGTAGCATAATGTAAAAATATTTTTTAATTTATTCCAAAGCGATTCATTAAATATCTCGAAACAAGAAATATATGACTTGGACCACTTTCATAATTCTAGTGTCACCGAGCACTGTTCCCTCTTGACGGTAGATAGTTAAGACTGGTAATTATTAGACAGAACCGGACGATTATATTAAATTTAATGCGTGTTTCTCTCGCGTGTAGTGGTTCTACGCATTTCTCGCCACTCGGTTGATTTTTTATTCTACGCTTTCTGTAGGCGGAAAGTCGCTTATTGTACGAGCCGTCCGCTAAGCTTCAATAATACTGACCCAAAAATAAAAATATATTTCTACGTTTGCAGGCGTGTTGGCCGAGGTGTATTACGTGAGGAACGGCGTCGTGAACGAGTACGCGTTGGGTTTCGAAGTTCCAGTCCTTCCAGGAATGCAGGAGCTACATTTCACTTGGCAGAGTCACGCCGGCAGACCGGTAAGTGTTATCTCTTTAAGAGAGAGAGAGAGAGATAATTTTTTAATCGTGTCCTCGATTAATTTTAAGAGTGCAGTATAACATATTTTACTGGCACGCTTGTCCTCCCGTCCATTGAAGCAGTCGCTCCTTTTAGCTATCGGTGATTTATCGTATATTTGTTGTAGCTGTGGGGGCCCTTGTGTTTACCGTTGCGACCGTTTTTTTTTCTCCAGTAGAATTAATCCGCCCGGTTTATTTTCACGGCACATCCGAACAATGGCCTCCGGGGGGGTGGCGGGGCGGGGCGGCCTAGAGTGATTCCACAAACAAACTTCCTTTTGTCTGTTGGGCCTGCTGGAGAAACAGGCGGTGTTATTGGAAGGGCTCCTCCTCCCCCGCTGAGGAGGGCGTTCTCGCCCCTTCCCCGGTAAACACTCGGCCTCCCCTCCGATAAACGGGGCCGTTGTGTGTGTCCTTAGAGAGCGACGGATGAGTGTGAATGCAAACGCGATAAAAATAGTCGGGCCGCCTAATCTGTTGTTGGCAACTTCGAAGAAGCTCTCCGCCCTCCACCCCGAGAAAACTGCCCCTTTTGGCTCAGTGGCTTGAAGTTACAGGCTTCGAACTATTCTCATTGTCGATCTTGTAAATCTTTAACCCGAGTGTTTGCGTTCAATCGGACTAAAAAGTTGAGACCAAATTCAGGTGGGGTTCCACCGAGACATCCGACATCGCTCGCATCCAGAGATTCCAGTCAAAAGTCCTTCGCGCCATCCTTAATGCCATCCACCATGACCTCAACATACCGACAGGCGACGAAGTCGCAAAATCTCGGTTCCTAAATTTCCACTCCCGCCTTTCTCCTCATCCCAATCCACTCGTTCAGTCCCTTTCCTCTCTTACCCATCCACTATCCCCACCACGACGGCTTAAACGCCACCGGCCCAGAGATCACCTCGGACAGTAGTTAAATCGTGCCAAAAGCGCCATCACTGGGGTAGGTTCCTTTATCGAGACAGACACGTGAAAAATATACACGTATCAGTTGCACCTATAACTGTAAAAGTTGATTGTGCAAAATATAAAAGTTTAAAAAAGTATTTGTCCTAACGAGGTTGTTTGATTATGAATCGATGAACGATGTGTTTGACAGCTTCCGTACGCGATCGGCGTGGACATCTCGGACAGGGACGCCCTTCTGCCCACCCGACTGAACATATCCAACCGGGGTACGGTACCGACCTCCATCCAGACGTTCAGCATCCAGCTGCCCTGTTCCGGCCACTCCACCGCCGAAGTCACCGTCAGGATATCCGTCAACGTCACCATCAACCAGGCCACCAACAACGTCACCAGCCTGAGCTTCATCAGGCGAAAAGTCTGTCTCAAAGGTAACCAACCCCTCATTTAATCGAGATAGCCGCCTCTGCACTTCGATTTTCGCCGCAGGACTTATAATTAACAGCCACTACAATAACCAACAGTTATTATTAGTTATAAATAGTAATTGTACAGTTGTAAAAAGATTTATTTGTAGTTATCGAGTATCCGTCGGTAAATACAAATTAATTTGTATTTTAAAAAACAATCCGAACAAAACTAATAATTAGGGATAGAAATAATAAAATGTATTGGACGAGAATTTCATCGAGGATTTTGTAGCTAATTAATTCATTGTCGGGGGGGGGTTATAAACTGGCAGTGTAAGTACATAGGAAGAGAAGTGCTATTCGGCACTGAGTGGCGCGACCCGAATTAATTGTGCGTACAAAGCCGCGTGTCATCCCCGGAGAAATTTACGGCCGCATTTGCGACAATAAGAACCGCCCTTGTAGAGGAAGGGGGTTCATGCATAACCAAATCGCATGCATAGCCGGCGTTTCGCGTGCACTGTCGTTGGGGAGCTGTCCGATTCATGAATTGGCTTCAACCGGTTTCTAAATTGCCGTTAATTTCAACGCCAGGTTCCATCCCCTGTCAACTATCCCTAGACGCATTCACCACACGATTCATAATTTCTCGTCTATTATCTATAAACTGTTGCCAGTCCTGAAATAGTTCAGAGTGCTCAAATTTACGGTGGCTTCATTAAAGTGCATACCGGCACTGTATCGCATTACACGGTACGCTATTAATAATAAAAGTAATAAGTACCGAAAGTTATGACGTATTAATGTAATAAAACGGAGATATGGGGCGACTTGCAACCTAATTTTTATTTCTTATCAGTTCAGTTTCGGTTATTCAGTTCTAACACGGTTTGTAGCCCTGCGAGTTGTAAGTCCGCGAACATCCTCGCTAAGGTCGCAATAAATCCTCGGCCCGTGTATTTAGGGCTAGTCAAGTTTAAAGTTATGTTGAGCCTAAGTTTAACCGAAGTTTAAAGTACCTTAGTGGAGGAAAATGTTGATTTACAGCGTTGCAAGTCTTTCAAATTTTACTAACTTTGAATACAGTAATGACGTTGATTACGTTTGTTTTAAAAAAGCTATAATCTTAGTTTACGGCTGAACAGCAGTTCAAATAATGTAAATATGTCGCGTTAAAAACAATCTGTATCAGCTACAGAAATATTGGTTTCAATAAACCGGGCTAATCCTCGTCAATTAATACTTGCGCGCTTGTTAATAGAATTCAACTATGTACGTATTGAAAATATTTTTTCCTTTGACTTGTAAATACCCTCGGTGTAAACCGTAATGTTCTTATGCCGTGGTTCGACTTGTCGAACGATTCAGAGGACGGCCTCATCTGCATCTCCGCAAAGTTTCAAAATACGATTAAAAACGCCCCGGACATGAATATTAACCGGTTGGTGTTCATCTCTCTCAGTAGAATCTTTCCCGATATCCGAAAGAAAACTTCCACCCTTAGGTCTTTTGCCCCGGATCAAGTTCTCCGGAAGTGCGAAGCCTCCCAAATATCCTAAAAACGGACTCGGCACAATTCCTTCCAGAGTATCAATTTTCCAGCAGACTGTGGCGTGCGCCTTTGCTAAACCGAATAAACGGGGTATTGAAGTTGACTTCAATATATAATTTTTCGAAACTATTTCATTCAAATTCGGGTCGCGAAAACCTTCGCTCATTTACTTCTTTCAGAACTTAGCTTCGGAATATAGTAATTAGTATTATGAAACATTTTTAAACACCGAGTCATTTTAGTTTCTCTCGAGTTTGGACACGACGTCAATAGGGCGTAAGTACATTATCACCCTCGTGACGTACAATTTCCTGCCCTTTGTTCGGCCGTAGGCGGGTCCAATACGATGGCGGCGCTTCACCGTCGTCAGTAGTGAATAATCTCGTTTTCCCCACCTTCACAGTGCCTTTGTAGCGCCCCCCCCCCTTTCTACCCTCTACCGAATGAACGGAATTTCCTACGACTGTAGAGACTATAATTTGGAACAGTGCCTGGTGGAGGCTAAGTTTAGGCGCGTGGGGCGCTTTGAATTTCTGTAAGAGAGTAAAAAAAAAAGAAACTATGTCTATTTGTTTTGTAAAGAATCGATGATGGGTGCCGGTGCAGGAGTGAGACAGGACGTGGTATCTCCGGGCGTCGAGGAGGACGCTCCGACCGCCGTCTACGTGGCCATCAGCTGTGCCTGTGCCATGGCCACACTCATGGCAATAGCCCTGCTGGCATGCTACATGCGCACAAACAAGGCCAGACTACACAATTCCAGGTCAGTCCGCGATTATTATAGATTTTATAATTTATCCTCCTGATAAAATTAAAATTATGTCAGTCTCTCTAACACACCCCCCTCCCCCCCCCCCCCGTATCCTCCTCTCTGTCATTAATTTCCTACCGTAACCGGTAACTGTACCGCGGCCATTTATTATCCTAGTATTATTGAAGAGAGTAATAAGGGTTGCCGTGGAACATGGGCCAGATTCAATTTCAACTAGTTTCGATAAAATTAGTACCACGAAATTTTAAAGAAAATCCAATACAGTAATATTTTTTATACAAAAGAAATCTGTAACAAATTAATAATTAGCGCCAACTCGAATCAATAGTTTTAATTATCAAATACAAATCACGGAATTTATGATTTTTTTTCTAAAATGTTGTAGAATTTATTTCGGCTAATTCAATTAAAATATATTTACAAAAGTGGTAACATCCAGCTTGAGATTTGTGTATAGGAATAAAATTATTTTTTAATATTTGATGACCGATGCTTGTAACTTAATAGTTGTAGAAGCGCGCTCGCCACCTATAAGGATTATGAAAGTGAATATGTCGGTTTGTTGGAACAGAGAGTCTCGGCTGGGTTCGAGCAGCAGTGGTCCATTCTTGGCGCCGGCTCCGGTCCTTAGCTGCGGCGGATCTTCGAGCGGTTCGTGCGCCAGCTCGCGCCACAGGACCACGGCCAACATACCGCCAGCAAACTCCACCGATCTACACCACAGAATTGCAGAATTGACAATACAGAGGTAACCATTCCAACAATTATTACTGTCACTATGAAAAAAATAATATTTAACTCTATAAAATGAATTTTTTAGTTTTATAAATTTAATTTAATTATCCGCTCCGTTTTTTTTTTTTTTATAAAGCGCTTACAAATTCAGTGGGTTATCTCTTCGGATTATAAAAATCATAAGTAGAAAATTTTCATGCTCGTCCATCTTTTGATTATTCTCCATTTTTTGCGCTTATTTTTCTTGTGTTAAAAAAAAAGGATATTTTCTTATTTGAAAACAGGTGCCGTGTACGATTAAGGAGTGTAGTTTTGGAAGGTACATTCGGTAGAGTCTACAGGGGAACCTATACAGAAGAGGACGGTATTGAAGAAGAAGTGTTGGTGAAAACAGTTACAGGTAATGAAATAACGAGTTAATTACAAATTACTTAGTTTTATCAAATGAATTTTCATTATATCATTGAAGAGCCGTGTTGGAAAATACAAATTTCAGACATTCATCGAAATAATGATATGGTATTTAATTCGGGACTTGATACCAAAAAAATTATTCCAATATAGGGTATGATAAATTTTCCACAAAAAAAATATTAAAATATATACTACTATATACTAATTATGTAAGCTGTTATTATTTTTAAATGTATAGCTTATTAATTGTTTAATTAATAAAGAATTCGCCGTATTTACTGAATTGCAGACCAAGCTTCTACAATCCAAGTTTCACTGTTACTCCAAGAAGGTATGACAATGTACGGGCTGAGCCACAAGAATGTTCTGTCGATCCTCGGCGTTTCCATCGAAGACCACACTGCCCCATTCCTGATATATCCGCATCAGGGTTACACAAATTTGAAAAGGTTTCCGTTTAAACTCTCCTTTATAGATTGTTAATCAGCCGTTTTAATTTTTTCGTCAGTGTCAACTTCAATTTTTTTTAAATACCGCTTTTATCGTGTATTATTAAATATTTTTCCTCAACATAATTGTATACTATCGATTGCTGTCTATATGAAAAACGAAGGGGGTAGAGTCGAACGATTAGGAATTTTAATTATTTATTCTTATTTTCTAGGTTCCTTCAGAAATGTAAGCTTTGTCCTGAAGGCGTCGCACACACTCTGACCACCCAGGAAGTAGTGGACATGGCGCTGCAGGTCATCGCCGGTATGCAGTATTTGCACAAGAAGCGAATATTGCACAAAGACTTGGCCACAAGAAATTGCGTGTAAGTTATTTTTTTTTTTTAATATTGAATAAAATCATCGTACGGATATAATATCTATATTTTGTTATTCGAAACGATGACGGTCGGTGTGAATAAAATTGACTGTGCACATCTTAGAGACCTTTGACGGGATTTATACATAAATTAATGTTTATAATTTATTAAATTGTATATTGTTATTTTAAATTGAGCAGAGAGTATCTTATTTTTTTTATGGTTTTATATATTGGATAAATAAAGATATGTGAAATGAGCTAATGCTGCTAATCGTGTTGAGTCCGCAACTCTGACCCGGTCTTAACCAAATTCTTAATGTCCCAAACGATGTTGCCGTCTAAATCTTGAAAGTTTAGATTTGGAAAAAATATTGAAATTACGGGTTTGCAATATTTGGAAAATATTTAATAATTATATTAATTATTCTTTTATAGCGTTGATGATAAACTGAGAGTGCAGATAACTGACAACGCATTGTCGAGGGACTTGTTTCCGGCCGACTACCACTGTTTGGGTGACAATGAAAATCGCCCCGTTAAATGGCTCGCCATAGAAAGTCTCACTCATAAGACATTTTCAACGTCTTCAGATGTGGTCAGTGGCTATCGCTATTATTGTCGTATTAAATTAGACGCCGGACAAAGTACGGTAACAATAAAAATAATTATATAAAATGGTACTGGAGTTCCTCAGCAACCTCCACTTGGGCTGAGAGAACACAGAGAATATATATTGTACCGATTTCGAGCGGCCTAAAAATCCTTACCGACTGTAAATTTATTATAATTTAACAGTAAACTAAAATATTTATTTAAAATATCCTCTCATTTATAAGTTGTATGCCCTGACGAGGCTTTTAATTGTTTGTATGTTTATTTAAATTGGGCCAGTGATCAGATTCTCCGTTTATTTATTTAATCGGTCTAATTTCTGTTTATCGATTGACGATTGGATTTTACCGTAGTGGTCTTTCGGTGTACTGCTTTGGGAACTGACGACATTGGCCCAACAGCCCTACGTTGAAATTGATCCATTCGAAATCGCCGCTTACCTGAAGGACGGATATCGGTTAGCTCAACCTGTCAACTGTCCGGACGAATTGTAAGTATATATAATATTACAGTGTACGGTTTTCGGCTGTTATATTAATTTCTGTTGAATATTGGCTTTTTAAAATGGAAACAATTTCTTCGCAGATTCGCCGTAATGGCGTATTGCTGGGCGATGAGCGCTGACGAAAGGCCGACGTTTTCTCAACTCCTCGTCTGTCTCCAAGAGTTTTATGCCCAATTGACAAAGTTCGTCTAGACTGCACTTGCGGACACAAAAGGAGACTATTGTAAATTTGTATAGATTTTTGTGAATTTGTTGCTCTTTCATGTGTACAGAATTTTCTTTCTCTATTTCTATTATTCTTTTCCTTTTGTAAATAGCCGCTGTATCCGTTGTAATTCAAAGTTGGATTTTGTCTGTTTATTATTAGTGGATGTTCCGATGTAAATTATACCGCTTTCTATTTCCCAAACAAAAATGTCTGCAGTAACCTAACTCTAACGTTAATTACAAATATTTTTTTTTTAAACACAAATCGCAAACTGTCAGCTTTGAATCATTATTTATTTTATGGAAGTTTACTTTGTGAATTGAAGACTGAAAGACGTACTAAACTAAATGCACTTTTATTAAATAGTGTCTGTATTTAGAATTTGAATACCTTCTTTATCTGAATTGTCTGACAAATGATAATGCTTATACTGAGTAATTGTATTCTGAGAAAATGTATATATATATATGAATATTTATAAGTAATTAGATAAAAAATATATAAATGTTATGTGTTGTATGATTGTAAATTGAGTTAATATATACTGAAATGTGATCTCAAATATGTACATATTGTATTATAGAAGAGCATGGTATTTTTTTAATGTTGATAATTACGTATCAATGTGTTTGTACCGTGATTTCCTTGTATTGTTCTAGAGGGATATTGTTTATATGTATATATATATATATATATATATATATATATATATATACATATATAGTCGTGTATTTAAATATTATATTTGGATGTTTTATGTATATTACGCGAGGTCTTCTCCAACCCTTCCACTTTGAAATCCTTACTTCCCCTACAGCTCATCGATTAAAATGGAATTCAGGGTATTTAAAAGGTCATGTAAAATGGGATGGAGGAAAAGGGAAGCTTTCCTTTGTTCTGTCCTCGACACAATTTGTCCTACAGTGCGGTTTCAGTCCCAAAAATGGGGTTTTTAGACGCAAAATCGACCCTAAAATGCGGTTTTTAGGCTCAAAATTGACCCAAAAATGGTGTTTTTAGACGCGAAATTGTCCAAAAAATGCGGTCTTTAATCACAAAACCGGAGTTTTTAGGCCATAAATCGGCTCAAAAATGCGGTTTTGTGGCCCAAAAAGGGGTTTTTAGATGCAACATTGGCCCTAAATGCGGTTTTTAAGCCTAAAAATGGTGTCCTTAGACGCAAAAATGGGCCACAAAATGTGGCTTTTTGCGCCGAAGAACACCATTTTTCGACCTAAACACCGCATTTCTGGTCCGATTTTGCGCCTAAAAACCGCATTCCTGGGCCGATTTGCGCTTTAAAACCGCATTTTGGGGTAATTTTGAGCCTAAAAACCGCATTTTAGAGCCGATTTTGCGCCTTAAAACCGCATTTTTGGGCCTAATTTTCGTTAAAAACGTTTTGGGGAGTTTTTAGGTGCAAAATTGGGGTTTTTAGGTAAATATTGGCCAAAATATACGGATTTTAAGCCCAAAAATTAGGTTTTAACGCGCAAAATTGGCCCAAAAATGCTGTTTTTAAGCCCTAATATGGGTTTTTTTGGCGCAAAATAGTCCATAAAATACGGTTTTTAGGCCGAAAATTGAAGTTTTTAGGTGCAAAATGGGGGTTTTTGGCCCAAAAAATAGGTTTTAAAGCCCAAGAAATAGGTTTTTAGGCGAAAAATTGGCCCAAAAATGCGGTTTTGAGGCCAAAATATGGGGTTTTTTAGCGCAAAATAGGGCCTAAAATACGGTTTTTAGGCCGAAAAATTGCGTTTTTAGGTAAAAAATTGACCCAAAATGGGGTTTTTAGGCCCTAAAATGTTGTTTTTAAAAATTGGGGTTTTTAAACCAAAATATGCCAAAATAGAGCCTAAAATAATTTTAGGGTTTTAGGTTCAAAATTGGGTTTTGAGTAAAAATTGAAAATGCTGTTTTAGTCCAAAATAACAAATTTTTTAAAGGAAAAATGAAAAAAATAAAAATGTTTTGCCCATATTTTTCGGCCCACAAGTGTACAAAAGTGAGTTACTTGCCCCTGAAAGGAGAGCTGAAAAATCGAAAATTTTCGAAATTTCAAAAATGTGCCCCGATTTTGCCCATATTCGGCCACAAGTGTAAAGTGAGTTACACTTGCCCCTGAAAGGAGAGCTGAAAAATCGAAAATTTTCGAAATTTCAAAAATGTGCGATTTTGCCCATATTCGGTCCACAAGTGTACAAAAGTGAGTTACACTTGCCCCTGAAAGGAGAGCTGAAAAATCGAAAATTTTCGAAATTTCAAAAATGTGCCCCGATTTTGCCCATATTCGGTCCACAAGTGTACAAAAGTGAGTTACACTTGCCCCTGAAAGGAGAGCTGAAAAATCGAAAATTTTCGAAATTTCAAAAATGTGCCCCGATTTTGCCCATATTCGGTCCACAAGTGTCCTAAAGTGAGTTAAACTTGCCCCTGAAAGGAGAGCTGAAAAATCGAAAATTTTCGAATTTTCAAAAATGTGCCCCGATTTGTCCCAAAAGTGTCCTAAAGTGTCCTAAAACCATTTTGGCCTTATTTTGCGCTAAAACCCATATTTGGGCTTAAAAACAGCATTTTGGGCCAAAAAATTGCCCAAAATATTTTAGGCTATTTTAAAATTTTGCGTCAATTTTTCGCCTAAAAACCTCATTTTGGGCCTAAAACCCAAATTTTGTGCTTAAATACCGCATTATTAGGGCTATTTTGAGCCGAAAACAACATATTTAAGCGCAAAATCGTATTTTGGGGAGGGAGTTTTTAGGTGCAAAATTGGTTTTTAAATATTGGCCAAAATATACGGTTTTAAGCCAAAATGAGGTTTTACAACATTGGCCAAAAATGCTCTTTTAAGCCCAAATATGGGTTTTGGCAAAATAGTGCCCAAAAAAGGTTTTAGGCCGAAAAATTGGGTTTTGGTGCAAAATTGACCAAAAATTTAGTTTTTAAGCAGAAAAATGGGGTTTTAAGCAGAAAAATGGGTTTTGACTCCAAATTGGTGCAAAAAGGGTTTTAGGTAAAAATTGACCCAAAAATGGGGTTTTTAGGCCCTAAAATTTTTTTTTTTAGGCCCAAAAATGAGGTTTTTACGCGCCAAATTGGCCCAAAAATGCTGTTTTTAAACCCAAATATGGCGTTTTTGGCGCAAAATTGTGCCTAAAATATGGTTTTAGGCCGAAAATTTGAGTTTTAGGTGCAAAATTGGGGTTTTTGAGTAAATATTGGCCCAAAAATCGGTTTTTCAGCCCAAAAAAGAGGTTTTTAGGCGAAAAATTGGCCCAAAAATGCGCTTTTTAGGCCAAAATATGGGTTTTTAGAGCAAAATAGGGCCTAAAATACGGTTTTAGGCCTAAAATGAGGCCCCTGAAAGGAGAGCTGAAAAATCGAAAATTTTCGAAATTTCAAAATATTTTGCCCATATTCGGTCCACAAGTGTACAAAAGTGAGTTACACTTGCCCCTGAAAGGAGAGCTGAAAAATCGAAAATTTTCGAAATTTCAAAAATGTGCCCCGATTTTGCCCATATTCGGTCCACAAGTGTACAAAAGTGAGTTACACTTGCCCCTGAAAGGAGAGCTGAAAAATCGAAAATTTTCGAAATTTCAAAAATGTGCCCCGATTTTGCCCATATTCGGTCCACAAGTGTACAAAAGTGAGTTACACTTGCCCCTGAAAGGAGAGCTGAAAAATCGAAAATTTTCGAAATTTCAAAAATGTGCCCCGATTTTGCCCATATTCGGTCCACAAGTGTACAAAAGTGAGTTACACTTGCCCCTGAAAGGAGAGCTGAAAAATCGAAAATTTTCGAAATTTCAAAAATGTGCCCCGATTTTGCCCATATTCGGTCCACAAGTGTACAAAAGTGAGTTACACTTGCCCCTGAAAGGAGAGCTGAAAAATCGAAAATTTTCGAAATTTCAAAAATGTGCCCCGATTTTGCCCATATTCGGTCCACAAGTGTACAAAAGTGAGTTACACTTGCCCCTGAAAGGAGAGCTGAAAAATCGAAAATTTTCGAAATTTCAAAAATGTGCCCCGATTTTGCCCATATTCGGCCCACAAGTGTACAAAAGTGAGTTACACTTGCCCCTGAAAGGAGAGCTGAAAAATCGAAAATTTTCGAAATTTCAAAAATGTGCCCCGATTTTGCCCATATTCGGTCCACAAGTGTACAAAAGTGAGTTACACTTGCCCCTGAAAGGAGAGCTGAAAAATCGAAAATTTTCGAAATTTCAAAAATGTGCCCCGATTTTGCCCATATTCGGTCCACAAGTGTACAAAAGTGAGTTACACTTGCCCCTGAAAGGAGAGCTGAAAAATCGAAAATTTTCGAAATTTCAAAAATGTGCCCCGATTTTGCCCATATTCGGCCCACAAGTGTACAAAAGTGAGTTACACTTGCCCCTGAAAGGAGAGCTGAAAAATCGAAAATTTTCGAAATTTCAAAAATGTGCCCCGATTTTGCCCATATTCGGTCCACAAGTGTACAAAAGTGAGTTACACTTGCCCCTGAAAGGAGAGCTGAAAAATCGAAAATTTTCGAAATTTCAAAAATGTGCCCCGATTTTGCCCATATTCGGCCCACAAGTGTACAAAAGTGAGTTACACTTGCCCCTGAAAGGAGAGCTGAAAAATCGAAAATTTTCGAAATTTCAAAAATGTGCCCCGATTTTGCCCATATTCGGTCCACAAGTGTACAAAAGTGAGTTACACTTGCCCCTGAAAGGAGAGCTGAAAAATCGAAAATTTTCGAAATTTCAAAAATGTGCCCCGATTTTGCCCATATTCGGTCCACAAGTGTACAAAAGTGAGTTACACTTGCCCCTGAAAGGAGAGCTGAAAAATCGAAAATTTTCGAAATTTCAAAAATGTGCCCCGATTTTGCCCATATTCGGTCCACAAGTGTACAAAAGTGAGTTAAACTTGCCCCTGAAAGGAGAGCTGAAAAATCGAAAATTTTCGAATTTTCAAAAATGTGCCCCGATTTCGACAACATTAGTCCCAAAAGTGTCCTAAAGTGTCCTAAAAACCGTATTTTTGGCCTTATTTTGCGCTAAAAAACCCCATATTTGGGCTTAAAAACAGCATTTTTGGGCCAATTTTGCTCGTAAAAACCTCATTTTTGGGCCTAAAAACAACATTTTAGGGCCTAAAAACCCCATTTTTGGGCCAATTTGGCACCTAAAAACCCCTTTTTTGTACAGATTATGAGTCAAAAAACCCCATATTTCTGGATAAAATCCTATTCTTCTGCTTAAAAAACCTATTTTTCGGTTAATTTTGCACCAAAAAACCCAATTTTTCGGCCTACAAACCGTATTTTAGGCCCTATTTTGCGCTAAAAACCCTATATTTTGGCTTAAAAACAGCATTTTTGCGTCAAATTTTCGCCTAAAAACCTCATTTTTTGGCCTAAATACCCAAATTTGTGCTTAAATACCGCATTATTAGGGCTATTTTGAGCCGAAAAACAACATATTTAAGCGCAAAATCGTATTTTTGGGGAGTTTTTAGGTGCAAAATTGGGGTTTTTGGGTAAATATTGGCCGAAATATACGGTTTTTAAGCCCGAAAATGAGGTTTTATTGCCCAAAATGCTCTTTTTAAGCCCAAATATGGGTTTTGGCACAAAATAGTGCCCAAAAAAAGGTTTTTAGGCCGAAAAATTGGGTGTTTTGGTGCAAAATTGACCAAAAATTTAGTTTTTTAAGCAGAAAAATGGGGTTTTAAGCAGAAAAATGGGGTTTTTTTGACTCCAAATTGGTGCAAAAAAGGGGTTTTTAGGTAAAAAATTGACCCAAAAATGGGGTTTTTAGGCCCTAAAATGTTGTTTTAGGCCCAAAAATGAGGTTTTTACGCGCAAAATTGGCCCAAAAATGCTGTTTTTAAACCCAAATATGGCGTTTTTTGGCGCAAAATTGTGCCTAAAATATGGTTTTTAGGCCGAAAATTTGAGTTTTTAGGTGCAAAATTGGGGTTTTTGAGTAAATATTGGCCCAAAAATCGGTTTTTCAGCCCAAAAAAGAGGTTTTAGGCGAAAATTGGCCCAAAATGCGGTTTTAGGCCAAAATATGGGGTTTTTAGAGCAAAATAGGGCCTAAAATACGGTTTTAGGCCTAAAATTCGAAAATTTTAAATTTGAATTTTTGCCCATGTCAAAATTACACTTGCCCTGAAAGGAGAGCTGAAAAATCGAAAATTTTCGAAATTTCAAAAATGTGCCCCGATTTTGCGGTCCCAAAGTGTACAAAAGTGAGTTTTTGCCCCTGAAATTGGAGAGCTGAAAAATCGAAAATTTTCGAAATTTCAAAAATGTGCGATTTTGCCCATATTCGGTCCACAAGTGTACAAAAGTGAGTTACACTTGCCCCTGAAAGGAGAGCTGAAAAATCGAAAATTTTCGAAATTTCAAAAATGTGCCCCGATTTTGCCCATATTCGGTCCACAAGTGTACAAAAGTGAGTTACACTTGCCCCTGAAAGGAGAGCTGAAAAATCGAAAATTTTCGAAATTTCAAAAATGTGCCCGATTTTGCCCATATTCGGTCCACAAGTGTACAAAAGTGAGTTACACTTGCCCCTGAAAGGAGAGCTGAAAAATCGAAAATTTTCGAAATTTCAAAAATGTGCCCCGATTTTGCCCATATTCGGTCCACAAGTGTACAAAAGTGAGTTACACTTGCCCCTGAAAGGAGAGCTGAAAAATCGAAAATTTTCGAAATTTCAAAAATGTGCCCCGATTTTGCCCATATTCGGTCCACAAGTGTACAAAAGTGAGTTACACTTGCCCCTGAAAGGAGAGCTGAAAAATCGAAAATTTTCGAAATTTCAAAAATGTGCCCCGATTTTGCCCATATTCGGCCCACAAGTGTACAAAAGTGAGTTACACTTGCCCCTGAAAGGAGAGCTGAAAAATCGAAAATTTTCGAAATTTCAAAAATGTGCCCCGATTTTGCCCATATTCGGTCCCACAAGTGTACAAAAGTGAGTTACACTTGCCCCTGAAAGGAGAGCTGAAAAATCGAAAATTTTCGAAATTTCAAAAATGTGCCCCGATTTTGCCCATATTCGGTCCACAAGTGTACAAAAGTGAGTTACACTTGCCCCTGAAAGGAGAGCTGAAAAATCGAAAATTTTCGAAATTTCAAAAATGTGCCCCGATTTTGCCCATATTCGGTCCACAAGTGTACAAAAGTGAGTTACACTTGCCCCTGAAAGGAGAGCTGAAAAATCGAAAATTTTCGAATTTTCAAAAATGTGCCCCGATTTCGACAATATTAGTCCCAAAAGTGTCCTAAAGTGTCCTAAAAACCGTATTTTTGGCCTTATTTTGCGCTAAAAAACCCCATATTTGGGCTTAAAAACAGCATTTTGGCCAATTTTGCTCGTAAAACCTCATTTTGGGCCTAAAAACAACATTTTAGGGCCTAAAAACCCCATTTTTGGGCCAATTTGGCACCTAAAAACCCCTTTTTTGTACAGATTATGAGTCAAAAAACCCCATATTTCTGGATAAAATCCTATTCTTCTGCTTAAAAAACCTATTTTTCGGTTAATTTTGCACCAAAAAACCCAATTTTTCGGCCTACAAACCGTATTTTAGGCCTTATTTTGCGCTAAAAACCTCATATTTTGGCTTAAAAACAGCATTTTTGCGTCAAATTTTCGCCTAAAAACCTCATTTTTTGGCCTAAATACCCAAATTTGTGCTTAAATACCGCATTATTAGGGCGATTTTGAGCCGAAAAACAACATATTTAAGCGCAAAATCGTATTTTTGGGGAGTTTTTAGGTGCAAAATTGGGGTTTTTGGGTAAATATTGGCCGAAATATACGGTTTTTAAGCCCGAAAATGAGGTTTTTACGCCCAACATTGGCCCAAAAATGCTCTTTTTAAGCCCAAATATGGGTTTTTTTGGCACAAAATAGTGCCCAA
This sequence comes from Lethocerus indicus, assembly GCA_019843655.1. Taxonomy (NCBI): domain Eukaryota; kingdom Metazoa; phylum Arthropoda; class Insecta; order Hemiptera; family Belostomatidae; genus Lethocerus; species Lethocerus indicus. The sequence continues at coordinate 2,674,607 of JACDQD010000007.1, read as the reverse complement.
AAAAAGGTTTTTAGGCCGAAAAATTGGGTGTTTTGGTGCAAAATTGACCAAAAATTTAGTTTTTTAAGCAGAAAAATGGGGTTTTAAGCAGAAAAATGGGGTTTTTTTGACTCCAAATTGGTGCAAAAAAGGGGTTTTTAGGTAAAAAATTGACCCAAAAATGGGGTTTTTAGGCCCTAAAATGTGGTTTTAGGCCCAAAAATGAGGTTTTTACGCGCAAAATTGGCCCAAAAATGCTGTTTTTAAACCCAAATATGGCGTTTTTTGGCGCAAAATTGTGCCTAAAATATGGTTTTTAGGCCGAAAATTTGAGTTTTTAGGTGCAAAATTGGGGTTTTTGAGTAAATATTGGCCCAAAAATCGGTTTTCAGCCCAAAAAAGAGGTTTTTAGGCGAAAAATTGGCCCAAAAATGCGGTTTTTAGGCCAAAATATGGGGTTTTTTAGAGCAAAATAGGGCCTAAAATACGGTTTTTAGGCCTAAAATTCGGCCGAATTTTCGAATTTTAAAAAATCTCCCTGATTTTCCCATATTCGGCCCACAAGTGTCCTAAAGTGAGTTACACTTGCCCCTGAAAGGAGAGCTGAAAAATCGAAAATTTTCGAAATTTCAAAAATGTGCCCCGATTTTGCCCATATTCGGTCCACAAGTGTACAAAAGTGAGTTACACTTGCCCCTGAAAGGAGAGCTGAAAAATCGAAAATTTTCGAAATTTCAAAAATGTGCCCGATTTTGCCCATATTCGGTCCACAAGTGTACAAAAGTGAGTTACACTTGCCCCTGAAAGGAGAGCTGAAAAATCGAAAATTTTCGAAATTTCAAAAATGTGCCCCGATTTTGCCCATATTCGGTCCACAAGTGTACAAAAGTGAGTTACACTTGCCCCTGAAAGGAGAGCTGAAAAATCGAAAATTTTCGAAATTTCAAAAATGTGCCCGATTTTGCCCACTATTCGGGCCACAAGTGTACAAAAGTGAGTTACACTTGCCCCTGAAAGGGGAGGTGAAAAATCGAAAATTTTCGAAATTTCAAAAATGTGCCCCGATTTTGCCCATATTCGGTCCACAAGTGTACAAAAGTGAGTTACACTTGCCCCTGAAAGGAGAGCTGAAAAATCGAAAATTTTCGAAATTTCAAAAATGTGCCCCGATTTTGCCCATATTCGGTCCACAAGTGTACAAAAGTGAGTTACACTTGCCCCTGAAAGGAGAGCTGAAAAATCGAAAATTTTCGAAATTTCAAAAATGTGCCCCGATTTTGCCCATATTCGGTCCACAAGTGTACAAAAGTGAGTTACACTTGCCCCTGAAAGGAGAGCTGAAAAATCGAAAATTTTCGAAATTTCAAAAATGTGCCCCGATTTTGCCCATATTCGGTCCACAAGTGTACAAAAGTGAGTTACACTTGCCCCTGAAAGGAGAGCTGAAAAATCGAAAATTTTCGAAATTTCAAAAATGTGCCCCGATTTTGCCCATATTCGGCCCACAAGTGTACAAAAGTGAGTTACACTTGCCCCTGAAAGGAGAGCTGAAAAATCGAAAATTTTCGAAATTTCAAAAATGTGCCCCGATTTTGCCCATATTCGGTCCACAAGTGTACAAAAGTGAGTTACACTTGCCCCTGAAAGGAGAGCTGAAAAATCGAAAATTTTCGAAATTTCAAAAATGTGCCCCGATTTTGCCCATATTCGGTCCACAAGTGTACAAAAGTGAGTTAAACTTGCCCCTGAAAGGAGAGCTGAAAAATCGAAAATTTTCGAAATTTCAAAAATTTGTCCCGATTTTGCCCATATTCGGCCCACAAGTGTACAAAAGTGAGTTACACTTGCCCCTGAAAGGAGAGCTGAAAAATCGAAAATTTTCGAAATTTCAAAAATGTGCCCGATTTTGCCCATATTCGGTCCACAAGTGTACAAAAGTGAGTTACACTTGCCCCTGAAAGGAGAGCTGAAAAATCGAAAATTTTCGAAATTTCAAAAATGTGCCCCGATTTTGCCCATATTCGGTCCACAAGTGTACAAAAGTGAGTTACACTTGCCCCTGAAAGGAGAGCTGAAAAATCGAAAATTTTCGAAATTTCAAAAATGTGCCCCGATTTTGCCCATATTCGGTCCACAAGTGTACAAAAGTGAGTTACACTTGCCCCTGAAAGGAGAGCTGAAAAATCGAAAATTTTCGAAATTTCAAAAATGTGCTGATTTTGCCCATATTCACAAGTGTACAAAAGTGAGTTACACTTGCCCCTGAAAGGAGAGCTGAAAAATCGAAAATTTTCGAAATTTCAAAAATGTGCCCCGATTTTGCCCATATTCGGTCCACAAGTGTACAAAAGTGAGTTACACTTGCCCCTGAAAGGAGAGCTGAAAAATCGAAAATTTTCGAAATTTCAAAAATGTGCCCCGATTTTGCCCATATTCGGCCCACAAGTGTACAAAAGTGAGTTACACTTGCCCCTGAAAGGAGAGCTGAAAAATCGAAAATTTTCGAAATTTCAAAAATGTCCCCCGATTTTGCCCATATTCGGCCCACAAGTGTACAAAAGTGAGTTACACTTGCCCCTGAAAGGAGAGCTGAAAAATCGAAAATTTTCGAAATTTCAAAAATGTGCCCCGATTTTGCCCATATTCGGTCCACAAGTGTACAAAAGTGAGTTACACTTGCCCCTGAAAGGAGAGCTGAAAAATCGAAAATTTTCGAAATTTCAAAAATGTGCCCCGATTTTGCCCATATTCGGTCCACAAGTGTACAAAAGTGAGTTACACTTGCCCCTGAAAGGAGAGCTGAAAAATCGAAAATTTTCGAAATTTCAAAAATGTGCCCCGATTTTGCCCATATTCGGTCCACAAGTGTACAAAAGTGAGTTAAACTTGCCCCTGAAAGGAGAGCTGAAAAATCGAAAATTTTCGAAATTTCAAAAATGTGCCCCGATTTTGCCCATATTCGGTCCACAAGTGTACAAAAGTGAGTTACACTTGCCCCTGAAAGGAGAGCTGAAAAATCGAAAATTTTCGAAATTTCAAAAATGTGCCCCGATTTTGCCCATATTCGGTCCACAAGTGTACAAAAGTGAGTTACACTTGCCCCTGAAAGGAGAGCTGAAAAATCGAAAATTTTCGAAATTTCAAAATGTGCCCCGATTTTGCCCATATTCGGTCCACAAGTGTACAAAAGTGAGTTACACTTGCCCCTGAAAGGAGAGCTGAAAAATCGAAAATTTTCGAAATTTCAAAATGTGCCCCGATTTTGCCCATATTCGGTCCACAAGTGTACAAAAGTGAGTTACACTTGCCCCTGAAAGGAGAGCTGAAAAATCGAAAATTTTCGAAATTTCAAAAATGTGCCCCGATTTTGCCCATATTCGGTCCACAAGTGTACAAAAGTGAGTTACACTTGCCCCTGAAAGGAGAGCTGAAAAATCGAAAATTTTCGAAATTTCAAAAATGTGCCCCGATTTTGCCCATATTCGGTCCACAAGTGTACAAAAGTGAGTTACACTTGCCCCTGAAAGGAGAGCTGAAAAATCGAAAATTTTCGAAATTTCAAAAATGTGCCCCGATTTTGCCCATATTCGGTCCACAAGTGTACAAAAGTGAGTTACACTTGCCCCTGAAAGGAGAGCTGAAAAATCGAAAATTTTCGAAATTTCAAAAATGTGCCCCGATTTTGCCCATATTCGGTCCACAAGTGTCCTAAAGTGAGTTAAACTTGCCCCTGAAAGGAGAGCTGAAAAATCGAAAATTTTCGAATTTTCAAAAATGTGCCCCGATTTCGACAACATTAGTCCCAAAAGTGTCCTAAAGTGTCCTAAAAACCGTATTTTTGGCCTTATTTTGCGCTAAAAAACCCCATATTTGGGCTTAAAAACAGCATTTTTGGGCCAATTTTGCTCGTAAAAACCTCATTTTTGGGCCTAAAAACAACATTTTAGGGCCTAAAAACCCCATTTTTGGGCCAATTTTGCACCTAAAAACCCCTTTTTTGTACAGATTATGAGTCAAAAAACCCCCAATTTTGCACCAAAAAACCCAATTTTTCGGCCTACAAACCGTATTTTAGGCCCTATTTTCCGCTAAAAACCCCATATTTTGGCTTAAAAACAGCATTTTTGCGTCAATTTTTCGCCTAAAAACCTCATTTTTGGGCCTAAAAACCCAAATTTTGTGCTTAAATACCGCATTATTAGGGCGATTTTGAGCCGAAAAACGACATATTTGGGCACAAAATCGTATTTTTGGGGAGTTTTTAGGTGCAAAATTGGGGTTTTTGGGTAAATTTTGGCCGAAATATACGGTTTTTAAGCCCGAAAATGAGGTTTTTACGCCCAAAAATTGGCCCAAAACTGCTGTTTTTAAGCCAAAATGTGGGGTTTTTTAGCGCAAAATAAGGCCTAAAATACGGTTTTTAGGCCGAAAAATTGGGTTTTTTGGTGCAAAATTGACCGAAAATTTAGTTTTTTAAGCAGAAAAATGGGTTTTTTTGACTCCAAATTGTTGCAAAGAGTGGTTTTTAGGTAAAAAATTGACCCAAAAATGTGGTTTTTAGGCCCTAAAATGTAGTTTTTAGGCCCTAAAATGTTGTTTTAGGCCCGAAAATGAGGTTTTTACGCGCAAAATTGGCCCAAAAATGCTGTTTTTAAACCCAAATATGGCGTTTTTTGGCGCAAAATTGTGCCTAAAATATGGTTTTTAAGCCGAAAATTTGAGTTTTTAGGTGCAAAATTGGGGTTTTTGAGTAAATATTGGCCCAAAAATCGGTGTTTCAGCCCAAAAAAGAGGTTTTTAGGCGAAAAATATGCCCAAAAATGCGGTTTTCAGGCCTAAAATTCGGCCCAATTTTCGAATTTTCAAAAATCTCCCCCGATTTTACCCATATTCGGCCCACAAGTGTCCTAAAGTGAGTTACACTTGCCCCTGAAAGGAGAGCTGAAAAATCGAAAATTTTCGAATTTTAAAAATCTGATTTTTCCCAATATGTACCCAAAACCCCATTTTTGCAGGCGCAAAAACGCCAATTTCCGGCCCAAAAACCGTATTTTACGCACTATTTTGCGCCAAGAAACCCCATATTTGGGTTTAAATACAGCATTTTTGGGCCAATTTTGCGCGTAAAAACCTCATTTTTGCATTTAAAACCATATTTTCTAGCCTTTTTGGCGCCAAAAAACTCAAATTTTGGTCCTAAATACCGAATTATTAGGGCGATTTTGAGCCGAAAAACAACATATTTGGGCACAAAATCGTATTTTTGGGGCGTTTTTGCGCCTTAAAACCGCATTTTGGGCCTAATTTTCGTTGAAAAACCCTTTTTTCTGCCTAAAAAAAGCAATTTTGGGCCCTATTTTTCGCCAAACAAACCCATATTTGGGCCTAAAAAGCGCATTTTTTGTCAATTTTGCTTCTAAAATCCCCATTTCTGGTCCTAAAACCTCATTTTTCGCCTAATTTTTCGTATAAATCCCGATTTTTGGGTTCATAAACCGCATTTTTTGGCCAATTTTGCGCCTAAAAACCGCAGTTTTTGGCTAATATTTCGTCTAAAAGGCGCATTTTCGGGCCAATTTTGCGCCTAAAAACCGTATTTTTTGCTAAAAACCCCATTTTTGGGCCAATTGTCCCCTAAAAACCCCTTTTTTGGCCTCTTTTGGGCCAAAAAATCCCATTTTTGGGCCTATATCCCCCCCATGAAATTAGCATTTTATGGCTAATTTTGCGCCTAGAATCCTCATTTTTGGGCCAATTTTGGGTCTAAAAACCGCATTTTTGGGCCTAGAAACCGTATTTTTGGGTCTATAAACCGTATTTTTGGGCCTAAAAACCGTATTTTTCGGCCTAAAAACCCCAATTTTCGCCCAATTTTCATCCTAGAAACCCCATTTTTTGACCGAATTTGCCTCTTTAAACCTCCTTTTCGATGCGATTTTGATTCTAAAAACATTTTTTGGGGCTATTTTGTGCCTAAAACCCCTTGTTTTGCCTAAATATTGTTTTTTTGGGCCAATTTCGTAACTAAATACCCCATTTTTTGTCCGATTTTTATTCGAAAAACCACATTTTTAGGCCTAAAAATCTACTTTTGGACCTTGAAACCGCATTTTTGGGCCAATTTTGCGCCGAAAAGAACCCATTTTTCTGAATTTATTTGAATACTACTACTGCAGTAAGTGCCACGTGACCAACGCCGCTACTGAAGATGGCGAGCAGCCGAATCCAGTCTAGCAAAAGACGAAGTAAAGAAGAGTAAAAACAAAATACCATTTCCTAGAATACACCTATAGTGCGATATTAGATTAATAGCCTACCATATTTCTTTTGGTTTTATTGCGAATTTTCTTATAATAATTTAAATAGAAAACTTTCGATCACGTGCCCTGTAAAATTCTCTACAAATATAAAGAACCGAACAAACTCTCAGTTCCAATCAGGTTATTCCGTGTTAATTGTTGGTAATATAAATTCTTACAGCACCTGGCTTTCACTGTATCCCGTTTAATCCTGCAACTGGTATTCGAGACAGGGGAGTATTTGTCCTGTCACGATTAGGTATAGACGAATATTAAATAAAATAATCGCGGATATTTGTTTCCAAAAATTGAATTTGCTCACGTTTCGATATCATCATATCTATTCCATTTTTTGAGGTATTTTTTTGGGGGTGCGTAATATTTTCGGACTTGTTGAGATTGTGTAAATTATTCGAATAGTCGGCAATTTCAGATTGATTATGGACGAAGGCCCTTTCCGCGCTGTAAGTGCAACGTGGTGTTTTTTTTTTTTTTCTTGATCGGTAAAAATGTCGGAAAATATGACGGGGGCGTTTCAGGTTCACAAATTTCAGGCGCGCCTAATTTTTAACGTAAACCTGAACTCTCCTGCCGTCGTCTTCTGATCACCCAATTAAATTTTCCGCTACATTCAGTATTTTTTTTTACCCCGTACTCTCTCGCACCTCTTGCCTCTCCTCACGTCAGGTACAGTGTTGTCACAAACGCTATACAAGAAGGCGTCGATTTATAGCTCGGAACCGACGTGGGGCCGCCCCCGCCCCCGCCACCGCCCCCGAAATATGGGACGTACGGAGCGACCGTTATGCGGAAAGAAGAATGGGTTACGAAAGAGGATGGAGGAGGATGGAAGAGAGGAGAGAGAGAGAGAGAGAGAGAGAGAGTGTGAGCGAGAAGAAGAAATGGGCAGCGACCGGAGACCGGAGTTCAGTGCACTTTCGGGGTCGTTCAGCTCCTTTCCCCACCAAGCTCCAACTTCCACCAATAAAACCGGCGTCGGCTCCAAACAAGGATATAGACAATAATAATCGCGGCAATCCGGATTAGCTGGTACATATAATAATACACCAATTCTCCCGGCCTCGGAGATATCCTCCAAGAGATATTCACCTTCAGTTCGGTCCTCCTTCTCACCGACGATATATAAGTAAATGAAATTAGCTAAGCCTAATTTGCTGCCCGCCCAATCTTCTCTAGGGACACTTTCTCTAGGGAAAACTTCGCTGTTGGAGCCGCCGAAGAGAAAGATCTCCCCGAATGGTGATAATTTAAACGCTCACGCAGTTCACGCAACAGACCTCCTCCCCCAACTTACCATTTCACTACTTGAGATAATTATAAATGGGGGAATAAGTATAGCATTTTGGGCCTAAACACCCCATTTTAGGCCTCAAACCACCCAATTTTTCGGCCGATTTTGCGCCTAAAAACCCCATTTTAGGCCAATTTTGCGCCTAAATCCCTGTTTTTGGGGAAATTTAACGCTAAAAATACCAATTTTGCGGCAGAAAAACCCATTTTTCGGCCTAAAAATCGCATTTTTGCCCCTTAAAACCGCATTTTCGGGGCGATTTCGATTCTAAAAACCCATTTATTGGCCTAATTTTACGCCTAAAAACCCCTTGTTTGGCCAATTTCGTGCCTTAAAACCGAATTTTTGGGGCATTTTTGAACCTAAAAACCCCATTTATGGGGCCGATTTTCCGTCGAAATACCCCATTTCAGGCCTACAAATCCACTTTCGGGCCTTAAAATCGCATTTTCTGGCCAATTTTGCGCCTGAAAACCCTTTTTTTTTAGAGACGCCGACGCGAAATATCTCCCCGAATCGTGATAATTCCCCGCCAACAGAGGTCCTCTACTTACCGTTTCAACTACTTGAGATAATTATAAATGGGGGCCGAAACATCGAACGACAAATATAATATTACGTTTTTATTTTTAAATAACGCTAAATTATAACTTACAGGCTAGAATAAATAACTGGGTCGAATTGACTTGAAGTGTAGGTCTCGATCTACTTCTAGTCCTCGTTTGAGGCGAATACGCTTGGCTTGTAAGGATTCAGGATTTGTCAACACCGGATTCATAGTAGTCCGGGTCGCCCTTTATGGGTCTCGGTTGGTCCGGGGGAAGGGCGGTCTCGTCCACCGGGTATCCGTTCTCGTAGCCCAGCCGCTCGGTCACCGCCTCCGCCCCCAACTCCGCCGCCACCGCCGCCTCCGCCCCCAGATTATCCTCATCGGTCAGCTGCCTCAATACATTATTGTAGAATTTCCCCAAGCGCCTGTCTTCCCGGTCGATGTCGTCGTCCGGTTCCGCCGTCGGACTGTCCGGGGGATGGCCGGTCTTGTCCACCGGGTCTACGTTCTCGTAGACCAGCGGCTCGGCCTCCTCCTCCGCCCCCAACTCCGCCGCCACCGCCGCCTCCGCCCCCACATTATCCTCATCGGTCAGCTGCCTCAATACATAGTTGATGAATTTCCCCGCGCGCCTCGCCTCCCCGCGGTTCTTGTCGTCCGGTTCCGCCGTCGGACTGTCCGGGGGATGGCCGGTCTTGTTCACCGGGTTCTCGTAGGCCAGCGCCTCCAAATTCGCCGCCACCTCCTCCTCCCCCCCCCACTCCGCCGCCGCCTCCGCCTCCGCCCCCACATTATCCTCATCGGTCAGCTGCCTCAATACATTGTAGGATTTCCCCAAGCGCCTGTCTTCCCGGTCGATGTCGTCGTCCGGCTCCGCCGTCGGACTGTCCTGGGGAAGGCCGGTCTCGTCCTCCGGGTCTACGCTCTCGTAGAGCGTCCCCTCGGTCTCCGCCCCCGCCCCCAACTCCACCGCCTCCCGGTGGTTCTCGTCGTCCGTTTCCGCCGTCGGTCTGTCCTCCCCGCCGGCCAGCTTCAGGTTGGCCGCCTTCACCGTCTGCTCGTACAGGGCCTCCACGTCGGGCGGCTCGTCCCCGTGCTGTATGTAGACCGGCACGTAGCCCGGAATGACGGGCAGCACCGGCTGGCGGAATTCCCTCAGCGACCGCCCCTCTGCAACAAACGCACGACTTGTGTTATTCGTCGATACGATGACGAATTTGTAAGAAACGAGAATCGACATTATTCGGTCCACAAGTGTACGAAAGTGAGTTACACTCGCCCCTGAAAGGAGAGTTGAAAACACGAAAATTTACGGTTTTACTAAAACCCCATTTTCGGCCTAAAAATCACATTTTTGGGCCAATTTTGCGCATAAAACCCCCTTTTTGGGCCTAAAAACCCCATTTTTCACAAATTTTACGCCTAAATCCCTTTTTTGGGAAATTTAGCGCTAAAAAACCCCATTTTTGGACCTAAAAACCCGCTATTTTGGGCGAATTTTGCGCCAAAAAACCCCAGTTTTCGGCCTAAAAACTGTGTTCTTGGTCCGATTTTACGTCTAAAAACGCCATTTCTGGGTCTAAAAACCGCAATTTTTAGCCGAAAACCCCATTTTTGGTCCAATTTCGCGCCTAAAAACCCCATTTTTGGGCCGAATTTGTGCCTAAAAAGCTCAATTTCTCGACATCATTGTAAATTTGTTTCTAGTACTATCGGCGCCTATATTAATTGGACTTTACGTCCGCTTTATCACCTCATCACACAATTCGTGTCGGGTAAAACTTCAGACCGAATTTCGACGATAAACCCAATTACTTTACTACTCCAGCAAAATGGAGCGGCTTTAATATTTGTACTCTTACAAAACTGTAAACTGGTTGGGCTTAACTGTAGCTCCAATCGGCGATTTTGTCTAATACTAGACTGGGTTTCGTTTTTGTCGCTACGTCCAGTGGTGATCCGTCGGCATATACTGCGAGGTCGTATATCAATATAAGACGATTTTATGGCAATGGAACTGGAGAATATTAGTATTATAAATGTGTCATAAACATAATATTAAACTTTACGATCGCCTTAGTCAGAATCTTTAGTCTGGAACAGTTTGGATACTGTCGACTATTGTCCGTAGCTAGTCACTCCTCTATTGGTATAATCTCAAACGTCGTGTCATTAAATTTCCACAATAATTTAATAATAATTAGAGTGATTTCCGCGTGCGCTAAGGTGTAATTTTGAAAATCCAACGCGATAAGAATGGATGATCTCCCCGACCTTGTGATGGCGTCATCCCTCTGTAATACTAAAATAATATTCCGAGCGATTGCCTCATTTTTGACTTAAGCCTCTGATCACAATCTCGCCGCAATGCCGCTGTCCCCAATTCCGCTTTAATTGGCCCTAAAAATCCCTAACCGTCGGGTCAATTCTCGTTTAGCCAGGAGGATAGGTAAAATTCGTTCATCTCGACGCATTTTTCAATAAATCTACCCGTTAAATTAATAATTACCCTCGTAAGAGAATGGTGCTGTCTACGAGCCAACGAAAACTACACTCAAATATATAATAGTAGAAGAGTTTCCTCAAATAGTTTCGTCTCGTTTCCAGGAAAAATAGAAAATTACAACCCGTAATTCAATGGAATCACATTCGTCTTGAGTTCGATATTTTTCGCCTTCCCTTTTTGGAAATTTAGCGCTAAAACCCCATTTTGCCTAAAACCCGCTATTTTGTAAAACTATTTACGTCTACCCCAAAAATAGGTAAAATGGAATCACATTCGTCTTGAGTTCGATATTGTTGGAAATTAATGCCGGTAATATTTACACCCCCAAAAAATGGTAAACGCTGTTCCGTCTCGTGTATCGACGTGAATCGAAATTCGAGCTTAAACGCTTTCCTCGTCTATGTCATGTGTTTCTAAGTAGACTTTCATAGCTGATTACGTTGATTAGAAGAATGCCGGTAATTGGTCATTAGGTTATTATCCGGCGACATTACCACCACCGCCACTTGGCCCGTAACAGTTTGTTACCTGTTTCTGGTCTACCTGTGATTATTTTTTTTGGACAATAATTGAATCGGTGGTACGTTTCTGAAATTGGGGTGTGTCTACTAAATGGCCCGGTCGGTGTTCCGGATAACGGTGCAATTTTTAGCATTTAGCTCACGTCCGTCCCCTGCAGTTTTGGCAACGGATTTGAGGAATTCCTAGGTTTTCGGCCAACGATTTGGAAGTGACGACTTGAATTTCGAATGTGGGGGGAGGCGAATGAAAAATCAACGTTTGATTTCAAATTCCCAAATTTCAAATCCCAAGGGGTGTTTTGAGTGTACGAATCTACCTAAATTGGTGGTGTAGGTCCAATGTGCGTATAATATTTTCATTCAAGCAATGAAAATTGTACATCATTTGTTACTCGGAAAATCTAATCCAAAACGCTTTTGCTCTGAAAGAGCAATACTACAATTTTCTGTCATCTCTAAACCTATTTTTAAAAATATATAAAACAACAATTTTTCACTAAGAAATTCACTTTGTCCCATACAAAAATTGGCGGCTCGAGGACTATGTCATGAACCAGAGTTCAACTCTATCTCAGTGACAGTGACACAGTGCCCGAAACAGATTCCAAAAAGTGGCCGCGTAGTGGCCAACGCCGCTACTGAAGACGGCGAGCAGCCGAAACCGGTCCAGTTAGAGAGGCGGGCGAAATCTACGGTATTCAGACCACAAACCAGGTATTTAAACTATATTGTCTGATATTTGTATTGGCAAGATAAATTTGGAATTGATCCGGATAAAGGCTGATTTTTTTTTATTTTTTTATTTCTCTACTGCACATTGATAAATCCCAATTTTATCTTGTTTTCTTAGATGACTCTTGATAGCCCCCAAGAATCCTGGGAATAACGCTAGACAAGGAAAACAAATCAGATATTATTACATATCTAGTTGCTACTATTAGAAAATTACAGAAAAAGGTTCCTTACATCCTACATATTTTTTATATATATATTATTTGTTTAAGAAATATATTCTCCGCACATAACTTAAGTATTTATAATTCGTTGAAGACTGATCTCCCCTTGCTTTCACTGACTGAAAAAAACTGTAGAATAGAATTGTTGGAGATTTAAATTTGTCTAATTTAAATAAATCGATATTCAAACATCACACAAGTGTAAATAATTTTGGGGGGGAATCCGCGCAAAGAATTTTTCAATATTCTCACAATTTATAGCAGAAATAAGTGGGCGCGAAAATGGTCTTCGACGCGAATTTGTAGTATAATTTTTACGATGAAATTATCGAAGGGGCTGAACTCGAAGGAGCCTTGACCCTCAGGGGCAGACCAGTAAAATCGTCTGTTTCAAATTTTCAAATTTTTTTTTTATTTTTATTATTTCGCACTATCAACTTTTACAGTTATATTATTATGCGCAATCGATACGCGTTTCTCTCGATAAAGAAAGCGCCGTTATTGACACGATTCAACTACCGTCCGTGGTGATCTATTTCTGGGCCGGTGGCGTTTAAGCCGTCGTGGCTGGGGCGGCGGGGGCGGCGGGGGTGGGGATAATGTGGTTGGGTAAGGGAGAAAGGGACTCCAGGACGAGTCCAGGATTAGGACGAGGGAGAGGCGGGAGTGGAACTTGGGGAACCGGGATTTTTTGCGACTGTCGGGGTATGTTGAGAGGTCATGGTGGATTCTATGGTTAGAAACATACCCGGGGGGGGGGGGGGAGCATTAAGAGAACGGAAGAGTATTGCTTTTGTATATTGTCAGTTCGGTACTTAGGGTCAATTTCGATGTCCGTTTGACTAATGGCCCTTAAGAGTCCAAAATTTTCTGTTCAAGTCAATTCTTTGGAGTCGTGTATGGGGGATTCCACGCGATTTCGAAGTCGAAGAAGTCGTATACCGCCTACAGAGGGATATATATATATATATATATATATATATATATATATATATATATATATAAGGGGTAAGCTGTACTTACCGGTCGGAGCGGCGAGGGAGGCAGCCGAAAATATTAGTATCGGCAGAAGTTTGATGAGCTCCATCCCCGAAGTGCCGAGTCGAAGACTGGAGGTGGGCCGAGAGAATTAAGAGAGCCTGAGGAGGTGGAGGAGAAGGAGGAGAAGAAGAAGAACGACGGATTCGGAGAGACCGGGAAGACCGGTTTGTGGGGGGGGCCGCCTCCGGCCACTTCTTATATAGCCCGGCCCCAACCGATGTACCGCTAACCATTCCGTCCCCACCACGTACCGACAGTACGCAAAAACGGCATCACAGAACAGTGCACGGGGCATCACTTTCAACCCCGCCCCCCCGCCCCCCGCCAAATAACAGAGGGTGGTTACCCCAATAACGCCGGAAACAGATTACCGGATTGATTCCTGCCGGTCGGACGCTCCGTTTACGCCTCCGAAACGGCCATCAACCCCACAGTCTTTTGCCAGACTTTTCACTCGACAAGAGAAAAGAAAAACACACGAGCCACGACCTACTACGAACAATAAAACGTACGACCAATTGTCTGCTTTTCATCCGTCGCTATTCCCGGGACTCTATCAAGAATTCATAAACAGATTATATAAAAAAATATGTAAGATGTAACCACCTTTTTTTTCTATACAGTTTCGACTTTTTTTTTCTGTAATTTTCTAAAAGCAGCAACTAGATATGTAATAAAATTAAATACTGGATACATATATTTCAGCCAGCTCCATATCTGATTTGTTTTCCATGTCTAGCGTTATTCCCAGGACTCTTGGGGGTGGGGTGGGGGGTGGGGGGGGGCTATCAAGGGTCATCTAAGAAAACGAGAAAAAAAATTGGGATTTATCAATGTGCAGTAGCGCAATAAAAATAAAAAAAAAATATACAGCCTTTATCTCGATTAATTCGTGCCGAATACAAATATGGCACAGTATAGTTTCTTTCGGATGCTCGCGCCACCTTCGGTAAACATAAACTGTTTAAATACTCTGCAAATAATATATCATCGTACTGTGACAGGTGACCAAAAAAACAAAAAAAAACATGCAAAGTACCTGCTACTGAAGACGGCGAACAGCCGAAACCGGTCTAGCGAAAGGCCGAACCAGAGAGAGAGAGAGATGACGGAAACACTAAATCCACGGTATAAACTTTTATTCTATTGCCGAAGGACAATCGAATCCTCTATAACTTAACTTATTATTCTACTTATAGTTGTCAGTATTTTTTATGGAGGGTAGATTTGAAGCTATCACAAAGCAATTTTTTTCAGCCTGAAAACTACATTTTTGGGCCAATTTTTCGTTGAGAAACCCCGTTTTTCGGCCTAATAACCATTTCTTGGGCGATTTTGAGCCGAAAAACACCATTTTCGGGAATAAAGAACGTATTTTTGGGGGCAATTTTGCGCCTTAAAACAGCATTTTTGGGCCTAAAACCGCATTTTCGGGCCGAATTCATTTGACTATTACTATAGTAAGTGCCAAACGTGACCAACACCGTTACTGAAGACGGCGAAACAGCCGAAACCGGTCTGGCAGAAGACCGAACCAGACAGAAACACACGAAATCTACGATTTAAACTTTTATTTTATTACCGACGCACAATCGAATCCTTTATAACTTAACTTATTATTCCACTTATAGTTGTTGTTACTTAGTATTTTTTATGGACGGTAGGCATAAAGCTGTCACGAAACGCTGTAATTTGTACAAAAATTTGTAATTTTAATCTACAGAATTGGGCGCCCACTACTTTATATAAGATTGCTTGTCAGTTTAGATAAGATCGCAGTAATGAGGGGATTTAAAAGTCCGCGTTTAAAAATTGTCCGAAATTTTGAACGATAAAAACCCGTCGAATGAACACTATCCGTTAGATTTAGTGATTTTCGCCTTTTGCGTCTATTGAAAATCCTGCTGGATCAGTAGCAGATGTCACTATTATTTTCACTTCGACTGTACGCCAAGCGAGAACAAAAAATTGCAGTTTGTACACTAAAGATACAATAACTGTTTTGAAACGTGTCTAAAAATTTCAATTCATTCCAAACGATTCTCCCCGAAATGAATGTTATCCCGCCTACGCCAATACATGTAATACAGAATTTGTCATTTATAAAGGTCGTTCAAGAGGTCTATTTAGACCGTAGATTTAGTCTGTTTAGCAGGAAAGAGTTGTTGGGAGGATAGCAGGGAAGAAACAGATATACAGACACGGGATTACACTTAGGAGGAAGGAAACGTTTGACTTGGGCAGGAGGATGTGGCGTGTAAATGCGTTGGCAAAACCCTTATATGTCGTACAACAATTATGTATAATTAACTGCGTAATACGCTCACCACTTGCCCATTATTTACTTTGTCTCGGGCTGAAACCGGTTTGGGGCATGAAAATTGTTAATTAAAGACCAATTATTACGAAGCAGGACCTATATGGAACTCTTATTGGACCAAATTTTTCATTTTATCGGAGAAAAAATCTCAACATAAAGACGTTAAACTCATTTAAAAAAAAAAAAAAAAGGTCTTCCCACTCGTCCAGGAATATAGAAGAATCTCACCGGTGTGATGGAGAAAGTCAGTTGGTAACAATTGGTTCTGATTCTATTCTAAATAGGCTTCGAGTACACAACGGATAATGAGATATTATGTTAAATAGCTGTTCAATTGGCCCGGTTCGACCATTTGCCAAAGACCGAAGAAAAGATTCGGTTTTCTCTCTCTCTCTCTCTCGACTCTAATTGACCTAGAAAGTGGCGGAGAAATTGGACACTCTAATATCGACCGTACAACAACAGAATCGATACAACTAGCATTAATTTCATTGAAAAAAAAACAGTTCAATCGGCCCTACAAGCTTTGAGCTTCTAAAAACCGAAACTATAAAATTAAACAGCATAATTGAAGCGAAAGTTTTCAATCGGCGATATAGGGTGACAATTTAATTCCCGGAATACACGTCCAGCGTATGAAAAATTTCCTTTCGGTTAATAATTCACTCAATGTAATTATCAATTGACCTTTGTACAATTTAAACTAAAACTGTAAAATTCGTTGAAACTGAGCTCGATTATTCTCGCATTTTTCTCTCTCGTTTTTTGTACGGGAATTATTTCATTTCGCCGTTTATTTTCTTGGAATTTCACTGAGATATGTTAACGGCCATTTCAGATTGTATTTGTGCCGCCGGAGATTATTTTTTTTTTTTTTTTTTTTTTAATATGCATACGATAATTTCATTCAATTGTGTTTCGCCCGGCGTCGCACGCCCTTTATATTATTGGGCCGATTTTTCGAATTCCCGAATTGTTAGTTTTCTTTCGCTCTGTGGGGGGGGGAAGCATTAAACTGTGGAGGAGAGCCGGATTGAACCAAGTTGAACTTAGGAATTAACGGTACTTTCCTTCCCGAACATAAAACAGGTCTCTGCCCTCTCAGCCGCCGCCACATTCTGCCTCCAAAGTTCAAACTTCATTTTATTCAAACAGACTGCGATAATTTAAGCCGAAACGGAAAGAGGCGCTTTGAGAAAAATGTCGATTGTCGAAAAGGAAAACGAACATTCTCAAAACTCGAACTGAAATCGAACAATTACTGGAAATATACTATGCATAATCTTGACCGACCAAAAACAGCATCAATTTATGGTAACCTTTGATTACAACTAGGATATGGTCACCGGGTGTATAAAACATGTACAATTAAGTTGATATACCCGTTTTGTGGTCTGCGAGGGGTTGGAATACTGTAGATTTCGTGATGTTACCTGTCTCCTCTCGCTGCTGTTAGGTCTTTTGCTGGACCGGTTTGTCGGCCGCTCGCCATCTTCAGTAGCGCCGTGTCAGTAGTCACTGTCAGCACTGCAGTACATGTGAAAGTGACACAGTGGGCAGTGAGGATGCCCAAAAAAAGAGCTTCCAAAGTGCTAACAGTGACTGACACGGCGCTACTGAAGACGGCGAGCGGCCGACAAACCGGTCTAGCAAAAGACCTAACAGCAGCGAGAGGAGACGGAAACATCACGAACCTACAGTATATACAATTTAGGCCTAGAACGAAGGTGACCAGTGTGCGGTATTGATATCGTGTTTTAAAGAAATAATTTTTATTTCTCTCTCCAGTGTCCAAACTCGACTCCAGTCGACAGGAAGACGACTGAGTCATCATCGTCGTCAGAGAGAGAATTCAACTGAGGCCGATAAATCTTCGCCAATCTTCGCGACCTCGGTTCTCGAACACGGGTTTTATACCGTCCGTATACCAAGTGGAAGTGGTTGAGGCCGGCCACGAAATCCACGGATCAGAAATAAAAATAGTTACTTGAAAAATATTTTCTCCACGAAATCTATCTACGGATCCTGTGGTATACAATTCGCAATTATAAGATAATCCCTATTTCCCTTATTTCCGCGTATACTCTGTGTATTGATCGTTCCATTAGTCATACCGGAACCGATACGACGCGATTGATGTTATAAACGGGGATTTTACTAATTTAAAATGTGCTACGATCCCTAAGTGTGTAATGTGAAAAAAAAATCCTTGAAATACCTTTTTTTAGTAGCTGGTTGTTTTTCCCTCGCCTCACATTATTAATCGGCTCATCAGCCGAATCGCTATGGAGGAAAATCGCTGCCGGAAAATTGGCGAAGGTTCGAGTTTTTTTTTTTGTTTTTTTTTAAATCGGATAAAAAAAAAGGTAAACATTTGCTTATTAAAAAAAACGGGCTGAAAGAAAACTAAGCGTTTTCACTCGTCCGTGACACTGTGTCGAGACCGAACTACTTAACTGGGTTAGAAGAGAACACTGGGGCAGCCATCGAGCATGACCAAACCGCAACAAGATTGGTGCGCTCACCGACAGACATTGAGTATTAAATCCTGAGATAAAATTGAGTAAAATTGAATAAAATTGAGAAAAATCACGATGTGTCGACACCGTTTCTTTCAGCCATCAATAGATTCTGTGCGCAGGTAATCGTCACAGGGGGACAATGCTTCCTGGGGGCATCCGTGTCCAGCAGAAGACCAAACCCTTTGGAACCCTTTGGTCGAGGAAAAGGACGGAAATTAGAAAATTAAGGTTTTTCTTGGTAGTGAACCTAAGTTTTAACACTTCAAAGTATTTGGCCAGGATTAGCGAGAGGGCAAATATTACACTCGATTACACCCAGCCTTATCGGCCAGGTATATAGATTACGATGTTTCGAGGGTAAACTCGGATTAAAATCCGTAATTTGACCGAATCGAAAGTCGGCCAAAGCCAAATTCCCGATGGAAAAGAACGGGTCTTCCAGTTGAATCCGCTTCCAGGCTCTGTTCTCAGGTGAACTGGCAAAATAAATGAACTTTTTCTAGGCGGTCTACTCTAATTGGAAAATAGGAAAGCTCTGGGAATCGAGTTTGCTTTAAGTCAGGAGGAGTTGCTGGGCTTGGGAGAGAACTTCGCCTTTGGCTAATGAGGCCGTTTACACTTTAAGCGTGCACACACTTTCCTTGTTCACCTCGTTTTTTTATATATATATATATATATATATTCAACCTTCGAATCGACCGGTCATCGCGAAACGGCGGGCAAATTCGCAGGTTCAAGGCTATTGAAGGAGGATATATATATATATATATATATATATATATATATATATATATATATATATATATATATACTATACCTCCTTCAATAGCCTTGAACCTGCGAATTTGCCCGCCGACTTTAATTGACCCGAGAGTTTGGTGACAATTTTATATTTTATTTCCTCGATTGCGGAATAGAAATCCTTTCGCGACGATCCCGTCTATTCGAAGGTTGAACACTGACAATCTTGCACAACGCGAAAAAGTGCACGTTTATCTGTCTATAAAAGAAAAAAAAACCCCATTAGTTTAGGGGGTTACACGATAGGACAACGTGTTTTCGTTGTTGGACAATATTTCAAAAATATTTCAAATCTCGCGCCAATTTCGGGACACCCCTGTACAATGTCAGATTACCGTTTTCATAATCGCAGAAACTGACATATTATACGGAATGAAGTGTTACTATGTCACTTGCGTTTAAGAGAGAGATTTCGTTAGCGCTTCAATTTTTACCGGAACCAGTTCCCGAGATAACTCGGATTCCGTTCTCCGGTTGCGCGTGATTCGCGTTTTCAAGTGCGCCGACCTAGATGCCCCTCTACTAATCCGAGTGCCGGCGTGAACGGTGAACGGTGAACGGTGAACGGTGAACTGGGGCAATCCCGTTTTCACCCTTCTCTAATCGTCGTCTCTCTGGCTCCCTCCAGAGTCGCCAGCCTCGTTCCCAACGCCGCCGGCTTTCTGGCTTCTGGGCCATAACCCAGTCCAATTGACCAGTTGGTGTCAATAAAAAGACCGGTGAACCGAAGTGAGCGTTTCCGTCACACAAATAACATAGATAAAAGTTGTACGCCGTGTACGGCGATGAAGCCCCAAAAGAACGGCAGTGTCTCGGTACCACTTCGCGAAATTCCGGTCTTGACGTCCGGTGGAGGTCGACGATGACCGAATAAAGCCAATTATTGATTCAGATCGCCACAGTTCGACGAGGGACATTGCAGAGAAGCTGAATATATCTTATACGCGCATTCGAAACCGTCTACGGCTTATCTGTGCAAAGATGTACTGACGTACTTAAAAATATGTACAACGCCAATTGTCGGTGAATTCCGCAATTACTTAGTTGTCAACCCAATAAAAGAGTTGGTTGGGTTCGAGAACATTTTCCTCCCTCATTCTTACAAATGAACAATTTCATTTGAACCAATCTATTGAATGTATGTAACTTACGAGGAAAAATAATTAAACGATTAATATTGCGGCGGTTTTTTTGAATTCGGACAGTAATTAGAAAGGGGAGGGAGGGGGAGCAAGTACATAAAGTTTTATAAACCGTAACCTTGTAAAAAGACTGGTTTTCTGATGTTTTCCTGGTTCGAGTCGGCCACGGTCAGAGTCGTGACAAAGATTTTCAAGCCGTTTCGCCGAATGGAAATTTCGTGATTCGACAACCGACAATTCGACAAAAAACCTAGCTGACGTTTTAGTTTAAAAAAATATTATTCGATATTTTGTTTTTATTCGGTCGACAACTAATTTAATTGCGGAACTTGTACCGACAATTGGCGTTGTACATCTTTGCACTGATAAGATTCTTCGATGAGTTATTATTTGGTCCTTTCTGATAAATTCGGTATCAAAATTGCATTGACCAGTTGAATTGTGTGTGTGTGTGTGTGCGGTTCGCGAAATTCCGTTCGGGGGGGGATTTTTTTCATTAAAAGACGAAGAGCGCTCCGGGGACGTCCGGTGGAGGTCGACGATGACCGAATAAAGGCCATTATTGATTCGGATCGCCACAGTTCGACGAGGGACATTGGAGAGAAGCCGAATGTATCTTATACGTCCAGTCGAAACCGTCTACGGCTTATCTGTGCAAAGATGTTGACGTACTTAAAAATATGTACAACGCCACTTGTCGGTGAATTCCCCAATTACTTAGTTGTCAACCCAATAAAATTGATTTTCAATTGAATTCTACTCGGTAGCAGTTTTTATAAATACTCTTGTCACTATACTGTTGGTATGGAGATGGACCCGTTGTATCCATTAGAGGGCAGACAATGATGTATCTCAGCCGCCGCCTCGAACTATCGTCGAATAGGGACGTGTGGAGAAGAGGCATTGTGGTCGCGGACGGAGAGGATACGTGGAGTAGTGATGGAAGTCGGGAATGAACGGAATTGTAACGGGAAGACTGCGTACCAGGGCGTAATATAGGTCATCAAGGGATAGGGGACAGGGACACGGGACATGGACCCATTAATTCTGAATTCGGCTTCGGCATCAACGCGTCGAGTGTCACGCGGTTCTGCAAGGAAATACCGGCTGATATTCATCAATTTACGACGATGGTTCCTCATGGCACAGAGCGGACGAAGATCTTCTCAGTTCAGCCTTCGAAATGTCAGTCGGTTGAGCGATATTGGCGAAGTCTTTTTTCGCTGAAAGGCGGCTTATATAAGTGACCATTTTTTTTACTTCACCGGAAGGAGGAGGAAGAAAGTGTCGAAAATTGTCGGAAAACGGACGAACTTACCAGCAGTTGGAAAGCCGTATTAAATAAATATTGAGCGGACTTTAAATAAATTTCAGATCTTGAACTTGAAACT
This sequence comes from Lethocerus indicus, assembly GCA_019843655.1. NCBI lineage: Eukaryota > Metazoa > Arthropoda > Insecta > Hemiptera > Belostomatidae > Lethocerus > Lethocerus indicus. Next base: position 2,653,267 of record JACDQD010000007.1, on the reverse strand, counting down.
GTGTAAATTTTTCAGTTTCATATCGTATTCTACACCGTCAGGCACTCAACGCGTTTTTCTAGCATTGACCGATTTCAGCAATGACTATTCTGATAAATAACTGTTTTGGACAATTTTAAATAGGGTTTTTTTAATTTGTTTAACGCTACGAAAGTTTATTACGGATAAAATAGCCGGCGCATTTTTTAGAGGCAAACAATAAAGCACACGACTTCACGCATTCGGCTTCCATTTTCTCTTCTCGCCCCCTTCCCAATTGCTCGCTCCAACGATAATATTCCCATAGCCTAGATTATTAAAAGAATACGGTGCTGAGGATCTCCAACCGTGAAACTTCACGGATTCAGTCTTCTCAGTGTACCCGGATCGTTCAGACGGTTGCATTCCCGCCAGTTTATAACTTACAACCCCGCCCCCGCCCCCTTAGCCGCAGGTAAATACTTAAATACCTGCTCCAGATAGACGCTCGAAATACGTTTTTAACGACCGCCGTCGTTCCCCGATTTATCGACGGAGCCGTGCCGGCGATGGAAACTGTTGGCGCTAATGCGTTTTCCGTCCGATTAAATAACTCCGTTTTCAGAAAATAACTGGCTATTTAAGGAAGTTATCCGGCGAACAGCGGACGTTCCCGACCAACGAGTCCCAGCATGGACCGCCGGCACGTCCTCTTCGTAGCCTTCGTCGCGTCCTGCTTCTTTACGGCGAAAGGTATTTTTTTCAATATATATATATATTACACAAATGAACAATAGATTTACAGCGAATAAGTATCTATTATAATTTTTACAGAAGAATATTAAATACAGATTTCTTACTAGTGGTAATGGCTGAGTTCACAGTCCAAGAAGAACTAACTTCTTCCAGTTGAAAAACTAGTAGTCTATAAGACAGAAGACAATAAATATAAATTGTTTCCTGAACACAATTTTTTCTTAGAAAATATGAAATAAAAAATATTTTTTTCAATCATATATTTGTGGAAATCGTTAGGTTTGTAAATAAATTTATGGTAACTCTTTGAGGACCGAAGCCAGAAAATTAAGATGAATATTCTATGAACTAATCGTTGGTAATGTAATATTCGGGACAAACACATATTTTCCTACACATATAAGTATATATATATATTAGATTAAATTAGACTATTTTTACATGCAGACAGCATATATAAAATGTTGAACCTTATTATGGTAATAGAAGGGACCTTTTGGGGCCTCTTATTTATTCTCTTTCCAAAAATTTTCGTCTGGAATAAAATGATTTTTCACATTTTCTGAAAAAAATTAAGAAAGAAAATGTTGTCAGTTTATTAATTGATAAATATGATTTCACTGCCATACAATTGCGTCTAAAAAAAAATGAAATAAATCTTTTTTCTGGATGAAAAATCTGCTGATATGTATTGAATGATTTATTAAACAAATCATAAATAATAATCTATAATGTAAAAAGTTTCAGGGTTTATGTTGTTCCCTTTTTAATTTGATTACGAATATTAATGTACTTTTAATCATCTGAAGTAAAGGACCATGGATGTTAATTGCTTCTAATAACTGTTCTGGCAGTATAAAAGAATAAATGTTTCTTGTAGATTTTCTCCTTCCAGACAACTTTCTAATTATTTTAAGAATAGCCTTAATGACAAACAGTTCATATGTTTAACAGCTGTGAAACCATTTGTATATTTCCATATTTTGAAATTAATTGGGTCTTTTACAATTTATTATGGAAGGGTGGGGCAGTTATGCTCTAAATATTGCGAAGACTGTTATTTCAAGGCAGACTAATAATTAAGACTACGTATGTAATTTATTCATATACTGTTAATTGTATCGAATATTACTATATTTTATGACAAATCATTACTCTATAATTATACGAATGACAAAAAATATGTAAGAAATCATTGAACTATTAGAGAATAAGTTGATGATTTTTCTTCCTTCATAGTTATGAACCACTTTATTCTAGTTCTGTAATTCTGTAATTTGACAATGCTTTACTGCAATGAATATATAAAAAAAAGTTACATTTCCTTTTTCTTTAGAATTAATGGCTTCCCTTCATATAAAATATTTTTTTAAGAGTATCATAACTTATTGGTTTTTTACCTTTACCTCGCTTGTTTCATCTGTTAAACTAATGGATTGTGAATACAAATTTACTGTATTATAATTATTCAAATACTAGTTATCTCTTATATGATGATATTTTAAATGGTTGTTTCATTACCTGGGATCTTATTCATTAACTAATTAATCTTTTCATTTATTATTTTTTTCTTATTGATGCTATAATGTTTTACTTTCTAGGAGCGCAATTGGACCAAGAGCTGAGCGGTAAGGAAAGTAATGCAGTCATTCTTGGATTTAATGATGCAAATTCAATCGAATTTCCCCCATCTGCAGCTTCAGGGGGTTCTTCAAGGGAGGCAATGAGACCCGTTCTTCTGAAGCCGATTCATGTACCTCCGATCGTTTTGAATGAAGCAGAAATTTCATTTCCAACTGAGAGTGAATTGGTACCGGTACAATTTCTTGTACAGGCCGAGGTACAGAGTGAAAACGATGGTGGACGCACACAGGATAAGATAACGACTGAAAACACACCAACTCCACAGACAACAGTTGTACCTGTCCAGACGACAAGTTCTGTAGCTGTTGGCGAAATCCAAGTCGAGGGTAACAATCACAGAACAACAGAATACGTTTTAGCCTCGGCACCTCCAGCACCGATTACTGAGAGTCAGGTTTCAGATAATTCGGTTTCAGGAATCAGTTCGCCCCTACCGGGCAGTGGAGGGGCGCAACCGTCTTATCAAATTATAACATCGAGCACATCAACTCACGGCCAATCTCAAGCATTCGCCGCCGGCTCAGCATTCCTCCTGTCCGAAACAAACCACGAACATTTTCCGCAAGACAACGATACAGCCGAAATTTCAAAATCGGACACCGGCGGTCGAGATAAAGACACGATGCCTAATTATGCCGTACCGATGGTGCTGTTCACCCCGTACGAAGCGGGGACGAACGGGAAAAATACCAGTGTTCAGTTTTCAGATAAAACGAGTGGCGAGAGCGCGACCACGGAAAAACCGACGTCCGACACGATTGCGTACATCGAACCGCACAATGAAAAATTACAGACAGAAGATAACCGAAAAAAACAGCCTGTCATAAACGATAACACGGCGCAAGAAACTTGGACAAATATTACGGCCGGTCACCGACCGGAATCCTATTCGGTAATCGGCATCCCGGTATCTAGCTCCGGTTCCCCAGATAATAGGGCCGGCGGGTCCCAAGTCGAGAACAGCGCTTTTACGACGTCACCAGGAGGACGGGTAGAGTCACAGCCACTGTCCAACTCAGCATTTACCAGCTCACAATCGTCCGTACACAGCGGCGCATCTTCGGCCCAACAGTTGCATTCGAATCCATCCGTGATCGGGTACTTCACCCCGGGGGGCTTCGGCCGAGCTTAGTACCGGGCCCGGAGAGAAGCAGCCGCCCACTTATGAAAATAACAGTTCTCAAAAGCAAAGTATGCGGCCGATCGTTGTGGCTCCGTTGGTTTCGGAAATCTACCTCGGACCCGATACCGGGCCTCAAGTCAGTTGGTCGTCTGCGACAGGTGAGGGTGGACAAAGCGGTGGGACAACTTCCGCCGTCGGTGGGTACAACAACGCCTTCACGACTCCTACACCCTTTATTACCACGACCGCATCCAACCTCCCTCCGATTTCTCCCCCAGATGCCGGCGAGGGTACTTCGAGTGTCGGCGAAACGTCGTCAAATACCGGCTTTTACAGTGGGGCAGTAGGCAACCAATATTATGGCGGTCACGGCCAAGTTGTCGGTCAGAATTCCGCGGAAATCTGGTCGTTCCACTGAACAGGGTCAACGGCCTGGTCCAGAGTTCATCGTACAGTAGGCCCGGGAATTATTTTCAAGTGCAGAATTCCCAGTTCATACCGCCGAACGGAAGTGCGCAGTCGGCGGGTAGTATTTCGTTAATACAGTCTGCGAATGGAAATCCGGTCGTGAAACCGGGCGCGTACCAGTATGTCCAGCAGACGGCCGGTGGCCAAGGAGCGGTAGCGGCGTCTGCTGCGGCCTACTCTGGAGCCAACCCTGTAACGCAGTCTCCAGTTCAGGATGGACGACCGGCGGAGTTTACTTCGCTAATAATATTGTACCCGGTGGACCGAGCTATACGGCCGGTCCGAACCGCTGGATCGGTTTGGGAGGGCCGAACGGACAGGAATCCGGTGGACCCGCAGGCTTCGCCAGTTCTGATGCGACGTCAACTGCTAGCCCGATAAGTGGCGACGTCAAGCCGCACAGCTACGCACCCGGTACCACGGGACCGAGCGCAAATCGAGGGAAGAGGCCGAATACCACCCCGAGTGCCGGCGCGCAAATTAATAAACCGAAACCTAACAGAACGGGGGTCAATTCCGCTTCTTTCTCCAGTTCCGGAACTGGAACGAGCGTGTTCGGTACATCACTATTGAATCAACAGACCGATGCAGTCAATACGGGCCAGAGTTATTCCTTTGCTGGAACTTCGACTGGAGCGTCGGTTCCGGCAATCGGCAGCGTGCAAGCGAGCCCTCCGAGCACTTACGGACCCGTAAAGCCGGCCAATTTAGCGAACACCGGCGGGTACAGCGGTGTCCAAGGTCAGGTCGGAAACAGTGCCTACACCGGCTCACCAATCGTAGTGGCCGCGTTAAGCCCACCACTCGGCATACAAGCGAATGTTCAGGACGGCAACAACCCAGCTCTTACACTACCGACTTTATACCCCGGAATCACGAGTACGTTTAACGTCAATGGGTTCAACGGGCCGGTGGCACTCGGATTGAGTTCTTACGCTAATCCAATAGTTAATAGATATCCTCCAGCCGTTGTGCAAACCAACACAGGTTTCAATGCGCTACAGAATACGGCGGCTACCAGTGCGTTCGGTACCTCGTCTAATTTTCTACCTGGATTAGCTTCTTACGCTAATAATCCATCAAATATTCAGACAAATGTAATTAACAGATATCCGGCCTCTTTTATGACGGCCAGTGCGGGGCAAAATAGCGCTCAGACTTCAACAGTTAATAGTGCATTCAGCAGTTTCGTCACTGTGGCGCCGACCACTATTGGCGCCGACGCCGTGGCACTAGCCAACGCTCATCAGAGCAATGCCGACAATCGAAATCCGGCGGCGGTAATTACAAATAGTGGAGGGTTTAATAGGTTTCCGAATTCGGCGGAAAGTAGTGGCATTGTAGGTTTAGCGCCTGGTTCACTATTAAACGCTCAAAGTCCTGCAATAAATAGATACCCGACTATTTTGTCGTACAACGGAGAAGGAAATAAAGTTCAGGGCTCGTTGCAAAATAGCGCTGGGTCCGGTTCTTCGGCGTTTTCAAATTCTCCGACAAATCCGCAAAGCACTATCCTGCTTCCGTATTCCGCTTTTCTGGCGAACAACATTGGACAGAACAGTTTTCACAGTTCAGCAATAAATAGTGCTGTAGGCGGTTTTACTGCCGCATCGCCTCTCTTCGACACGTTCTCTAATCCTCAGAATAGTGTCGTCTTCAACAGTTATCCCAATATGACGCCTGTGAACAGTGGAGGCGGCGGTAAGATACAAACGTCGGCGGCCAATAATGAAATAAGTGGCTCTTCTGTAGTGACTGGAGTTACTACATCCTCTAATCCACCATCAACTATTCAAAGTAGCGCAATTGGCAGATATCCAAAATCAGCGATACAAAATGGACAACAGTATACGGCACAAAAGCTGGTATATAATGCAGTTAACGGCTTAAGTGTAGCTGCCGGATCGAGTGATTATACTAATTCGGGAAAAGATATGCAGAGTCATGTGAATAGATATCGTATCAACTCCGTTGGCGCTGTAACCGGTAATGGAAGATACGGCGCCGGAACAATAGGGGAACAAAGCTCAACTGAAACTAAGTTTGTAGACGGTGCCGGTTTCTTCGGAACGCCCAGCGGTCATATTACTTCAAACGGTGATGTTAAAAGTTCGCATCTCGGAGTTTACGACAACGATATCGGTCGTATACCTGCTTTCACCGAGGTCCCCGAATTATTTAAGGCTAATAATTTTAATTTGGCGCCCGTTATGCCCGCCGGTAGACAGTCCGGTGTTAGCGGAACGGATCGGCCTAAAGCTGTAAACGTCGCTAGCCCACCGAGAGAATACGTGGATCCCTCGAGGGCTTATCCGTACGTCGTCGATTCACATCCCCAGCCTCATACGTCAGTGCCCGAAGGGCACAACAGAGCACAATCAGTAGAAAGCCCCGGTTTGGTTGCGTACGATAAAAGACGTTGGCAAAATAAAACGCCCTTCTCATTCTCCGGTTTCAGTGAACAGAACCGGGCCTATTCTAATTATCCTTACGCAGCCGGTAGCAACGGAAATTCTGCCCCAGGCAATTCATTCGGCGAAGGATTTCCTAGTTATTCCAGTCCTCGGCCGGACGGTGGGAAAGACCTCGGTGGTTTAACGCCGTTTTCCCAACGTGCGCCCGAACACGAAAACGGAGGCGATCCGCCTGTTGTGCCGAATGGACACCCGCCGACGGTATACGCCGATTCGGAGTTCGCCGCCCAGAACGGGATAGTCGGAGAACTGGCGTTGAACACACTCGCGGAGGGTGGAGGCAATTTTTCAGTCTGCCTTCCGGAAAGTCTTTCGAAAATTTTTTCATTCCCGGCAACTGCCCCCTGTTCCATTTGCACGGCACGAATAGGCGCGAGGGTGAAACGGTGTACGCTTCTCTAGTCACCCCCGGCGCCAGGGTGTCGCCACCCAACGGTCGCGAACAATATCGTCAGGCCGACGGTGGGGGCGGGAATGGCAAAAATTCTGGACTAAAAGCGGCGACAGCGGCTCCACAAAGAGATGGTAACGGAATTTCGTACAAGCGTTCAGAAGGTCCCAAGGTAATCGGAAACCATCCGGAACAAACCCAATATCAACAGCAGGTTGTGAAAGCTGATTTGGAAAATCCTAACTGGAGCAGAAGAATTCCACCTTTCGACGGAATTAAAAACGAATTGAGATTCGATGCAAATCAAAGAAACGGAGATTTCAGAGAAGAAAGCAAAGGTCCAAGAGAATATCGTACAGACAATATGTTCCGAAATGATAGAGTTCAGAACCGAGGGAGTGAACCGATAGGAACTGAAGGAGAAAAACAGGTAAATACGTTTAAATTTAATAACGAACTTTCACTCAAGGACAAAAACACACCTTCAGTAGGAAACAGTAATACACCTTACGCAGGAAAGGTTAACTGGAGAAATAATATAATTAAGGTAAATGGTTATAACGATGGAGTACATAATGGACAGCCAGTGCCGACACCTTATCCTCAAAACAATAACTTCAGGGTTTATAACCGAGCCAACGACGATCGAACTACAACGGCACAGCGAGTCGTAAACAACGGCCCGAGTCCATACCGCGTTTCGCTCGATAGCGACAACAGGAATACTCTGGCTGTCCGCGGCGATTCTTATCCGAACCAGAAGATTAACCATCGTACGTTAGGTTGGCCACATTGGAACGGAGAAGTCAAATTTAGACGAGCCCGAAACTCGGGAGTCTACCCTGGCAGCGTCTACAGTACAGGGGACGTAAAAATTAATAAATCTCCAGCAGGTAGTGCGGAGGGGGTGGAAAATGTCCACTTTCCTAATAACCCGGTTCTCCGAAGAAGTTATGACGAAACTAGAGAACCGGCGGCGGATGACTCCGAGTCGGGAAACTGGGCGGCGGGCCGCCATTCCAGTCGCCCGAGAGGTCATCCGAGTGACCTCAAACCGTCGTCACACATTTTCTACGACGATTTGAACGGACGGAAGAGTCCGACGAAACCGGCCGCCATTTCCAGCGTCTCCGCCGCATCCACTTCAACTGTTTCCAACGATCGTAAACCGGGAAAGCCGGGAAACGGGAAGCCTCAAGTGGCCGCCAGTAGTAGTGGCAGGGTTCCGGCGAAACCCGGAAACACGGGGTCCGCCGCCTCCAGTAGCGGATACGCGATATTCGAGCAGCCCGGCTCGGCGACCGTCATCACCGGCATACCGGGCAGCGGCCAAACCGGCGGTAAGCCGATGAACGCTGTACTGGTGGGCACCGCTCCCGACCCCTATCCCGTTGGATACGGCAACCAGGCGGGTTTTTCAAGACCCGTCGTCGACTACGGGTTCGGGATACCGGCTCTCTTTCAAGGCATCTTTCCGACTCCTTTCAACCCGACCAATTATCCTTCGAGGCCCGGTTTCCAGTTGGCCCCTTGGCCGTACGGCGTTGTCGGTTCGGGTCCGTACGCCAACGGCGGCCCCTTCGCTCGGCCGCCCGACGGGGAATCGGTTTTCTTCACTACTCAGGCCGGACCGGGAGTTGCGTCCGCGTCGTGGAGCCATCAGGAAGGCGCCATGGGTACGGCACGGCCACCTCCCGATATTGTTGTATCCGGAGAACGGCCACTGAATAACGTCGGTGAAACGTTACTCGTCGGACCGAACGTCGACAACACGAATATATTAGTAGACACGGAATCGCCAGGAGGACTTCAAGGAAGTGTAAGTGAATTTAAATTCCAGAAGAATCTACCCCTAACATTTTACCCTAGTTACGGAATCTCGACATTTCAATGACGAGGTCCTTCGTGCCCCGGACGGCGGCATCCCATATGTTCGAAAAAGTTATCGCAAATTGTTCTTCTCTATTGCTTCCAGCTTGGCAGTCAGGTCGCGCCGACGACTCCTCCCTCCGAGCACTGCGTCAACGTCAACGGTATTGAAATTTGCGGATCTTCACCGCTGACGATCAAAGTCGACAATCGGACGGTGACGTCGCCGGGATTGGCGGCGGCCAACGTCACGCTGCAGGGATCGTCGTGGACGGGAGAAGCGGACGGCTACAAGCCGGTCGCCGAGGGAAATAACGACGGGAGTTCGTCCTCGACGAACGAGAACGCGGAACGGGGGCCGACGGACGAGTCGGAGTCCGGAACCGGAGGATACTCCGGGCCGGAGGCGGAGGCGGACTCGACCGACAGACCCGGATGGAACGCGACGAGCCCGTCTGTCACCGTCGTCGTCTACTCACTGGCAGACGGGGTGCCCTCCGTACCCGGTAGCAATTCAACTCCGATCACAATTGAAACGGAGAATACCACGTCGTCCGTGCAAAATAAGCCCAATAAACCTGCAGTCCATCCAGTCGTCACCAACAGGATACCGCGTTCCTTACGCTCTACACAGGAATCATCTTCGTCAATATTCGCGTGAAAATATTACATCCGAAGTATTACACCAATAAATTACAACACTCTTTTTTAGTAGAGATAAAAAATACGCTTTCCGTTTGTCAGTTAGATGGATATTTTGGATTTCAAACGAAAGTTTCTATCTCCGACTCCTTCTGTTACTTTCATACTTAAAATGGATAAAAGTTACAGTGTGATCATTGTGAAACTGGACCATTATCGAGTAAAGGACATAAAGCCGCCTGTCTTATGTATAGAATAGAAATAAGCCTAAATAATAGACCAATTTGTATCCGACCCGAAGAATGAAGATTTATACTGATATTACGCTTGAGCATTATTTATTTATGTAGTCTAGTTTGTATCGAAATGTCTTTCTTTAAATTAAACATTCGCTTTCAAATTTTTAGAAATGAAACTACTGCTTTTATGTGTTACACAAACTAAATATTTTCATTGCTGTGTTTTACATATATCCCAATCATTATTATCATCCCCATTACTAATCCACATATTGTTAAGAAAACTAGTTATAATTCGTTAAATTAATTTAATTTACAATTTAAATTTTGGCATGTGCTAGTCAATGTAATGAAACCCTTTAGAATCTAGTTTTAAAATTCAAGAAGGTAAAATATAAATTCCATCCATTCTAGCAATTGACAATGATAAAATAAAAGGGAAAATCTACCGGCAGATTTATTTTATTGTAATGCAGAAAACCGGTACACATTAATGAATAAACTGGTTTGTCGGTGTAATTATAAATACAAGTAATTAAAAAGTTAATGGAAATATTCGTTACAAGGTGATAATGATAATACGGCAATGATACTTCATAAGCTTAAATAATATTGCCAACTATAAACTGGAAGTAATAAATTACTTAGTATTAATACTATTTAAATAGTATACAATTCGAAGCGAATAAAATAGTATTTAATCAAGATAAAAGATTCGAAAGAAAAACAAGAGGTAAGTAGGTACAGAGAACAAATAGAATAAATAAATAATACATTTATTGCAAAATATGTCACTGATAGTTAATGGAAATGGCAGTAGCAAGAGTATAATTTTGGATTTTCAACTAGTACATAAGGATTATATAGAGGAATATTTGGCACTGGAGCAACCAACGAAGGAATATTTGTACCTGTCAGTTCGGGAATATGCTGAGTTGCAGACCCCGCTGCGGGTTGTACAGTCAGCAGAGGACGGTCGACACCGCCAGTCGGACCTGAGGAGACGCCGGGAGTGTAGAGGGACGTATCGTTATAGGATAAGGGAAAATTGAAATTATCGTTCCCGGAGAGGGACGCGGCTATAGGCGGCCAACGCCTCCTCAGTCAATACAAAAGGGGCGCCTCCTGTAGACCATCCTTGTGTCAATGATCCAGCACTGGAAACTGTCCCTGACGTCGTTGTGGACCCTACTCCCGATGATACGGCTTGTGACGTCGCACCAGTAGATATTTGAGAACTAGAAATGCCGGTGGTTCCTGCAGTAACAGTTTGTGAGGTAGTACCAGCAGTGGAAACTGTTCCCGTCGCTGTTTGCTGAGTACCAATGCTAGTCGATGTCCCTGACGTCATTGTGGATGTTACTCCCGAAGACACGGCTTGTGACGTCGCACCAGTAAATATTTGAGAACTAGAAATGCCAGTAGTTCCTGTAGTAACAGTTTGTGAGGTAGTACCAGCAGTGGAAACTGTTCCCGTCGCTGTTTGCTGAGAACCAATGCTAGTCGACGTCCCTGACGTCGTTGTGGATGTTACCCCCGAGGAAACGGCCTGTGACGTTGCACCAGTAAATATTTGAGAACTAGAAATGCCAGTAGTTCCTGTAGTAACAGTTTGTGAGGAAGTACCAGCAGTGGAAACTGTTCCCGTCGCTGTTTGCTGAGAACCAATGCTAGTCGACGTCCCTGACGTCGTTGTGGATGTTACCCCGAGGACAACGGCTTGTGACGTCGCACCAGTAAATATTTGAGAACTAGAAATGCCAGTAGTTCCTGTAGTAACAGTTTGTGAGGAAGTACCAGCAGTGGAAACTGTTCCCGTCGCTGTTTGCTGAGAACCAATGCTAGTCGACGTCCCTGACGTCGTTGTGGATGTTACCCCGAGGACACGGCTTGTGACGTCGCACCAGTAAATATTTGAGAACTAGAAATGCCAGTAGTTCCTGTAGTAACAGTTTGTGAGGAAGTACCAGCAGTGGAAACTGTTCCCGTCGCTGTTTGCTGAGTACCAATGCTAGTCGACGTCCCTGACGTCGTTGTGGATGTTACCCCCGAGGACACGGCTTGTGACGTCGCACCAGTAAATATTTGAGAACTAGAAATGCCAGTAGTTCCTGTAGTAACAGTTTGTGAGGAATTACCAGCTGAAGTGGAAACTGTTCCCGTCGCTGTTTGCTGAGTACCAATGCTAGTCGACGTCCCTGACGTCATTGTGGATGTTACTCCCGAGGACACGGCTTGTGACGTCGCACCAGTAAATATTTGAGAACTAGAAATGCCAGTAGTTCCTGTAGTAACAGTTTGTGAGGAAGTACCAGCAGTGGAAACTGTTCCCGTCGCTGTTTGCTGAGAACCAATGCTAGTCGACGTCCCTGACGTCATTGTGGATGTTACCCCCGAGGACACGGCTTGTGACGTCGCACCAGTAAATATTTGAGAACTAGAAATGCCAGTAGTTCCTGTAGTAACAGTTTGTGAGGAAGTACCAGCAGTGGAAACTGATCCCGTCGCTGTTTGCTGAGAACCAATGCTAGTCGACGTCCCTGACGTCATTGTGGATGTTACCCCGAGGACACGGCTTGTGACGTCGCACCAGTAAATATTTGAGAACTAGAAATGCCAGTAGTTCCTGTAGTAACAGTTTGTGAGGAAGTACCAGCAGTGGAAACTGTTCCCGTCGCTGTTTGCTGAGAACCAATGCTAGTCGACGTCCCTGACGTCATTGCTTGGATGCTTTACGCCCCGAGGACACGGCTTGTGACGTCGCACCAGTAAATATTTGAGAACTAGAAATGCCAGTAGTTCCTGTAGTAACAGTTTGTGAGGAAGTACCAGCAGTGGAAACTGTTCCCGTCGCTGTTTGCTGAGAACCAATGCTAGTCGACGTCCCTGACGTCATTGTGGATGTTACCCCCGAGGACACGGCTTGTGACGTCGCACCAGTAAATATTTGAGAACTAGAAATGCCAGTAGTTCCTGTAGTAACAGTTTGTGAGGAAGTACCAGCAGTGGAAACTGTTCCCGTCGCTGTTTGCTGAGAACCAATGCTAGTCGACGTCCCTGACGTCATTGTGGATGTTACCCCCGAGGACACGGCTTGTGACGTCGCACCAGTAAATATTTGAGAACTAGAAATGCCAGTAGTTCCTGTAGTAACAGTTTGTGAGGAAGTACCAGCAGTGGAAACTGTTCCCGTCGCTGTTTGCTGAGAACCAATGCTAGTCGATGTCCCTGACGTCATTGTGGATGTTACCCCGAGGACACGGCTTGTGACGTCGCACCAGTAAATATTTGAGAACTAGAAATGCCGGTGGTTCCTGTAGTAACAGTTTGTGAGGAAGTACCAGCAGTGGAAACTGTTCCCGTCGCTGTTTGCTGAGAACCAATGCTAGTCGATGTCCCTGACGTCGTTGTGGATGTTACCCCCGAGGACACGGCTTGTGACGTCGCACCAGTAAATATTTGAGAACTAGAAATGCCAGTAGTTCCTGTAGTAACAGTTTGTGAGGAAGTACCAGCAGTGGAAACTGTTCCCGTCGCTGTTTGCTGAGAACCAATGCTAGTCGATGTCCCTGACGTCGTTGTGGATGTTACCCCCGAGGACACGGCTTGTGACGTCGCACCAGTAAATATTTGAGAACTAGAAATGCCAGTAGTTCCTGTAGTAACAGTTTGTGAGGAAGTACCAGCAGTGGAAACTGTTCCCGTCGCTGTTTGCTGAGAACCAATGCTAGTCGACGTCCCTGACGTCATTGTGGATGTTACTCCCGAGGATACGGCTTGTGACGTCGCACCAGTAAATATTTGAGAACTAGAAATGCCAGTAGTTCCTGTAGTAACAGTTTGCGAGGAATTATCAGCAGTGGAAACTGATCCCGTCGCTGTTTGCTGAGAACCAATGCTAGTCGATGTCCCTGACGTCGTTGTGGATGTTACCCCGAGTGGCTTGTGACGTCGCACCAGTAAATATTTGAGAACTAGAAATGCCAGTAGTTCCTGTAGTACAGTTTGTGAGGAAGTACCAGCAGTGGAAACTGTTCGATGTTTGCTGAGTTGCTAGTCGATGTCCCTGACGTCATTGTGGATGTTACCCCGAAGGGCTTGTGACGTCGCATAAATATTTGAGAACTAGAAATGCCAGTAGTTCCTGTAGTAACAGTCTGTGATGGACTGCTGAAGTTGTGCCTAGAGTAGATGCAGTTTGGGATGCTGTTCCTACAGTGGCTATTGACGATGTCACTGTCTGCTGAGACAGCAGCACTAGACGAAGTAGCGGCGACGATGAGGATGCCACCTGCGATGTCGTCCCAGCGATTACTTGGGAACTGGAAATATCAGTTGTGCCTAGAGTAGATGCAGTTTGGGATGCTGTTCCTACAGTGGCTATTGACGATGTCACTGTCTGCTGAGATGCAGCACTAGACGAAGTAGCGGCCGACGATGAGGATGCGACCTGCGATGTCGTCCCAGCGATTACTTGGGAACTGGAAATATCAGTTGTGCCTAGAGTAGATGCAGTTTGGGATGCTGTTCCTACAGTGGCTATTGACGATGTCACTGTCTGCTGAGATGCAGCACTAGAAGAAGTAGCGGCCGACGATGAGGATGCGACCTGCGATGTCGTCCCAGCGATTACTTGGGAACTGGAAATATCAGTTGTGCCTAGAGTAGATGCAGTTTGGGATGCTGTTCCTACAGTGGCTATTGACGATGTCACTGTCTGCTGAGACGCAGCACTAGAAGAAGTAGCGGCCGACGATGAGGATGCGACCTGCGATGTCGTCCCAGCGATTACTTGGGAACTGGAAATATCAGTTGAACCTAGAGTAGATGCAGTTTGGGATGCTGTTCCTACAGTGGCTATTGACGATGTCACTGTCTGCTGAGACGCAGCACTAGAAGAAGTAGCGGCCGACGATGAGGACGCCACCTGCGATGTCGTCCCAGCGATTACATGGGAACTGGAAATGGCGGATGTTGCTGCCGTAGAATCTGTAGAATATGTGTGCGATTCTAGTGTTCCTTTTCGAATGAGCGCTGCGAATATTTTACCGCCCTTTTCTCTGTACATGCGGTACAACGACGGACAGATTACTTTAAGTTTATTTTCATCAATGATATCCTCGTCGATATGTCGATTTCCACGGTCTGCAATTACATAGGAGGGTGTTATTTCAGGATTTTCACGTATTTCATTATTTTTTTTATATTGTATCTACGTGCTGTCGGTTATTTATTTATTGTACATTATAAGTTTTTATATATTTTCTAGCTCGGGTCGGTTCAACGTTCGTTTACATTCTGTCACTATTATATAGTCACTGTCGTTATTAGGCTACTAATAATTGAATAAATAATAGGTAAGGGATACTGAACCTTGAGTGAATGCAGTGACGACCAGAATGAATAAAACTGCTGTCGATAGCCGTTGGTGGCGAAGAGAGATTAGCGACATCTCAGCTCTGGATTTAGTTCGCCTTGGAAACGCGGCGAGGGCGGATGATATCCCATGTTCAAATTTCGATCCTTAAATACTTGTAAAGTCCAATGAACGCCTGTCCATTCTTGACGGCTATTAAGATTAGGAGGAGAACTGAGGAGCAGATAAGGTGGTCGGAGAATGGTGGTGAAATTCACCCCCCCCCACCGCCCCCAATTATAACGTCAATAACCTCCAGTTTAATATACCTGTTTTGTGGCCTGCGAGGGGTTGGAATACCGTAGGTTCGTGGTGTTTCGTGTGTCTCCTCTCGGTGGTTTGGTCTTTTGCTAGACCGGTTTCGGCCGCTCGCCATCTTCAGTAGCGGCACTTTGGATAGTTTTTGGGCATCCTCACTGCACACTGTCACTTTCACTTGTACTGTCGTTAAACCAAAGCTGCCTCACCTTAGAAGGGTAAAGCAGTTACATTTTTTTTTTTTAAATAAAAGTTTCATTGTCACAACTGTAAAATACAATAAGCGATATTGAAGTTCGTGTAGCACAGGTGATAACGGAGGAGAAACCTCCGCTGGTTTTCCTATTCTTATCAATTTTACTTATTTACTCGGTATATTTAAATCACGTGACCACTTCGTTTACTGGCGTCTCGGAGGAATGGAGGATGGCTTGTAAAATTTTCATCAATGCGACACCGGACATTCTCGGTGTTTCAATTACAACACTAATTATTCGTATTTCGGATTTGTTTCAAGGTGCAGGTGTACATTGATCGTTTGAGGTAGATAAAACATTCGTTTATTTCTCATCTTTACAAAATAATATACATATTGTGTATCGTTCACGGGCCGGAATGTTAGAAACTATTTACAATCTTTTCGGTGGCGTAACGTTGTTGTTAGGCACAGTGCGGCTTTCTGTTGGGAATTGTTCACTGACGCAGAGGAAAGTGTGAAAACGGTGAAATTTCAGCGGAAATCAAATGAATCGGAAGTGTGTTCCGGAAGGCCGCAATTGGGCGAATTATATGCTTGAAATATTGACCGGTCGCTTATTTGCCCCTGTAACAGAAAATATATTTAAGTATTATAAAGGCCTGTGAATTTGGAAATATAGAATCAGAGTGAAGACACTAATGGCGATGTTACTTATTAAATTTAACAATTGGCAAAGGGTTTATGTAGCCGTCGAAGATACGAGGATTGGGGGATGTAGATTTTAATTTTTTTTTGTAACTTATCACTGTATCGTATGCCGTACTTGTATGATTAACTAATAAATGTTTTCCTACCCTGAATACTAAGACAGTTTTAAGTAGATTTTCTCTCCTTTCGTATGTTCTTAATCTACGGTTCTTAAACTGTTTCCTGTACTTACCAACTTCCGGCAGAACTGGATGACTGGCTGTAGGAGTAGGTTCCGCCGTGTCCACCGCCGCCGCAGCCGCCCTTGCAGCCGTGGCCTCCTCCCAAGCCGCCCCGCCGTATCCTCCCAAGCCGCCCCGCCATAACCTCCCAAGCCGCCCCGCCGTATCCTCCCAAGCCGCCCCGCCGTATCCTCCCAAGCCGCCCCGCCGTATCCTCCCAAGCCGCCCCCGCCGTAACCTCCCAGCCGCCCCCGCCGTAACCTCCCAGGCCGCCGTACCCTCCGAGCCCGCCTCCGCCGTATCCGCCTCCGCCGTAGCCGCCTCCGCCGTAACCGCCGCCGCCGTAGCGTCCTCCGCGGCCTCCACCACTGGCATTTTAATCGACCAAAAAATATCCGTGTAAGAACTGCCTTATCACGTCTGATTATATTCCATTTTGGCGAAAATATCTAGCATCGAAAGGTATTTCCTATAATTAGATAACTCACAATGGATAGACTTTGGCGACTATGACTTTAGAGGGATAGCCTCCGCCGTAGCCGCCTCCGCCGTAACCGCCCCCGCCGTAACCCCCGTAGCCGCCTCCGCCGCAGTGAGCGCAGAAAGATCTCTTGTCCCTCTTGGAATCGTCCACAGGCCCCGCCTGAATTCAAAGTGCATTCTCTGTACAACTTGTATACAACGACTTGTATCAGAACGTAGAGAGGCCGGTAATAATTAGTAACATATACAATTAGCAGATTTCCGAAGAACGATGAAGACAAAATATAATGTTAGTGTACAATTGTTCGTGAGTCCAAATAAATACAGTAGGCCTGTAATATTTATTAGTAATCGCAAGAAGATTCTTATTTCAAAAGACATCTAAGAATACGCTTTGCTTCGTCATCGTTTGACTAATAGCGGTGCCGTATGCTGTTATGTAAATGTGACCGGAGATGGCAAAGTTTCAATGAATGCTACATTTCCATCGGTACGTGTCAACCGGGCGTTTGTCTTCAAGTCATGTAAATACAACCGATTCATCTTCCTCTCGGCCAAAGCAAATAAAAAAAAAAAAAAAGTCCAAGGAAACAATTTACAGGCGTACGTGACTTCCATAGACAACTCATTTAAGGGGCGAGTTACTGAGTGAACCGGACTCTATCGCATACTGTAGTTATGTGTTGACTCATCAGGTATATGCGGTCAGTTTCCCTTTCATGACAAGCCGCTGTAGGGTAAATATTCACTAAATTAGATGCTACCGATCCAGTCACTGTGGAAATAATCCAGTTCAAGTGGAGACAACGTAATTACTTCTGTACGTAAAATCTCCCCCGAGTGTAATGAATTGAAAATTTGAAACCATTCTGCAACACGTACAGCTTCACTCGGGTGTCCGAGCTCGGGTCAAAGAGAGATTTTCACATTACATAATATATGTTTCAGATATATAATTTTTAATTTATACAATTGGAGTGCAATTAGAGTTTAAATATTGAATTACCGGCGGTACTTCAACGGCCAATAACGGCGGTGCGAGAAGTATCCTGGGCAAGTCGCTTCCTGCAGGAGCTTCCCCGTCCGTGTTGACGAGTGAGTCACGCGTATAATCAGTTCCTGAAACGACGAATTTCAATATCAATATTTCAGTCATGAACTCGTGAGCAATTCAAAACTATATATATATACGGTATATAGCATATATAATCTCGTCATAAACGCGCGTGATAGTGCTAGGAGGGGGGGGGTGTAAATATTTATCAATTATAGGCATAATTCCTCTCGCATAATCCGTATCATTGGAAGAGAAATAGGCAGAATTTTTGGCAAGAAATTAAGTTAAGGATAACTGGACTTCGTCAATGCGGCTGAACCTCGAACAGCTCTGACGGATAGTTCAACTTAAACAGGAAATTTGGACTCTTAAGGCCGTTACTAAAACGGACATCGAAATTGACCTCAAGTAATAAACTGACAATTTACAAAGCGATACTCAAACCGACACGGACATAGAGCTATGGGGTTCCACCGAGACATCCAACATCGCTCGCATCCAGAGATTCCAATCAAAAGTCCTTCTTACCATCCTTATTGTTCCCCCCGGGTATGTTTCTAACCGCATAATCCACCATGACCTCAACATACCGACAGTCGACCGAGTCGCAAAAGTCCCGAAGTTCCACTCCCGCCTTTCTCCTCGTCCCAATCCACTCGTTCAATCCCTTTCCTCTCTTACCCATCCACACTATCCCCACCACGACGGCTTAAACGCCACCGGCCCAGAGATCACCTCGGCAGTAGTTAAATCGTGTCAAAAGTGCCATCATCGCGGGTGGTTTATTTATCGAGACAAACGCGTGAAAATATACACGTATCAATTGCACCTATAACTGTAAAAGTTGATTGTGCAAAATAAAAAAGTTAAAAAAAGGACGTCTCAGCTGTAGGGGGGGGGGGCCTCGCCATAGTGCGTAAATTAGCGGCATTTCGACCTAAAGACGCTAAGAAAATAAAAAATTTATATATAAACCAAAAGTACGAAATATGAACATTAATTGTGTGCAGTATATGGCCACAACTCGGTTTTGAAATCCGATCGAGTGGGCACAACGGCGGAGGGGTATCACGACTTGGTTACGATTTGTATTTAGGTCAAATTTAATATGAAATTTCCACTGTTCACTGTTAATCGTGGGCGACTGACCGTCGTCCGTCTTCTCGGGCAGGAGGGCCGCCTCAGCGTTGATCAGGAGTAGGCAGAAGAGCACCGCCGCCGCCGCCGCCGCCGCCGCTCCTGATGACTCCATTCTTCACCAGGACGATGATGCCCGCCACTGTCCCCTCGCCGGCCTCACACTTCCCCTATATACCGTACAGTCCTCCCTCCAGTCCGACACGACATCAGAACGCCAATTATTCACCGCGGTCACGTCCCGGTTTTCCCCCGCCTTAGACCGACCGCTAACTCCCGTCCAAGGACGAACCGGGAGCTCCCCAACTCCCAGTCTCCACCGCCCTGTCACTGGATACGAAGTATTCCTTAGCACCCTTTTGTTCTACAGGCCACTATCAATTAGGACCCAACACTTCGCAGCTTTCTACACTTACATACTTAATTATTATGATAGAGGCTCCTTGAATTGTTTTACAGTATTAAAATTCAATCTGGAAAATAAATATTGCGCTGTAATTGTATTGTAATAAAAAAATATTCTCGCTGGTTAGGTCTTTTGCTAGACCGGTTTCGGCTGCTCGCCATCTTCAGTAGCGCTGTGTTAGTCACTGTTAGCACTTTGGATGTTTTTTGGGCATCCTCACTGCCCACTGTCACTTTCACATGTACTGTAATGTTTGTCAGTATGTCAGTCCTTTATATATATGTGTTATTGTTATTGGGGGTTATGTTTGTCTTCGGATTTTGTTAATCCGTTTTCTGTGGTAGGGCGGGTGTGATCCTTTAAGAGGATTATAGGGGTAAATATCGCGTCAATCTGGGAATTAATTTTCTCATTTATAATGTTGTTTTTCTTGTGTTTGAAGAACACATATATAAACGACTGACATACTGACAAACATTACAGTACATGTGAAAGTGACAGTGGGCAGTGAGGATGCCCAAAAAACATCCAAAGTGCCACAACAGTGACTAACACAGCGCTACTGAAGATGGCGAGCGGCCGAAACCGGTCTAGCAAAAGACCTAACCGGCGAGAGGAGACAGAAACATCACGAACCTACACAGTATTCCA
Source organism: Lethocerus indicus (assembly GCA_019843655.1). Lineage (NCBI taxonomy): Eukaryota > Metazoa > Arthropoda > Insecta > Hemiptera > Belostomatidae > Lethocerus > Lethocerus indicus. The sequence goes on along the minus strand of JACDQD010000007.1, from coordinate 2,633,167 downwards.
ACCCCTCGCAGACCACAAAACAGGTATATCAAAAAATTTCCGCTCGCCCTCGGACCGAACAGAACGTTAAAATTAACGTCGCCTATTCGTATTGAGCGATTATACCCGCCGTTTAATTGAGGCGCAATGAAAAAAACACGTTTAAATCGCGAGTTATTGAAACGAACGTAGGCATAAATAAATTCTATGTTTCCACACAACCGACCTATTTTCGAGTCTTATTTGACTATCGCGTCGATTTTAATTCGACGAATTTTTAAACCTGTAAAATATCTGTTAAGGTAAATTGCTCCGATATAGTCCTATATTCTGAGAGATATTCTAAAGGACGGTTCTAAAAGTCATTGGGTCACCGGGTGTTTTTTTCCGATCCCTTTCTCCCCCAGTTAGCCTACCGGTGGGACCTTCCGAGGTTGTATAAATTTGCGTAGCGAGGATGCATAGCAACGTTCTAAAATCTAAATTCCTTGACCAAAATATCTCGTGCACGATCCCTGGTGCAATATCTGATCGTGTCGGATGGATGACTAATAGCCGGATGAGCGCCGCTCCCTTTTACAACGTCGCGACGTCTATAGAAAACTTGTCGTGTGCTCAGAGAAAACGCTCGAGATTTCGACGTTGCACTTTTCGTCCCATTTCTCCGGGAATTATTGTCGTATCTGCATTTCGGTAGTAAACCTGGCGTGATAGAAAATGCACTCTACGGGGTACAGAAATCGGCGACCTTTAAGGGCGACCTTAAAGCCGTTGTACACAACGATTTGTCGAACCTTGAACGCGGCACAGTTTCCAAGTCAGAAAATAAGCGCGGCTCAGAGTAAACCAAAGTACGAGAAAGCCCCGAACGAAGTATTCTTTTCTAACGCTATATTACTGACAAGATTATAACGTTGAAGTCTTAAATCCCAGAGAGTTAGATATTATAACTTACTAAATTCGTTGATATATGCACCAAATATGAAGGTGAGCTTCTACAATTTTAAATAAATATTACACTTTTCTGAAATTTGAGTCTTACTACGGTGTAATTGTGAAGAACCTATAAAAACTATAGGAATGTTGAAAGTTGAAGATTACTTATTTTACTGTTTCGATGGTACCTAATTAAAAGAAAAAAATATTTGGATCTTGACTTGAATAATTGATTTTCTGTTTTCTGAGAGGGCAACCGAAGATATACCAAAAATTTACCGGACGTATGATACCGATTGTGGCGAGAAGACGAAACTCGTCCTAATGTGAGGGGAGGAAAAACGGCCTGATAAAGTTTCGGCCCAATTAATTTTTAGGATCAAAATTCCAACCCCCCGGTTGTACTTCGAGCCGCGTAACCGTACGGGGTTTGAAAGATGTTTTACGTCAAAGTCCAAACTGCAAAGCGAATTTTCCGCAGCGCAGGACAATGATGTACTGTCTGAAGGATACAATTTTGGGAACTACGAAAATTCCCAGTTTGCGGTCAACGACAAAGGAAAACATTGCCTTTCGTCGCCCAAAGTGCAGAGGATCGGTCAACGGTAAAATTCTTGCCTTTCGGCTTGCTCCAGTCAAAGACTTCGCAGAAACATTTTGCTTAGTAACAAATTTCGCCTGTTACCTGAGGACAGTGTTGGATATAACAGTTTACTTTTGTAGTTTCCGTTCGGGATTTGTTCGTCCGAAAATAATACATAGGATATTACTAAAATATGACTCCAATCGGGGGGGAATTCCTGAACGGCCCGCTTTAAATTGGCGTCCAACGAAGTGTGGCACTAATAGAGCCGGCTGCGCACCTTGTGGGGACCTTGACGCCGCTCAAAGGTACATCAAAGCCCAACGTCGTCTATTTTTACCGATGACACGTAACCCGCCTCGTAGACCGATTAATCGAATATAACCGATTAGTGTAGACAAAATTCCGCCGTTGGCCGTAAGCCCGGCAGGATGATTATCGGTATACAGCACAACTTGCACCTCAACCAAGTCCTCTGTACCGCCCGAGGTCGATTTGCAATTTAAAAATTATCCCCCCATTTCATTAAATAATTTATAAAACGTGTCGCGGTTCAATTTCCATACGCTATTGATTGGAATCGCTCGACTAAGGTTTACGTGACCGGAAAAGTTACGGAAAAAACAACAATTTTATGTGACGAAGTGTTATTTCACACTGTAATAATTTATGCCGACACCAAGATTAGGTACAATAGAATAGCACACATTTTATTGATTAGCTCCCGTTTCGGAATTCCAGCTGTCAGGAGCGAATAATTAAAAATTTTCATCAGTATCACCGATGTGCAGTATCAGCTAAAATAATCCTAAACTCGGCAATAAAGTTTCCGTCCGTCTGTCTGCGCTAATTACAGACGAATATTAAAGCTCTGCCCGCCAAGTGGAGCGTTTCCGCGAAACGGCAATTGATGAACATAAAGTCGATCCGCGGTAACGAAATCTGCGGTAGACCATTGGCGTTATTCAATAACAGCGCCGGTTAGCGTTGGGAAGATGTCGCCTCAATCCCACCTATTTTCCAATCCAACAAAGCCAATAACGATCCTTATTTATTCAATCGAGGAAGATCCGGGTACGCCCGGGGGGGGGGAGATTTATGTCAGTTCGAACGACCGTAAATTCGCAACTTTTGTATTTATTTACTGCCGATACTTGTCGCCGCTCTATACCCTCTATTTGAGGAACAGATTTCCTGTCTGTTTCTACTGACAAAAAATCCATTACATTTTCCTTCTGCGCAAGTTCTGTGACATTCATTCGGATAAATATAATATTAATTAATTTTGTAGGTTCGTGATGTTTCTGTCTCCTCTCGCCGCTGTTTGGTCTTTTTCTAGACCGGTTTCGGTCTCCTGCTCGCCATCTTCAGTAGCGGCACTTTGGATGTTTTTTGGGGATGTTTTGGGGACTTGTACTGTCGTACCGGTCGGCTAGCGAAAGACCAAACAGCGGCGAGACAGGAGACAGAAACATCACGAACCTACACAGTATTCCAAACCCTCGCAGACCACAAAACAGGTATATCTAATTAATTTTTATTACGGTAGCAATTGTAACCCGAATTCTGGCTTAAGGCCGAAGGTATTTGTACACTTGGCGTCTACAGTACGTGATGGGAAAGTTTAACTTGAAAAATTCGGTAATATAATCCTCCGATGTGTTATTTTTTGCTCGTATAATACTCCTTCAATATCATTACGTTCGGTTCAATGTAAATTTACATATATTATACGAGAAGGAAATAAGGTGAGTCAAACGAAATGTTCTTAATTTCTGTGGACAACTAGTATGTCTCCTTCCATGTGACTAAATATGAATTGCCGTATTAAACGTCTAAATACACTTGAAATCGAATAGACTGAATAAAAAATAAAACGATAGTTACAACGAAATATAGACGACGATATAATGAATACGAATGGCGAGATATAGTGTAGAATTTTCGAAATTTGATCTCGCCCAGCGTCCATTCTATCTGTCTCTACAACCGAGTATTCAAATGTATTCCTAAGCAATAATTGTCCGTCATAAAAGTGGGCCGAGGACAAGAGATGTACAATTGAATTTCAGATGCGGATTCCCAAATGTAATGACGAACCACTCAGTACAAAAACTCCACTTCGGAGTCGGTTATCGTCCAACGTTAATGACGTTAAATATCGTTCACGGGCAGTTTGTGGTTCGCTGCAAACTGAATTTACATAGCCATTAGCGGGCCCGGCCTTCTCGCTTTAACTCAAACAATAATTGTTGTAACTGTTGATTTCGTTTTTTATCTTTATTTTTTTTTCCCCCCCTTCCAATCTGATAAGTCGATCTGTCTATGAGCGACAGGGCGCAGTTTAATCTATTACGTACAATTATTTTAATTATAAAAATTGAAGTAGTAAAACCGGAAAAGCCGTTATAAAAAACAAAACAATCGTTGTCTGTAATCGTACGTAAGTGAGTAGATACAATGTTATCGTGTTACGGTCTCGTACATGGCATCAATGTCATGTAAATAGTAGACCCTCAATTAGAGAAAATAAATTATAAATAAATTCAGAGGGGAAGAACAAAAAGGAGGTTTAATAATTACAATATATCGCCGGATTCTCAGTGGAATTGCTAGAATGATTGTACATCAAATATTGACGGATTTTTTTTAAATATATGTTTCCATATCGATGTTTCTTTTACCGAATTTGAAATATTATTAGGCCTAATGTCTCAAGTTGAATTGGATCCAAACGAATTGATTTTTTTCTTTGTTCAGTTCGTGAAAAAACACAGTTTTTACAGGCCGTAACGCCCGCCGACGTTTTCCTCCGTGAAATACGGAGGAGCGTTTAATTACCGCAGGATATTGCGACCGGGTGGTTAATAGCGAAATTCAAATTTGTCGGACATCAGGTCATCAGGTGGTGGGAAATTGTTCGTAGCTAATAGCCCACCTTTATGTTCAATAATACCGCGCTAGTTCCTTCAATATAGGCGATAGAAAGTGATTATTTTATTTTTTTTCAAAGTTCGTAAAAAAAAAAACACTTTACTTTTGGTCGTACCAAGAGAGACTCTCCGATGCTTCGATCCCGAAAAGAAGTCGGGTAATTTAAATGAACATTGAAATTTCGTCGAATATTCAATGTTTGTAGCATTTATAAATTCTGAACCCCAATTTAACTAAAGAATCGTAAGAATAATATCGGGTTAATATGAAAAGGCCGTTTGGAGTTTTTATTTTCCTAACTTCCCTCGTATTCAATAAATAAATTCCAAGGATTATGCAATCCCTTACTCATCCGGGAAAAATATGCAACCGTGATATGATTGTTTCAGTAAAATGTGAAGACGAAGTTAGGACCTTTCGAAGCCTTCCCGATTGCCTTAAAGGTACATAAATATTATCAGTGAAGTTCAAGCTTCGTGTTTTTTATCCACTGTTTACCGATATTATTTCCCGAGGCCATTTCTAGGCTGTCTGGGTACAGGGAACTTTCGGTATATCGAATATTACGTCTTAGGTATTACGCCTTTACGATCGGCTGAAAGTAAACTCTCATAAAACAGAAATAAATAGACAGGAATTACGGGACGTGAACAGACAACAAAAAGGGGATTGGGAAATTCCTGTCGACGACTGCGACTGGAGCTGACGCCTAATTAATAATTTCTCTCACGACTCCGGCCCTGGGTTCGTTCAGTTCTCGTTTTCCGTCGTTGTTCCGTTTCGACTTCCAGCCTCTAAATCTACAGCCGATCGGCATTCAGGAGTCGTCCTGTCGTCCCTCCGCCCGGTAAGCAGAACTCGCTGAATTTCCAGTCTGACGTAGACCGGATGGAATCCGGTCCAGGGATGGTCCAGAACCGTCTCAATTCGGCCGTAATTGACGTCGGTAATCCTATTTTAACGCGACGTTAATGGACTTGATTAGTCATAGGAAGAAATACGAGCGAATTTCGCGGCGTAACCATTCGGTTGGCCCGTAACGCGATGCAGTCACGGAGCTCAATTTTCCGATAGTATTTTATAATGTCATATAAGGTTTAAATTGTCGCCACTCATCTTTGTCGAAATAATACAGAGTGAGAAACCTATCCGGTTGACAACTAAGTAATTGCGGAATTGACCGACAAGTGGCGTTTTTTTAAGTACGTCAGTACATCTTTGCACATACTTAAGCCGTAGATGGTTTCGACTGGACGTATAAGATACATTCGGCTTCTCCGCAATGTCCCTCGTCGAACTGTGGCGATCACGAATCGATAATGGCCTTTATTCGGTCATCGTCGACCTCCACAGGACGTCCGGAGCGATCCTCGTCTTTTAATGAAAAATTCCCCGAACGGAATTTCGCGAACCGGTACCGACACTGGCGTTCTTTTAAGGTATTTTAGCTTTATTTTAGCTTTTTATACACACACACATACACACACACAATTCAACTGGTCAATGTAATTTTGATACCGAACGTTTCAGAAAGGACCAAATAATAACGTATCGAAGAATCTTATCTGTGCACTTAAAAATAGGTACAACGCCACTTGTCGGTGAATTCCACGATTACTTAGTTGTCAACCCAATAAATTACTTCTAATAAACCTATATTTCTGGAGAATTCAGGACATCGTTTATACTTTATATTTATTTCTATCGGTTTATTCATTTATAATCAATAGCTCGGAATCCTCCGAATAGTCTGGCTTATATTGTGGACTCTAAGCGTATTCTGAACTATTTTCACCCTCGACGGATGGCGTATTAGGACCGGCCGGGGGATGAAACCGAAGTGGTTCGAACGCGAACCACGTTCGAAGAATTTATATTTAATTATATAACTGGGAGTTGGCAATGTCGGCCGCCTCTTGCTCTATCGGAGAAGGCGAAGGGCCGCGATTAGGGCGACCCCGTCGAACCCCATCGCTTCGACGGGGGGAGGAAACGGTTAGAAAATGATGCATAGAACTGATGCATTTCCTACACTGCCCTTTATTTTATGCGCTTACCGTGCGATTAAAATCAGTTAACGGACCGTGAGTGGGGAACGAGAGGCGGGAATTTCGTTGGGGAAACCTCTAATTTTACCTCTAATTTACAGATCGGACATAAAGGAAACGGTTGGGGGTGGGGAAACCCGCCGCGGGTACATTAACCGTGGCCTCTAATGAAACGCTCATTACTATTGTTACTGAACTGAAGGAAGCCCAACGTTGCCGGCCGCAACGCCAAGGGCGCACTTTCGCATCGTGATTCGACACAAACAGTAAGAAAACGAGAAAAGCGAGTCGCCGTTTTCTGCTTTAAGAAGGAATAGGATTGTGGAAAAAGGACGTTAAAGAAAATAACAAACCGTACTGATTGCGGTTGAAGCGATTTTCACGGTCTCAGTTGTGCAACTTTCGGCGGGAAGGTTCGAAATGCTACGTAAATCTTTAAAGGTTCGTCAACAGCCGAATAATTTACGGTCGTGCGAATTCGCGACCGAGAGTTGAAACAAACTGGCGTAAAACGGCGTAGAGACGGAGGTTTCTAAAATTAAAAAAATAACAGAAATTTGCAACCATTTTTCGGTCGGTAGAGAGACGTTTCGAGGTCATATAAAGGGACGAAGGGTCGTCTGAAAATGCGAATTAATCAACTAATTGACAAGCTGCCAGAGTCGCGTCCACGAAGGGACAATTTCCGAGGAGATCGGACGCAAAATAGTCCAATAGTTGGACGTCAAACACATTTTTTTTTTTGTGGAGGAACAGGACGTTCCGGCCGGTTACTTCACCCGAACGCCCGTTGAATTAAAATGCTCGGAAATGACCAATCCCGTAAAAATACATTATGCGCCGGAGCCTCGGTCAATGTGTGGGACTTATTCGCCTTTCAGAACAGATTTTGCGAACATTTCTTAGTGAAATTTAAATCGCTTTCCAGTTTTCCTGGGTGAGAATTTCAATCGTTAAACAGTTCAAGCGATTCATCGCGTTACAATTAGCAAATATAGGCGCGTGGAAAAATGTATTAAGCATTATTTTAACTTCATTTTCCTTTCGCCCCCATTATAATTTGAAAGATAAACAAAATAGAAAGAATATAAATACATAATAACAATTTTTAGTAACTATTTCAAGTAGTTGAACGCCCCGGCCTGCAGAGTGCAGCACTCTTTATCTCCCCCCCCGGTATTGAAACGATAAAATTATATTACAGTTTTGTGGGAAATTAAACTTATTTATTCCGTTTTCTTCGAAATTTCCTAAATTCTTGGGTCGATGTCAACCGAAAAAATCAAAACACCTTTTCCATACAAAACGGTACAGTGCGTACAGTACGTTGGGTTGACGCTTGATACGTTCGTTGGCCTAAAACGAAAATGGGGCGAGGATTGATAAAACTTGACGAGAGAGAATGGAAGGATTTTCTGGACATTTTCTGTTCCACATATTCCATATTGGCTTATGTTTTAGAGCAATTGAAATTAATTGTAATCCATTGGCGCAGCCTCTGCATTCTGCCGGCGGCCTGCGCGAAGCAGGTGAAAAGGTGCTGACGGGCCACCTCCTCTCAACTGCTGACATCCTGATACTGACCGAACGTCTTTCGACGTAGGGAAAAAAAGTTAACGGCCGACAAGATTGGAGGAGGTCGTCGATTCATCATCCGGCTTTTCGATTGATTAAAAAACTGGCAAAGCCGAAGAAAACGCCAGGGGAAAAGCGCTGTCCGGCCAATTGGTTTTGTCCTTCCCATAAACCGATGTACCAAAAAAACAGATATATAATTACGAAAGCATTTCGGATGTTTTACGGGTGTTATTACGCTGTAATTGTCCGGGCTGTATACGATTTAACGATTCAAAATCAACAATACGCGACACTAAATGTCGTACCCGAGTTACTTTTTAGCGAGTGTTATTCATTCATTCATTTCATTTTCATGAAATTCTAATAGTCGGCCCTGATATATTTATTATAGCCAGTTATGAGCCAGTCAAACAAATTTCTACTTCGAACAACAGTAGTAGTATACTGTAAATTACGATATGAAAACAACGGCTAAGTGATTTTTATCACTTGTCGTAAAAGTGTTATACAGAGGGAAATGTGTCAGAGCGTAAAGGAAACTGTATCCGTTCACCGGGTAAAAAATTTTTTATGTTACATTTATTTACAAATGTTACAACCCTACGTATGTTTACACCCAAGTACACCAAGTGCCTTAATTCATGCCTTTACCTCCACTAAGTAATATTTCAGTGACAATTAATTGAAGAATGAATTTTATAGTCTCACCACATTTCATACCGACGCATAAGTACCGACGCAGTGTTAAAAAAAAATTTTTTTCTGTTAATAAAATATAATATGTTAATCGACCCAGCTTCCGAATGGTTTATTTACATAGGTTATTATATATCAACCAGAAGCTTCTATATTATGTATCTGTATTATTACAGTTCCAGATTATATAGGTACGTGGAGGCCAATTTTGTTACTAATGTAAATCCTATTCTATTATTACTTTACCTTCTGTATTTGATCCGTTTCCGAATCTAGTTCCGAATACATTTTTTCAATTTTTTCAGATCAATTTATTTTTTTGTCCCACACATGCCGTCCTATATTCCACAGTGCTAATATTAATTTATCGTGCATTTTATAGTCTTAATTGATGCGCTCAATGAGGCTTAATTTAACGTGCTATTAAAAGAAAGGTTTCAGCGGCATGAGGAAGAACACAATCCAATGATAGTAAGTAAATTAATAAGATAGTTTGAGGGATTGGAACCCTTGGGATGAGAAGGTAGAAAGGGCCAAAGGCTAATGGTATATTAGGTTCATTAAAGATTTGTGTTATTAGGATATATTTTAGAAGTCCCAAAGTTTAGAAGTTCCAAATGATGAAAATGTCCCAAAATTTTTGCATCTTGAAATAATAATAATGAATATTTCTTTCAGCGTGCTTTGTTTATTAAAATTTATTGATGACACGAAAAAGGACAATTATACAGGTTTTCAGATTTCGGCCAACATTCTCGTTTCAACTCTTCCATATTTTATTACAACAGTAGTCGACTTACAAATGTAACTTACAGGTGTACAAGAAGTCAGATATTTTTTTCAGAATACAAAAATTGGCTTAAATGTAGGCGTAGGATCTTCCGGTAATATATATCACATTCTTCATAAGTTACAGAGTAAGTTATATATAATACATAATGTAACGGTCCTCTTTAATTTATTATTTACACTATCCATGGAAGTGGGTGTTGCCGTTAGTCCATTTTAACCGTATTTTCCGCTGTAACAAAAATAAAAATTGACAATTACATACAACGTTTCGTTACTTATGTTAAAATATAATGTAAAATAGGACGATTGCTGGAAACTAAACAGGCCCAGATCAAGAATCGTTCAGTTGATCTTAATACTGCTGATTCGGCATTATAGAGTTTCATTAAGGGCGTTTATCGGTGTATACCTTTGCCTCTTAACCAACGTGAAACTGACAGGATGATTCACATTTACACATTTAGATGTTAATAATATGACCGCGAAACTGTTTTAGTACGTATTTAAAAATAGTGATGCCATAAATAATTGTACTTACAATGTCCCGCTGGAGCTCGACGCTTGGCTGGAGGAGAAACTGCCTCCAAAACCGCCTTTATGGCCTTTCTTGTGACCGCCGCCTCCGAAACCGCCACCGCCCAGGCCACCGCCTCCCAAACCGCCGCCTCCGAATCCACCGCCGCCGAGGCCGCCACCGCCGAAACCGCCTCCGCCAAGTCCGCTCTCCGCCAGTCCGCTCCGCCGTCCGCCCCCCCTCCGAATCCACCGCCGCCGAGACCGCCCCTCTCGTGTCCTCCGGCCTCCGCCAAGTCCTCCTCCGAGTCCTCCACCTCCGAGTCCTCCGCCTCCGAGTCCACCGCCACCGAATCCACCTCCTCCACTACCTCCGAAACCGCCACCGCCGCCTCCGAGTCCTCCACCTCCGAGTCCTCCGCCTCCGAGTCCACCGCCACCGAATCCACCTCCTCCACTACCTCCGAAACCGCCACCGCCGCCTCCGTGGCCTCCGCCCAATCCGCCTCCGTGGCCGCCGCCCAATCCGCCTCCGCCTAGGCCGCCTCCTCCGAGACCACCACCTCCGAGACCACCTCCTCCGAATCCGCCGCCTCCGGTGCCTCCGAATCCGCCGCTGCCACTGGTACTCTCCGAATCCACCGCCTCCGTGACCGCTGCCGCCACTGAGACTGCCGCTGAGGCTGCCTCCGTGTCCGCCGCCGAGTCCACCTCCTCCAATCCGCCGCCGCCGAGGCTGCCACCTCCCAATCCACCTCCGCCTAGACCGCCGCCGTGGCCGCGACCGCCGCCTCCGCCCAATCCGCCTGTGAAACCGCCTCCGCCCAGGGCACCGCCACCGCCTCCCAGGCCGCCGCCTCCCAGGCTGCCGCTACCGAAGCTGCCGCCTCCGTGTCCACCGTGACCTCCGCCTCCGGCTCCCGCGCTCGCCGAACTCGAACTGGACGAGTGGCTTCCGCCTCCGCCTCCGCCGTAACCTCGCTTACTCCTGCTCAGTACCTGCTCGGGGCCTGAGTCGGCTGGACACGTATCGTATAATTAGTACACATTTAATTTTCATTCAATGTAAAATATGTTTAAATATTAAAATGGGCGGGTAGTATTAATTTTATAGCAAGAAATATGTTATCGAAAGTGTTCTCATCACCTCGGGATAGGGAGGCTCCTCGTCGTCGGGGCGCGGTACGAAAGGCCCGAGGATGAGAACGCCCACACTTCTGGACGGAGCTTTTTCATCGGACGGTTCTCCGTCCTTCGGCAGCCTTCTGAGACCCAGGATATCGACCAGGAACAGGAGGGGCCGCCGAGGAGGAGGAGGAGGAGGAGAGTCCAGTCCGGTCTCCTCTGTTTGGATGTCGTTCAATTCGTTCGCATCTGAAAATTCCCAATTGTGTTTCGTACTAATTACATTGAAAAGCTACAAAAATATAAAGTTTAGGGGGTGGATTAATCAACTATTAGTTGGTCGGCTGATACTTCGGCTCTCCAAATTATCGAAGGTGGGGGATGAATTAACAGGAATCAATATTTGAACGTCTCCGGGGTCCCGTATTAAGTCCGTACCAGTAGTCATAGTCTACTGTTCGAAATTTTTACCTTACGTCTCTTTCTACCGTGCAGTTCGCCTCCCGTGTTCGCCTTGCTAAAATTTAAGATTACTACGTGCACCACGAACTACACTTCCGATAGTATTAAAAAATGTGTGATCTACGAGAATCGGTACACCTTCTGTGTTTTACCTGGTTCGGGCGATTGGGCCATGGTATTCGCCGCGAAGAGGAGGAGGGCCAGGGCCGCCAGCTGGCGGAGCCGAAGTCCCGAAGACCAGCTCATCTCGACTGAGGATGCTTCACTCGGTAAACCCGGCCGTACTTTATATCAAGCCCCCCCCCCTCCCTCCGTCTTCCGCACTCAGAGCCTCCGGTCTCTCTCTCTCTCCCTCCTCCCTCCCTCCCTCCCTCTCTCTCTCTCTCTCTCGTACGGACGGCCGGACTGGGAAATACCGGGAGGAGCCGCCTTCCTGGACCCTCCTGGAGGGAGGCCCTCCATCCCGAATATAAATTATTGTTATTATTGGAAAAAAAAAAAAAAAAAGGCGTCCCTTATAGGCTACGGCCCGTACGTACCGGGAATTACACTGGAGAATGCCAGAACGGTCTCACAATTTGTGCTCAGTTGTTACGGGCAATAGAGGTGTTTCGCACTATTGAAAAATACGACTATAAGACTACAATCCCTGGTGATTGTTTTGGCAGAAGAGCGACGAGAAATTAAATAAAATCTCTTCTTTTTTGGCGAAGTGAAAGAAAATAATGGAGACAAAATAAGTAAATTGTGTTCCAATTTCAGGTACCTGTTTGAGGATCGCAATAAGTTACTGTCAGTGGAAGTGTTCATATATATTATAATTCCTTCAATTTGTCATGTAGACAGAGAAGTTCTTAAAACTGCTTGTATTTTTCATCCATACAATACGTGAGCTTTAGGAGTTTTTTTTTTATTGAAATCAAGTACCGTACAAGAAATATTTGTTCGCGTGTTTCGGCCGATGCAAAAAATAATTAGGAAGAATTACTGATTCCGGCTAAGGAACAATTTTAAAAACGACTAGAACTATTAACCCTTTCGTGTCCTCGGGAATGAAACAATAACTCGCCTACTTATTGATCATATCTGTTGAGAATCTCCTCTCAAATAATACCATTGTACTGAATCAAGCCAATGCCGCAATAGCTAAGAAATCGTTTTTCCGAGATAAACACATTCATCGAACGAATATATAGTTTTTTTAATTTTTCTTCGGGTGACAATACCTGTCTTCGAGTTGAAAAGTTAAAAAAACTAAGTCGGCCGACTTGATTACCTGACGGTAACGCTACTAAAGACGAGCGAAGGCCAATTCCCACGTCTGGCATGTGGCCAATGGAGGATGGAAAATCGTGCGAGTGATGAGCAGGTTGTGCAATACCGGACGCGCTATATATGTTCGTGGCGTTGGATTGTTTGAAAAACGTTTAATTCAACGACGATTACGAGAAACGGATAATTTGGCAGAAAGCTTTAAAATCGGATAAGTGCGAATGTCCACGACGAGAGTTCAAAACTCAGTTGTTGGTTCTGGCTATCCTGCGCCAGTGGAAAACGGAACCAATTGGTGTTAAGTTTAAATAATTTTCCAAAGCTATTCTCTTATTTGCGTAATCGGCATAAAAATTTAGATATAAATTTAAACTTCTACTGCGTTTCATTTGGTCGTGGGCGGCCAACATTTTGAGATTAGATGAAATATTTACCCGTTATCGGAGGGAGTCAACGGCCCGACAAGTGTCCACTCAATTGGTACGATAAGTCTGGTGTCTGGTACGCTTTTTAGTCTTATCCGTCTATTCAGACACCGCTAGGGAAATTTGCGCGGCGTATATATAAAAAGTTAAATTTGAATATTTCAAAAAGAATAGTTTGAAAGTTATTTAATATACCTGTTTTGTGGTCTGCGAGGGGTTGGAATACTGCAGGTTCGTGATGTTTCTCTCTCCTCTCGCTGCCGGTTTGGTCTTTTGCTAGACCGGTTTCGGCCGCTCGCCATCTTCAGTAGCGCTGTGTGTTAGTCACTGTTAGCACTTTGGAAGCTGTTTTTCGGGCATCCTCACTGCCCACTGTGTCACTTTCACGTGTACTTTCATGCACGTGCACACCTACAGTACATGTGAAAGTGACACAGTGGGCAGTGAGGATGCCCAAAAAACAGCTTCCAAAGTGCTGACAGTGACTAACACAGCGCTACTGAAGATGGCGAGCGGCCGAAACCGGTCTAGCAAAAGACCAAACCAGCAGCGAGAGGAGAGAGAAACATCACGAACCTACAGTTTGAAAGTTATTTATTTAAGATAACTGTTTGTTTGGTCAATAAGATTTGGAACATTGGCGATCCGTTTTTCGCTCGCCGATTTGGTGCTCTCGGCTTCCCGCCATCTTCAGTAGCGTTCCGCCAGTAGATCAGTGATGAACCTCCGCCAAAGTATATCATTCTTGGGCGTTTTTGCGAAACTGGGACCAATTAGGCGAATGGAACTTTTTTTTTAATTCGAATTTTATTGTTTATTATCTCGTCCGCCTGAAAGTAAGCAAGACTTTGGCTCGCATATTATTAAAATTAAGTTGTCAAACTCTGAATCATCGTTACTCTTCCTCGTTTCCACACGGAGGTGTTTACAGAAGGTGGGTGAAAACTGTTCGGGGGGAAAACCTCGATATATTTGTCCGGACGAAGTGGATATAACCGGGAAAAAAATATTTTTTCTCGCGAATTTTCCGAACGCTGAAAACTGTTGCCTTTGGAGCGTCTCGGGTCCGAAAAGAGCATTTTTGGCGCATCGCGCGCTCAAATTCTGGCTTTATCTCGTAAATGGGGCAGTCCGTTAGCACGTGATAACGTGATCCTCTTCTTCCCAGGCAGGAGCACTTCTTCACGTGCGCACTGTGCACGATTTCCGTTAATCGGTTAATGGGGGCCGTTTATTTGTAATTTTTTTTCTCGTCGTATCTTGTTTAAATGCGGACAAAAAAAAAATGATTAAATGACTAATGCACCCGCTAATACAATTCGGAGAACCCGGTCAACTGGATTAACTGATAAGGGTTGACAAAGACTCGTAACCGGGTTAGTCTCGAGTGTACGTGTGAAACGGGCCACACTGATAAGGGATTACCTCGTTCTGTATACAATAGGAAATATTCTAGAACAATTTACCTATTATAAAATATAAAATATATTTAATCGGGCTATTTATTCACCTCGGAATATTATCGTTAGGAGATTAAGTTCATACTGGAGATTTACAGCCTGCAATGGGACAGTATGTTCAGATTGGGAAGATACGTTCAATTGACTATATTATAAAAAAATTCATAGATACAAAAATTATTTTCAACAATAATACGACCTGATATCTTACAAATAAATACATACTAATATAATATATAACAGGGAGGCGAACCTTTTACATTATAAATTTTGATCGCCGGCTGAAATGTACAATAGTTCAACAGGTTCGTGTTTTTCATTGTAGATGTTTTCAATTTGATATTCGTCGTCGGGCGAAACTCGTGGAAATAATCCGAAATTCTCTCATAAATCAAACACGGATATACCACCGCACTGTTCGGTTAATTTTCGAGGTTTCGTACACATTTAAATTCTGCGAAACTGTTTCCGAATTCAGCCCGATTTAAAACTATACAGTCGGTAATATATTGACTATCAATCTATTCCACTCCTAAGAAGTCAATTTCGGTACTCCCGGTGCTTCCGTCGATGATTTTCTCTTTTCATATTCTCCAACTCCGCATCGCTCTCTGCCAGGACGAAGATCCTGATGACTCGCGGGAGTGTCGGTCTCTTTATTTGTCCGAAAAATTCTCGGCGTAAAAGTAAGATTCGTCTGAGAGTGTATTGGCTATAATTACACCAGAGGAGAAAGCTGTCGGTTAAATCGGCTCCCTAAGAACAGTCTTTTTACAATCACTTCACTAGAATAACCTTCATTCTATATCTGCCGCCAGAGGTTGGTCCTGCAACAGAAGATTTTAAAGGTTGTAGATCCTCGTATTTTCTTTCCATTTTTTTTTTTTTTTTTTTTTTTATAGACATTATCGACTAAAATCACTTCCTACAACGTGTATATATACACAGTGATGACTACATTACCGTAAAATCTAACCGGGGGAGGGGGGAAATTGCTGAGAATAGTTTCTACGTTATTCTTCAGAACAAGCACATACCCTAGTGGATATATTATATATGTACAAAATATTAAAGATACTGCCATTTCGGTCAATATAAAATATAAGGCAAATAATAGCGTTTACATAGTGGTGAGCAATTTTTTCAACGGCAGCCGACATGAGCGGGTCACTGTGAATTTTTATGCCGTACTTTCATGAAACCTATTCGGTATTAGCCAAAAAATATGATTATTACAGGCATCTTCAATACAGAAATACAGAGGTTTAAAATCAATGTTAACCAGGGACACTGCTACGGCGGACTAACTAGGCGTTTACCGTTCACAAAACTGCTCTACTGAACACTACAGAACTACTGGTATTACTGTCGTTTTATCGTCGTTAGATAAAGGTTTGGATCAACACTCCGGTGATATTTTCTACAGGGTACACTTTAAAACGCTTGCTGGATGTTTTGAAAAGTACTGAAAACGCGAGCTAGTTAGTAATAATCTGTTAGTATATGAAGTTAGTACCTCTGGCTTACTGGAGGGGGATGGGCCTACATCTCCCCGAACGGACTTAGTCACCTGCGCCGAGAAACGGCGACAAGGCCGGAAGATTTCTTCGGCTTGAAGACCAACAGCAGAAGGAACACGAGATCCATGATGGCGGCTGTCACTGGTCGAGGGGCCGAAATCGCCGTCTGCTCGCCCGGCTCGCTCTTTTAAGGCGGTCGTCGGCCGGCGACCTTTGGCCTGGACGAAATAAAAAAAAAAAAATGGGTTATCTCCTTCGGGCCATTCAAGGTCCGCCCGCTCTTCACGCGCACTCGTGAAAGGGCGGAGCTCGTTGTAAACACGCGCCGAACGCCGGAATCCAATTACAAAACATGGTCGGGCTGTTATCGCGCTGCAACGCGGGCTTATCACACTCCGACGTCTCCCAGTGTCTGTGTGTGTGTCTATTTTCGTCCGCCGTTGTTGCCACACGGCAAAACCCCCGGGGTCGTGTAAACACCCGCCGTACAGATAACGCCGGTAAATCGGGACCGCGGTTCAAATTTCTCTTTTCTAATTGTTCCGACGCACAGTTACTTATTAATCCCCGGGTACGGGGAGAAGGGGAGAATTGCGCAAAGCGAGATCGGAACATTGAGCGAGATTTTCTCCCTCTCCCCATAAAACCGACAAATTGACATCGGAATAGGGCTGAGGTAACGGCCGAAATTGAGAGCGCATAGATTAAATAGAAAGCCTTGAAAAATCATCACTTTTACTCAACACTGTCGGAAGTTGAGTGGGCCGGCTTGATGCCCGATTTTCCCCTCGTAATTAAGATAAATTCAAATTTTACAATCTCCCGTCGAGCGACTGGAAGAATGCTATTTTGGCCTGAAAAGAATAGAAAAAAATAATAATTGTAATCAGTTTAACATACCGGCCGCTCGCCATCTTCAGTAGCGCTGTGTCAGTCACTGACGGCACTTTGGATATTTTTCAGGCGTCCTCATTGAATATCTCTAGTATTTTCATATTCGAAGTCTTATTATATTCGAAGATGGCCGAAAAGGCAGAAGACAGAAGAAACACCACGAACCGACGGTAATAATTGTAATGGATAAATTTTGTATCTAACGAATAAATTACTGACCGTCGTTCAGTAGAATGAGTCGGGCGACTGAAGACAAAAAGACCATTCGAAAAGGCCTCTATTATTTAACCCACGTTTTGCCCTTTTGGAAAAAAAAAACTGCAGTTGCATTGGCAAAATGTAATGGATGGGAGAATTAATAGATCCTCTACCAAAATGATAATAAATCGTTTTAGCTTTCATCATCGAGAGCTGAAAATTTCAATTTGTGGGAGAAAAGCTAGTGTAGAAGGGCGCGATTCGTTCAATTATTTAGTTATTGGTTGCTAATTGTTCAAGGAGGATGACACCGCTAATCGTGAGGATTTCAAGGAGGAGGTGTAAACCCGGTGTGTCCAATTCCGAGAATCCTTTACGGACGGACGAGAACGTCAATTTACAAGTGTTTCACAACGGCGGTAAACAGTTCAGTTTTTTCCGAACCATTATCAAACGAATAGATCTAGAAAGCGTTTCGAATATCGCGTTATCCGTACAGAATTCGTATACTCTAGAGGTACTTTGGGACATTTCAAAGTTGAAATCGTGTTTGGAACAATATATTAAATGTCTGTCAGATTCTGGTATCTTGTAATATCGGTGTCCACCCGGATGGTCCCATTGAAACGTCACTGAACCATTAATAAATAAAAATAGTATACAAAAAAATTATGCTACAATTAAGAATTACATATATCTAAGAAGAGTAAGTTTTAATTATTAGTTTGCTAACTTCGCTCTGTCACTTCGCAGAAACATAGCAATATCTGTTGCACACTGTTTACCCTTAGTTATTATTTATTTCCACATTATTCGTTAATCTCAAGACTCATTTCAAGATATTTGTTGTGACGGGTGGACGTCGGGAAACGTTCGCCGAACAACCCGATATCAATAATTGAGCCTTGAATCGACGAAAATAATTGATCATATTTTGATTAATCGTCAATCGGATCGGATCGGATCGATCATCCATCGCCGTTATCGCACCGCGTCAAGTGCAATTTTTATTATCGGGATTGCGCAAAACGCGGCGAGAAAATAAGCCCCGATAAGTATTTAATTTCATCCATTTCCTCGAAAATATTCTCTATAACGCGCTGCGAAATGGCGAAGCGAAAATTAAGGAAAAGTAATTGTCGGATTGCGGGGGGGGGGGGGGGGGGGCTCATCATCTCGAAAGGACAAACAAGTAGTACCTCAACTTACTGAGGCATTAGCCGTTTAATAGCGGTTTCGATTTATTATTGGCCGGGTGGATCAGAAGAGAGATCAGAAGGCCGACGACTGTTTGCGGTCGCTAATACCCGATACACAGTTCGTGGAATCGGTTCGAAACGTCGGCGCTTCGAACATGTTTCAAACATTATAAATGTTGCCAAACCCGCCTTTCTTCGGCTTCGCTTCAAGGTTTCGGCCGATCGGCAAGTCGACTAACGGGAAAGCTTTTAAAACCACCTACCTGAGCTTGTGGATTTTTAAGACCACCCTCTGGAAGAGTTTCGAAATGAACACGGCTTCGAGTTCGACAGAAATCCACAATTTTTTTGAGTCAAAGTAGTTTCCTGTTATTTTAAAACAGAACGAAACTGTACTTAGTTTAACATACCCGTTTTGTTCACTGCGAGGGGGTTGGAATACCGTCGATTTTTTGTGTGATCGCCCTTGTAGAAACTTAAAATGGCTCCACACAACTCCCAAAGTCCCAACTTCGCCCAAGGAGCCCGGCCACATTTAGTATTTCTGAAACGAATTTCTGAAAAAAATTATTTCACCGTAAATCTAGGCCGGGTTATACCGTGTTTCCGTCTCCTCTCGCCGGTTTTCTCTTTCGCCGGATCGCGGTTTCGGCCGCTCGCCGTCTTCAGTAGCGCTGTGTCACTTTCACTTTCGGCACTTTGGATATTTTTCAGGGGGCATCCTCACTGCACCGTCACTGCCACCCGTTCAATGTTATACTATTTGCAGTATTCAAACGATTAACGTTTCAAAATAGACCCACTACTGAAGATGGCGAGCGGCCGAAACCGCGGTCCGGCGAAAGACCGGACCGGCGAGAGGAGACAGAAACACAATCGAAATCTAGGGTAAAACTGTACGGTAGACTTGTACAGAGAGAGCATAAAAGCCGGAAAAACATACTTTTTTTTTTCTAACCCGTGCCAACCTGGGCCTAATTCCTGACTCACATACTGATATTGTATGTGAAAATTGCGCAGAATCTCAATTTCAATATCCCCACATAGCCAGATTTTATTCGACTGTTGATCGGAGAATCTAAGCGCCAGATCGTGTCGTCTATAATTAAATACACTTTGAATGCCTCAAGTTCAAGTTTTTATCAATCGACGTGACTGAGATATATTTTTCTCTTCTTACGCATAAAGCGTAATAGGGGTGTCGAGGGGTCAAAGCGGAATATATACAGAAGAAACGTCCCTTTCGCAACCGAAGATATTATTAAAGTGTGAACATACTTTGGATCGGTTTGAGTTGGGAAAAGTCACGGTCAGTGGGTGGGAGTCTGACTCGGATTATAAATCACGGCCGTTTATTAGTATTTGATTTCAGAATTCATATCGGATCGATAATGAGAATAACAATTAAACGGAGAACCTTTCCACGAAACTGGACAGGAGAGGGCGCTCCTCCTTAAGTGGTTCTTGGTAGGAACTCCGCGCCCGTGTTTCCCCCTCGAGACAGAGAGAGAGAGAGAGAGAGAGATGATATAGGGCTGGAAGGAGATGGGAAAAAACGACTATAAGCTAGGGGAAGTTATTCTCAGGAACTTTATCTTATGTCCACACCAAAGACTCTCAAGTTCTCCGTCCCGTCCACAGAGCTTGAATCCGGACGAGTGCTAACACTTTGGGTACAGCAATTTAGGCGATTTATTGATCAAACACTAGTTTGTTCGATAACAGATTACAACAAATATTGTATTGCATTTCATAAACGTTGCGGCTCATGGACGTGTGTTTTAATTTTTTTCAGTAATGAGGCACCGGCGTATTCCTCTAGCGTATCCTCGCTACGTTTCTAAGCCGTTTACATAGCAAAATTGTTGCTCATCGTGTCTATTCCGCGATTATATTTTCTGTTAGTAAAGATTGAATCGTTCAATTATCGCTTACGTACTTTTTTTTTTTTATTTAAATTTCCTATAAATTCTTCGAAACGCTATAATTTAGAAACGCAGTAGAAACGCAGTCGTCCTAAGCGTTTTTCTGTATTAATTAAGCGTTAATTTGGCTTCGACCGAATCCGATAGTGAAATTCGTCCATTCGATAATCGTTTTTTCTAACTGTTAACCAGACTGGCCCTAATTAATATGGAGTAACGTTCGTTAATTATAGATTGTTCCTGATAAAATTTTAGATTAGACACAGAGCTGTACAGATTGGGATGTTTTTGTTTACAGTGAAAAGGCTGCTTTTCAAGTGATGAAGAGACAGACTTGTCTGACCCCGAATCGGAGAAACCTTGACCTTGTCACGGTTAGCTAATCAAGTTGTTCAGCAACGCTCATTTAAACGTTATTCCTTGTAGTTTTGTTGGGTTCTAATATTTTAGACATTCTTTTTATGCGATTTTTAATTTAACGTCAGGTGTTATTACTTAAAATACGTTAGAAATTATTATAATTTTAAAGATTCCCTCTGTTTTAACTGCAATAAAAAAAACATCATCGACAAATATAGGTATACAAATTGGGGGAAACGGAGTAAATTTTAATTTATTAACTTTAGGACTAACTATTTTTACGTATCACAGATTCGAGACGGTGCCAGTACTTGACGCCAGTTTCTTTATCGGCCTGCAAATTTGAATTTAAAATTGAACAATGAATAAAATGCGTCAATCTAAGGCAAATATGAACAAAGGAGAGGGCTCAAAAGAGAAAAAAAAACGCTTGGCATTGTAGCTCAATTGTATTTCTTCAATCGCGAATTAATCATTCATTAATTCATTCGATGCCGAAATAATCAGACGGCCGAGAGTTACTGTCCCTTTCGATTGTTGTGTTCTGAGTAGTTTTCAGTAAAAAGGGGTCAGCGACCAGGTCGCTGCGTGTAATTATGTAATTTATCGGAACAAGAGGGAAAATTGTAATATTACCCGCAAAACGAAATTTCGGACGAACACAGTAGGAGGAACATGTCTTGGGGACCGAAGTGAAAGTGCTGCAATTACAAAATTGATGACGTTCCGAAAGCTCAAATCAAGGGCAGTCTAGTTAAGCAATCTTCCCTATTGCTAAAGGTACAGTTTGTCGAGATCCTTATAATGTTATTCAAAAGAAGTCGAAATTTTCTCATCTAAAATCAGTCAGTAGCACTCCGTTAATAATTCAGCGAAATACGCATTCCTGGTAGGAAAATATGATTTTTTATCTTAATCAATCGATAATGTACGCGTCATGTTTACTTATAACGACTAGGCGGCGGATCAGAAGTCGGCGACGAGAGTGAATCATGCAGACAGAATGCATGCAGACAGAGTGCCTGCAGAATGACTTCTCGCTCGGAGCGCGTGCAGGTCTGCATTTCTTTCTGTCTTCCGCTTCCAATTTAATCTTAAACCAGTTTACCTAATCGTTTGTACGTATTATTTTCCCGATGATTGAGTTTTTTTTTTACCTCGGATGCCGAAAAAGGTATACGCGAAATCCGAATTGGCGTTTCCTTTAATTTGGGGTGCAACAATTGAAATCTACAAATACGATCCGTTTATTTATTCAAATTTGATTTGTCGTAATTACTGACTCTTCATCTCCAGCACGTCGTCGACGGTGGATTCTTCCACTTCGACAGGGTCGATCGTCCGGGTGGTTGGGGTGGACGGTTTGTCGGTAGGGGCGGTGGCCGTCCGGGGGGGATCGTCGGCCAGGGTGGCCGCGACGAAGGTGCCGCCTCCGGGCTGGTGGCCGCCGCCTCCGCCGCCGCCGAAGGTGCCCACCAGGTAGGCGCCGTTGAGGCCGGCCTCGGTGAAGGTGCCGTTCTTGACAACGTGGGGGGCGGCCAGCTGTATTTGGGGCGGCCAGAACGGCACCACAGGCCGTTGCCACGGCCCGCCAGTCGGAGGCGGCAACAACCTGGACACGAGAATACAATTATCCGCGTTGAATTGAGCGACGAAATATTATTGCTCAAAAAACAGACACAATGATGAAACATATTCATGATACCCGTAGGGCCAGAAGTTGGGCCAGATGAAGGGGTTGTAGGCGAACGGGGGGAAGAACGTGTAGAAGTGGCTTTGCGCCAGCCGGTTGTTGGCCTCCAGCTGTTCCAAAGTCTTCCTCACCGATTCCAGGGCATCGTTGTACGGCCGGAGGAGGTACTGTCCCGTATTCCCGCCGTACCCCTGCGCCCAACCGGCCTCCACGTTCTCGTAGTAGGGGTACAGGTTGGCGAAAGATTTTCGCCCCTGTGAATCGGCATACTGTTTCTTGTCGGACGCGATACTCCGGTAGATGTCTTGGGCCGCGCCCTCCTTGAGGCGGGCAATGAACGACGTCAATTTCCGGTCGGCGGGTATCATCTGGGACGCCGATCTTCCGGGAGTCCACCCACCTAGAAATCGAAGCCGGGACGCCGCCAGTTCCGGGAACGCCCTCGCCCACGACCTCAGGGGAGGTCAGCTGTCGCCGTTTCATCTGAGAGCCCTTTAACAACCCCCCATTAATAACACCAGATTTTAGGTCTTTCATTCATCAGGGATTTGGGGCGAGATGGAAGCGGAAGATGGATCTTTCGGTACCTGTTCGTGCTCAAACAATGAATTTTCATTGGAGTTTCTTAAAACTGAAGTTTCATCGGTTTCATTTGCATAACTTCAGCTCGCTTCGGTAAATTAAAGTTTTTGCCTACCTCATGCACCCGATCCCAAGGAAACTGCATCTCAAAGGCCCTTCGCGGCTAATTTTAGCTGTTCATTGTCATCAATTATTTATGAGATTTACAATAAAGTACGGTTCGTGTGCGTTCACGAACGTCCGAATGCAAAACAGCTAGTCATCCCTATATTTAAATCGATTCTAGGATTAGATTTAAACACAAACTTATGCTTATTTTCTTTCACTTAAAACTTGAATATAACATTAATTCAACGATTAAGAAATATATTCGTAATATTTTCATTGTATTTTTTTTTATAATGATTAGGCTATTGCAACAACAAATACAATTAACCAGAACGGTAGCATTAATTTAATCTGAAACATAACCTCGTGACAAAATATAATTTCATTTTGTTGTTCGCATGATCGGAATAGCTTTCTGTTGCCGGAGAGAAAAATTAAATGATTCGAAATACGCGTTTACTTCGACAGCGAACAGGAAATACTGGAATTAAGAGAGTATCGTGATTCTGCGGTTGTGGTTCATAAGATACCAATTTGTCCGCTATCGTTTTAAAATATTCCTAACCGAAACCTAATTTCGATGAGAGGATCGTCGGATAATAATTGAACGTGTTTTTCACGTTGAAATAAACAAATAAAGCAGCATTATTTTCAGACTCCCTCCTAGTAATTATTACTTAATTGTACAAATTTATATACTCTGTGATTATACAGGATACATCATAACAGTTTCATACTATATATCTACTAGATTATGTGAAATATTTATCCAGAGAAAATGGAAAAAAAAGAAAAAAACGGCTTCGCCAGTGTGCGCATCGGCCAAATGAAGATAACAGTAATTACCGGTCTTCTTCACCTTCAAGGCACTCGGTATCTTCGCCGACGAAGACGGCGAATAAATTACAATAATTCGACAATCACGGTCTTTGTTTGAAACTCTTTTAAGCGAAGAATTCCGGATTCATGCGGACTTTAGAACATGCTCCATGGAGAATGCTAAACGGTAACGGTCGGTCGGTGGATTTTTGAAATCGGCCGAATATACGAAAAAAAGAAATGGATAAAACGGGTCAAAAAGAAACAGGCGATAATATCCCCGGACATTTCCGCGATAACTTGATCAAATTCGAAAATAGATATCGACTAAACGCCGACTGTTGCCGAAATCGGACTCACCCAGGGCCGACGACAACACGACGAGGGCTGACAACAGCACGAACATGGCTAAAAAATGTTCACCAGCCGCCCGTTAGCGTCATATATAAATGGACGGCTTATCGACAGTCCCCGGTCGTTAAAACTACATTTCGTTCCGAAATTAGACCGAGAGGAATTTTCTGTCAACAGGCAGTTTCCCCGAACAGTAATCAGGTATCCTCGAACCGGTTGGAAGAATATTTTCTCAATTACTCTTGGGCTGATTTTATTTCTATTATGGTCTAAGGGCTGAGAGGGTGGGGAGAAAATGGGACTTCAGTAACCGGAATTTCGCGACTTTATCGACCGTGTCGCTATGTTGAGGTCATGGCGGTATGGTGCGGTCAGAAACATACACCGGGCAGCATTGAGTATATTATTTATTTTCTAATCGTATATAAACGGCCCCCAACTGCACGTGTCATGTCGCGCAATCTCGGGATGTTGAGTGGGCGGAAAAGCGGAAAAGGTCATGTGGCTTTACGCTCTCTCAGTCAATTCGAACCCGATCCATTTTCCTCCGAACGTCGGACCCCTCCAACTGGAAAACTCTGTACGCAGTCGTCATGCGGACTTCGGCCGGCAGAGAACACGGTAAGTCCGAGGCATATTCGAGTTAAACTTAATTCTAACTTAGTTGAAAACGATGTGAAGAAGCCGAGGTAGATACCTCCGGTTGGTGACCGATTCGACGAGGGATCAATATCTTGAAAGTGAATACGAAGAATTTATTAATATTGAATTTAAATTAAAAATTAAGATCACCTATGTTCGATCCAATATATCTCTTCAAATGTCAGATTTCAACATTACTTTATTCAATAATTTAGCCAGGCTTCTGGCACAATTATAACGCCATTCATCATTAAAACGACTGCACAGTTGTGTAAATTATTGCCAACACAATATTATCGCTTGTGACGAATATTATGCCTATCCAGTCGTTTAAACGCTGAGCGGAGATAAAAAATATCATCACTAATTATGTTATTACAAATCTCCCAAATCGTTAACCAGTGTCAAAGGATTTTTAGACAGCCATCTGAAATCGAAAAATACAATCGATATTTCAATAATAGGTTTCTGATTGTACACTCTGAAAATATTATTTTTTTAAAAAGGAAAAATTCAAGAACACAAAAAATTATCGACCTCGAAATATAGCATTGAGCGAGGTGAACATCTATTTAATTTATTTCTGTTAGAATCTTTTTTTGGGATTCCATATATGGGATTTTTACATCCTTACATCGATCAAACTATACATAAAACTGAAGAATACGGGAAATTGGTTGAATTTATCATTGGATCTATTTATCAATTGATATTTTTCGTTAAAAATTTGGTTGTATTCTTCGTCACATTTCGTATTCAACTGAACGCCATTCGTTACAGTGTTTGGAACTCCGACTGCGGACGCCCATTGTATAACTGCATCGATTCAACTCGGTTTATGCCTTCTTCCTTTCTT
Source organism: Lethocerus indicus (assembly GCA_019843655.1). Classification (NCBI taxonomy): domain Eukaryota; kingdom Metazoa; phylum Arthropoda; class Insecta; order Hemiptera; family Belostomatidae; genus Lethocerus; species Lethocerus indicus. Next base: position 2,607,214 of record JACDQD010000007.1, on the reverse strand, counting down.
TCTTTCTCTCTTTTTTACAATCATTAAAGAGATATAAGAGAGGAAAAAAAAACTGTGGAAAAGAGTCGAGCGAAGCGGAACCGAAACCCGTGTTGTATTTCCCGCTCAAGGATGAGCATCATCCAAATGATTATCACTTGAACAACATCCTCTCTCACTGCGAACAAATCAGTAGGATAGAACCGCAATGAATGGTCCCGTCTAATGAACGCGCTATTTCTACTTCCATTCATTTGACGACCTTCGGCCCCATATGACGGATAGAACAATTTATTTGCTCATCCAATAGATAATTCGATCTAATTGTTACAAACCTCATCCGTATAAAAATTGCCTCAGGTCGGAGGCGGGAAGCGACCAGAATGACATCCCACTTCGTGGAAGTGTCCACTTGAAACCGTTTCATCTTCAACGCAATCGTCGTTTTAGTTTAAAATATCCGGTTTTTATCGCCAGCGAAGGGTTGTAATGCCGTAGCTTCGTCGTGTGTTTCAGTCTCCCTATATCGCCGGTTTGGCCTTTCGCCGTCTTCAGTAGCAGCGCTGCGTTAGTAACTTTTCGGCACTTCGGACGGTTTTCAGGGGCCGTACCCACTGCACCGTCACTTGTACCGAAGACGCGTACAAGACGTATCTTTTACGTCCTCCAGTTGCAATTGATTCGAGTATTCTGATGATTGGGAAATCAACCGTTGGTGACACTTTGTCAAATTGTTATTCTGGAACAATTCGAGGAAAAAATACGTTCAACAAACAAAGATGGGCGATGAAAATTATTCACCATAATAATAGACTCAAAGAGGCTGGAAATGGAATCACTGTAATACGACATTCGGGACATTTAGTGTTATCGGTGTAAATAATTATTGCTCATTCATTTTTGTCTCTCACCCTTCTATAAATAAATGAAACTTTCGATGTCAAATAATATGTCCCCGATTATCGATAGTCCCGATTTTTACGGCAAAATATATCGGACGCAGCACTAACCGTGACTGTATATATTTTTGTACCCAAAAGTAATCGGCATTTTGACTTCGGAATTAATTTTATTTTGCCAAAAAAAGAAACTCTAATCTACTGTATTATCCACCCCGATATTATCCGACCGCCAATTTTCCGGCAAATTTTCGATTCCCCCCCCCCCTTGAAATAACTTCCTCGAGGCCCGAAAAACCTCGTTATCAAATTGTCGATAACAAGCTTTCGGGTAGATCTAATACAATGAAAATAATTCGAATTGAACGGGGGTTTAAAAGGAAGAGGTGTACCGACCGCGGGATGGCTCCGGTTCAAAGGTCAGAGTTGAAGACCTCCGTCGTTGAACAAGGTCACAACAATAATCGTACAAAAATGACGTCAACGCTAGGAAAACTTCATTGCAACCCCCCAGCTTGACCCTGGTGCATTTTTCCATTGTACAATAGAGTACAAAACTGCTCTTTTAAAATTTGTGTCCCGTGTACGACCGATGAGAGAAAAAAAGCGACGAAAAGTTACGAATTCTCGCGACGAGGAAGCCGACGATACAATGGTTTAAGCGGTATCGGAAATTTTAATTTGTGGGAAGGAAAACCGAAAAAAAAAAAAACGAAATTAGCCCGTAAACTGGATTTGGGGCGGTTTTCCATCGTCCACCGTCTGCAAATCGTCGGAATCGACTCCGCAAGTTTCGGAGTGCGTCAAATCGAAACCGATTCGAGAACAAAGTTACAAAGTTCGATAGAAAGCTTCGGCTCCACCTTGACATTACGCCCCTGAAGCGATTCAGCGACTGAAAAGGTGAAGAGTTACTGTATGATTTCCAAAGTCCGATCCACCCTCGAGTTAGAGTTTTCCAAGTGTGATTCAAGTTTAAACCTAAATTCATACTTACATTGTTATCGTCGGCTTCCTCATCACAAGTTTATTGCACTACTAGTAATTCCACTAAGTACTTACTGCTAAGCGAATTAATATTTTAACATACCTGTTTTCTGGTCTCCGAGAGGTGGTCTTTCGCCGTCTTCAGTAGCGCTCTGTTAGTCACTGTCGCCACTTTGGATGTTTTTCGGGGGGGTTGGGGGCGGCGTCCTCAATGCACTGTCACTGTCACCGTGACAGTACAAACAACGACAGCGATATATTATTTGCAGTATTTGAACAATTTACGTTTTGAATGGACCGCTACTGAAGGTGGCGAGCGGCCGAAACGGAAAGAAATCTACGGTAAAACTGTATCTCTGGGGGAAAAATAGAAGACGGGTACAGAGAGCGCGTGAAAGCCAAAAAATATACTGATATTGTATGGAAAATTGAATTAAAATAATTCTAAATTTCAATAACCCCACCCTAAGAAACCGCCCTCAACAAAAGAAGACCAACAACATCCCCCAAAAACACAACAACAAGACACCACAACACAGTATAAATGACCCAAAAAGCATCCAGAAACGACTACTGAAGATGGCGACCGGCCGAAACCGGTCTAGCTGAAAGACCGAACCGGCGAGAGGTCTGAATATCCTGTTAACTTTTACCCACCATATTTTCGCATTCGATAGCTTAATATGCTGAACTATTATCGTATTCTTTCGCCGGGTAATAACCGGCTCTCTGAATTACTGGTAGCTCGGGGTTGAAACGGCCTTAACACTATTTTCTGGCGGTGATTCTGCCGTAAACAGCTCATTTAAACCCTCCCACCCCCCACCCCCCTCCTTAATTAAATAGGATTAATTGCTTCCGCTACGAATTGAAATAGGAGCCGACGTTGCGGACGACCTCAGGAACGATGAACATGAATATTCAAATATCAGGTGCTCTACTGTAGGTTCGTGGTGTTTCTGTCTCCTCTCGCCGGTTTGGTCTTTCGCCAGACCGGTTTCGGCCGCTCGCCATCTTCAGTAGCGCTGTGTCAGTCACTGTCGGCACTTTGGATGTTTTTTTGGGGGGCATCCTCACTGCCCACTGTCACTTTCGCACCTACAGTATATGCGTTCGTGGTGTTTCTGTCCGCCGTTTCGGCTGCTCGCCATCTTCGAATATAATATAGACAGAATATAAATAGATTTCGAATATAAAGAGTCGAATATAAAAAAAAAACAGTACGAGTGAAAGGTGGAGGTGGGCAGTGCAGGGGATGCCCCGAAAAACATCCAGAGTGCCGACGGTGACCGACACAGCGCTACTGAAGACGGCGAGCGGCCGAAACCGGTCTAGCGAAAGAGACCAAACCGGCAGCGAGAGGAGACAGAAACATCGCGAACCTACGGTATTCATTCCAACCCTCGCGGACCACAAAAACAGGTATATTAAATTAATCCGGTGCCATAGTTTTTATGCCATTTTCCCATCGTTAACCATCGTGTGCTTTTCCACTTTAGCTAGCTAAAGTGTTGTGAAAAGAAATCGGTGTTGTGTCTTTATTTTCTAATTGCGCAGTTCCAGTGGGAGGATGTTGATGTAATCGTTGAAAAGGCATTGTTGGTTCCCCACTTGGTTTGTACAATTATAATGTCTATTTCATTGGAATTTTTGGAGAGAAAAAACCGTCCAGTGGCTTTTACACCAAACAAAACTAAATAATTATTTAGTTTAGCATACCCGTTTTGTGGTACTAGAGGGGTTGGAATGAATACCGTAGAGTTCGTTAGGTGTTTCTTCAGTACAAGTGAAAGTGACAGTGGGCAGTGAGTATGCCTAAAAACACCCAGAGTGCCGACAGTGACTGACACAGCGCTACTGAAGACGGCGAGCAGGCCGAAATCCGGTCTACAAAAGAAAGTTTAAACATACCTGTTTATTAATTTTGAATACATTCTGTTTTCTCATCTCGCTGGTTTGATATCGCCATCCAGTAGCGTATACTGTGTTAGTCGCAATTAACAATTCGGATGCTTTTCCGGTCATTTGTACCGGCCACCGAGTACAACTGACAGTGACAGTGCAGTGACGTCCAAAGTGCCGAAAGTGACTAACACACAGCGCTACTGAAGATGGCGAGCGGCCGAAACCCCCCGTCGAAGACCAAACCAGCGAGATGAGACAGAAACGCACAAGATCTACGATACCACAATGAAAGCTTACACCTTAAATAAAACGATTTAACTGTCCAGAATATTAATATTCTTCGAAGGGATAAAAAACGCATATAATTATCAAAATTGCACAGAGAGTTATAATAGAGAGCTAGTATTATTTGATCGATTGAAGCATTTTGTAAACAAGATTGGGCAAGTTTCCAGAATCAATATCGGCTTTAATATACTCGAGAGAGATAATACGTTTCTATGGATTTAACATTGAAGCTGAACTAATGATAATGATAAAATTTTTATTTATTCTTAAAATACACATTTAATTTTTGTAAATAATCTATCGTTTTATGTTCTCGGAAAGGCAGAAGATAATCCTAAACTGCGTATTCGAGCGGATAAAATTAATACTAAGCCAGGGATTTTTGTATACTTTATCTCGAATTTGGTTGCAAAATTTCCTCCAGGCTCCAATTAGCTAATTCCACACAAATTTGATTTCTAAACTGGAGTTTTGGTGCCATAATGGTGGTACCAATTAAATTAATTTTCTATTATATTAGTTTCGCCGACCAGAATTAATCTCAGACAAGGTATAAGGCAAGATTAGAGGGGCAATCATTTTTAATTACGGTACTTAAAAGTCGACTGGAGGCGAAAACTGGTTTCGGGAAAATTTTATGAGAACGCCACCTGTGATGAGAACAGAGAAACCTGTTCGGGTAATAGTCGCAGCTCTCGCTGACAGGAAGCGCTAGTTTCGACTCTCATCAGGCTACATTACGGTGTATTCATGTTGCACTCATATTTAATTACATTTTGTTTCTCTTCTCCTATAAATATGCCCGAATTTTTTTTTTTTCAAGAGACATCGTCCGGAAAGTTGTAATTTTATTCACTGACTTTAAGAAAATGCTATAACTGCGCTCTCAGTAAGACGATTGAGTGGCACTTGATTGAACTTAATTCTGTCAAATCAAATAATGGTTGTAGAGTGTCAGGTAAATCCCTCAAGAACCGAAACGAATAATATTTACCAATTTCAGTAGTCGACTGGAGGTAGAGATTCTGAAACATGGCCACATCTTTGTAAGATAATTCGCCGAAGAATTTAGGGGCCTTGGGGGTGGGGGGTGGAGGGGTGGCATTGAACTTGAAACGCGCTTCAAGTTCAAGGCGTTCCGAAGGAGGGGGGGATTTGGAACCGAGCCCTAATTGAAGACGGTAAACAGACGAAAGGGAAAAGAAAATAATATTTGATATCTGCGTGATTCCCCGGCCTTATCTGTCCCCCCGGACGAGTCACGATTCTGACCCTCCTCCGAACAAACCGTATCCAAACGTCCACTTCGCGGAGCATCCCTTCGGTTTCGGATTGCCGCCATCCTCAGTAGTAATCCGTCAGCAAATTACTGTCAGACTGAAGAATCTGTAGACACTTTAAGCTACTGACAATACAATTGAAGATACACGCGGCGTAGTGCACCAACTCGGTATAGTTGTGTGCATACAATTTGGTAAAGTTTCAAGGTATGTCAAGGTGAAATGAAAAGTATTTAAATTAAAAAAAAAAAACTTGGGCGTTTACTCTACTCGAGTTAAGCACAAACAAGCGTTGCTAATGACTTAGCTATGCGCATGTGGGTTTGGCAACGCTAAACCCATCTCACTGCCAAAAATCTACGCTGGCAATTAATAGCACTTAAGGATTTGATCGCGGCGAAATTTTGTAACGGAAAAATCAATTTGGTATTTTTTTTTTTATTATTCTACAATCAACTCATACAGTAGAATGTAAAATGGAGGTATGTTCATTTTCTGTTTTGAAACCGTGTTAGTTGTCTTGGTGGGAATTTTCAAAAATATTTTAAAAATATATAAAAACAATGTCATTTTTACTATTGCTTATTGTATATATTAGGGGCGCCCAAAAGTAATAAACCAAAAAAGAAGCTTCAATTATCAATTCGCCCCGATATTATCGACAACTCTGAGGCCACTTTTCCGGCCAATTTTCTATTCTCCTCTTGTGAAAAACTACTCAAGACCGAAAAATACGTCTTATCAAATTGTCGATTACACTTTCGGGTACACCTAATATTATATACCTGTCGGCATATAGATATAGATACTCTGTTATCGCTCTTGCGATTCCTTCTATTTTACCTCTTGCTAGCCGGAATCGTAATCAGTTTTGGTTTCTCGCCGTCTTCAGTAGCACGTCCTCGATTATTTAGTGGGACGACGTCGAGATCCCATTAAGCGCGCAAATTGACAACGCAAATACACTATTACTTTTAGACGCGTTCTCTGCTTCAAATTGTTCATTCTTACGTGAATTTGGTCGAAGGTATCAACTGCGTTTAATTAACGGTAAGTAGCCTCTTTTCTTGTTTTTTTTTTTACTTCAGAATTTTGCGAGAAACCAATCCAGGACATGGGCGCAGGAGAAATACAATTTTTAGGACAATTTTTTTACAATTTTTATTTTTTTTTTAGGGTTTTATAAAACCGATATTCGCTAAGCGGAACGAAATTCTGGTATAAAAATATTGTTTCTCAACACGTTTTCAACGCTGCGATATAGACGTTGTTGTGGAGAAGGTTACGGCTGAACGTCAATTTCCGTTAATCCCAATTTCACCTTGGCAATAACGAAATGCTAAGTCTCGGCGCAAAATGACTCATCGGGGAGGATGAAAAATTGCGGTCTGCGGCCGAGAAATTAAAAAGGTCCGAAATTACATGGTATCAATCAATATTCTGGAAAAAAATATATATTGAGTTCCGCAAAAGGCGGAATAGTACCGCCTAACATCCCTTTTTCTTTTCCATCGTTGTAACTTGTAATTTGTGCAATTAAAATACGATGTTTGACAAGAACTTCGAGTCGTTCGACGGATGCACGAGATAGGGGCTCGAATCGAAACCTCCTATAATCTATTGGCAACTAAGTAATTGCGGAATTCACCGACAAGTGGCGTTGTACATGATTTTAAGTGCGTCAACATCTTTGCAACAGATAAAATTCTTCGATACCCTATTATTAGGTCCTTTCTGAAACATTCGGTATCGAAAATTACATTGACCGGTTGAATTGTGTGTGTGTGTGTATAGAAAGCTAAAACGCGGTGAACCGAAATGAGCGTTTCCGTCACATTTTCCTTTTTTTTATTTTCGCGAAGTTGTTAACGCCTCGCAGGCTCATTAAAAGTACGTTGATGAAGCCTTAAAAGAACCTTTAAAGGCCATTATCGATTCGGATCGCCGTAGTTCAACACTGGGACATTGCGGAGAAGCCGAATGTATCTTATACGCGCATTCGGAACCATCTACCTACGGCTTATCTGTGCAAAGATGTTGACGTACTTAATAAAATATGTACAACGCCACTTGTCGGTTGGAAATCCGCAAATTAATTAGTTATCAAGCCAATATAATTGGCATAATTATGAATAGGATTTTGGTCGCCGTTCGTAGGCGATGCCCGTTGGGCATCCGTCCAGTGTACCGACCTCGTCAGCGGACGGTGGCACGGACGGGCACCAATTTGAATCACGACACTATCCTATTTGAAACATTTATGACTCTCCTCCGGTTCGTCCACTCTTTTTATCTTTTCCTTTTTCTCCTCTTCGCATTCGTGCGGAATCGTGAAGTGGCGCGGCCACTGCAGTACGACCGGTGCAGCGGAATCGTCGCCCGTTATTAGAATGCAGGCCGACAGCTGATTGCCCGAGCATCTTAAAATAGCAAACAGTGCCGTCTACGTCTCTGTTATTCCCTTTTACGAAACAGGCCGTTTAAAGCCGGCGCTCGGCGTACATGCAGCTATGCGACAGCCGAGAGCTATGCGTGCCGTTTTAAATGCAGCTGGAATCCGGATTTGCCGGGGTTGTCGAATCAATCTTAGCGTGCCTGTTTTGTGGTCCGCGAATGGTTTGGAATGCCGTAGGTTTCCCGTCCGTTTCTGTCTCCTCCTCTCGCCGGATTGGGCCGCTCGCCGTCTTCAGTAGCGCTGAGTGTTCAGTAGCGCTGTCGCCACTTTGGATTTATTTCCTGGCCACACTGCACTGTCACTGTGTCACTTGTACTGTCTAAATACTGCAAATTATATATATATATATATATATATATATATATATATATATATATATATATATATATATCATTCACATGGCACTGTGAAAGTGACACAGTGCGAGAGGAGACAGAAACACCACAAATCAACGAATTAATTTTGTTCCGTTGCGTATACACAATTTAATATTATAATTTCTTCGCATTCGATCAAATTCGTTCGACGCGTCAATTATATTTTATCTTCTTCGGTTAAGCTTCAAAAATCGATTGGAACTTTTATCGTATGCGAAGATAAAAAAGTACTAGTTGAAAATCGTCGCAGTGCAAAAAATCTTTATTTAAGACTAAAACTACTAAAATATGGCCGGATATGTCATGAATTTCGATATTTATGCTGGGAATAGTCTCGCGCATGATTCTACCGCTACGCCGTTCGCTAAGCCAGTATTCATAGGTTTAATAAGGATGTATTACTATAGAAACTGTAATTACTATGTGAAAGAAAGGTTGCTCAAATCAAAATGAACTATTCTCAAAAATGTCGCGACGGAAAATGTGCAGAAATTTGTATTTTTATTCAAATAAATTCAAAACTATAGTAATCTCTACAGTAATCTTTACGAAAAGGACACCGACTCTTTTGGAACCGCAATAATTTTGAACCCCGTTCATAATTCTCAAGAAGAGAGTTTAACCATTGTGTAAGGCCAGAAATAAAAATTAAGAAAGTAATAATGTACCGCTTAATAAATAATGAAGAATTACCCCGAAATTCCCTGGGCGTTACGTCCCAGACGCGGTTCTCAGAACGACCCATCGAGAACTTGTCATCTCCAACAACGGACAGACTATTAATATACAATGTATTTCCGCTAGGCGTGCATCCGCCAATGTTATACATTGTAGGCGCAATACAGTTTTGTATGCAGATCCGATTGAAACCGGGAGAAAGGAAATGCAACGGAGGAGCGGTCGGCAGTTAATTTTTTGACGGCTCCGAAACGTCGAACTAACGCCGATATATTCCGATTTTCAGGCTACAAAATAAACATACGTAACTGATAATAAATAAAACTGTAAGCAGTCGTCGACGACTTATTGACAGTGCTCAAAGTCCAATTTCGTATTTTCGAGCAACGTATTGTCTGAAACTGACATCGGATGCAATTCGAACGAAGCAAGGGACGGTATTTAGAATCGTAAATTTACCACAACTAGGCAAGTTTCGTGGAATGTTGAAATGGCCTTCTAGTGCTTATAAACGTTTGTATTTCAACGGCTCAACTCATGACGACTGTTTCGATCATGACTGTAGTTCATTTTGGGGAAAAAAAACCCAAAAATTGGTTTAGCACTAATCGAACTGTACATTATACAACTTATAAATCTTATATTCTATTGGGTCGACAACTGAGCAATTGGGGAATTCACCGACAAGTGGCGATGATACATATTTTTAAGTACGTCAACATTTTTGCACAGATAAGATTCTTTGATTATTTGGTCCTTTATCAAACATTCAGTATCGAAATTACATCGACCAGTTGAATTGTGTGTGTATATAAAAAGCTAAAACACGGTCAACCGAAGTGACCATTTCCGTCAAATTCCGGTCGGGGGATTTTTCATTAAAAGACGAGGATCGCTCCGGACGTCCGGTGGAGGTCGACGATGACCGAATAAAGGACGTTATCGATTCCGATCGCCACAGTTCGACAAGGGACATTGCGGAGAAGCCGAATGTATCTTATATGTACAACTTAGTTGTCAACCCAATATTATATACCGTATATCCGTCAAATACGAGAGACGGCTTGTCCTTCGACGACGTGTTCCGCCTGTGGGTCCTGATCGGCGTCCGGGTCGTTCACAATACGGAAATCGGCACGTCCACAATCGCCGATTCCCGTAAATGGGATAAATACATCCTTTTTCCCGTGGCCGGGCTCCCATTCGGGACGTTTCGTGCCACTTCGGCAAGAGGGGGATGATTGGAGCTCCAGGACAGAGAGAGAGAGAGAGCGAGAGAGAGAGAGAGAGAGAGAGAGAGAGAGAGAGAGGGAGGGAGAGAGAGAGGAGCCTAATGAATGGGGGTAGGGAGGGAGACGGGTGTGAGAGAGAGAAGATAGCCGATATTAGGCCGGCGGCGGAGGAGGGGGCGCTCCAGTATCTTGTTGCGCTCCGATCGTCCAAGAGGCCAGACTATAGTTGACTAGAGGACTAGAGGACTAGAGACAGGATTGGATAGAGACAGACAGGAGAGAACTAGCAACGCAACTGGGATGACGCCACCGTTCGTCATCGTAATGGCCGCCACACTGGCAGCAGTCACCTGTCAGGATTGTAAGCATTAAAAACACTTATTTCACTTACTCTTTACTATCACTTTAACAACGATCTAGTTGTTACAAAGTTTAATATGTTCCATCCATTCTATTTCCTCCCTTTGGACATTATTCTGACGGCTATAGGGAGGCAAATCTATAAATGTATTTCTGATACCTGAGACGTTGGTAGAATCTATTCGTCAGCCGAAGAAAGTGTCAGCCGCTAAATAGGCAATGGAGGCGTCGAAATTCCGATTTTTTACGCTCCAGGATCTTCAGATATTGATACGCCGCTTTAATGGAGGTTTAGTCAATTAATTTTTTTGAAGGCCGACTCCTCCTCCAACTGTGAACGCCGCGCTGGAGCGGAAAATTATTCCGCGGATGAGGCAATTTTCGAGTTCGAACCGGGTAAAATAACCGATGACTTTTGTCCCCTTCCAAAGCTTCCGACTGTTAGCTCTTTGGTCTGTTTCCAACGGCGTTCGACCTCAACATTCCTCTCTCTCTGTAGAGCCGTGTCGACACCCCACCCCCCACCCACCCACCCCCCCCCAGCCGTGGGGGCGGCCTCGGTCCCGCGAAGTGGAGGAAACGAGCCGTTTCCGCGTAGTGACAATTCGAAATTGTACTTGTTGCCCCTGTTCCAGGAGTCCGTTCCAGGAGGAAAAATTTATAAAAATAACATTATTGAAAGGAAGAACTGTCGGTTGGCTGGGCTGGCGATGAGTCAAACTTAAAGTTTATCCCGGCCGCCATTAGCATGCACCTCCTGTACACTCGCGTCGGATGATTCCCCGCGGGATTCTTTCCAATCCCACTTAGCCAACTTGTTCTTTTTCCCAAGTACAATAACCCGTACCGACCGTTCTCAGCCTCTAACCGGACACAAATATGTGACAGTCCTTTAACGTAGAACAATTATACTTTTACTATTCGTTAAAACGAAAATTTCTTTCACCGTTTACAATCTGCACTGTTATATTTGCGCTGCTAACAAGAAGGGTCCCGTTGACCCAATTGAATTGCAAACCGACCCTTCTGAAACTACCTTTGGATAATCCTGACCTGTATAAAGTTCAATTTAAGCAAGTTAATTTCGCCGTAACAAACTTATTTACTTATTTAGTGCCTTCTAGTTTTTGGCTGGAAATTTCACATTTCCTACTTACTGAAAACCCGATATCCCCCGACAATGGAAATATTGTAGTTTCCGTGCGCTCGCAGTTCTGTTACACGTTATTACACGTGCGCTTTTAATTTAATTTTTTAATTACAGGGTACAGAGTGAGGCGAGGCGGCGGCGACGGCGGATCGAGCGCTTCCGCGTCCTCGAGCACTTTCGCCGGTGCAGGTAGACAGAAGTTGTTTAAATTTTTGTTTTTTCTCGTTCAATAATTCGTTGCTTACGGCTTTCACTAACGGCCAACCCGGACAATGTTGAAGCTTCGCGGTGTTGGAGCGTTTGAAATACCGAAATAGTGTTCGATCGCGTCAAACGATTTTACCGTTTACGTTAGGCACACCGGAAGGTGTACGTTGTCATGACTCGCTACAAAACTTGGACAGAGTTCGGATTTTGGCGTTGTCCAACAGCGCAGCACAATGAACAGGAGCGGTTTCCCAGAGTTGTTTAATTGCCAACGTCAAAAATATGGCCTGGAGGTAAACAACATAGACAATAGAGTCATAAGTGTACAAAATGTTGTTGGACGTGACCCCCTTAGATGTAATCTTCGAAAGAAAGAGACTGTCACGAGACAGTTGGACATGGACAGGCGGACAATTGTCTAGTTTCCGCCCCAATCAAACATTCCTTTGTCCCATTGTTTCACCCTAGGTGAAAATACATATCGGTTTTCCTCTAGTTCCTAACATAATGTCGCTAATGAAAACGGAATTTCTACAAATTCAATTTACTCCAGGGCTCTATATTATTTACCGATAGGATAAAGTAGTATCGCGTCATAGAATATGAATAGAGACTAGAATGTGGCAATGTCTCTATATATTTTTCAGGGTGCCGTTTCAGCGCTCTAAACTTGACCCAGATCTCTTATCTGAATTGAACTAGTTCAGATTTCCGTTCATCCGTAAATCTGTTATCTGAACAATATTATCGAGCCGCGAGATATATATTCGTCGCAGAATGCGTACACATCCCGACAATTGAGATATGACACCTGCGATAAGGTCGGGGCAATTTTCCGGTCTAATTACGTTATCCGTGTACGAAAGTGGAATTCTGAATCGGCTTATAGGGGCTTAAAGAATTCGCGCCTCGACATTTTCAAAGGGCGTCTAAAAGACGGATCGGACGTGGTATTAAATTGTATCTCCCGTCAAATAGGAAATATAAAAGTTTTTCTCAAACGCCGCGACGTCCGATCGGTCAGTTTTGTCAGCGGCGTCCTTGCTGGTTATCAAACGCGGCCTTCCACTATAAAACTGGAACCTAACTAAACTAGAACCTAAACTGAACTGGAAGCCCGATTACTTGTTTCTGGGTGACCGGCTTCAGTCCACTTGGTCCTACCAAAAAACCCTTTGTTAAGATTCGTCTGTAAGAGAGGAGCATCTCAGATAAGACCCCGGGAATCGGAACTATGAACTTGATTGAAAAGGACTATTGTGCTATTGTCAGCCACATCTGATATTATAGTACAGAACGCGGTAAAAGAAGATTAAAATTATTTATGGGTATAGTTTGACTACGGGTGTAGAACACCTGATTCTGGCACCGGTGAAAAGGTTAATACAGCGTTTTTCATTACGCCGTTAATTTATTATTGGGGTAACCAAAAAGTGATCGACATTTCGACTTTGGAATTCATTTTATTTGGCTGAAAAAGAAATTTTCGCAAATTTTCTATTCCCCTCCTGATGAACTCGTCAAGACCAAAATACGGATACGATATAATAGAAGCGCGTAATACGAGTTTTGCACCCACCGAGCTTTAAGTTTAATATTAAATTGGCTATTCGGCAGTTCGTCGAAAATGCGCGTTGATTAAGAGGACTCACCGAAAATGTAAAATATACCTGAGACATCCGGTTGAAAATCAGTAGAATAATGCGAATGCAAAATATGATCGAGTTCTCCCGAATTTCCCGACCGACTTCCGAGGTCGTTCCGATTTCGAAATTTCTTCTCCTTTCGGAATTTCATGAAATGTGTCGATTGTGTCCGCTGTACTGGTATGCGGTCACGTACTGCGCGTACGTGAAAGGGTCATCGGGGCGGTACGCGCCGCCTATCCTGTTGGCAGCTGGTCTTCCTTCCTCATAGCTCGACTGCAACAATATCAATTCGCTGTTTCTACTGGAAAAATCTGCTCTACCTCTAAATTTAGAGGTAATTTGGAATGCTAATATTAGCCCGTACCACGATTGAGTGTCGATTACCGCAATGCCAGAATCCAAAAAAAGTAATAATCAACAGGTCGTTCCCAGCCGATATTCAAAAAAAATATTGAAGGGCTTGGAAATATAATATATCCGAATCAACGTTTAAGGGTAGGTCCGTAGACTTGAGAAATACGTCTCATTATCTGAGCAATTGGCATGCAACCCGCGTACGTAGATTCAGACGAATTGCTACTGAGACTCCTCGACAATAGAACTATCGCTAACGAAGAAATTATTAATTTACAATATTTTAAAACCCAACGGAATTGAGCTCGGGGGCGGGGGGGGTCCACCGAACCAACTCCTACGAAATTCAATCTAAGTCTAACGATGGATGTTTGGAATTGCTGCTCGCCTTTCAATTGGACCAATTAGGCAGAACATTGGATACTTTACGGATGATTCGGCCGAAAAAAATATAATTACAACTTTCGTGTACTTGCGCAACAAACTCCTCGCCTTCCAGCTTTCGTAGCATGGAGCTATTATTTATTGCTGTTATCGTTCCACCTGTGATTTTCTCGCCAGTATTGAAATTAGCCTGTGTTTCCGCAGTGGACCGGTCGTGACCTCTCCGGTCACGACGGCCGTGACTTGTCCGTTTTTCTACACGGGACGCTCGTTTCGAATTCCCTTTCGGACGTCGCGGTCTCAATTGTTTAACATGTAATTGAGACTAAACGACGTTTGACACGAAAGGTCGCCTTTATTTTCCGTCATGAGGGAGCTATAACACGATTCGAATTACACATTCAATTAAAATTTAAATTTTTCTTTTCCTCCGTTCTTGGACCTGAGAAAGTAGTAATTTTTTGTAACGTGAAAGTGTTCATGTTTATAAGTTTTTTAACCGAATTTCTGTTATAAATATGATTATAATTCAGTTTGAAAATAGTAGAAAAGTGAAGGGAGATATTTTCGCCTTCTGAAGAGGGAAACGGGGGGTAGTTTTGAGAGGGCGCTTGATACTAACCCGCCAAGCCGATACGCTTCGTATGTTTAGTATCGGTCAACGCCCTTTCAGTTTTTTATTAATAAATCGAATTTATTTGTCGTTGGGTCATGACAACAGTCCTAGTTCGGAATTATAAATATCGAGAAATACTTTATGTAAATGCTTTTACTATAAATATACTAATAAGTGTGTCATTCCGAGTATATAATGTCGGCTTTTGTGTTTCTGTCTTGTGGCTACTCTGTTGCTTTTGTCGTGGCGGTGACGGGCGTCCGATTGCAGGATACTTTGGTACACTGAGCGCGTTCGCAGGGGCCGGAGGGTCGCCGATGTACCCGGACTACGGCTACGGCAGGGGGGCCTACCACGGCGTCGGCTATCCCGGTTTCGGCTATCCGGGCGTCGGCTACAGCGGCGCCGGTTACCACGGAGGCGGCTTCAACGGCGCCGGATTCCCCGGCGTCGACTTCTCGGCAATGCTCCAGGCCTACCAGAGGGCACTTATGGAGTTCCAAGCGGCGGCCGCACACGCCGCCCAACAGGCTCAAAGGTATACACGGAATTTCATATTATTCCCACCTTTAGAAGAGAACACTTGTGTACAAATTTTATTTATCACGGAATCGTGAAAGGTAATAATTGAACCGTACCGCAATATCTCTTATTACATATTTACGACGGGCAATAATTTAAAATACCACGGAAATCATAAAAAACGAGAAAACATAAACAGCTCAAAGGGGCATAATAAACGAGAAAATAAATTGGCATACTTCGCCAATAGTATTTACATTTCTTGTAAACCTCGTTCATGTACTAATCACCGGAATTTAACAACCTTGGCCGTTGACAGACAGTGCGCCAGTTAACCTAGTTTAATGTCGATAGTTGTTTCAAAATTCCGGACGGCGTGTAATAAAAAAATGTGATATTCCGTCCGCCCGATTATATGTGCGAAAAACGCAATTATAATACATATAATAAACCTATTTTAAGCGCGCAACAGCGATAGGGGATCGACGCCGAGGTCGGCCCGGATTGTATCTATTGATACGATCGTCAAATAGACCATGACCATGGTCATCTCAAGCGCGTATCCGGGAACCTTGAACCGTTGAAATCAGAATATCATAACGGAAATTTCAGCACTGGAAACGGTCACAGGAAAATATTTTCAACCACAAATCAGACAAAACCGTAAAAATTTTGAATAAATTCTGATGCGCTTCAAGTCTCAAAAACGTCACGATGATACGACAATTTTGTAACTTTTTCACTACATTCGTCCCTTATGCAACTACGAATACCGGTCATTATCGGGGGGCGGTAGTACTACACGTTTTCGAGATTCAACGTCGAATGCAAATCGTCCCCGACGATTATATCGGCTCGTTAGCTAAAACGAGCGAAAAGCAATTTGGAAAAAAAAAATTACGATTGCGCAATTGAGGATCCGGCACAGTCGGTAAAAACGTTATTAAAGGCCTCGATATTTACGGCGAGAGAAACAAGAAAAAGTTTTCCCGCGAAGAAAGGTCAGAGCGACGGGTGAAAGGGGGCGAACTTGAAGAAGTCGGACGGGTGGTAAGGAAAATCCATAAAAATTCCGTCGACGGATAACAGTTATTGAAACATTTTGACGGAAATGAGTTTTTTTTTTTGGAGCCGGCCCCTAACGAATGGCCTTCAGATGAACTCTTCAGACCGTCGGTTCGTTGTGTTTCTGTCTCCTCTCGCCGGTTTGGTCTTCGGCCGCCCGCCGTCTTCAGTAGCGCTGAGCCGTCTAAATACTGCAAATACTGTCAGTACAAGTGACACAGTGCACTGAGTATGACCCCGGGAAAAACATCCAAAGTGCCGACAGTGACTAACAAACACAGCGCTACTGAAGACGGCGAGCGGCCGAAGACCAAACCGGCGAGAGGAGAACTCTACCTAATTGTACGGGGTAATAGATGTATTACTTGATACTTTTTTTATTTATATATATATATGAACGAGGTGCATCGATCGAAAATTAATTGTTCAGAAACAATTTAGACGGTGGACAAGTGGCGGCTAATATTAAGCGATACAACCAGAAGTTGGCGGTAATTCAAGTTCTGGTCGCCGAAAACTTGGCTCGTTTGGCCTGAATTGCAGTTTTAGAGGGCTGGGACAATTGGCAGGAAGGGTTTTGTAAACTGTAATCTCTGATATTGCAGAGGGCAGAGCGGTGTCGGAACGGGAACTGGCGGCGTGGGAGCGTCTGCCAGCGGCAGCCTGGGTCCCCAGGGCGGCCGGGGCTCGGCCCAGATTTACCCGGAGTCGGACGACGGGCTGAGCCTCAGGTTCGGGGAGCCGGACACTGGCGGCCAGCCGGTGAACTCGGTCGGGGGCGGTTTCCCGGCGCCGGCGGCCGGCGGCCCAGGGGGCGGCTCCTACGGCGTATTCTCATCCTCGTCCTCGGGACAGACCTCGGTCGACGGCAAGACAAAGAGCTTCAAGACGGCCACCGTGGGGGTCAACGACAACGGTCGGATCTCCACCTATACGGCCCACGATCCCTAATTAACAGTCTTACCTTCCTCTCTCTCTCTCTCAACTCCTCTACTCCTACCCGTACTAAATTCTAAAACGCTTCTATCCCCCATCACCGAACCGAATTTAATATCGTGTAAGATAAATCTTGTATTTAACAATAAAATCCAGTAGTTTCCTTATTCTGCGCATGTCTTCACTCTTCTTCATTAGTAACCTGAATTGGGGTCAAATTATGCTTTCGAAATAAAAGAGAAAGAGGCGCTTGTCAGCAGAAACGGATATCGAGTTATTATCGTCAATATTAAACTGTGTTAAATAGTGATCTATCTTAGTAGTAAGATAATTTGGTGAAATGCCACAATTTCCTACAAACATCCTACTGAGGCAAAGTTATCCAATTCGGCCCTGTTTTTCCATTTAAAAATATAATTGGATATTAATAGTGCCAAAGTTGAAGCAGTTTTTAGACATTACAACTAATTTATTGTAATATTAAATTTTTGTTTCTGTAAAATTTATTCAGGAGTCCTGCTGACTCTGGACTGTGTAAAGTATTACTCCAGTACTTGTTTCCAGTAACATCGGGAGCAATTGAAAATATTTGTTTACAGTTTCATTGTTACATAACTTAAAAAAAATCATAGCGTAATATTAAATTTTTAGATCTATGATGAAATCAATAATATAATATTTATGTAATTTAATTAAAAAAGTAAATTTACATACATACAATATTTATGTCATTTAAAAATTAAATTTATACATATATGAAAAACAATTTATTTTATTTGAAATTAAATTTACTTATTTTAATTAAATTCAAAGTTCAGTAATTTTCACAGACAATCTTACTACAAGGTGCATCTAAAGTTTCATCTATATATTTATGCCCCAAGTTGTTCATACTGCACTAAATATATATAATAAATAAAAATTTAAAACAGGGAAATAATATAAAAATTAAAATTCGTATATAATGAAACTTTGTCGGTGTTTCACAAAATAACAGAATGATTATTAGATAGATGATTTGAGTTTCATTATTTCATTATATTATCATTTGGTTGCACTTTTATTTATAAAGGAAAGCCTGAGAACATATTAAAATATAAAGATTTTCCAAAAGTTTTAAGTATTATTCAGAAATAAAACTAATGAGCATAATATTTATTATGGATATTATCATCAAATCCAGAATAGTTCTATCATAAATTACAGATTCGCTTAAGTTTTAAACACATAATCATCCATCCCACAATTCAATAATTATTAGTTTGTTTATTATAATAACAATTATACAATAATTAATTATTTTTAATGCCACATTCCTTTCTCCCAATCAATTGCATTTCATTAAATGAGACTCCAGAGTTATAATTATAAAGCTGTTATCCAATTACCACAAAGATATATTTTATTTTAGAGGGAAAAATAATCATGATAGACGTATCTTGTAACCCAACTTCATTTTTAATTTCTTTTATTACAGTCATGGCAAATTCATTCTATAATTCAAGGAATGAATATATTTTTTAAATAGGGGAAAATATCTAATCTATTTAGTTATAGAAATATTTTTGTCTACTCTAATCATACAAACAAGATTACTGAGAAATATACTGAAGAGTTCTAAAAACACTAGGGGATCTGAAACAAAAATTAATTTATTTTTTATATTACTGTATACAAATTAGTTGTTTGTAAGTTAGAATTTAAGTAAATAAGAAGTAAATACTTTGTTTAAACAACTGAGACCTTGTGTGAGTGCTTGTCCCATTTGAGACCCCATATCTCTATTATATTTTACTTATCCACCTCTTCATTTTTATTTTACTGATTCCAATATAATAGTCATAAGTTACTATTCTAATACTACATGAAAATACTAAAATTACTAAAATTAATTATATTCATGAAATACTGTCCATATGTAAAAAGGAGAATGTTTGTTGAATTTGTTTGTTCTGCAGTTACAACTCATTTATATAAAAAAAATTATATAAATAAGATGTCTTTTACAATATAGATAAATTTTAATGTAATTTAATAATATTTGTTTAAAATCGAATCATGTATGGTTAGAACTATCCAACTAAACTGATTCAAATTCATATATTATTATTTATAAGTTCATAGGTATATTGCAATGATTCAAGAAGTGTAAGTAGCAACAGAAAAAATATTAGCGCGCATGTATTTCGAATTTATATGTTAAAATTGCCTCCAAAAGCGCATACAAATAGTTAGTTAAAGTGGAGAATAGAATTAAATACCCTGTATGGCCAGCCGAGGCCGACCCGCTCTAGATCCGAATGATATATTCGAGTTTCATCGGCCATTAAATCTTCTTATCGATACGCACTTCCGGGTAAGGGGCCTTGAGCCAGACATCCGGTGGGCAGGGGTTCCTCAAACAGGGGTTGTCCTTCCAGGGGGACCTGCCGCTCTGGAAGAATGGCCTTGTCTGAGGGTGGTAGGGCTTGACGGGGGCCTGTGGGTGGCCTCGGGGGTCTCCTCCTTTTCGAGGACGGCCTGCGTGTCAATGAGGCCCTTGTAGACGGGCACGGGGTCCGGTGGCTGGGCCCTGGTGGCGTTCCCCTCGGCCGGCTTCCTGCGGCCCGGGGGCGGCGGCGAGATGTTCACCACCCGGTTGACCGTCCTGTTGATCTCGTTCAGGAGGCGGGACTCGCCGAACCCCAACGGTATAACAACCGGTTCGTCGGTCACCGCCGATCTTATCATATCCTCCACTTTCTGCACGGTGGTCACCTTGGACTGGACGAAGTTGTAGCTCTTGCAGAAGGCCGTCGGGTACTTGCAGCCGCCCCTGGGGGCCGTGGGGTCGGGCGCCAGTATCGAGGCCTCGCCCAACTTGTCGTGTAGGCCTTCGTACGCCGCCGGCACGAAGTTCACTTCGTAGAACGCTTTCACCAGTTTCGGGCTCAGGCTAGAATCCAGACCGACCGCCTCGGGGCTCGGCAACTCTATTTTGGAAGTGATCACGAAACATTCTCCTGAAACATATAAGCGAATTACAAATAAATGAAGATTTCCGGAGAACTTGAACCGGCAGGATCTCATCAGGTTGCGACTCACCCTCAGAATTTTATCTATCGGATTCTTCACAAGTATGACGGACACTGATCATGTATCCGTGCTTATATAACCGGTCGAGAGTGATAATTTGAACCCGGGTCACTTCTCCTCGTAACCTCCGGAGAAAATCTGTTCTTCAGATTGAGTAGCATTAACAAAAAAAATGCTTTTAACCGGCAACTCGGACTCGAGTAATGACTTGAGATTACATGTTCCGGTTATTGTCTGACTCTCGCTTTTCACCCTCTCTCTCTCTCTCCCTCCATCTCTCTCTCACTCTCCCTCTCTCTCTCGAAGAGGTTTGCTAATACCTTTCATCACCGGCCGAACACTGGACAATGACCGGAACTTGCATTGGAATATCATCGAAGTTGACAGTCCCAGCCGTTACGCCAAACTATAGCGTAATCACTCTAAACAACGCATTGAGAGAATTCGCTTCTCTCAATCGGACGTATCCACATTTAAAATGTTTTTATCCAAACATTTAGTATATCCAGCAAGCCGGTTAGAGAGGATAGATAGCGCAAATTTGAAAACTCAGAGTACAAAATAAAAGAACTTTGAGAGGATTGCTTCATTGGGATCGGACACACGTAAGCACCTCATTGTCTATTGTCCTGTGTGTCCTTTTTCAGTTGTATACCAAAACGATGGTTGTACGACCACCATTGCGTAAATCGTAGTAATGGATTGGCCCAATTTCGTAGACAAAAAAAAAAACCCCGTTATCACAAAAAAAATCCTTTTATCCGGATGGACGAAAAGCGTGATCGAAACACGTACAATAGGTAGGGCGTACAATGCGGGTCGGTATGGACTGTCTATTGACGATAGTATTACGTGGAGAGACAAGATCTTCTAGTCTCTCAATTCTGTAACGACGGACCGCTGGAAAAAAAAAACCATTCAGGCCTTTATAAATGGCGGCTAATAACCGGTGTTCGATAATTAATCGGTGAAACCGGTAATATCAGAATTCCTGTCCACGTGACCGCTGCCTTATTCCGTATTTCCTATAGTAATTCCGGTTTTTAGAACGTCGGAGTGTGGGGCCCCATGTTAAAGGGCGCAGGGCGGTCACCTCTCCAGCCTTGACCTCGCATCCGTTCAAAAGCCCCACGCTGCAGCTCGCCTGAGGGGCCCATTCAGACGCGCTAATCCGCCTTAATGGATTATCGGTTATAAAAAGCGTAGACGGATTCCAATCGCGAGTGCATCGAACTGTGAATCAACGTCGGAAGAAGGCGCGGGTTTCGGGAACTGGAGGTATTTCGTCAATGATTTACTGGGGACTATATCTAAACTGCAACTGCGATGATTTTTAACGCGCCGACAAAGAGTACATGACGTTTGGAAGCATCGATTTTTTTTGTATTTTCAAGTATGTTAACTGGGTCGCTTACGCCGACTTTTGGAGGGATGCCCGAATTTTCAAATTCCAAACCGTGTCCACTTCTCCGGCCGAGAAATTATATTTGATATAATTCCGAGCTTATAATTCATTCTTCTTTCGTGCGTTTTGTCGCGACCGATGACTCAAGCCAGAGTTCTAGTAGCAAAACCGGTCTGAGTAGGAAGCAACGGCGTGGATTCCAATACAGGGGAAAATATAAACGTATCGTGCGGAAATGTGAAAGAATTTCAGAAGTGAGCCTCTCTGCTCAATGCTCGAGTTGATCCATTTATCTAACACTTGGGCCAACATAAATTAGTTGGCCTCTTAGAAAGTTCTGCCGGCAAACTGAAATATCCATCATTGCCCAAGCCGTTTTGCAATTCGCCTCCCCGGTTCGGTTCTAGATTTTTAAACGAGCGCTACTTAAGGCGTCGTTAAATGCAACTGGAAACGCTCTCCAGCGGCCCCGAGAGAAGGCGATCATTTTCTCCGGCCGAGGACTACTCGAGGTGGAGAAAGTTTGTGGCAAAATTTATTTCATCCAGAGGCTTATTATATCCCGACGGCGCGTTCTCCAAACAGTCGGTTGTAAACGCGGAATACCGGGAATATTTTCTGATTTTCTGGCTTCAGGAAATCGGTTGAAGACAGTTTTTTTACGGTCCAGAAAATCGCCGTTAATCCAGAAAACGTTTAAGCGGTACACGGAATGCCCGACTTTAGTTCCCCGGCACGGACTTAGTTTGCGTAATTTTTCCACTACGCTTTTCCTTTCCCACGCCTTTTTGCGCGCATTCGTCACCCTTCTGGGCAAAGGCGCGGGTAACCAGTCCGAATTGAATATCTATACTATTAATTTGCCTCAGCTCTGCCTCGTTGAGAATATTTCAAACGCCTTCGGTCGAACACCCTTGGAACACTTTAACCGCATTTCCGGCGGTGGAAAATATTTACCTTGTAAACAATTTGACCGTTTCGAAGACGGTCCAAAATCATTTTTGGACGGGGGTTTCTGTCAATTCTCTGCCAAAAATATATTATAAATTCAATAATAACCGGAGTAATTGTGCTCCCTACGAAGTCTACTTATTCTCGATTTGAACGAAGGCGTTACCCAATAAATGAAATGCGGGTACCCATAAAAGTATCATCCGTTTGTTGGATCGACAATGTCTATTGGATATCATATACTGGCGTCGACGGTGAAAGGATGTTTAAAGTGCCGAGAGAGGGAAAGGTGAAAGATAATCAACGTTCTGAATTCAGGAATGTAGAACAGTTATGATTTGGACGAAATGCGGTCCAATTTGAATGAATAATTTATAATATATATATATTGTACCTGAGGGTAGTATGCCGGCGAGGAGTGAAACTAGGCCGGTGACGAGCTTTAAAAGCGCCATGAGCGTCCGAAGGAAGAATGGCCAGGACTTCTTCCTGCCTCCAAGTCTTTATACCTCAATTAGGGAGGAGCCGTTCTACTGTCCTCTCTCGCCATCCCTCCTCCACCTCCTCCTCCTCCTCCTCCTCCTCCTCCTCCTCCTACCGACTTCTCTTCTTTCTCCCACCTCCTTCCTGTCCGCCCTAAATCTCCCCTTCGTTTCACTGGACCGAAATGTCGAACGAATCCAACGCGAAAGACTCTTAGGCGGTCTGCAACAAGTATGTTGAAACTGAGAGTTTCTAAACAAAGCGTACATATTATACCTTGTCTGAACAGAAACAGTTTCAAGTAAACGCGGTAACAGTGCGGAAAGATCTTCAGTTATCTTAGGTATTCCGACCAAAACATCTCCAATAATAATATTCCATTGAGGAGCCACTGTCCTAAAAAACCAATTTTTGTTTACTTCAATTACTGTTATAGATGCATAAAATACAATATATTGAAATAAAATTACTCTTATTTTTTCCGAGGTTCTCGAAACAGGAGCGAGATCAAAATTGAGTGCTGGAATACTCCCCGTTTCATTTAATATTTATTTATTTTTATCCATATATTTTTCTTTATGTTCTTTGAATTTTAAGAGTACAAAAGTACCGATTCAATTATTATTGAAGGTCGAAATTGGAGTGGTTCCATTAGAGTCTTCAAGCTAAGATCAGACCGGTTTTCGCCAGAAATCGGAGTGAATTGCCGAAGACGTTCTTGAAATCAAGTTTCACGTCAAAACGTTTCAAGATTGAATCTAAATCTCCGTACAAATTGAAGCCGGCCGGCGAAGTATGGGGCCGCGAAGGCCGCCGGCAAGAACAATTAATCTGTCACGAGCATCAAGATAGGCCGGGACTGTTTGTGGAGTGGCCGGTTGTTAGTTCCGATATCAGCGTAGATAAAGACGCCAAGATGGATGGATAGGACCCGAGGAGTCGGGGAAGTGTCCGGGTGGGAGGAGGTAAGGACGAACCGGCTGTAATGTCCTCCATCACGCGATGCCCATTTAATTTTGATTTCTCCCCCCCAGATACAATCTCGCTGTTTCGGTTCGAATTGTCGGAATTTTTTATTACTAATTACTCTTCTCGTGGTCGGCCTTGACTGCAGCGCGAGGAGGTCAGAGGCCTAGCGCCCCGGAGTGGACCTTCCGAATGCCAATCAGGAACGTTTATAGTTCAAGAACCGGGACTCCTGCTGTGACAGTAACGCAATTAATACAGAATTTATTTACGGACCGATATTTCCAGTCGATTTCAGCGAATCGCCCCCTCAACGTGTCACACCCGGGCGTCGAGTCCAGTGGCTAGAAACGTGCCGAATTGGGCAGGAAAAAAACTGCTCTCGGAAAACTATTACAGGATTTCGTCCTTGATGACTGTCGCAATTCAAAGTCGGTGCCGAGGAAACGACGATGTAAATCTGTCTCGACCCTGGGAAAATGCCCCTCCGTCTGTCCTATTGTCTTCCACAATTGTCGTGTAATTCGACGGCTCGAAGGATACTCCGGAAGTCTCGGTGGATCCCCACAGTTCGACGCTGTAACCGATTTCAATTGAGCTTCTGAAGAGCTTTTTAGCCGTTTCAATTGTACACAGCCCAAGGTAACGGCGAGCCTGCCGTTCTGTTGAGATAAAACGGTCTTATCACACCGTCGATATTATAACAGACCTAGGAGTCATATAGACGAGACACACCTGTGTCTCAACTGTGTTATAACAATAACGCTCCGAAAGATGCCAATAAAAAATAATTGGCCCGTTGGATTGGAGGATAAGAAGGCCGGGGGTGGGGGTGGTTCGAACTTTTTCAAACTCGAATAATAAAATACTCGAAAGACTCCCTAATTAGAAACAGTAGCGACCACTGGCGAGGAACGCTTGGAGATAACGGACGGACATCCCGTCTTCAACCCGTAAATGCATTTACAGCTCCATTCCCACATTACACATTTACGTTGGATTCGTTCACTCGTTTACCATTCTGATAATCCTTGTCGTAGTATACTAATTATGCTTTTGAAGTTTTTTTTTTTCAATTAATTCTCTCATCCCACCAGTGAAAGTTTCAATGGTACTGGCGACCGGGTTCTCAAAAATGAATCTTTTAATTCGTTATTATTTGTATTTTTTTTTCATTGACAGTCCGATAACAATATTATTTTTAAGTTCGTATCAAGTGTTTAGATTCGTAATTATATAACAGGAGTAAATAGTGTGAAATAATAGCAGTTATAATTGTTTTCATTGTATGACAATTGTTATCAATGTTCGCTATCTATTTCAAAAGGCTGAAACGATTTAAACCAAACTTAATAATTCTTAATCCTAACTTCTTACTAATACTTCTTAGTATAATTAGTATAGTTTGTCCTATCACTAAAAAGAAGCCAACAGATATTTTACATTATTGTTTCCCTCTCTCAGATATTTTAAACATGATCTAATTGCTTCGTCATAAATGCAATACTTATCCAATACTATTTATATCGTAAGTCCCAGCAGATATCTTACAATAATGTTTCAGTTTCTTAGACATATTTAGGACTATTTTGCCATTCCATTCAAGATTACAAATTATGTATGCACTAAGATAAATAGTAAAATATGATTGCAGAGATAATAATCGTAATAGTGATGCCACCGGTACTTATATCCTACATTTTTGTTTATAGGTATAAAGGTAGAACTATGTGAATGTAGTGTACCCTCAAGTACTGTAATAAACATATATTTAATTGCATTTCTGTTTTCTTATTGATGTAGAACCTCCGAGGAAGGCCGGGTACTTAACTCGCGCGTTATTAATAATAAACTGTTAATATTTTTACTGTTACCTTTTAACGTTTACACGATGTTTGGTCTTTACCAAAATGTTATTTATCATCAATTTTGATATCTTCTGCCGGAACTGGCAGAACCCCGTGACCGGAATCCGACACACGATCGGATCAAAATAATTTGACTTTTGCATAATATCCCAATTACGTGGCCGAAGACAATTGAATCATTGAGATTGAGTAACACTCAACCAGCCTGAGGCATGTGACATTCGTCATGTTCCGATTTTACCAACGAGTCATTGTCCTAATGACCTGGAGTAATTCTTAATCGACAACGCCCGTCGCTTCTGCTCTTTATAATACGGTTTATAAGTACAATTAATGGTGAATCGTTAGTTCATATACTAATGATTTGCGGTGCGTTTCCGTCTCCTCTCGCCGGTCCGGTCTTTCGCTAGACCGGTTTCGGCCGCTCGCCGTCTTCAGTAGCGCCGTGTTGTTAGTCACTGTTAGCCACTTTGGGGATGTTTCACAGTAAAATTATACATATATTTTGCAGTATTTAGACAGTACAAGTGACACAGTGCAGTGAGGATGACCCCCAGGAAAAACATCCAAAGTGGCGACAGTGACTAACAACACAGCGCTACTGAAGACGGCGAACAGCCATCTATATTGTACGTCAATAAACGAAATATTGTACTATTATACTGGGACAAAGAATTGTATTATTAACTGCGGAGTTATTAAAATTACATCACAAGTGGAATATAATAAAAATTGCCTACCGCAATGGTATCTATGAAAACAAATCTGAGAGACTGGAAAAGCAAGACCGAATTCTATAATTCCTGAAAAATTGTTCGATTTCAATTATGTAAATATACTATATATTTTGAACTAAAAAAAGGTCATCGCAATTAAGTGTTACAGAGTTTCAAGAGTGGGAGGCAAATACGGAATGTTCAAAACCAGGAATAGGTACACGAAAGTTTCCAGTACATAAAATTATAAATTCCTGTAATTAACAGACAGGTGAAGATTATTGTTTTTGTATTTTTTAAAATTATAAAAGCAATCTGAAAATTTTATACTTTATCAAATAAAAAACAACAGTCGTGAAGGTTGGCGGACCCCAAGCTTTAACCGCCCTTCCCCACCAAGCCGTCGGCACCAAAGTTAACTGTATCTATCTTATTATACAAGCTTTATTAGTTATTATAAACTTTTAGAAAGTTATATTACCTCAGTTCGTAATATCGCCGAACAATTCCGTGCAAATTTCAATACTAATCGTTCCGAACTTATTTTTGGCCTCCGAAAAGCGGCTTTAAATCGTAAAATTACCTCAAAACTAAATATTGATGGTGAGTACAAGCATACATTAAATTTTACAGTTTCACATTAAATTTTCAACTGTAGTTATACAATTGAAAGGATAAAAAGAATATATTTGATTTAGTCGCTCGAGTCGGGTATTTTATTTGTCTACGATTGGTATCACTGCTTCGAGCCGTTTTAATACAGGTGGTCAAGTTTATGCCGACGCAGAGTTTCAACGATTCGGTCTTTCTACAATTAATTCTTTTCTATTTTAATTGTCGTTTCGAATTTATCGTCCTACAGTCCGAATAGGTCTGTTCGTAATTTCGACTATTTTCAGTTTTCCTATTAAACCGTCGAGCAAGAAAAACGAAACTGTCCTCCTCCCTCCGAAGGTATTAATAAATTCTATTGGGATCGTAACTGTTCGTAATTATTACGGTTTCCTATTAGGCGACCGGCCCAATCGCCAACTGGCCGAATAGTATTTATATTGAACGGTATTTGTCCACCTCTGTAACCTCCCCCCGGGGTTCTCTGTCACAACTGTCCATTTTACATGGAGGTAGGTTATCTACACTTGTATAAAAATTATTGTTGACTTTTTTTATTTTTCAATCAATTTCGATTCTCTACGCCCCTTTTTCGAAGCGAGAGCTCGGTGTGTTTTACTTTTTTTTTTTTTTCTTTTCGAAACGCTCGGAAATGCGACGCTCCGAAATTCAGAGATAGAGATTTAACTGTTGTGTATATATATATTAGCTACGACTGACACGATTTAACATGCTCAAGCAGGATATGTCGGGTTCGCAGCATTCATATCAGGCGAGTTTCAATGCCCAGCAGGCGGCTCTCAGGTCGCAGTTCGCCGCAGCCGGAGGCCCTCAGATACCGGGCCTTATGACGCCCAATCAACAAGCTGGTGAGTCCACTAATATATATATATATATACTATGCATGCATACTGTCTATATATATATAATTGATGTAAAATGGATTGTCAGTCATAGTCATGAGGGAATGAAAAATTTTCGTAATACCGTCATGAAAATATTCCCGAAAGTAATGAAGGAAAATTGTTGGGTTAGAACATGTAGAATATAAGCTCGGATCAGTCTGTTTATAATTCATATTGTATAATTCGATCAGTTCCCAGTTTGATTCTAGTTGTGTGCATATTCGAGTTATACGCCTCTCGTTGATTCATTAATATATATATAAGTCATTCTTCAAAGGAAACTGGGAAATTTTCAACACGTTTCCTTGCTTCTCCGTTACCATTTTTCGCACTGATAATCTGTGTTATTTCAGCGATGGTGGTACAGCAGGGCTACGGAGTAGTCGGGATGCCCCAGCAGGCGGCCCAACAGTCGCAGCAGATGCAGTTGCAGCAGCAGCAGCTTCAAATGCAGCAACATCAACAGGTGCATGTCCAAGGTGCTCCCCAACAACCTCCCCAGCAACCAGTGGTAACACTGTCTTTCTCATCTTTCTTCTGTCCTTTCTGTGTTTCAGTCTGAATCTCGGTCTTCTTCAGGGTTTTTTTTTTATATCGCATCGTCTGCCACGGTCAGACAGATTACAGGACATTTTGTAAAATAGTAAAGTAGTATATCCTAACCGAACGGCGTATTATTAACACCGATTAACAAATATTAACTTCTAGGAATGCGCGACTAATGCATGCTATAATTAAGAAGGTAAGTTGGTGAGGTCTAAACGAAAGTTCATTGAGTGCATTAGGAACCCTAGATGAGCCGTAAATAAATCTGTCAGGATCGTGTAAATAAAACTAAGGAGTTATTGATCTAAGCAATAAAAAAGTTCAGTTTTCTCAAAACACAAAATTCCGCTAGAAATTGGTCAAGTTATTGACAACAAAATGTTCATCACCTTGATGTCAGCCAGTTAAGTGAATTCATTTTCATCGACAACAAAATTTTGTTGAAACAGTAATTTATTACCCTTGTCTCATTGCCGTTTCATTATTTTCATTGATCATCACGGTCATTAATATTGGGGGACAGAAAAATACTACAAGTTCAATTTTTTGTTTGGATTCGATTAATTAACATTCACGATATGCTCATTTATGCTATTGAACATAAATTTGTCCAGTTAATTTTTATCCAGAAAAATTTGTGGATCCAATTCCTTCAACATGTTTGAAATTTTGTCCACACGAATCATTATTACATAAACATATAAATTTATAAATTCTGTCTTAAGTTAATATTGCTCAAAAATATGATTTCATCATTTATTGAACAATATTTTTATTCTTATTTTTGTATACTCCCTTGCATTCGTATATAAATTATTTTACTACTATTTCTTATTATTGATTTTTCTGTTAGTATTCCATAATTTTAAAATTCAGTGATTTGTGTATATATCTATGTGTGTGAGATTGTGAGTGCGTTGTTGGTCGAGATCTATACTCTTCTCTTATTTCTACCATTACGACTTTTTCTGATTTCATGACAGTGCATATTTCTTTTTTCAAGCTTGCTTATATTAATACTCATTTGACTAATCGTTTAGTAAATTTTTCTCTCTTTTTAGTTTTCATTCTGCTGTCATTAACCTTACCCTTCTGTCCCAAAGGTCCATCCATAAATTATATTTTTATAGTTTATATATCATATTTATTCATATGTTCATTATGCATTACGATTTAATGTTTGCCCTATTTTTTTTTATAAGAATTTTTGAAATCTTAGACTCTTTCTTACTGTAATTTATAGTAGCTGATTATTAAGTTATAATTTAACACATTTCCGTATAATAAATTATTATGTACGGGTTAGTAATGGTTATAAAAATCAATTAAAGAAAATTGTTTATTATCTTATAAATATTACAGGGTGTAGTCCAACAACAGCCAACTCAACAGCAGCCACCGCAAAATAAAGAATTGAATACCGCCTCATTGTGTAAGTTCGGCCAGGAAACAGTTCAGGAG
The DNA here is from genome assembly GCA_019843655.1 of Lethocerus indicus. NCBI lineage: Eukaryota > Metazoa > Arthropoda > Insecta > Hemiptera > Belostomatidae > Lethocerus > Lethocerus indicus. The sequence continues at coordinate 2,576,903 of JACDQD010000007.1, read as the reverse complement.
ATTGTTTCTAGAACGCAGGATGTTTTTCAGAACTTAAAAGTTATCCAGGTGAAAACTTGCCTTTATTTATTTAGTTCATCAGAGCTCAATAAAGATCCATATACATATTTAATATTTCTGTATAAAATGTCGAATACTAATTACACTTTTTCATTATTTCTTTTGTAGCTTAGGCTTATATCCAATTTTTTTTTTTTTTTTTTAGTTCTGAAACTGCCATGTGTTAAATTTCTAATTCACTATTGTAGTATGATGTAGAGTTATATTTTATTAGCTTTTACAGCTTTCACTGAACTGAGGCACCAGAGTAAGCAGGGATAACGGATTTAGCACAATTACATTCTCATTTCAAAGAATGGGAAATAATTTATCTCCCAGTGCATCAAATAATTAGTTTCATCTTCAGTACCGTTTTCATATTTTAGACATTTACCACCATGAGAGAAGTATTGCAAGCTAATATTCTTATATTAATTGAATTTTGTTTTATTTCCAGAGTATTTTTTAGTTTTCATCGGCACTAACACACTTTCACCTCGGAATGAATGCAGATATTTTGTTAAACAATCATATTTATACTTTGAACTAAATAAATTGTTCGACTCTTCGTTTACGGCAGAAATGCATTGTATTGTTCCGTTAAATGTTATAATGTCGTTTATGATTATTATTAAATTTGCATTTTTTCAATCTTTGAAGCCGCCCAACGGCACAACACAGGGCGTGAACGCGAGCAGCGAAAAGAAAACCAAAATGCAAGATCAGCTGAGGCAGATAAGGTTGCTCTTCAAAAGGCTGAGGATCATCTACGAAAAGTGCAATGAAAGTTGTCAACTCCAGGGGATGGAATATATGCACATCGAGGTTGGCTTTCATTTCGCGTATTTAGCTAGCCAATTAAAAAAAATTTATCAGAACGTTTACCACTTTTCTGATAATTTACTTTAATATACCACAGCCGTATGTCTATACCGGTAATTGTTTCAGAGCCTGATACCCCTGAAGGAGGAATGGGACATGAAGTCGGAAGAGAGGAAAACTTCAGAACAGTATAGGTTGGCCTACGACGAAAGCAAGGAGATTATAGAGGTAACAGTATTTCGGTATAACAGTGAGAACTATCGTTTTACTTTCGACACTCGACTGTAAAAGGAGATGATTATTGTCTGAATCCTCCTCCTTTGTATTCCGAAGAAAGGACGCACCATATTAATTAGATCAGGGGTCTCTTGTTCCTTTGTTTTAAAAATAACAATAGAGGCGTCGGGCTGCGACAATGTGTTTCGACTGTCCTTCCATGTGCCTGCCATTAGTTCGGTTTTTTTTTTTTTTTTTTTATTCCCCTAGTGTTCTAATAATAGCAGTAATATGAAAAGTGTAGGGGAATTTTATTTTCATTCTGTCAAGAATGTAACACGTATAGTGTTCTATTTACATTGGAAATAATATAGTACATTTTGTATAAACATCTTAATAAGTTAACTGAGAAATAAATCGGTTACCGGCTAATAAATGTTTTGTAGATATTTTTAAACAGAAATTAATGTTATTTTCTCAAGAGCTCATTGATCTCACTCCAAGTATCAAGGAATGACATTTTTTTGTTTATTACTGTTTGTTGGTTTTTTGTTATTTTTCTATTGAAAAAATGTAAAAAGTAGAATAGTATTATTAAGTATATATTTGGAATCATCACTGTAACATTACTTCAAACAATAGCCTTGTTAATTGTGTTTTAGAATTTCTTCATATATTCATTTGCTGCCTCATTTTTGTATAATTTTGAATTTATCATTCTACTTAAAAGTGTTTTTATTTTTATAGTTCTTTTTACGCAAATGTTACGACTTTAATTTCAGGTTCATGAAACTACATAACTTTGAGACCTTTGTAAAACATAATTATAGTTAGTAGTAATTTTATCATTACATTTTCTTTGATTAATTTTCATGTTCTCGGGAAAGTGTTTACAATGAGCTGCCAGAATTAGAAATGTGTCATTTATGTCAACGTTTCGATTTCTTTTTATTTTTAAATTTGACTTTAATATCTCTTTTTTTTTCAGCAAGTTGTATTGAAAAATAGACAACTTAAGGAGGTCATCGATCACGTTCGAGGATAATCTGGGAAATAAATACAATGTTGACCATGAGGCGATCTTGAGAACATATCTTCTAATATTTGTCCAGTAGTAGTAGTTAACTTATCACTTTCTAAACCATGAGGTAAATACAGTTTCGATAGCAATTTTTTCTGTTTTTATAACTTTTTTATATCTGCTTTAATTTAATGTAAATCATTTATATAATTGTTTCTCATGATTTGAACTAAATACGGTTCTCTTCGGCATGAATGTTTATTTTTAATTGTATTAGATGTTTGACGAGTGAATTTATTATGTTCAAATATAATCACTTCTTTGCCTAAAATCAAATTAACTGTGGAATAGTTTTATTTATTTATAAATAAATGTATTTGCAACCGTTATTGAAAACCTAGTCACGCAAATAATTATATTTTAATTGCCATTATAATCTAGCCATACTTCAAACAGTCATCGCCTTTCCACGGCCATGTTCTAGTTTTTATGTTAAACTGATTAAACGAGATATTACTGCAAAAATTTTGTCCGTTAAGAAATTACCTGATGCACCTGTTGTTTTATGTTTTTAGGAATTGAGTTATGACAAAGTACACATCGTTGAGGAAGATGCGATTGTAAATATTTTGCAGGAGGCATTCAAAACTGTAAGAGGGTTATTATTCTATTCGAAATTTGTCATAAAAAGTAATACTTTATTTCTTTATATTTTATATTTGTACCTAAGATATATACTATGATGTATCAGTTAGATGTTAATAATTTATATGAAATAAATTTTTTAATGTTATGTACGTGTCTGTATTTAAAAAAAAAATTTTAAAGTAAAATTAGCCAATGTAAGATCTTAGTTGATAATGTGTTACGAGAAATGAATATTTATTGGTAGGCCGATCATTATTTAGCCGAATTATTTTTAGTTTCATACTGGAAATGTTGAAACCTTAAATAAAAATTAAAAATATTCTGAAACACTCGCTGTAATTTTATTCAACTATTTCCGCCTCATGAAATTCAGGAAATGAACGTCGCACAGTAATAGGTTAATATTTTTTCTATTAATTTGAAAATGCTTTGGAAATAACGTTTCAGTTGAAAATAATAATTTAAGGGTCCAGATTAGAAAACTATAGAAGGATTAATTAAGATTATTTCGTGATTTATTTATTTTTTATCCAGGTTGTGTGATGGCCCATTAAGCGCTGAAAGATGGCCAAAATATATTTTCAACGGACAGAATGCTCTATTTGTTCTGTCGGTTCCTTTTTTTATAAATAGTACATCTCTAGTCAATAGCCGCCATCCTCTGTTGTCATTAATAGCTTTTATGATTAATCGCATGGCTATCGCTATAAGAATAAAAATCAAAAATTAACTTTTGATCGGAACCTTTACTCACTAACGAATGGGCGGCCCATTTTTCTCAGTTTAATATTTTATTTAATTTTATTATAAATACGAGATGTACCTGCAAACATAAGTGTATATATTATACAGCGGTTTTTATTTTCAGTTTATTTTTTTTAAATTCCATCAGCTTATAATGTATATTTTGTTTTTCTTTTTATAGTGTTTTTCGCGAAATTACGGGTTGACCTTGTGCCGCACGTAAATGCCGAACAGAAACCGGTCCTAAAAGTCGCCGGCTTCGACTTCCTTCTCTCGCGCTTCCTCTACCCTCCTTAAAATGTCATCTCTGGACAAGTTCGACTCTCGGGTATTTTATCCTTTTATCCTTTTATCCGCTAGCACGGTGGTGACTGGCCGAGTGGTGTGAGTGTGGATATTTTCGGAATGCGGAGAAGTCAAAAGAAAGAACAGTGGAGAGAGAGAGAGAGAGAGAGAATGGAATGGAAGGGAAGGGTTAGAGATTGTGCCAAGAAGTGAGGATGGACGTAGGCAGAGAGCGAGAGCGAGAGAGAGAGAGAGAGAGAGAGAGAGAGGGGTGACATTTCCGGGGAGGGTGTGACAGAGACAGAGAAGGAGACAGCCGAGGGAGTAATGTCCGTCAGCTGCTCGAACAACAGAAATAGAACACAAATACCTCGTCTTCACTTTGCACTCGTCCAACACCTGCTTTATCCCACCTCGCTCTCTTAACAGCCCTTTAATCATTTCTCTAAATAAGTATTTAAGCAATAGAAACATATTTTACATTTGGAGTTTATATATATTCTAATATTATTGAATCTATTAACAGCCAGAGCAATGTGGCTCGGTTCATCTTCCAAACGCAGTTCAAATCTGCCCGCGATAATTTATTTTCTAATAAGTTAGTGTATGTCAGTGTTTGATAACACTGTGTTGTCTATAACTTAAGTTTGATAGAAATTAAAATACTTCCTTAGGTTCTGCCATCCGATTGAGAACTGGAGGAAAAAATGTGTTAGTTGAAATCGCCCAAAACCTTTTTCTACCCTAAAATATTTATAGTGTATTTATCGCTACCAGAAAATATTTCGCTCATCAAACAATAAATTAACTAATTTCCGGGCGTTCATAGACAACTGAATGTTCTCTTGTTAAATCTACATTGTACGAAAATTGTTTATATTTTAAGTCGCCCATAATTGTCCGAGGGGGAAATGTATAATTCAGATTTTTTCAACTACCTTTAATTTATTGTAGAGTCTATTTCTCTTCGAGGGGTGAAACGTTAAAATAACAGCCGCTCGACACCGTTAGGGTTTTTTTTATAAGAAACGTATTTTGCCGAGTGGTTATTTAGAAATTCGGGTCCGATACTAGTGGATGGGCCCAGCACGTGTCCCATTAAAAATTAATAGTTGCCAGTGCTCTACTTCTGTAACAGTTTTTTAACCTCCCTCCCCTCTCTCTCTCTCTCTCTCTCTCTCTCTCTTTCTGTGCTTATGTACGTCTCATTTTATTCAATTCTCTTGCCAAGTGTCAACCTTTCGGGTGTTGGCCCGTCTAGAACGGAATTGTGTAAGTGCGGCCGTAATTGAAATAGAAGTATCTCGTAAAAGATTTACCGTACGACAACCTGCGTACGTTTAAATAGTCGCACTAATCAACAATTTTTAAAATTAATTAATTTACCATTATCGCATTTCGAGATTGATCGGTTGATCCGTATATACAGCGCCTGAATCGTTGACTCCGTTCTATAATTATGATATCCGTTTAAAGTGTATTTAGAAATAAGAGAAAATAACTAGTTTGTTAACATAATATTTGAACATTCTAATAAACTTTCTGGCTTCGTCTTGAATATCATCACGTATTCATTGACAAGAGTTTGGAGGAACGAAATAATAGGGTAGGTAAAAATACATATTTCGAGAGACTCATTCAATATTTTCAAAGTAATTCATTCTTAGGAAAGAACGATTCAATGGATATTCTACGCAGACCTTGGTATTTCACAACAAGTTAAAATTAGCCAATAATGCAGTTTGTTTGAAACTGATGTTTTCAAAATATTTAAAAACCTGCACACTTAATCGTTGCTAATTTTAAAATGTTGAATATATCTCGGAGACCAGCCAAAATATAGAGATATTTTTTACACGGTCCGAAACAAATGTGCAACAGAAACGTTTAATGTTAACAAACAATAATATGCAATAAATTGTTTTATTGGTGTAGTTGAATAGGTTTGCATATTACGTATAAATAAAGTTGCATTAATGTGTCGCTATTTGAAGAAATATTATAGAGGATTTTTTTTTGGTCCCCGATCAGTGAAAAAAACATGTTAAGATTAATTATTTTCACCGATTAACGTTAGCCGTATTGTAATCCGACAGACAAATTATGTGATAACAGAACAACAAAATTTTATCCGATAAACATGATTTGTTCGAATGTTTCATACCGTCTGTGTGTGTGGGGTTCTGGCTTCAGTATAGTTTTTATTGCCCAAATGATTATTATTATTAACGAATTTAAGGCACTAATAAACTTGATAGATGGAAAATTATGAAATAATAAATTCAGATTTGATAGATTAAAATGAGTTCGATAGATTGAAATGGATACTTGATTTTTTAATTATAATCTATAGAAATTGCACTGTTTTTTTTTAGTACCTACTTTTTTTATGGATGAAAATATTGCAACTATAAATTGACGTTGATTTCGAAATGTCTTGGCCTCTGTAATAGGTTTCCATTAGCAGTTGTGATTTATAATTTTAACTGTGATTTTTTGAAATTATTTTAATACTTTAATTATGTCATATTTTTAAAGGAGACGGTACAAAATTCAATTTTCTACCGTTCGATAGTGCAAATCATATTGAAATATTCATACCGAATTCATTGACTTCGTAACATTTAGCAATATAATTGTATAATCTGTAAGTCCGATCGAGGATAGGTTATTCAATGGAGGTTTATTAAAATGCATTTTTAAACAGTATACAGATCGTGTATTGTTTGAAACAAAAAATACATTATCTTACATAACTCTATAATTTCATATATTTCTACAACATCATTTTTTACCATTTACAATCATTATTATTAATTTCAAATTGAAATTTGAGATTGATGAAAATAGTACATCATAATATATATATATATATATTTTATATATTTTTTCATGTTTAAAATCGCTTTTTTTTTTCTTTAGTTACTATAAAAGTGCAAAAGATAGAATATATGAACGGAAGGCACGGATATATAAATATATAGTTTTATATTGTATTATTGTACATGAAAAATATCTATTTGAGGACGGAATATATTAACTGAATATTTTAATTTTAGAATATGACGCCGATTGGATTTGAAATTTATTCTGACTGGTTTTTCAAGGCACAACTACTAACGGTGTATGTGTGTGTGTATCATATGTGTATTTGTGTGTATCAAGTGTATTAGAGACATATATCTAACTTATACATTTATATATATATATTATTCATGTTTATTTATATATATATATTATGTACCGTAATCGGGGATATTCTACAGATTATTCGATTTAAGAAAATTTACATATATATATATACCAAATGTATAGGAAAATAAAAAGTAAAATTCAATAAACCCAAGAGTACCTAAATAAAAATCGCTATCACCATTAATGATTGTGATGATAACAAAATAAATACAAAGTCGGAAGCCGATTTGAGTCATCGGCAAGTTCAAAGGAATAAGTAATAATCCTTGAACAATTTCACAACCTAACGTTTATCAATGAAATGTAAAATAAATATTTAAATAATATAATAATAATTAATAATAATAGTATAATAATAATAATAATAATAATAATAATAATAATAATAATAATATAAAACTGACCTAAAATAATTTTCTATCTAAAAACTACAGTAAAATGATGCTTAGTCATTACAACATTATAAATTACTAATAATGAATTAAAAATTAAGTACGGCAATAATATACATTGAAATAAAGTTTTTCTTAAAAAAAAAAAAAAATTCAATTACAAAATAAAAAGGCGTCACACATTGAGCACATTGTGGCACAAAATGAACGAATTTTAAAAACACCTCAGAAATGAATCAACAATTAAAAGTCATCTTCAATAATTTGAATACTGATATCCATTTCTGTTTCCAACAAACGGGATGAAGAATTGTTCAATTTTTTTTTTTCTTATAAAATGTGCCGCAATTTTTTTTTTTTTCGACAACAGTGTGTAGTCTCTAACTTGTGACGGAAAAAGAAAAAATACTAAGAAACGAAAAGACTAAGGATGAAATTTCAGAGGTTACAAGTTATTATACGCTTAATAAATTTACAATAATAACATTACTGTTGTGTTTTTGAAATACACAAATATTTACACATTGAGAAATAGTTTTATTGCCCGAATACGAGACAATAAATAAATTTAAGACTAGATAATAGGAAATGCTATTTTTTCTTTCTTTCTTTTTTTTTTTTATTTCTAAATGTCGGATTCTACAAAATTGGGATAATTATTGGATGAGTTAATTTTTTCAAATCCAGCCAACAGGAACTTAACGGATAAACCGATTTACAAACAAAGGGGCAATCTGAAAGAGTTTTTCTTTTTTCGTTCGTAAATATATTCGATCGACAATATAAAGAAGACACCTCGATCAAATATAAATCAATAAGTCAGAATTGAGCAAAACAATACACCTATACGCATTTTTATAACTACAAAATTTATATTGTGTGAAATCATTTTTCACAGAGTAGAATAATGGTCCTGAATATATTTTTAAATTTCTATACTTATTGCTACGCATTTTTTTTCTTTAAATTCAACTTATTGCTCAGCAATTTCACGAGACATTTTTATGGACTTATTCCCGGGAAAATTAAATGTAAAAACTCGCGAAAAACGTTCACGATTTCTGAAATATTCAAATCGTGAGACTGATGGCTTTCTTTATTGCCGTAACGAGTTTATGCCGGAAAAGAAAAAAATTTTAATAAAATTCGGCCGGAAAAATAATAAATTATTCGTAGACCACTCTTTCAAATTAACTCCCTGAACTGACTGCAATTCGGAACGCGCAAAAAACGGTTTATTTAAACTAGCACTGTTGTATTTACTGAAGGTGTATTGGTAACTACTACAATTTATACAATTAATTAATTAATTAATAATAGTTAATAATAATAAATTTTACATATATGACTGTTAGCCACCACTGTTCCTGTACGGAGAGTGGCGCAAGTGACGATATTATGTTATTATACGCATCATATGCATTATAAATTACTTTCCTACGGGCGCACACGCGCAACACATATATATCCTGCGATACGTACGCGCGAATGCATATAAATATATATATTTATATATATATATATATATACTACCTATTTAATAAAAAAAAAAAACAACAACTCGTATATCGACTCCTGATTTTCAGATAATTTCGCCGGAGGATTCCCGTCCAGAGGGAAAAAAAGGACACGGAAGGAGTCGGACGTACGGACGCGATAATACAAATATAAATCGTTCGCCTAAATAACCGAAGCTGTACAGATCTGAACGAGGATGGACAAGTGGCCGCCCTCGAGACGCGGGGAGAGGAGTTCCCTTCTGGTGTTTGAAAAGGTGAGCGCCGATCCTGGTTTCTGGGCGGGAGAAATCAGTTGTTGTAAAGTGTTACCGTAGCGATGAAATTATCTATCTAAATAGTAGCGGTACAGTTGGTTGGGTCACTGTAGCCGGGCCTCCTGTAGGGTGGCCTGGGCGGCGGCCGTGTAGGGGGCCAGGCCGGCGGTGAAGGCGGAGGCCGCCGTCGCCGCCGTGGGCAGGCCGCCGGCCGTCTGCGGTAGGGCCGCGTACGTGTACGGAGTCACGTAGCTGGCAGCGCCTGCAAAAAAAACATAGACAACGGTGATAGAGACATTACATTACATAGAATGAAAATTAAACTACCAGCCGCTATAGCGGCTCTCCGTAAGATGACACTGAGGCCCACTATAGTGTGACCTTCCATAAGATGCCACTGAGGTACTACGGGCCACTATAGTGGCCTTCCATAAGATGCCACTGAGGTGGAATCGGCCACTACAGTGGCCTTCCATAAGATGCCACTGAGGCCCACTATAGTGTGACCTTCCATAAGATGCCACTGAGATACTAAGGGCCACTATAGTGGCCTTCCACAAGATGCCACTGAGGTACTAAGGGCCACTATAGTGGCCTTCCACAAGATGCCACTGAGGTACTAAGGGCCACTATAGTGGCCTTCCACAAGATGCCACTGAGATACTAAGGGCACCATAGTGGCCTCCACAGATGCCACTGAGGTACTAAGGGCCACTATAGTGGCCTTCCACAAGATGCCACTGAGGTACTAAGGGCCACTATAATGGCTCTCCACAAGATGCCACTGCGGTACTAACAGCAACTATAGTGTGGCCTTCCATAAGATGCCACTGAGGTACTAAGGGCCACTATAGTGGCCTTCCACAAGATGCCACTGAGGTACTAAGGGCCACTATAGTGGCCTTCCATAAGACGCCACTGAGGTACCAACAGCAACTATAGTGTGTTTTTAAAAAATCGGGATAAATTTCAATGACACCCCGAGGACCAGGTTTTCTGGACTTCTGATAAACCGGATTACGGGAAAAAAGAGTTTTTTTTTGGACAAATATTCCGTTTAAAAATAATTTTAAAGACTTTCTTTTAACCGCTGTTCGCTACTCCTAAACTGATACAAAATACAATTTCGGTTCACGCATTATTTAGGTTGTCGGGACAACAATCCGGGACACAAAAGAAATACATTCTGAGAATAATATTACTGTAGGTTCGTGATGTTTCTGTCTCCTCTCGCTGGTTTGGTCTTTTGCCAGACCGGTTTCGGCCGCTCGCCATCTTCAGTACTCTCCTGTACTGTCTAAATACTGCAAATATAATATCGTTGTACTGTGACAGTACATGTGAAAGTGATAGTGGGCAGTGAGGATGCCCGAAAAACATGACCAAAGTGCTGACAGTGACTGACACACAGCGCTACTGAAGATGGCGAGCGGCCGAAACCCCGGTCTGGCAAAAGACAAAAACCCCAGCGAGAGGAGACAGAAACATCGAGAACCTACGGTATTTATTCCAACCCCTCGCAGACCACAAAACAGGTATATTAAAATAATATTACTGTTGGTAACAAAGTGAGTAAAGTCAGACCAACACTTGCGAATTGAACTTGCATTAAAGTCCCGTCCGAGACCGTACCTATTGAAAATTATATGTGGAGTTTTATAGAAGTTATTTTGTAAGATCTAAGCGTGATTTTAAACGGAGGGTGGGGGAGCCCCATAAATAGCCGGCCGAGGAGAGCGTACGTAAATAGACGTTGACGTCTCGACGTCGCGGCGTCTCTTTCATACCGCTTTGGTGATAAATGAATGCACTCAACGCCTAAGTATTTTCGTGTACCGGGGAGGGGAGGGTAAATAGAAGACATGGACGAGTTTCCAAATAGTTGTACAATCGGTCAAAAGCGGACACAAGCCCCCTTGGCAAAAAGTGGAAACGGCTTTACCAGTTTCACAATAATTTCTTTTTCTTCAGCTATTTTTCCCATCCCCAACATTTCCGTCGGCAGAAATATTTTCCTGAGAGATAGAGAGAGGGTGTGCTTTTGATACATTCGCTGATATTGCTACTTGGAGAATACATTTTCGTATTGCCAAGCCTATATTCTTGCGAACGACAAGACGTCTCCGTAAAAGCTTTCTCCGGAATCAGTTTAATATAACCGGTTTTGTGGTCTGCGAAGGGTTGAAATGCCGTAGGTCCGTGGTGTCTTTCCGTCTCCTATCGCCGGTCCGGTCTTCTGCTAGACGGCGGTTTTTCGGCCGCTCGCCATCTTCAGTAGCGCTGAGTGTCAGTCACTTCGGATATTTTTCCTGGGGGGCGGGGGGCATCCTCCACTGTGCACTGTGTCACTGTCACCTGTGGTGGTGTCCTGTTAAGTGACAGTGCGCAGTGACTGACACTCAGCGCTACTGAAGATGGCGAGCGGCCGAAAAACCGCCGTCTAGACCGGCGAGAGGAGACGGGAAACACGACGGTCTTTCTACGGAACGTTCATTAAAGTCCCAAGAGTCAACGGCTAACAGCTAAAATTTCGGCCAAAGCGAGAAATACCCGCGTCCAGTTAATGGATCAATAGAAACTCAATGGAAATGTCTTCATATACCAATTAAAAATTGAATGGAAACAAAGAAAAAAAGTCACGTTTTATCCGAACAAAAAAAATCAATAGTAACTAAACTAATAGAGAATTATAAAATACACTATATCTAAGTATAACTAACGCAATTCGCAATAATCGAATATTAGGTTGAAAAATATCGCTTACATTATATATATATATATATATATATATATATATATATTGGGTTGACAACTAAGTAATTGCGGAATTCACCAAGACAAGTGGAGTTGTACAGATTTTTAAGCGCGTCAACATCTTTGTGCACGGATAAGCCGTAAGCACGGTTTCGAATGAACGTATAAGATACATTCACCTTGAGGCTTCATCAATATAATTTCGATATTGAATATTTCAGAAAGGACCGAATAATATAACGTAGCGAAGAATCTTATCCGTGCAAAGATGTTGACGCACTTAAAAATACGTAGTGACAACGCCACTTGTGTTGGTGAACGCCGCAATTACTTAGTTGCCAACCCAATATATATATATATATATATACAGATTTATGAATTAATTTCATTTCATACAATACAAATAATGTAAACTTTTTAAGGTATAGTAAGAAATGTTTCCTCGCTGATTAGCGGACATTTTTCGTTTATTACGAATTACTTTTTTTTTTACCAGGAAGGATTTGCCAACTGCATTCAGGAAGTGGTGGACGCCGATCGGTGGGCCGGAGTTTACCCAACGGTAAGTCGCAAAGCGATATTTATTAGCCGTTAAGCCGGCCAACAACAGAACGGGGTGTAAAATACGAACCGGTCATTTATTAACCCGTTTCGCTGAGAACAGCGCCTTTTGGCATTAATAAGTGCGCGATAACGGTCATAAATTAGTTTGTTTTCGCTGTTTGGTAGCTGCTTCTACGCTTCTTGCGCTGATATTTTTTCACATAATTATACGGAAATTTTGTCCCATATCGCGGACAAATGGACGGATATATAATCTGCGACGATACGTAAGAATCGTCCGTAATTTTTGCACAAATCGTATGCAAAGGTAAAATTATTCCCAATTGTCGGGTAGCTCGGAATCGTATCCAGCAAATAGTGAGGAATTACACGACATCGATTATACGGCAATATTTTTTTTTGTAGAGCACGGAATTCGGTTCTGAAAAAAGTTTTAGATTTCGACGAAAATCTATCGGGGAAATATTAACGATGAATCGTCGAAATTTTTCAGTCATAGGTACAATTGATACACGTGTATATTTTTCAAGTTTGTTTCTGTCTCGATAAAGAAACCGCCCCATCATGACGGCGCTTTCTGGCACGATTCAACTACTGTCCCCGAGGTCTTTAAGCCGTCGTGGCGGGGGGGGGATAATGTGGACGGGTAAGGGAGGAAAGGGATTGAACGAGTGGATTGGGATGAGGAGAAAGGCGGGAGTGGGAAAATTTCGGGAAACGGGATTTTGCGACTTCGTCTTATGTCGAGGTCATGGTGGATGGCATTAAGGATGGTGCGAAGGACTTTCGATTGGAATCTCTGGATGCGAGCGATGTCGGATGACTCCTGGTGGAACCCAGCAGGATGTCTGTTTCAGTTACGGCCTTAAGAGTCCAAATTTTCTGTTTAAGTCGATTCTTTTGAGTCGGCTTTGGGGGGGGGGTGATTCTACTCGCGATTAATGTCTCGAGCAATGTATCGATTTTTGCCGTGTCGATTGCTGAGAGAGCAATTGATTTCTCGAAAGGGTCGAGGAGCCCCCGGCGGGGCGGCGCTCGCAACGCCCCAATCTTCCGAAATAGAGTTGGCAAACTTCCCGGCTTCGGCTAAGGCTAGAATAAGAGTTTGCGTAATGTGTTTGAATACTTTGAAAGGCGGAGTTACCGGCCGCGGTGGTATAGGGGTCGAATCCGTTGGTGGCGAACTGCGTCGGGTAGGAGGAGGCGGCGGCCGCTGCGGCTGCGGCTGCGGCTGCGGCCGCGTTCTGGTACTCGTAGAACTGGGAGGCGGCGGCCACGGCGGCGGCGGCGTGCGATAGCGGGGCCGGGGGCAGCGAGACGAGGCCGCCCCCGCCGGGGCTGCCGGCCGCCGCCGCCGCCGCCGCCGCAGCCGCCGCGCTCAGGTACGGCGACTGGTACACGTAGCCGGGAGGAACACTGAAACATCCACAAGTAAAAAAAAAAACGTTATCGCACACACACACTGTCTACAATATGGCGGAAACGCGGTGGAAAAGGAGAAAAAAAAATTCTACGGGGGGCCAAAATACTAAATGAAGCCTTTCAATGTGTTCTAGCGAGATTCAAAACTGCTATAAATGCTTAGACCGCAATATCATCGTCTCCTTCCGTTTCATATTCGGTTTACCTCCGCAGTCGTTAGCAAAGTCGGTACTTCACCAATTACGTCTTTGCAACATCTTGGCACAGATAAGCCGTAGACGGTTTCGAATGCACGTATAAGGTACATCCGAATCGATAATGTCCTTTATTCGGTCATCATCGGCCTCCAGTGGACGCTCCTCGTCTTTTAATGAAAAATCACCCGACCGGAATTTCTTTTAAGGCTTCATTAATGTAATTTTGATACAGAAAGGCCCAAATAACTTATTCGAAAAGAATCTTATCTGTGCAAAGATGTTGACGCACTTAAAAATATTTTCAACGCCAATTGTCTTGGTGAATTCCGCAATTAATTAGTTGTCAACCCAACAATATATAAGTTCAACCCGTGATCAATTATCTACAGTAATGAAAGGGAAATTCTGAACTCTTAGCTTTAAATCGTCGACAAGAGTTGTATTCCGATTGTTTAAGTCGTAAAGTTGGAATTAAGTCGAAACAGTTTGTAATCGCTAATATTATAATCCTTCGATTTAGAAACCCCCAATTCAGAGGCCTGCTATATATCACTGACTACGGCGAGAAGCCGAAATATTTTACGAGAGGAGACGAATAGCGCGATGATGACAAGAAAAATATTTCTCCTTTAACGAGATATATATCAAATAAACTACTTTAGAAAAAAAATTATTATTATCCCATAATATACGAGTTTTTGAAGTAGTTGTTGGGATTGATATTGGATTCGCCTAGAAAATGAATTTGATAAACTGCAGCAATCTTTATATAGATAATTTATTCTATTATTCGTTCTATTCTATTCATTTTTAAATTTAATACCGGGAAACGAAAACGAATTTAATTAACCTGAAATCGAGTGATTCATCAGTGGTTATATCGTCTAGGAATTTTTAATCGTTGAATAATATTAATAGTTCGAAAAATGAGAAGAAACTTTGTAATATATAATATAGTTAAACTAGTCCGTATAAATACTTTTATTTCAAATCAAAACAATCAAATATTTTTAACTTCGTCGGTAGAAAAAAAAACCCAATAAGCTGAGAGTAAAAGCTCGTTCGGAGCCATCGTTTTGGCTTTTTTTTCTAAAAAAAAAATAAATAAAAATAGGAAACTGAGACCAGAATAAAAACCATCAAAAACACAGTGCGCAAAAAAATAGGAAGCGGTGGAAACTTATGTACAAAGAACAATAGAAAGAAAGAAAGATGCAGGCTGTTTTCGTTGCATTTTGGAAAAATAAAAAAAATGGTCAAACCCAATTTAATTTAAAAGCGTGAATGAAATCACACTTGGAATATTATATTATCCCATCCGGTTAATAAACGATTTAGGGTTTACTTTCAACGTACAGTGGCGGATAAGTTTTACGAAAATTAAACTTTCGCGGCGATAGAATCGCGGGAAAAATTGAGTTCTGGGAGAAAAATGATTTTATTTAAAATTGGGGAAGATCGCAGCTACTCATATTTAAACTTGGCACTAATTAGGCACCACAGTTAGGGACGGAATTTCCTACGGCAAAGGTACAAGTTCAAACAGTGTCCGTTTCGGAGAATTCCGGCATAAACTGTTAACGGAACGACGTCAAGATTAAACTACGTCAACAAACTAACAGTGTCAATGTACAGTAGTGAGTCTGAATTGTTCAAAATTCAAAATTGAAATTACACAACTTTGTAACCAACCCCTTATCGAATTGGCAAAATAGGGTCGGCCTAGTATCAAATTATTGGGGTTGGTTTTTTTTTTTTAGACCGTTTTAAAATTTTCTTATCTCCTAGGTCCTAGGTGGCGGTGTCCAAAATCTTGTTACGTACCCGAAAGAAAATTGATAAATTCAATTTACAAAAAAGGCCGGCCGACTTAGAAGGAATAGTCGTCGAGAATAAATCCGAATTGAATTATATTAAAACTAAGTTGCGACATCCCCGGTACATTGATCAAATGTCCCAAGGGATTTTTTTTTTTTATTGACCCTGACAACGTCTCAGCAATACGTTTTCGTCTACCCCCCCTCCCAAAAAAAAAATTTCAAAATCTAATATTAAAATCCGAAAAGTGTTTCCTTCTACGCCCTCTACTAACCGATAATGCCCCAGGAGATCTTAGAGATTTTATATTCTCAGTGGGAAGACATCACGCGAACACAAAACCAACAGGTAGGTGAGAGTTAAAACATTTCTAAGTACCGCACGACAGGTGAGAGTTTTCTTCTACTAAATTATTTTTTTTTTTTTTATTGTAGCTGTTGTATTTTCTAGTGCCAACTGCGGACCGACCATAATATGTCTATAACGATCCCGGAATATCATATCGGCGTTAATTTAATTAGGGATATTGAAACATTTTTAGGCGTCCGAAAATTCTTCGCCAGAACCAATATTTCCTGGTTGTATTTTGCTACAGTGCAGCAGGAGAGGGGTCCGGCACCCTGATCTACCCCACAGTTTCCCCTCTTGAGAGATATTCGATCCGCCCTTCCTTATCTGAGGGGAGGCCCACCCCCCCCCCCCCCCCCCGCCCCCTTGGCACCATTGTGCCACAGAGGCCCAAATCCGGCTCTTCCCCATTAATTCCGCCTCCCCCTTCTCCGTAATAAAGCGCACGCACCCCCGCACCCCTCTCCCATATCAAATAGGGTAGTTTTTAACCCCTCCCCATGTCCCGCCCTCCCCCCCACCAGAGCCTAATCCCCTCTCAACCCCCAAAAGTCCAATCCTTGAGAACATAAAGCTAGAGAACAAAAAAATAAAGAAAGGAGGCGCGCAAAAAACTATCTGCAATGTAAATGCGGGGCTTTCGCCATTAGGGGGAACAGTGGAAAAAAATAGTTTATTATTAGGCCACCCTCGTCGTCGGACCGTCCCCCAACCCCCTGAGATTACTTTGGCCGGCAGATTGACTGCGTTTCAATGAACGAACTACACGCTTCTTACAGCTAATAAATTATTCGTATTCGGTATTGCATTATAAAAAAAAAAATATATTCGGAATTAAAATCTCAATTCGCCAGAGCGTATCGTTAAAAAAACCGCCCTCTAAAATAGATCCTGCGCATCTTTAAATCCTACAATAACAAGACTTGGTTTTTTCGTAACCATATAAATCCGGAATACACGGATTGTATTTTTAAATAAATATATTCAGCCTCTATTACTATAGAATATAATTTCGCGGTGTAAGGGCAGTAGCGGGAGTACCATCATTGGGTTGCTTCTGCTTCAAGAGTTCACTGAGTGTCAGTGTAAAGTTAGAGCACTGACACTAGATACAATCTAAAAATTGTAGTTGTGACTATACCAATAAATGGAAAAAGAAAAAGTTTGAAAAATCCGCGTCCCTTTTCGGCAGTAATTCTGTGACGCGTATGTAGGCGTAACAACACCGGTTTACGTGTGTTAAGAGTTACAGTAGTAGGAAAGGTCGGAAGGTCGGTTCCTAAAGGGCTGCAGCTACGAATCCTCCCCCTGTAACCCCTATCTGGGTTACTCAGCTGCAGCTGGCGCACGCGGCCATCGCCGAGGGATCGGTCGCATTATTCGGCGTCGGAATCGTAGTTTCGCATTTCGTAATTAACATTGGGAAGGGGGATCGGGGCGCGGGGGTGGGTGGTCTCGAAGCCTCCCCCCCCCCCCACTGTATCTAATGCGGGAGAGATTAAGTTAAGGGAAAGGGGTGGCACAAAAGAATTGAACGCCGAATAAGCTAGCGTGGGGTGTGGGGGGTTGAAAATTGGTAAGGGTGGGCCGGAAGGGGCGCAGACGCCACTATCGTGGCCCGGGCGATAAGCCAATCGGCGTCGCCCCTTTGTCTAGCGGCCAATGGGAGAGACCCGGGGTCGATGCCGCCGGCCAATGGAAATCCGAAAACGGTAACCTTATCGTATCGACCGCCCTCCTCTCGCGGGGGCGAAGGTCGGCCTCCCCCCCCGCGCTTGGCGGACTTCGGCACGCCTTCCCGACAACCCCCAATTGGCCATAAGCGCCCTCCAGCTCTTGTACAACCGAAGGACTCGACGAGCCCAAAGTCAAAAACTTCTATCTTCAATATCAATAATTCTAATTGGATAAAGTTGTAACACGAAATTAGAGGCGTACTACAGAACGTTTAAGTCTCGGGGCGCTGAGACGTAAATATGACGCCGCCCTTGAAAACATGTCCAGTTTTGATATACCTGTGTGTGTGGTCTGCGAGGGGTTGGAATACTGTAAGGTTCGTGATGTTTCTGTCTCCTCTCGCTGGTTTTTGTCTTTCGCTAGACCGGTTTCGGCCGCTCGCCATCTTCATTAGCGCTGTGTTAGTCACTGTTAGCACTTTGGATGTTTTGGGCACTTTCACATGTACTGTCACAGTACAACGATATTATATTGGCAGTATTTAGACAGTACATGTGACAAAGTGACAGTGGGCAGTGAGGATGCCCGAAAAACAATCCAAAGTGCTGACAGTGACTAACACACAGCGCTACTGAAGATGGCGAGCGGCCGACAAACCGGTCTAGCAAAAGACCAAACCCCAGCGAGAGGAGACAGAAACATCACGAACCTACAACAGTATGTCCAGTTCCCCTATTAAATCAGTCGGATGTTGCAATAATAATAGTAATAAATTTCCACGAATTAACGTCCACGAATGTCGTGGACGTTATTGGGGAGGGTTGAAAACCAGTTATAATTGTAAGTCTCGAAATAATTTCCGTGCGGCCGATATCTTGCGGCACCTTGGGGTGAAGTGTCGGGCGTCACGACGCAGAACGACTGAAACTGAATACGGGGAAGGCGTCGGGGGTCGACCGTTTTAATATAGACGGATATTTACGCCGTCTTGGGGGCGCCTCTGAGCCGTGTCGTCCATGTCTCCCTTCTCTAATATTCAACCGCGGCCAGATCTCCCCATAATAAACCGACTATACCCGTGAGCAATATTTAAACGGTCGAGAGGCCCTAGTCACGAAGACGCCGGTCAAAGGTTCCGATCCTGCGGTACGCATCGGCTCGAACCGACTCCGACCGTCATTTCCACGCACTCCTATATTAAGTAATTAGCTATTGTCGGACTGAATTCTGTGTCCTAAAGAATTGAATTATAAGCGCGAGAATAACATCGGTGCTCCTATCTATTTGCAGGAAAATGTTGGTAATAAATAATGCACTGAAAAACTCCACGACTCGGAGTAATAAGAATAATAAGGTCCCCAGAGGAGGTTTCTATTCTTTTGGTCGTCAGTTTATGTTCGATTTTGTTCGTTTGGACCCAATTTTCGTACGTCTTCGTTAAGACTTGAAGGACCCTTTAGTGGTAAAGAAGGCCAGCGAGCCCGCCTCCTCCACAGGTGTCTTGCGGGTTTAGTTTCAGGAATAACCGCCGGGCGTAGGAGGATAAGTCCTCGGATCCTTTTAAAACTGCAGAACGATAGATCTGCCGGGCAAATTTACAATGATATCGAAGAGGCTGGCGTCTCGCCTGTGTTACCTACCGCCCTTTTTATAACCGACTCTATATATTTCCTGAAACCCGAAAGGCGGAGGGTGCACGGCGGGGATGACGGGGCGGGATATATCCAATAATGGATCTTGCACTTTCCCCATCGCACTCACCCTCGTTCCACCCTCCCTCTCTCTTTCTTTCAGTGTTCTCATCAACTAGTTGCAGTAAATCATTCTCCCTCCCCCCCCGGACTTACTCCTCCTGCCCCTCCCAGGGGGGACTGGTCACTCACACTATAGCTCTATCGCTCCCTCCCTCTCTCCCTCCCTCCGTCTCGCTCTCTCCCTTTCATCTTCCCTCCCTCCCTCTCTCTCCCTCCGGCACTCCCATTCCCCACATCTGCTCTCCCTTGAGCGTGGGGCATAATGCCGCCCCTCGCCAATCTCACCCCCCCCCCCACCCCTCGAGAGAATGCCCCACCACCTATTGTCCTTCCCCAACGGCAATACCTCAGAAATTATTTGATCCAATAAATAACGCTCCCGCATATAATGTACTTAGAGTTACTCAGAGCCATTAGATAGCATCGATAACAAAATTTCGCTAAATAAGCCCGATAACACTAGAATTCTTATTGCGCGAAATCTATATTTTCTCCTTTCAATGTAATGTTAACCAGTGTGAAGAAACAGATTCAGAAATAATTCTTACTGCTCGGAAAAATATAAACAGAATATTACTGAAAAGTAATTTCGGCAATCATTCAATGTTGATGATGCAATGTCAATTCTGACATCAATTCAAATATATATATATATATTGAATATTTTTCCTATTCTCGACATTCCGAATATATCGAAAATTTTGAAAATGGATGATAGTTGAAAAAGTTGGGTTGACGACTGCATTTTTGAGTATTTTTCGATACAACTGAAAGGTGGATTAATCGGTATTAACAAAAAACACCTAGACCCTTGAGACCCTTCGATACGCTATGAAGCATGACTGGTTCGTCCGAGTGATACGCCGAATAGCGTAATTAAGTATGAAATATTTTACGACGCTTTCGTATAAGCTCGGCTGTCGTTTCCTACCCGTAGACATTGAACCGATCTAATTCTAAACGCGAATAAATCTCGACCGTTCAAAGTATTTTCGTCTGTTTAAAACATCCTCGCGGAAACTTACGGGCCTAATAATTTCGGTTTATTTATTGAAGATGTTACTACCGGTAGGCCCGAAGTGTGGAGGTGGGTTGGGACGGGGGGTTGTCTAAAATTAGACCGGTGTCCATAGATGTAGATAGCGAGGATTCCGACCAAGAGATTATCCGAGATATAAATCTTTAAGTTAGTGGCCTTTTCCATTATCTCGGGGGGGGGGCGAAATCGTACGCCCAGTTCATCTTTTTAACGTGAATTTGTGCTGGGGAATTTCCATTAATATATTAATACAGCAGTAGATTAGGGGCACTAGTCAATTTATATAACTAGTTTGCAAATTCAATTCTAGACACCATCAGAACTTTATATCTTTTGATAAAATATTTAGTAATTTTGATGAAATATCGAATACCAAATTCATTTACAACTGCACTCTCCCCGATAAACAATAGTAGTATAACTAATTACGTATAATACAGAAAAATATAACGTTTATATGACTGGAGGATTTAACTGGAATATTCTATATTTTATACTCGTTCTAAATCGGATTTTGTGATAAAAGCGTTTCAATACTCCCTTCATAAATATTTAAAAAAATTAATATTCGGTATAATTGTAATTCAGTTTATCCTCCCTAGAGAAAAAACTACAGAAGACCAATTTTTAAATAAATAAACTTTTAAAAATTAGTTTAAAAACACGCGCTGCGTTTCACGCCCTTTTCGTATTATTGGATAAATAGGTTTTCTGCTCTAGTTGTAGAACTCGGTGCAGGCTTTTCGTCGAAGCTTTTGACAAAATGGAAGTAATTCGTAATAAAATTATCCGTATTTAAATCGGTACAGCTCGCGTTACGGTCCGTCGGGTCCGGAAAATCTATTTGTAAGAGCCACCCCCCCCACCCCCCCCGGGCGGGGTTCTTGCTCCCTTTTTTTATTCTCTCCCAGCTCGGCCATTTTCCCTTTTAACTGTTTAGTATGCATAAAATGCGAAGATAAATAAACGCGGAGTGCTCTCATTTAGCATTACAAAGCGGTGTCCCAGCTGTCCCTATCCTCACACCCCCATCCCTCTCAACTCTCTCTCTCTCTCTCTCTCTCTCTCTCTCTCTCTCTCTCTCTCATCATCCCTCTCAACTCTCTCTCTCTCTCTCTCTTCATCATCCCTCCAACGAGAGTTCCTGTTCTGATTACATTATGAAATTACGCAGCCCGCGCGATATCCCGAATTCCCGCCAGCGACACCTTTCGAAAACTTCCCTCCAGGAGCCATTCCCGGGACCTAATAAGCGAGATTTTCCGACTGTGGGCAATTTTGCCCCCTATGAAAGTTATATTTATCATTGGAAAACATTATTTTAATCAGACTGTAACGCCTTATGGGGCGGGACGCGGAACATCTGCCGAAGATTTCAATCTGCAGTGTCGCCGCCGCTGGTAACAATACAACAATAATTATGCCTTATAAAATCGTGCCGGAAAACACAAAGTGTTTATGCGCCGCGATATAAAATTGCAACAATAAATTCCTCTACCAGTTTTGCCAGAGGCCGGGGCGAAATGGCCCGGTCGTCAAACGAATAAGTTAACAGCCCGAGTCAATAATCGGGTTTAATAAAGTACATTATTCCACGTTTTCCCATTGTTTAATATCCCGGCTGATCGCATTCCGTTCTCAACTCCCTCCGCATTTCTCCCCCCTCCCCCCATTACCTGTCCTATCTTTCCTCTCGATAAATTTTCCAATCTAAATTCCCGGGCGTGCTCCCTCCTCTTTATTTCACTCCGCCAATCGCTCTTCACTCATCCCTTGGCCTCGCACTCAAATGAACAACACAGCCCCCCAACCCCCCCCCAACCCCCCGAGCTCCTGCCCCACTGCCGCCTCCATTATCTACCATTCCTCAAATTTCACTCTCCCTCCCTCTCCCTCTCCCTCTCTCTTTATCACTCGCTCCGTCAATATAGCGCCCTCTCCATTCTCGGGTTTCGTTTCGTCCCGATTTCTCCCTCGCAATGAAACCGATCCGATGTTGGGGCGCAACTTATCTAGTTCTTATATACCTGTTCTAAATGAAACATCTAGTTCTAGTTCAATCATCCCATCATATACATATTTTTCTTATATATAAGACGTTTATCGTTTGCTATTTGGCAATAGATGAGATTAAATACCCCCCAGTCACTTTTATATATATTTCCCTATTTTACTCTCTGATATTGTCGGACATCAGTTTCTCCTCCGTACTTCACCAACATACACATACACACACAGACAGACACACGAGTGCACGTATAGAGAGAGTGCACGTAGGGACGGGAGTGTTCTATTTAAAGTGCTGTCTATAGTTAGACCGGTCACGTGGCCGGCTCCCCCTCGGGACGGGTGTCGCTCCCGGGGGCCCTAGCACTGGCACACACACACACACACACACACACACACACACACACACACAGAGGCGTTTCTCTGGATCGGACAGTTGGGATTTATAACGCTACTGTAAAATACACGAGTCCCCCCGAGTACACACATAACATACCCTCAGGAGGGCGTCATTCTCGAAAATGGACACAACCGG
Organism: Lethocerus indicus; assembly: GCA_019843655.1. Taxonomy (NCBI): domain Eukaryota; kingdom Metazoa; phylum Arthropoda; class Insecta; order Hemiptera; family Belostomatidae; genus Lethocerus; species Lethocerus indicus. The sequence continues at coordinate 2,553,652 of JACDQD010000007.1, read as the reverse complement.
AACGGGGAAAAATCGCCCCCCGGACCTCAGCCGCAATCACACATAATCCCTTTATATACTGACATCAATACTGGTAAACAGATAATTAATGAAAAATTTCGCAATAACAAAATAAATTGAAGAATGAATCCAACAAATGCTGTTATATCAAACGGAATTTTTAAATGGAATTTCGATACATTTTACTGTCGCGGTATTTTACAGTTCTCAACTATTACTCGAAACACATATTGGGGCTCCTAACCCACTTGACGATTTCGGAACTGATATTAGATCCACTCCAGAACACTCATATATATATATATATATATATATATATATATATATATATATAAGTATTTGATTTTTCTTCAAAAATGGATAGCCGACGATTATGGCATAAACATTTTAGTTCCTCGTTTAGTTCTTCTGACCGTATCTCGGTTACGGTGGCGTAACAGTAAACAACAGTAAATCTCCCGGCGACTTACAAAGCGCATCACTTTGTTCTGTCAAACTTTGTCGAACGGGGCCTAAAAGCGAAAAAAAAAACAGGCCCCGAAAGAAATTCGCCAAATAAATAAATATTCGCCTTCCGGTAATAAAAGAGAGGCGTCGATACATCCGCGTACCGACGTTCACCTGCAGTTCTATATAATTTTAGATTCGTTCTCGAAAAAAAAAATTTTTATTTTTTCTTCCGTAATTTTTTACCCGTTATCAACCGTCACGCCCAAGTGAGTTGACCGTATTTACCACTGATAATGGAATCGAAACGCTCTCATATACCGTAAGAACAGAGGAATTAAAAATGCTCAAACCCTTTTTCCTTTCCTGTACGATGATTAGGGACGAAATCGTTTTGGGTCGAAAAAAATACTGGCGCATAAATCGGCGGCTTAATGAGCAGAACGAATCAGAAAATGCGAATTCACCGGTCGCATTAAGTGTTGGAATTAGAGGGTGTCTCGATAATCTACCGCCAGCAGAGACCGATTTTGGCTTTTATCCATCGCGTTTAACGGTCTCCAAAGGATGACGACGGTTAATTAAAATTAACTGATTCACAATGGGAACAATAACAAATATTTATAATTGCCAGTAAGTGTTTTCGCGAGCCTTCCCCCCCCCCTACCGCAGTGTTGAACTTAAGCTTGAGATATTAGTTTAGGACAGGATCTTTTGAATAGGCTGAAAACAAGCTTTGAAAAAAAAAATAAATTGGGAGTAATTCTTTTCCCTTTTCATCCCCCTTAATTGGGCGGGGGGGCCGGGAAATAAATCGGGCAGAGATATATTAACCGCAATTGTCTCAAGGCTAAAATATTTTTCGATGCTTCACCGCGGCCAGCGCCTATTCTGGACTTGTTATAGGGGCAGGGCTATTTTGCTCCTATAGCTGGGAGAGGCGGTCGAATGGCAGAAATCCAAATTAAACGTGGGGGTGGGGGTGGGTGGTGAGGAAGGGGCGGCACCCCAGGACTCCTCTTGAGGAATGTTCACGCCCCGCTCCCTCCATCCCTCCCTCTCTGTCCCTATCACACTCTCTCTCTCTCTCTCTCTCTCTCTCTCTCTCTCTCTCTCTCTCTCTCTCTCTCTATCTCTCTCCCTCATATACTCCGCCCGGGACTTAGGACAAATATAGACACCCAACCGAGGAGTAAGAGCATTAACTGGTCGCACGAAACCTTCTTCAACCCCCACAGTCTCTCTGTATACGGTTACGGCCCCGACACACTAATGCAAAAAATAATATTCAACCAAACATTTAGTCAATCAAACATTTCGATTCGCGTACCCCTCAATTAAATTCAATTAAAAATTAACCGTTTCTAATCACTAATTAATGTTACCAAATTCACGTATCAAGAGTATGCAATATAAAGTCGTATTTCCCCAATGTATTTCCCTCAACAAAACGGAGTAGCCCGATAGAAATAGGATGCGTTAAATATCCGTTTCCAACTGGGGCAGAAAACCTATAAATAAAATAGTTAATGACCCACGCGTCTGCAAAGTCACAACGATTCAATCTGAATATCAGAACAAGATTCTTACTTATAACTACAAATCCTTTTTTATTAACTTCTTTTATGTTTTCCCTTATTTATTATCCTTTCTTTGACCACAAAAAAAAAAAAACTGAATAATTTTTCATTACGCGGAGTCTATCTCCTGTTTTATCACAACATATTCATGGAAGGAGGAAATCGCGGGAAAAATATTTTAATTAATTAATATTTAATTCCGAAAGACGTGTACAATACGAGAATCAGAATTTTTATATATTTTAAAGTCCGATTTATTAAACGGGGTGAAAAAGAGATAGAAGAAAAACTTTCTCTGCACAGAATTTCGGAAAACTGGAGTAAACTTTCCGATAAGCAAAAATATGGTGGAATGGACCGTTTCAATAATAATTTAACATTAAGATCTCGTACGGTTGGAAATTGTTAGTGTCTTATCGTTTATATCATCCACTGATTGTAATTTCCTCTTTCTGGAAACAGATATAAACTATTTTCCTGCAGTGTCCATCACGATTTGTTTATCTTCGCCATCAATCGTATTCCGAAATTGGCCGCCACCGGTGACAGACATTGGGGTTGGAACGCCGGACGTCCGTCCTTTTGTTCGATTAAAAGCCGGTCACAACAGAAACTCTTTTAAAATTATCGAGTTAAAAAAAAACGAGTATGGTAAAAATATCGTATACACATTATTATTCAAAAGTCTGGCACACTAAAATCCCAAACCTACCTCTCTTTTAGCCGTCTTTTTCGGCACCCCTCGCAGATTTTTTTTGCAAAATATGAAAACTATTTTCCATGACGATAACACTTCTTTGATAGTACATAGTACATAACAAAAAATATAAAAAAAATTAATATTAAATAGTAAAATAATTCAACAAAAAATTAAAATAATCATCACGAGCAATATCCAACACCGAAAGCAAGTATTCATTAGAGCCCCATTTATGCACAAACACATGGAGTTGATTATATTAAGAAAAAAAAGAAAATACAACAGTGAACATGGAAGACAGTCGGCTTTCATATATAAAATAGGCACACCCATTTCTTTTATTATTCAGATTATTATTATTGCTCTTGGAAATAAAAAATTAAATATATTATTTGATTAATACCAGTGTGATAATTAGGAACTAGCCTACAAGCTTACTCACAAACCACAGCAAACCAGTGTAAAAAAAATAAAAAAAATATCAGTTCTAATTACAAGAATTATACAGAGATCAAATTAACAAGAAAAATTATATAATAAGAAAAAAGTAAACAAAATTAAAAACTAAAAAAACATCAACACCCAACCAAATACCCATCTATAATGAGCGGACTGTCACTGCAAACGTGCAAACAGATGTTCGTCCGGCAAAATATACAGTGTACAAAGTCCAACAAAACGTTCAACCAAACAGAATAGGGCATACAGGCACACTCCCAAACCGGAGATCGGCTCAACTGAAGAAAAACAACAACAACAACAATAACAACAACAACAGGAACAACAGAGTCCAGCAGAGTTTAATCACTTAGCAAACAAACATGACCCACGACGGATCGCCCCGAGCTTCAAATGTCACGCTGAGTTGGCCCCGATTAGGATTAGTCCAGGGGGGGGGGGGGTGTGCGGTGTGTGTTCGGGGGTGCGCCGTGGGTTGTGCCAGCCATGAGCAGGAGGAGGAAGTGGAGGAGGAGGAAGTGGAGGAGGAGCACGGGATTTAATGGACAGAACGGTTAATACCGCGGCTAGAGCACAACAGGTGGAGGCAATCGACACCAGAACCCCAATTACTACCCTGTTGGCAATTAATTAGCCTGTCACAGTCGCAACATGCTTTCAATTGTAGCAAATCGGGGAATTTAAATTGACGAAATTAAAGGGAGATCCCACAGATGACACCGATTCGAATACCGCGAAGAATTCGTACTGGGAAAACAGATTTTCGTTGGGGGGGTGGGTTATTAAATACGCATACTAAAATGTATGTTATTTCCATGACATATTGTAGAAAAGTAATGATGAAATTGTTAGAGTTGTGTACAGTAGGAGATTTCTCGGCTAATGATCTGATTGCAAAAACACAACAAAACTAATACTGTTCCGCATCGCCGATATGGCAATTGGCCAAAAGATATGGACAATCCGGTCAATATTTTTGTATATATATATATATATATATATATAAATTTTAAATACTTTCGCACTAAATTTCCCTAAATGTTGTTTCGCGTAAACTGACTGAATTTTGATGTTACACCGGGAAATATGCGGCTTCGTGTCAGCTCCTTCGGAGGCAGAATAAATTAAAAATTTCCAGCTCAATCCCGGATTCGCAATCAGGTTGTCTACAGGGAAAACAGGAGAGAAATTAAAAAAGGATAGAAAACGGCGGTAGGATAGAATTCGGTTACTGTACGCTGGATTCAAAGCTCGAGGCGTCCGTCAGTTGGTCGGCGGTCGCAATTTCAGCGTGAATTTTTACTTTTGAACTTAAAAATCGACGGAACTTGAAAGTTGAGCCTCCTCCTCCTTAACTTGTAAACCAAAACAATTATGGATTTACGTCGTACACTTGGCTTGTTCAGAGAGTGCTTGGCTGGTTGGGGCTCACAGTAGGCCGCTGGGCGGCGATATTCTGTAAAATATGTCGACATGCATTAGTCTCGACTGCTCTATCTATCTATCTATCCCCCTTCTATCTTTTTCTTGTTCTCCTTATCTTAACTCCCTTTTCTCATCTCTCTCTCTCTCTCTCTCTCGTTCACGCACGCATTCTCCCTTCCCGCTTCCTTCCTCCGTCTCGCTCTCTCGCACACTCTTTCCTTCTATCGCCGACACGCTAGGGGCTGGACAGATTTTAAGTCAATAATTCTCTATATTCTTCCTTTTCCAAAACCCAGAGTCAACCCAGTTGTCCGTTTATAGCATCTTTCAAAATAAATCTGGTTGAAATTCTGTTACGGCGAAAATGTCGTACAAATCGCCCGTGGGAATTATTTGACTCTGGGACACGTTACTGAGGAGTAACGTCCTCCATTCGAACCGACGTCTGGGGGGGACTGAAAAACTGTATTAAACAAGAAATAAATAAAACAAGAAAAAAAATAAAACAAAAAAATAAAAGTGGAATAAAATAAATAAATTAAAAATTGCGAACTAATAAATGGGGCGGCGAGAGAGTCCACTATTTCTAGTGTAGATAATGGCTCGGGCTTCTAAGTCGATTGCGAGGAGATTTCAAGGCCCGTTTTGAGCCTGAAATTGCGAACTGAGACCAACTGAGAGAAGTTTTTTTTGTTGCCCGAATCGAGACCGGGCTAATCCCATTTTCCCGATCAAAACCTTCACTCAGAATCCAGCTGAATGTAGAAATACATCAATAAATAAATATGTTCTTTATCAGTCGGCGGTATTCTTAATTCGGCCGCAACACTTCAAGTACCGTCAAGCAACAGCGAGTCGGACAGCAAAATATGAAATGTGAAAACCGAAATTTCTGGATCATCTATAATATTACTGTAGAAAGCGGTCCACAAGGAATCGAATATTTTAGGTTGCGATCAAAAAGAAATTTCCCCGTTAAACCTTCGTATGCCATACGTTAAAGCTGTGATATACTAATGTTATAAAAATTTCTACATAAAGCCGGATTCTGCACCTGAATTTCACCAATTGTGGACTCGATTTGAACTACACACTGGAATTTTTTTCTTATCGTTTAATAAATGTGCCATAAAAAAAAAGAATAAAAACAGAACTGGAATGTATCCACACAATCGTCCTACAGACAGATCATAACCGTGCCGGTATATAATCCCGATAAAATGCCTGTATAAGAAGCCTAAGATTCGTTGTAATACGAATTATTGACTGAAAGCCCTTCTGAAATTCCAGAACCCATTAAGACCGGGGTTGGGGGGGAAAGAAAGTAGACTCTCTTTAAAAATAGACCGGTATGCAAACCGGTGGCTGACGACTATTTTTGATAATTTGAAAGTCGCTATTCCGTTATCCGGAGATATCTGCGACTCTCCGTCTATTGAACGGCTGAGTAAAAGCCCATATAGGACATTATAAGATTTTTAATAGCAGTGAACGCTTTTCGACTGTAGGCATTTCACAAACTTAGAAATTGTACAATTGGAAGATGGGTATTGCAGATGATTTGAAAGTGAAACGGCCCGACACTAATAATCTCTCTTCCGAAGGGTGTTCAACCGATAATAATTATAGACCTCGAGACAAATTACAATTTGGCAACTAAGTTGGTGAAGTGAAATAAGTTAATTTTACACGAAAATGGATAGAACGCCAGACAGACTTGTTTAGTCTGTCAGTGGCATTTCGTGAACTGTTTTCTGTTAACTTCCCCCGTCGGGGCGCGTCCGTAGTATACAATGTCCGTTCTAGGAAGAGAGAAGATTACATCGTAACCGATCCGGTGGTTTCTCTTCTTTCAATCAGAGATCTCTCTCTACATCGGGATAGTTGACGTGCACTCAACTTACCCGAATTGTGTAGGAAGTACCGCCGGGTAGCCTGCGCGCAATCCCTGGAATGTCAGACCTGGAAAAATAGAAAATTATTCGATATAATTTCGAGTGAATTTACAACAAGAGGGATCACTTGTCAATTGGGCTGTGTTAAAGGCCGTACATATAAAATAGTGATCCAATCAATCTCTCCGGCCTATCGAAGACCTACTGTTCAGTCGTCCACGAAATTCTCAGTTAAATGAAATCGTCATTAATATATTGGTATTTTTTTTAAAGACTATCACTACGCATTTCATATTTGCGCTTGACTGGGATTTGCGAAAACCGGGTTCGCATTTCGCAAATTGCAAATTGATCATCACTATCGGAGCTCATACAACGCCAGCCCACTCTTTGGAATTGGGGATTCGCTTGGAACACTTCCAGCCCTCTTACAGCGCTGTTTTATATTGGCACAGCCGCTGGATATTTCCTCCGTACTGTCGACCGAGATTGGCTTTAAACATATCGGTTCGATGAAGCTCTATTTTCCGAATTTTCTCAACAAATAGACCACCTTCCTTCGGGAAAAATTTTATGAATACGCGTTTCACGAATGGATACGGACGGCAGTTTCATTCAAGAAATAAGTCGTCCACTTCCCTTTTCGGCAGGAACAGTTTTTTTTACTTCGACTAGACATAGTTCTATGACCGCGCTCCGAATATAATATTTGTGACGGAATTGCGCCCGATATTCACAATCGTATTCGGAGTCAAATGAAAAAGCGTCGGCCGGAAGTTATCCCGGATTGTCGAATGAAAGCGCTTGAGAACGGGCCCCCCCCGCCCCCATAGGCACAGGAAGAGAGAACAAGACCAATATGCGGGAGGGAGGGAGGGAGGGAGGGAGGGAGAAAGAGCGAGAGAGAGAGAGAGAGAGAGAGAGAGAGAGAGAGATAGGGAGAGAAGCGAGTGCTGTATTGTTCCCCACCGACAGGATGCGTTTATACTGCTCGTGATCATGAAGGCCCATAATCGGCCGATTACCGGGACCTTATGTCCTCCCTCCCACTCCCCCCCCCCACGGTTCGTGTCCCTTTCCTACCGTTCTAACCGTTCGGCAGAACCGAAACCGGCGAGCGAATCGGCGCCTGAAATAATTACACTTTCAAAGTCAACACCTAGTCCAAAGTGTCAACCACTAATTAATGTCCGCGTTTACAACACATTTTCCCTTACGTTGGCAAAGAAATGTGGCGGTAGAAATGAGAAACATTTTTTTTTACAATCAACTATTACTAGTTATAGGTACAATGGCGGTTGTTTGACTTGTTGCACTCGATAAAGACGCCATCCAATTATGGTACTTTCGACCTGTGTATCCGGGGCCTACAGGAAGTCTCTGGGCCAGTGGCGTTTAGGCCGATAATGGATGGGTAAAAGAGTGGATTTGGACGTGGAGAGAGGCGGGAATGGAATTTAAGGAAGCGTTGAGGTATGTTGAGGTCATTATGGATTGTTCGGTTAGAAACACACCCGGGGGGCATTAAGGATGGTACGAAGGATTCCGTGTCGGTTTTAAAATGGATTTGTATATTGTCAGTCTGTTGACCATTTGTCAGTTTTGATGTCCTTTTCAAAAGAGGTCTCAACAGTCCAAAATATGCGATTGAGATCTGTCGAGAACATTTTAAATTTTGTAATTTCCTATATCCAGACGGAATGGAGACCACGGAATTTATTCTACCCTGTAATTCAGGTTGATAAATGCACTTAATTAGGGGGGGACGATGTGCCCGTTGTGCCGGAGGACTTATATTTATTTTGAACGCTTTATTTGGACCGTGAGTCGTCGTCGTCGTCGTCGTTGTTGTTGTTGTTGTTGTTGTTGTAGGTGGTCTATTGTGATTGTGCGGTCAGCCGGCGGTATATTGAGGCCCGCCCGGAAACAATTATCGGGACCGGGACGAAGGGTTTATATACTGGATGGGGACGACCCTATTAAACGGCTCCTAAAACCCGACCGGTGACCATTTTGTAATCTATTCCTGGGACCGTCGCCGAAGGACGTTATTGTATAAAAATACATTGGGGTCCCCCTACCCCCACCAACCCCCGCCAGTGGAACCGGCATAATGTGACGGGAAGAAGAGACATAACTGAATCGAATTTAATTTGCACCGGCCCCGCTCCTGTCATTAGAGTGCCCCCCCCAACTTGTAAACTGATGGACAACTTCATTCCACGCTATATACTATTAAATATTTATTTCAAAGCCCCGATATATCATATATCTCACTCTGTAAGATTTGTTAAAGTGCGAATTCTCATTTATCGGGACGATACACAAGCGGTAAATAAGAGAAAGGGCGTCGTTCGAAAAAAATATTTTACTGACCGAGATTAACAAAAGAAACGACTTACCCCACCTAGAGCGGGGGGGGGAGGGGGCACCAAGCTGGAGGTCCCCTCTATGGGTCCAAGCTGCCAATATTTAAACATCCTGTTCGGCCAGCTGGAATTTTTTTTTTATTCCGGGTTTTTTTTTTTATTCAATTCAATCATACTATATCAAGGTGGGGTCAACAACCCCGCCGAATTTTTTAGCCGCACATTTAAATCAGTGCGCATCTGATTATCTACTAACGGCCAATGCAAAATTAACTAGCGTACTTTAACTACAGGACAAAAGGAGATTTATTTTATGAAGTATCATCTCTATATATGTAGGGGAGCTTGGGCACAAATATAGGTAAACAAGTTCCAGTTTCACGTCCGAGAGATTGGAAAAATTTCCATCATGTCCGCACGCCGTTATTGTACAACTGGTACTTAGGTTCGAACTTGTTTATATTTAATTTACTTCGGTTTAGAAAAATTATGCTAATAACACTGTCGACACTGGGGAAATGTGACAAACAGAAATGTTTAATTTGGTAAGGCAAAAAAACATAATGAAACGGGGGGGGGTTTGAATTAAAGGAAAAAAAAAACAATATAGAAATAAAAACTGGCCACATGTCGGCCACAGTTGTACAAATATTGGCAGAGAGAGAGAGAGAGAGAGAGAGAGAGAGAGAGGCTGTGGTGGCACGACGATGGTCCAACGAGGGGAGGACCTCCAGCTTGGACGACGGGCACACGACTCTAGGTGGGGTAAATACATTAATTACCGAGAGTTGTGTTGGTAACACTTGTTATCCGGCACACGTGTTCGGTGACGGCACGTCACCCCCCGGGAGGAGAGAGAACGCGCTACAATGTGACTCGTAATGTGTCCGTCTTATCGGGACGCCGGAGGAGAAAAAAAAACGAAACCGGTCGAAAGAACAATTTACTCATTATTAACGCTTCTGGAAATAGTTGACGAAATTTGAATAAATTTACAGTTATAAGTGCAATTGATAAGTGTATATTTTTCACGTGTTCGTCTCGATAAAGAAAGCGCCCGATGATGGCGCTTTTTGACACGATTTAACTACTGTCCTCGAGGTGATCTCTCACTTGGAACCGGGATTTTTGCGACTTGGTCGACTGTCGGGGTATGTTGAGGTCATGGTGGATTGTGCGGTTAGAAACATACCCCCGGGGGGGGGGGGGGGGCATTAAGGATGGTGCGAAGGACTTTCGATTGAAATCTCTGGATGCGACCGATGTCGGGTGTCTCGGCGCGGAACCCTTTGTATATTGTCAGTTTAAAGTCAATTTCAATGCCCTTTTTAGTAATGGCCTTAAGAGTACAAATTTTCAGTTTAAGTCGATTCTTTTGAGTCGGGTATGGGGGGGGCGAGGGGGCGATTCCACGATGATCACATTATGACTACAGCTTCGCACGGAAATTCAAGAAAGACTACCGGGAAAAGAGTTTAATTTTTGTATAAAAGTGCAAAAATACAGGCTAGTTTAAAACATTTATTTGAAATAGTTAATGCCGAACTCCCAGGATTATGCGCAGAATACCACTCAGGAGATATCCCACGAGAATCACCAATTCCTCGGAATTCCTTTAAAAACGTTCTCACTAACTCATTTGGATGACGAGGAAATAGTAGGATGACTCACACGGGGGGGGGGGGTTATGGCTACGTCATGTTGCCACATACACACACACACACATACTCATACGGAGGCCATAGGTGAAGGAAACTATCGTATTAGACTGGGCGTGGGCGTCGCAGAATGCACTAGTGTGTATGTGTCCATGTTGGATAGCACTTATACGGAGGCCCGACACGTTCACGTACTCTCTCCCTCCCTCCATCCCTCCCTCCCTCTCTCTCTCTCTCTCTCTCTCCGGGCTGTTGCTCTATTAAACTGTGTTAAGTGGATCCTGCCCCATAGCTCTACAGACGAGGCGAGTGCATGGGAACAATGCCCCCTTATTACATTGCATTGTGCTCCCCCAACAGTCCCATGTCTCGATACGGCGGAACCGTTTTCGAAACTCTCAACAAACACGAAACACTCCGCCCCCCCCCCCAAGTGTGCGGCAAATCATTTTATTCCCTCTATTGAAAGTTAAGAATAAATTTTCAAATACGCGTCCGGTCCAAATTAGAGACGAGTTCGCGACATCGACGAGTTTTGTGGGTCACGATCAAAATTGAATGAATTAGACCGAATTGAATAGTCGTGTAGAGTGGTCCTGGAACGACACGTACGTATCCTGGGACCACTTCCTATAATGCGACGTGAATTTATATCAGCATGCGGACACAGCCGTTTCAAAGAATAAAGCGGTAGACTTCGTATCTCGAGGTCGAGTTTTGACGACGTTTTAAGACGACGAACTGTGCCAGACTATGCCACAGTACAACGGCATTTTCTGTCATTGAAGTTAAGGCCTCGAGGTATTGTCTGTTATATGAACAGTTAACAGAGAGTACTCACATATATATTTACATTATATTGTCCATTTCAAAGAAATTTACTGGAATTCACGTTGCATCGCAGAATGAAGTCATCACAACTTTTGATGTTTATGATTGTAAACGTATATAACAACAAAGTGCCCTCGTGTACATAATCTAAGAAGGGGGGGGCGCAAATATTCTAAACGCATCGCAATACCGTTCCAATTGAATCGTCCAAATACAAATAGATGTCGGCCCCGACGACATTTTTTATTATTTCCGTATACACCTACAGAAATAGGAGTCCGTTTATAGTTGTTTTTTGGGCTGACAAAAAGAATGAAAACTGATTGTGAAAAAGCGGCCCCCCCGGCCTACAATGGAGTTGTGGGAGGGCCGCTATCAGCCGGAGGTCAGCCGGCGATTCAATTCGGACCGCTCCAATTATAAATCGCCACCAACCCCTCTCATCCTGCTTATTGGAGCGATTTTCCATTTCCCGAGCTAAAATGCTTCGGGACGTTTTCATTCTACCCAACCCAGCCCGTTGCGGAGGAAATCAACGTTCTTTCCTATTCTTTAAAGAATCCGGGAGTTCAATTTTACAAAAAAAAAATCTGAAAATAGGCGATGCCGCCACCTGTCTTTCGCACAGCGTTGTTGTCAACCTGAATTTATTATCCGAATCACCGGATCGCCTACATTAAATGATTCAAACGAAAAACCGGTACTTCACTCGTTACAAATTGATACAGAACAGGTCCCAAGAAGAACGTTGGAATCCTTTATTGATACTCGTGTATTAATACATTTCGACTGTGGCGGATAAAAAATGTATTTCAGACGGCGATACTCCCCTTTTTGTTTGATTGGGACCTGTGCAAATCCAACATTCCAGTCGAAAGTCCTTCTTACTTAATCGTTCATAATCACAGATTCCCGTAAATGGGATAAATACATAATTTTTCTGGCCCCCGTTCATTTCGGGACGGTTCGTCCCCCTTTCGGGCAAGAGGATGAGCCCCAGGACAAAGGGAAAGAGTGATTCCGCAATGACTTAGTTGCCGACCCGAGTTTTGCATCCCCCCATATCGTAAATTTGGACTTGGTGTTGTGAGACCACTTTTGAAAAGGACATCAAAACTGACAATATATAAAGCTATACTGAAACCGACACGGACGCACGGAATAGAACTATGGGGTTCCGCCAAGAAATCCGACATCGCTCGCAGTCAAAAGTCCTTCGTACCATCCTTAATGCTCCCCTTGGGTATGTTTCTAACCGAACAATCCATAATGACCTCTCAACATACCCCGACAGTCGACGAAGTCGCAAAATCACGCTTCCTCAAATTCCATTCCCGCCTCTCTCCACGTCCAAATCCACTCTGTTCTGTCCCTTTCCTCTTTTACCCATCCGTTATTTTAAACGCCACTGCCCTAGAGACTTTCTGTAGGCCGGTCACAGGGTGGATGGCGTCTTTATCGAGTAAAACAAGTGGAACTAATCAAACAAACCGCAATTTTACCTATTGCATATTGTTGATTCAATGCTCCACAACCGATCGTGGACCGTTAATCTTCGGCAAGGTTAATATATTTTTCCCTTCGACGCCATAATTATCCTTTTTACCTGAGTAGTCCGAACCGTCCGTTTGTTGTTTTTCGTCGGCCGACAGGTTTATATTGACGTTAGAGTTACCAACTTTCAGGTTGATCAGACTAAAAGGTTAGACGTGAAATGGAAAAAAAAGTGCCAGCCAAACGAGCCGCCGGTCCGACGACCGAATCCATCCCTATTTCCATTGAAAGACGGCGACGGCCGAAACCGGGTCACGTGTTGCCCGACTCATTCCAGCCCAAGGGGGAGTTGGGGGGAGCGGGGGGTGGTGGGGGGTTGCACGGAACGAGGGGCGGCTCTGTAATAGACAGGTATTTTTCAGTAAGTAGGGGGGCGGTTTTGACATCACGCGAACTGACCATTCGTGGAGAGAGACAGCGAGGAATGGGAGAATGGGGAGAGAATAGATAGTGAACGAAGGGTAGAGAGAGAGAGAGAGAGAGAGAGAGAAAATGGGGGGAGGTAGGTGACCGCGGGGGTTAAAAGCTTTGGACAACAACAGGTGATTTTTATCGGGGGCCAGATAATTTGTAGCCGCGGGTTTATGAGCTGAGCGGGAGGAAATGTTGACCGCCATTAATCGAACTAAACCGGGAGAAGCCGGGTAGGTAAGATTATCTTATAGCGTTCGATGTCACCTTAAAAAAAATGTGAACGACTCCTTTAAGGGTTTAATACGACGTCGGTGGGCATTAAAATCCAATAAATCATTCGATTAAATCTTGTCGATCTACTTTATCGACTTAAAAAAAATTGTTACTGTTAAATTACGACACGAACGATAATAATTTGAGTAATTAACTTCGCGTTGACCTCTTGTTGGAGAGCCTCGTTCAGTGTGAGTACACTGATCATATAAATTTGCTATATTTCAGATATTCTACAGAGAAAGTTTTGGAACTTTTTAAACGACCACACCTTGGGACGGGCGTAAACAGTTGATGATACGAGCACAAACTTATGCTCTCAAACTCCAATGTTCTATTGAGAGTGGTCGAATTTCCAGTTGGAAGGACGCCATCGACGGTTACCCGTTCTCGACGATCTGACGTTTCCCCGTCAATCGTTATTCCGCACGAGGGTTTATATTCCCGGACTTAAACCGCCTGTCGAATCTCCTAACAACGCCATGTTGTACAACTATTGCCGCTCGAGCGTGATGCAAAAATTCCAAATCGTTCGAACATATAGGTCGAATAATTGAAGGGTTTTAACAGGGTATACGGGACCGATAGATATTCTTCTGGACAATAAAATACGAATTATTAAAATTTACTTATTTAAAATTATGCAGTCTATTATAATATCCGATAGTTTAATTGAAGAAACGAATTTCTATTATCGAATACATATTTTTTTTATTTTCGTAATTTAAATATTAAGCCCCTTCTATTTTAACAAGGCCGCGAGGAAAAACCCGTTAATTTCTTCGAAATTATTTGATAAAAAAAACTGTTTCGGAAATATTAGCCATTTTTTGTTCATTTATTTATTATTCATACCAAATTACTGAGACAACAAAGTATTATTTAAAACTAGTCTTACGCGAATTAGATACGGATCCGATAACCGCCGGTTCGCGTGAGACCGGTACCGTATTATGTCAGAGGACTATTGCGAAAAAAAATTTATAAATAAAATTTTCACCGAATTCGGCAACGGAGAAACGCGAGTTGGACTGAAATGTGCTAGGAATTCTCGTAATTTTCTCGGGAATTAAACTGTTAAAAGCGCTGCTAATCGTGGGGGGGGTTTTTTGGCGACGAAACAATTATAGTGAAAGCGGTGGAAAAGTTCTTCATCGGCCACCGACAAGTATATAAAGTGCTTGATGCGGTAATGATACTGCAAAAAAGCCGGAGGGTTTGTTCTCTTCGGTTTGAAGAGCAAACGTGGTTCGAATACGGGAACGTGAGCGAACAAAAATACGATTTTGGAGGTCTTACTTCTGTATAAATTGGAATTCTACTCCGGACGAACCCGCGCCAGAGAAAAATCGAAGAAATTAAAAGGGGCGCAGAGATAAGCCCCAAGATCAACCGGGATTTCGCCTACTGAAAAATATGAATTTTTTTTATGTAAGGGGGGAAAAAATATTAATTCCGCGAGTGGGGGGAAAAAAACTCCTATCTCCCTTTAGGATCGCGTAATACTGTGGCAAGAACCTCGGTCGGGGTGGCTGGGGTTGACCCCCCCCCTCCTCCTGCTATTCCGGGATTTTTCCCCTGTTTGGAAACCACCTGAGCGGGAAACCTTTTTGCCCTTTCGGTCGAGGGCCCTCTCGGGACTGTTGCTGGTTTCATGATCGGGGTCCGAGCCGCTCGGGTGGTTTCCAAACACGGGAAAAATCCCGGAATAGGCCGGCGGGTCAAAACCGAGGTTTTCCTCGCGGTATTACGCCGAAGAAACTCATTTAAGTACAGTAAGGTCGAAGAACTTTAAATAATCGTCCAGCCTTGAGGATCAAACTTTCACATGTGCTCGAAAGAAGAGGGAATTGATAAAACTTATGGCTCGCTATATTTGCAGGGTAACAAATTGTTGGAACTGTAGGGGAGCTCCGGTATTATCGAACACCTTAACTGCGACGACGGATGGCAGCCGGATGGGGGTGGGGTGACAACCGGATATCGATTGGTCAGTTTGGGGTGAGTATTGGAGGGTGATATCTGATAAGAGCCGGGGGAGGGGGCGGTCGACGGCCCTTCACAAAAAAAAGGAAACACCGATCGACGCAGTCGGGATCGAGTTTCCGATCGTTGTGTAACTTCCCCGCCCGAGCACTCACTTTTATTATTTGCCCGTTAATTCTACGAAAGAGTCAGCTGGAAAATAATTACATTCCGTCGTTCCCGCCTACGTCGCTATCTTCTAATACCGGGTGCAGGTTTCGATTTAACGAAACCGAAATAATATCGGACTAGCGGGGTCGTGTACAATTGATGAAATATGTCCGCGTAAGCCGATATTCCGGGATTTTTCTCGCGTTCGGAAACCATCCGAGCGAGGTCTAATGGATCGGTCCCATCACTAGGAGTCCGACTGAACCTAGGGTCCTCTGTGTACCTGAAGATTTAAGGAGGATTCCGGAACGGCAGTATGACGCATTACCACCGGAAGGTAGCGATACGAATTGTCCAGATTCTGATTTCAACGTTCGGTAATGAAATGATTTTCTTGTCGGCTCTCAACATTAATTATGTAATCGCCGTAGTAAACATGGGGTATATGAGTAAAATCCCAACGAAACGGCAGAACAAGGGGCCGGGGGGGGGGATGAAATAGGCTTTCTTCTGTACCATTGAGCCCGAAAAACGGTTTCCTATCTGGGAAGTGCAAACCCCCCGGCAGGGAGGCGAAATGAGGGAAGGTGGTTTACGACCGACTGGGGAATAATAACGCGCTCCCTCACCTCCAGGGCCGAGTGCACTCCCGCGATATTAATGCCGTATTTTGCCAATGATAAACGGCTGTTTGACATCGTAAAAGGGAAGACTGATTAGGGAACGCAGCCCGGCTATATTACAGAGGTAAATCGCCGTCATTACCTAACCGATTTATCGTAAAAGTTATTCATTTAAAATTAAAACGCAACGACTTTCCATTTATTACCAACAGAATAATAAATGTTCTCAAGTTAAGGTAATAACAACCGGCCGAGAAACTTAAATAACAACGATGAGTAATATATACCTAAAATGCGCGAATACGGCGGAATTAAATATACTGTAACACATATTAAGATGAATTCCAAGATATAAGATTCTGAATTCTTTCAGGAAACTCAATCCCTTAAATTTAATCCGCCCGCGTCATCAATGGGCACATTAGAAGTGGCCCGATTTTTAATTGGGCGTTAATACATAACGAGAATATTTTTCATGGCGTAAATCTAGAAGTCTAAATCTACTGGCAGTTGAACCTGTTGTTATTATTCTTCGTAAGAGAGTGCAGGAATAATGCAGCCGTTCAAGAAATGGCGAAATGCCCGGATTAATGAGGGGGAATCGCGTTCTGAGTTGGCGGATTGGTAGGGAAATGCGATGAATTTAAAATTGATTTATCCTTACGATTTATTTGCTATCAGGTCTTTAAACCAGGCAACACAGATCAACAACCAGTCCGGTCGGATTTCTATCTTAATTTTGCACAACAGGTTTCTGATTAATATTGAAGAATTGGCAAAAGCATTTTTGAGTTGCTCAACATTATTGCGCGCCGTTTAGACTGCTAATAGATTTGTCTACTCTATTATATTTCACCAACCCGCAACTTCGGGTTTTTCTAAAAATCCAACGAAGAGAACATCCAACACTGGCCGACCATCAATTAGAGCAGAGTTTGGAATACTCTTCCGGAAAATGGCGAATTATTTCGGTATAATTTGCAAAAGTCCCCCTTTTCAGTCCGCAAAGGTGCCAACAACATTTGGCAACGGTCGCCTCTTGTTTTCTCGGCGAGAATTAAACTAAAAAAAAATAGATAAAAAAAAAAAAGAATTCCCGACCCTATTTAAATGTATTTTTAGCCGTCCCGATTTTGGCGGCGGACTCCATTACGCCGACATAATATAACTGGGGCGCTTTCGTCTTAAATGAGCGCCGAAGAAAAAACGTGGTCTCTGAGCACGTTCCATCAATTCAATTTTCACCGAGCTTTCGCGAAAATGGTTCAGATATATATATACACTAAGCTACACTATACAATTTGGAACGTGGTATACGTCAAACGACCGGCTAAACCTCGTCACAGCGACATATGGCGCCGTATGCCAAAATAGTGAGTCCGATGACATTTCCAACACGCTTAAACCTCACTTTAAGCCGAAATTTCAGGACCAGAATATCCCCCAAAGTAATGATATTCCCCCTTCATAAAATAGCCTAGGTCTGAAAAAAATAAATACAAGGAAAACTTTATTTTGGTAATTTTAGTAAAAAAAAACAAAAATTCCAGTAATGAATCTATAAAAAGCGATTGAGATGTCGTGATGTCCAGTGCATTGTTCAGCCTCGAAACTGCACCCACGTGTCTAAAATTGATGGCCTAATCTAATTGGAATAAATCCATCAGCTCTAGTCAGACAACCGCCAATACCGACCCGTACGGAATATAGAGAAACAGAGAGAGAGAGAGAGAGAGAGAGAGGGAAGCAGTAGGACAAAACAGAATTATTGGAAAGGCATATTGAATAAAACGCGGGTTTCAATTGAGCGCCGGATATATCAAGATCAACACGCGATGAGCGGCCACCAACCACCCCCGGGCGCATTCGGGAGAGGCATCAACTCGCAATTCTACAATCGATATGCAACATAAATACTTCGATTATTGACTCCTACACCGAACTAGCCGGCGGTTATTCGAATAAGGAAAGAATTATTAGCTAGTAATTAGGGATTTTTAATCGAGCACGGAATTTCATTGAAGTAATATCCGAACGCGTATTGTAATTCCCGTATAATGACTCATATAAAAAGAAAATTAAAAGCTTCCCCAGTTAAACCTTCAACAAGCCAAATTATAGATTCATATATAGTCATACATGTTTCGTTTTTTTTTTAGTTTCACTTCCAGTGATGGTACTTTTGACCTGTATCCGGGGCCTACAGAAAGTCTCTGGGCCAGTGGCGTTTAGGCCGATAACGGATGGGTAAAAGAGGATAGGGACTGAACAGGAGTGGATTTGGACGTGGAGAGAGGCGGGAATGGAATTTAAGGAAGCGTGATTTTGCGACTTCGTCGACTGTCGGGGTATGTTGAGAGGTCATTATGGATTGTTCGGTTAGAAACATACCCGGGGAGCATTAAGGATGATACTAAGGACTTTTGACTGTAATGTTTGGATGCGAGCGATGTTGGATTTTGTTGGCGGAACCCCACAGTCCTTATTGCTTTATAGCAATGTTCTTTTCAACAATGCCCGAACAATATTGAAGTTATTGAAAAACGGTACACCCGGACACGATTCTGCATTTTTGAGGCAAAACAAATCTGGGCCCTTCTTTCCGGAATTGGGCAACATTTAATATATTAATTTTTTTCCGGCTAATTATTTTACATCTTATTTCGCGGACATTCAAAGCGTTGGACAAAGTAGCGGACGCAATTATGCCGCAGAAATGTGCCATATTGTCGATTTATCTGAACTGTAGAGACATTGTTTTTCGCCGGTTGTTTCCGGAAATTGGTGAGCGGACGTCCGGCTTTGACGGGGGGGGGGGGGGGACTTCCACAACTACCTTACACAGGGGATTCCGGCCACATGCAGGACGGGAGACGGACAGCCCCATTGTTAACCGACATCCGGGCCGAATTGGGTATATATGCGCCCTGTTGCATGTCCAGGAGGCCCGGACACAAACGTTATTCCAGCGCTGAATTCCACCGAGATTATTTCCTAATTAAGCCGTCGGCCCGTCCCGGAGGTGGATGCATTTTCAATTCTATGGCACGTTTCGAATTCTATCCTGGGGACATACGCTAAAATCCGCCGCAAGTATTCCAATATGAACTAGAGTTACAACATTTTCAGGCCGCCGGAAAAATTTTTAGTTCTCTCCCGTTCTCGGATTTTCCCCTTCGTCTACTCAACCCCCCATTTCCTGACCAGGGTGGGAAATTTAGCATCGCGATTCGGACATCGGCGGCAGTGTGTGTCCCCGAGGTGTCCGCCGTCTCTGTCGGAATCGGCCAATTAATCCCGGTGGATTTGGGCGGCCTCGCCTAATTAGCGATCTGGAACCAGGGCGCGGATTCCGAACCCAATTGGCTGCGGGTGGGACCGACACGAGACTAATTTATAAGGATTAGCATGAGCCCTTCTGCCGAACCCATCGGGGCGAAATTTCGTGTCAAAAATAGCGGCGACGCGAATTTTCAAATTCATCTCTGAAAATTCGTCTTCCGTTACAATTAGTCGGAACTTCCATTTCAGTGCGGGGCTTTTTCGCAATTGACAAGAATTGAAGGCGGTCTATTGATGAGAAATCTTCGAAACAAGGGTACAGTGCGGGCTTCCCCTTCTAAGTCTTCACAAGAGGGCAGACGAGAGGGATGGCGCTCAAGAACGTTCAGGAGCCGGTCTTTACGGTCTCGATCGAGGGTTTCTCCACTGCCGGAACTGACAAATTTCAGTTTACCGTAGGTTTGTGGTGTTTCTGTCCACCCTCTCGCCGGTTTGGTCTTTTGCTAGAACCCGGTTTCGGCCGCTCGCCGCATCTTCAGTAGCGGTGTTGGTCACTGTTGGCACTTTGGATGTTTTTCAGGGGGCATCCTCACTGCAACAGTCACTTTCACTTGTACTGTCCAGGTGACAGTACTGGTCAGTACAGTGGACTAACACAGCGCTACTGAAGATGGCGAGCGGCCGAAACCGGGTTCTAGCAAAAGGCGAAACCGGCGAGAGGGGGGACAGAAACACGACAAACCTACGGTATTCCAACCCCTCGCAGACCACAAAACAGGTATATTAAGCTAAATTTTAGTCTCTTTAAAATTTCGTGCACGGAGCATTGCCCGAAAAACAAAAGTGTTGTCAGACCGGAAAGAGTCGTAACAATATTCCTTTTTCTACAATTGCTCGGGCGAACACTAAAAGAATTCACACTATATACGGTATTATAAGGGAAGAGTGGTATAAACGCTAACCTGTTGAGTCCATTGAATAATACGACGGTACGGTAGTATCGTATTCTGATACGTACTTCCTGTCCGGGGCAAGTACGCTGTTTAATCGGCTAGTAGGATACAGATACAGAGAGTTGGACGAGAAACGCTGCTCTAGAGAATTAAAAGCAACAGAATTAAAAGCACTTCGTGCAATGTAGCAATCGCAACATAAATATTGAGAAATGTTAACAATTAGAAGGTTAAATACGGTAGAACGGCTAAACTTTGTTAGCATAAATTTGGAGTAGGCAACCCTCCACTGATTACGGAATTTTCCTTTTCTGATCGGGTTTTTATTCAAATTCACAGCCATTGGAAGGAGAAAAAGTTTATTCCCGGGTTGTTTTCAATAGCCTTTAATTTAGGGCCTTAATTTAACTTGCCTTCGTAATTTAATTACAGTGTCGAGAATTTTCTCAAAATTAAGAAACTTTGACGAAATTCGAGTTAAAAATACTGAAAAAAAAAAAAAAAGAAACTTTCCAGGGATTTCCGGTGGACATTTTTATGAGCGCCAGCGGAGTCTGGAGTAATTTTAAACCTGAACTGACGTCAGACGGGCAGGCTTCAACAGTTCAGAAGCGGGTTCTTCCATCGAAAATAAGATTTAATTTCACTCGATTCAAGTCCTTAGGACAAAATAAAACCGTCCCTTATTTCTCACCAAGAGCGCAATTAATGACCCCCAAACAAATTTCCAGGCGCAGATGTCGTTGAAAACGTAAATATAATCGTCCTGTACACCCTCTCGTTTGTTTGATCCAATGCTAGGCCGGTTTCTACTATTCGTCATCGGCGGTAGAATTCCGTCGGTAATAGCAGTTAGACGGCTTAAGTATGTCGGTTAAAGAGGGAACATAATTTATTGACAAAATATCGTCCTGTATATATTGACAACTGGTCTCATCTGCTGCCAACAGTGCCCAAATTTTAAAACTGTATCGATTACGGAATTCCACTGCCGATTACGACGAGAACTTTCAGGTATAGCCTTCAGAACAATGAAACAGAAGGAAAAACTCACCGCTATAATCCGATTCATAACAAACGGAAGACTGATGCATACCTGAAAAAAGAATGAAACCTGTGTTATTCTGCGAAAGTGGAAATCAAAGCGTATGTACAGTTTAAATTATCAATATACTGGCTAGACCCGAGAAGCCGAAAACAGATCTGGGAATTACAGCAAACTGCTATCCAGTTATGACATTCCAAGCGAATAAATAAATCAAATTAATTTTCACCCCGACGAACGGACTCAAAGGACTACTGTCCATTATACTGTAGGTGTCCTTTTCTGTGAACACCTTGAAAATATTTTCGATACGAAAACAATTTTATAACTGGAATGGGGAGCCAAAAAAAAACTAAAAAAAAAAACCCGTAATCTTATCAAGAACTGGAGCTAGGCTCGCGCGTGAGAAACCCGATGAATGGGGAACCGATAAGCGATGGATCTCAGAAGTTTCGAAAGGACGGCCCTTCCTTCTGCCCATTATTTTATACGACCGCTTAATTCGAATTTTATCCTGAAAACATATTTAAGTCATATTTGCGATCGATTGGCGTTACGGTCGGTTACGCCAGGTGGTGGAAGAAATTTGGGATCCTACAAAAATGTCACAATAAAAAGTTTTTTTTTTCCAAACTGTCGTTCCGAGTACCATACTTGTCGCTACATATGTCGTCCGCATTGTTATGTTCTATCCCCCCAATATTCGCCGACTGTTAAGACGAAAGTGGACCATAAATAAATAAAATAATCGGACTGGGGGGGGGGCCATATATTTTGACACTAAAAGATTGCCACTGGACAGCAGGAACGTGACTAAACGGCCCGCCGAGCCCTCCGGCCATAAAACAGACGCTTATAAAAGCGTTTTGCCTTTAACGACCTCGACACGGCCTGTAAAAATTGAACAAAGGACTCCATGAAATGTCCATTCTCGAACAATTGAGCGCATTTTCAGTGTCCGACACCGAGTGCACGCTCAGACCGCCTTGAACCTCAATGACCGTTTGCCCAGTGATAACGGGACGAAATAAGAAAATGAAACTGATAACTAACCTTGCTTACTACATTGATAAATACAACGTCACTTGTGCAGCCGGACCGCAAAGGATGTTGGAGACCAGAATTTCGAGCTAATTGTAATTCAATTCTACATATTACACTTATAAAAAGGCCAAGATACAGTAATACATTTAATGGATTTAAGGGAATTAATATTGTGGGGGGGGGAAGAAGTATTTTAAATTGTACTCTCACTGAACTTGCCAACTAATTGAAAGCGCACTCGACGTTTTGCACAAAGTGAAACGCGATCGGAGAATAATAATCAAAATAAGTATCGAGCGTACAAATAGTTAATGGCGCTAGCCCGATTCTCGACTATTTCGAATCCGCGACCCTTGATAATGAAAACGTCGGTAGATAGTGAACACTGAATTATAACTCAGTCCTATATTTAAACGCCGGAGGTATCGAACAAATAATGACCGGGGGGGGGGGTGGAAAGGGAACTTCAGGGACGTAAAGCTATAAAAATATAACAGACGGGGGTCAAACCGGCTCGGTTTTAATTTTTAAAATTGTCTTTCTTATCCGGCCGAGAAGCGACACGTCACACAATACCGCTTGTACGTGTTCCAAATGTCCAGTGTAACGCGCAACGTCCCAGTTTCTTAGATCGAAGTGGTTAAATTTGTAATAGAGTAAAAATACGTTGCCAAGAGACTACGGCAATCTCAAGCATTTCAAGCGCCCCGCTGTCATTCCTGGCGCAAAAAAAGTAATATTAGAAGAAATAAACGCTGTGCAACAGTTTAGAACTAATTGAAAACATTACGCACTGGATAATATTGTGGCGCCAGACGTCCCCAGGCCCTTCAAGTCCATTAATAACCCCGTTCTGTTGTGTTGACAATATGCCCAATTAACAACACTAATGAGAATTGAATCGAGAGCAAAACGTATCAATAAAGTCAATCTCTTTCGAATTAAATTGATAAAATACAGCAATATTTTACTATAACTTTTATTTACATAAGTTCGAAAAGTGACTTTAAGCGAAACAAAAATTGATGTTAACGCGAAGACGTTAATTATGTATATTCTCTGACGGCGAGAGGTCAACCGATATGTTTCTTTTTTTTTCCCCCGGGGCGTTATCAGACCCACCGAGATAGCCTACAGTTATTGGCAACGTACCATATAGCGCATAAACGAGCCATGTCGGAAAATCTCGGATTTCAATACGTCAGATTTCAATCGTCCATTTGCTATAAACTTGCATGAAATACACGTATAACAGAGGATTGAAGTAACGTTCGTCAAAACGACGAGATTATTAATACAAAAACAATTTCGCGTAAACTTTTCGGCGTGAATGATGATTATATGTTTTCGCACAGACCGCGTATACAAAACTGTATATATATATATATATATATATATATATATATACGTCTATAAAAAGAATTGGCGAGTGGCAATTTCTGCTCCGAATTGACCGTTGGGACGGATTGTGCACGAATTGTGCAGCCCCCAACTGCGTCACGATATATCGGACGTCAAAAGGGGCGGGCGGATACGTCATCGGCATGACGCCACAGTGGGGAATAACGCACGAAATTCGCGCTTCTTCCCCTTACAGGGGCTTCCGTCCGGAGTCCCGTAGCGGGGATGATTAAATAAATGCCGAGAGGCCGAGATATAGAGGGACGACGGGAGGGATGTAAAAGGGAGGAGGGATGGAGATAAGCACTGGGAACAGGGAAACGTCACAAGGGTGCGGGGGGAGGGGGGGGGTTTCGAACGAAGCAGAGGTAGGGTCGTAAGCCGGGTGAGATCGTTATTAATTAGGGACGGAAAGATAAGGATGGGCGACGAAAGGGATGGAGCACAACATCAAGAATATACCACACATTAGTCACTAAATAACGGTCGATTTAATACTCGAAATATAAATCTAGAATAGAACAGAATTAATTGAATGGCGTAGAGAACCTGCTTAACACAAAATGAACAATAACGTAGAAAACGCGTGAGTTTATCTAATCTAAGCAGGGAATTTTGAGTAGAACGATGTATGATATATAAAGGAATCATCTACGCTATCGTACGGGAGTTAACCCACCTTATAAACTATTTAGAATTGTATAGAAAAACAATCCCATCGAATGATAATAACGTTATATTAATAAGGGAACGAGGCACGGTTATGTGGTGATAACGCCGCCAACAGACGACGACGGGAGGAAACGCTGTATTGAATTAATTGGGCATTCAATTGAAATGACTCATAACGAGATTTGAGCGTGGCGCGTTTACGCACACAACGCGGGTCCGGTTTTTTATCAGTTTAAGAAACGTTTTTCCGCCCGTTTATTTCGACCTGTCGGACACGACAGCTTTAAAAGGCCGGAGATCTTGCCGATCTGGAGACCCGATGCTCGTTAAAAGTGCTATCGCCGAGCGACAAAATAACATAATTTTTACGTACAAAGATAGAGTTTAATTGTACAATAAATAAATTTTTAAAAAATTCGACAGAGAGTTTGAAAACGATAGAACCTCGCCCCCCCCCTCTACCACAAAAAATAAACCCATTTGCGGCCAACCGCACTGATTTCACACAGAACAATAGGGCTATAATTTCTGAGACGAATTCTTCGAACAGTACGAAAGCTCGACTTTGAGAACTCGAAGTGGCTGCGTACTTTTTTCTTTTCGGCCTCCAAACACTGGGCTAAGTAAAAACGGGCTAAGCCAAGTTGCAACAGGTCCACCCGGAAACCTGTGGCTTATGATTAATTGTTACCGCCTAAAGCGCTCGACAACGCCGGTAGGCGGGAGGGCTTTTTTTTTCACAATACACGGCTTTATATTCCACAGAGCAAATTGAATACTAACAGAGAGGAGAATCTGCGTAATAAACGCAGAAATATTAGGTCTAATTGTTAAATGAAGTTGTCTAAAATTCTGCGGTCACAACAACCTCACTTCAGCCCACTTGGCCGCTATAAGTTGCTGATTCGATTCCAAGTCGCTGCAAAAGCGTCCATTAATTTCTTATTGCAGCCAACTTAATTTATAGTCACCAGTCGATTGGTATGGCTCGGATGGAAATAGTAAAACTGGAAATATCGCAAATATGAATTTAATATTAATTTTATCGTAATATCGCGACAGTGTTCGGACGTTGTGTAAATCATTCCCGCCGTGTCACTATTGACTGTTCCGAAAGTGAACGTTGATCGCCGGGAACCAATTATTCTGTACGATGGATTTTAAGTCGGTCGATAGGGGGTATTTTTTTTTCTGAAATTCGGTCGAACTCCTCCGGGAACGATAGGCGGGCCTCGACGTACAGGAAGACCACTGTTGTTCGGCGCAGTCGGAGTTGTTGTGCTCTCGGCAATGGAAGCCGCCCTACGACCGAAATCGATCGGCAACTTCGTCGATTACCGGTGGACGCCCAGAGGTTAACGGCGAAATGTCATCAATTATTTAGGCGGCCGGCCTATTGGCGGTGGAAGGAAAACCGGACCTCCAAGGCAAGGTCAATCCCAGTCAACTCGGAGGGAAAGGGGGATGCAATAGCAACCCCCACCAGTGGATCAATCCATTGGGTAAAGTGCAATTCGCAAAATGTACACAAGAATAGCGCACAACCACTTGAGAGCCCCTCATAAATACTTTACCTTCACTCACTCCATTACTTCAGTAAACTGTATCAGTGACAATTTACAATTATCGGTACATGTAAAATGATTTGGACAGTAAGTCATGTTTTTTTTTGTTAGAATAAAAAATGAAGAAAAACGACCGCACAGTTCTTTATCAGGAAGATATTAATATTACGCTCATCTGCAGCGCTAAAACGGAACAGGTTCTCCAGGTATACACTGTATTAGATTAAACCTAAACAAAACGTTTAATAATTTCATTCAACTCCCCCCAATTCTATTAATTCCCTTTATCCACTCGGCTCCCACTTCACTTTGCCTTTATTCCCAGTTCTGCCTTCACCGACAGAGACGAATTCGGTCGGACAGCCCCTCGACGACACTTTTTTTTTTATTCCCGCCCCATCTTTATTGAGCCATTTCACTTCGGGTCTATCAAACGTCCCCCCCCCTCCCCTCACTCTCTCTCTTTCTTCCAGGCACTTTCATTCTCCTCAATTCTCGGCCACTCTCCACTATATCCCCCCCCCCTCTCACTCTTTTGCGTTCTATCTGTCTCCTCCCTGTCCCCGGCCCTCGCACTCGGAGAGACCGTACGGAATTATTAATGCCTCCAATCGATCGCCGGAGCCCACCCTTCGCCACTCGAACCCCGAGCGCATTTCCTCCCTTAACCGATCCCACCACCCCAACACTCCCACACCCCAAAAAGCTACCTCTACACGACCCCCCATCTATATACACACGAGCGCACGGGCACACTCCCCCCATCCGTAAAGACAACATTCGTCCAAAATCCAATTTCCATTTGCGCCGGGGCGACGGAACGCTGTCCGTGGGGGGGTGGGACTCGAAACGGCCATTACTCAGTCTTCAGCCCTGACACCGATAATTATACGACAGCCCGCGGTTAAACAAACCACCGAAGGGACGCCCATCGGATAAAAGCCGGTTGCCCGTCAAACTTAAGACAAATAATCGCCTTTTCAAATAATTTCCACCGATAATTGACACATAAGTAAAATTATCGACGGGATCGATGCCCCCCCCCCGTTCTTAGCCGGTGCAAAAACAAATATCCTTATCCGTTCTGAACGGTATTAACGAACTTTATACTTCATAAGTGAATTGATATTCTGTCCCTTTAAAATGAACCGCAAATTTCCGCTAAAATTCGGACAAAAGGTAATAATTCACAGGAGCGCACACTTCTCAAATATTATCCCCACCACTGGAAGGAACTCGATCGCGTTATTTCCAGTTTATTAAATTGGTTTCGACCCGTCCGGGCTGTCGGCTCGATCACCCTCCAGTGATTGATATATTTATAGTATCGAAATATATTCCACTACGAGAGTGGGGTAGGGGGGTAAACAAGCGTGTCGTATTGGGACGAGAACTACTCAAGGGACAATTCAGGTTAATAACCCGCCATTTCCCTGTATGGGCCTAATAGCCGGCCAACCGACCACTGTATTTTATATACATATAGGTCGGACGATAAACATCTGGACGAATTACGGGACGAGCCCGTCGACTGCACGGTCGACTGCAGAACGTGGAGGGGCCCCGACAGATAGCAGGCTAAACAAATCGTATTTTCACCTTAGCGTTGGGACATTTGTTCAAATTTGTACAACTGGAATGGAACACCTGGATTCAATTTGCCGATCCGAAATACGAGGCAATCCGGTACCGGCGCATGTACAATTATCGTGTCTTGTAACAGACGGTTTAAATTTGCGGGGCGGAATTTCCGGAAATAAAATGATTAATTTATAAGGACACTATTCTAAGTAGAGTTAATTTGAATCTCGATACGTAAGATTCACTGCTACGATGTACCGAGTTCAAAACAGGCCCACGTCGTTTTACAACCGCGTAGTTATACGACTATAATTAATTAAGCAGTAACAGGCGGAATTCACTTATCCGCGAATTTAAGGGACTTTGAAGCATCCCCCCCTAATGGTCGCGTTATGCAGTGTTCCACAATGTACCAAAGGATTATTTACCCAATATATTCTTCGATAAATAAATACTATTAAATAATGTAATAGATTCCTTTTCATGTCATCGACTAATATTACCGTTATTGCTAACAGACTGGTGGTACCGACGATAAGGTGAAAATAGTCAAACTTAGGAACCAAATAATTGTGCCAAATCTTCCCGAACGGGAGGGGATTTACATTTGTATAGCCGCAATAACTTCCTGTGGGGGCCCCAACTGTGGTGGGAACAACGCGACATACTCATGTTTGCAAAACGTTTGCCGTACTATAACTACAATTAATACACTTTACAAGGTTATCATATACATAATCTTGAAAACGGGCTGAGCTTGTAACTTGACAGATGTAATTTTGCCAATTAAAGAATGGATGGAATCCACGGCCTTCTACTACAGGTGGACACATTGTCATCGGTCTGTCGGAAAGTGAAGGTTTTTCCGACGTAAGGAAATTTTTTTTATTCATCAACGCGTATTCGAATTTATACCGGTCAAAGGCCGATCCATATCCTTGACAAGCGCTCATTAACGTTCACTAGGTTCGGCCGGTCAGCCAATGCTGGCCGCGATATGTAAAACGATACGTAAAAATTTCATCATTGTGTTCAATTCCGTACGCCTTAATTGCATATGCAAGTCGGGAACCGGTCGGAGGGGGCAAAGGGCGACCCACACCTGAACCGATAACATGAATTATATACTCCACGCACGAACGTGTTCTCCTTTTAATAATTTAACTGTGGTTAACACTTAAGCATACACTTGGGCACACACGCAAATAAGTTTCTGGTGTATACAATGAATGGCCGAGCGAGTGAAATGCCGACCGCGAATTTGTGGCTAAAATAACTTACGAAGTCAATGCGTACGAGAATCTTATATTAGATAAAATTGGGGAGAAGAGAAAAGCGCTGTATACGCAGAATTGGGATTATTAAACTTTCAAGTTTCAAAAGAAATGCTCGTTCTCGGCAGGGAGTCAAAAATTTGACCGAGAAATCAATCAGCCTATCGTTCGAATAATATCGCGATATTTGCTCAATTCGACACAATTCCTACGGTGTAAAACAACGCATGCGCCGGGCCGTGATAAGAGTGGGCGATAAGATGAGGAAGCATTAAGTAGCAATTACGAGTCCGGTGAAAGTACAGAAGCGAAAAACGTGCAATTAGGCGCTCGGGCTTTATCGTCCACCGCTTTCCCCATTCATTTTCCGGACAGTTCACGTTCAGCGCATATCATTATTATTATTATTATTGGGGGGGGGGAAGTAAAATTTCCTAACGCTTAGAGGATTTTCACGGGTCCGCGCTAAATAGTGTACCGACCGAACCGGTCCAGAGTCTGCCGTTTGACCGTTTCTCTGGACGACGGGAATGTAAATTATAGACGTGTTGGAAGGCGAAGCGCGTCTTTAAATTTCCGGCGGCTATATTTAACGCCGGTCTGTTGGTGAAGTGTTGAAGTGTGCGGCCGCAAATCGACCTCCCGGTAGGAAGCCGCAACTTCCTCTTGACCTATCGACGAGGCAACACCGACGTAAATCACCAACTCCACGCCAAACCACGCCGCAGGATGATAGCCGGTCCCCCCCCGGACGATCCGGCGAATATTTCAATTTAATTTTACTTCGACGAAGAATTATGTGAGACGCACCGTTCAATTATAAACAGGAATGAAGCGATCGCCCACACTTAGACCTTCGTGAAAATATTTACGGAGTGTTTTTTAAATAAATTACACCGAAATTACGCCCAACAACCAAATTTTCTTCCCCCAGCCAGTTTAGGATAATTAATCGGGACTAAATGAGTAAGGGTTTTTTGCCCCCCAAATACAGTAGATAAGGACGACCGGAGTACCTCCGAACAGTCGTTAAGTTTTTTCAACGCAACAAACTGTATAATTAAACCCCAATACCGGTGCGATTACTATTCATACGTGGAATCCCCATACCCGACTGACAAGAACAGATCTAAATCGCAAATTTGGACTGTTGAGACCTCTCACTCACTTTATAACTCACTTTTATAAACTGACAATATATAAAAGCCATACTGAAACCGACACGGATATACGGAATAGGACTATGCTGGGTTCCGCCAAGAAATCCGAAATTGCTCGCAGTCAAAAGTCCTTCGTACCATCCTTAATGCTCCCCGGTATGTTTCTAACCGAACAATCCATAATGACCTCTCAACATACCCCGACAGTCGACGAAGTCGCAAAAATCACGCTTCCTTAAATTCCATTCCCGCCTCTCTCCACGTCCAAATCCACTCCAGTTCAGTCCCTTTCCTCTTTTACCCATCCGTTATCTTAAACGCCACTGGTCCAGAAACTTTCTGTAGGCCGGATACAGGTCAAAAGCACCATCACTGGATGGCGTCTTTAACGAGCGAAACAAGTCAAGCTAGTCAAACAAAGCCATTGTACCTATAACTATCATATAGTTGATTGAAAAAAAAATATATTCATACTACAGAGACAAGTCGGTAGATGCCCTACAGGGTCAATTGTACGTTCCATTTTGCGGTCGGCCCCAGTTCTATTTCCCACTCGGGGGGGTGGGTTTGTGGGGGTCGTGTCCGACAGTCGTATTTCGCCGCTTTCTCAAATAATTAATGTGGGAAAGTATAACCGCCCTGAGACCCCCACAACCGGCCGGCTTAACCGATACACGTGTCCGCTCCTCCCCATCCGCCCTGGCGCATTTCAATCAACCCCCACCACCCCGGGGCAGACCACAGACAGCACAATACAGCCGCAGACTGCTATAGCCGCCCTACGGCTCGATCCAATTATCGTCTGACGCAACACAATTATGCTAATGACGCCGCCGCGGGCTAAAAGTTCGACGGCGGGGAAAATATATACGGTTTAAAATAATTTTAACGGACCCCCTCCCAAATTCGTAACTTGAGAACCATAATAAACGCAGCAGCTCCTCTTCTCTAACCACTCTGAGTTTTATGAAATATTACTGACGTAAAGAGTTCGACTACAGGTTTTAATAATTAAATATAACAATTATTAAAAGAGAATTACGAAGATTTGCCTACAGTGCGGACAGGGTGCCAGACGGCTTTACGAGAGACAGCAGGAGTTAAATTAATAGGACACTATTTAAAAAAGGTTGAAAATTAGTGTTCATTGACGCGAGGGAAAGGCATAGGGTCGGCGCCCGAGGCGCATATTTTTATTTCATACGCATCATCCCCTTTTCGCTCGGGGGATGATTCCGACGGGGGGGGGGTGGTGGAAAAAAGAAAGATGGCGCGTCGGCATAAATTAATGCCCAACAAATAACGTTTCCCTCCGCAGAACGGAAAACCCCCACCCCCACCCGGCAAAACTCCCCCCAATAACCCACCGTCTCATACGCCGGTTTTCCCAACATACGCCTTCCGGATTGTTAATTCTTTCGACGCTTTCTGGGATAACAGTCGCGCGTGCCCGCATAAAAACTGCAGTAATTTGAGGAAACAGATGCGTTTTTATTCGGTTTAAAGGCCCGTTCACGCCCTCCTGCCGATCATAAAGTGGAAAAGTAAAATAGGATTTATACGATTTGCAACTACGGACAGCTGGGCGCTTTCTTCTGGACGACGATTCCAATCAGAGTTGTAGTTTTAGTTCGATCATTTTAATCATATTTAAGCTACAGTACTTAAAATATGCTTTAGATAAGTATCAAATAGGCGATTATGGTAGTTTAGATGGTTGAATTTCTATTATTTTGACAACTTTAACTCTCCCTTATAAAACATTAGTGACTCTTTAATTCGGATAATGCGTACAGTGGGAATGGAGGCAGTGACACACACAGGGCCCCCCATTATTATTACGGTAGGGGGGTGCGAGGTGCAGTGGAACGACGAGGGGGAAAGAAGACACAGCTGTCGGGGGCTTTGGGTTTCAGCTGCCGGCCCCTCGCTCTCTCTCTCTCTCTTGCCCACTCTCATTCAACCGCCCTAATCCCGTCAAATTGGCTTAATTTATGGCCCAGAACGCATCCCTGGCGGCCTTCGCTACTTACCGGCAAGAGGAAATGCCGATTTTTTAAAAATTCCCCGTTGGAAAATTGTTGTCCTCTTGTTGTTCGAAGATATTCCGATTGGACGACACCTGTGACCTGTGCGCAGAGGGGAGTGTGTCGACTGAAGAAGATAACTGAACTTTAAATCCGGAAGGAAGACGACAACACCGTGGAAGACCGAAACGAAGCCGGTGGGACAAAGGCCGACATGGAGAGGATTGGGACTACTGAAGAAGAGGTATCTAGGATATCTACAGCTGCTGACGAGAAGCAGAAACCTGTCCAAATTGCGACCGAATATGCGAACGGAGACGAGAAAATTAAAAATTCGATAATATTCCACAACATCGCACAAAAATATTTAATGCGACTGCAGTTTTTCCCGCGCACACAGTTATGATCAAACCCGTTCATGCAAATCTTTAGAGAAGAGTAATAATATTATACGAAATAATGTTTATTTATATGAAATAGACCGATACTAAGAGCAAGGACGTGTTACACAAACACGTGTTTCGCTTCAAAGTTTCTGGATTTGATCCAAGATTCAGTCTAATTAAAACGCAAGGATGGACTCCAACATTAATAACAAACGATACGCACTTCTCTAGCTCCGACAGCTTTCGGACGCACTTAGCGCTGGGGAAAAGATAAAAATTTCAACAGGGTTAAACGTCCAGATCGCGAAAATTGGTGATGATTCGTCAAATTAAAATCCTCGATACGTTACGCTTCGGGAAAATTAATTTCGTGCAATGCAAGTTTAATTGCCAGTCGTCCAATTACCGTAATGAAGCCGTTTCTAACAAAGTGAATGCAATCAAAAAATTAAGTTTAGAATAATCAAGCGCGGTCGAGAGTGGGGTGGAGATGAAAAGCACACCCTGCGGCCTGTTTACCCCGCAAGTTAATTTGCCCACGTTAATTTACGCTTTCCGCGGTTAATTGGTTTCCGAATAATAATTCAAAATATATCAGGCGCTACCCTAGCGTAGGTAACGGCATTAGGCCGGGTTAAATATCGAGGCTCACGCTCACACAATCCTTCACTCAATCAAATGTAACTGCTGCAAATAGTTAAACGTGAAATTAAATTGTTTAATCGCTTAAAAGACTGTATAAATTCGGAAGGTTTCAAATGTTATTTCAGTGATATTACGTGTAAACAAGAGATTAGCGGATTTGGTTTTCTTTTGGTACGCGTGTGTGTGTAAACGTGCGTGCAGTTGGAAAACAGAAGTCCCGGGTTCAGAGAGGGTGCGGTAACCCCTGAATGAACACGAGCGGGTACCATAAGACAGCTGTCCTCGCCGGGCGGGGTACGGACGGGCGAGTACGCGCTCAGGGCACGTACTCGCCCACCCCCACCCTCCCCATCACCAACAACCAGCTTATACAGTACCGTAGCATAGTATAGTGAAGCTAAACTATAGCGGATGGGGAAGGAGGGAGGGAGGGAGGGAGGGAGGGTGGGAGGGCCGACATGTGATCAACACATGTGGTACTAGACAGGCGCGCAAGCCCCTCTTTGTCTGGTTTTTAGACACATTGGGCCCAGACAATTTTGGTTACGAGTAGGAGGTTTTTTGGAAAGCCGTTTTTTGAAATTACTTTCCCCGGTTTTTCGTTCACAAGAAGCGAAAATTTATACAAACAGAAAAGTGTGGAAAATATGGAACTGGAGTTTGCTACTTAAGACTGGCCATTCAAGACGACATTCACAAGACCAAGTAGTCCATAAGTTAATCACGAGGATTACTATCATTTCGTAATGAATCGCCTAAAAGTAATGGCGCCAATTATTTACCGGTCTCTAAATTTCGGCCATCCACCGTTGTGGGAAAATGTTCACAGGGAAAATGGGCGCATGTGACACGAGGAAGGGGGGGGGGGGGGGGGGGGAGAAAAAAGGAAAAAAACGAAATGCCGTGTGCGTGTTGTATTTCCGATAGTGTCCAGTCATTGTCTGATGTCGCCAATCAATACCAATGATTTGGGGCCCAACTGGCGTAAATAGGGGGGGGGCGGAGCGGGGGGGCTCTCACTGTCACTATACAAATGACGGCTATAAGACCGCCTCCATTCCGGTATCTTACTGGAATAATACTATTATCTCTTATGGTATACGTAAAATGATTTGGACAGGAAAATATTTCACTTTACTAAAACGGAATTATTCTCTGTATGATTATGTTACACCAGCCCCAATACACCTTGAAGACATATTTTTTTTGGCATTGCATTAAAAATAAAAAAGAATATAATTTATAGTAACATTCATTCTGACCATTGTCATTACAATAGGTTCAACGCCAGTGTCCATTTTTTTAATTTTAAGCTGTACCGATAAAATAAAACAAAGAAATAATAACGATGTCATCAATCTATCTGTCTGGACGGGCCAGAAAGAAAAGGGGGAAACATTAAGCATAAATGATGGCTTTAATTGAGATTTAACCAAAGACTAGTCTCGCCTGCGCTCGGTGTCCCGTTCTATTTCTGGTATTTCGGATTCCCTCTCGCCCTCCCTCCATCCCTCCTACCTACTCTTAATCTCCTCTCT
Source organism: Lethocerus indicus (assembly GCA_019843655.1). Lineage (NCBI taxonomy): Eukaryota > Metazoa > Arthropoda > Insecta > Hemiptera > Belostomatidae > Lethocerus > Lethocerus indicus. The sequence continues at coordinate 2,518,715 of JACDQD010000007.1, read as the reverse complement.
TTCTCCTCCCCTTCTCAAGGCTTCCTCTCTCTCTTTCTCTCGTCAAGACGTACCAACCTCGAGTCCAGACGCATAAAGTTCAAACGGGATTATTTTTGGAGCTGTCCAAGTCGGGACTGGGGAGGAGGGGAGCGAAAGGGAGAAGAACTTCGGTCGGGGAGAAAAACCGGGGCTCTTAAAAGCGGCCGTCTTTTGAAAATCGCTAAATTGTCGGTTAACCCCAAAAACAAACTGACCGCGGTACAAAATTAATTTCGTCCCGCTAAACGAACAATTTCTCTACTTCTCGGCGTCTGTCGTTATATTGGCTGTTAAGTCAATGTTTTTGAAAGGGGAATCGAAAACGGTCTACAGAAAAGGCCGAGCGACAAAACGCGTCGATATTCCGAACCCTCTTCTTAGACAGCTCCATAAATATATTCATCTAAGAGCTACTGCTGAAATTATGCTCGGAATTATGTTTTTTTTAAATTTCTCGAGTACAACATTATATGCGGTTACCGGCCTATTTCGAGGCTGACGGGTAATTTAAAATCAAACTGGCTTCGACTAAGTACGGATAAAAGTAAAGTCCCGTTATTTATGGTCGGCATCTGTTGTCGGCGTGGGCCTGAGACCAGCTGTCTCCCGGGTCCCCAGTACCTCGGTGCCTCACTACCTCACTGCCTACTACTAAACCTCCCTTATCCCTTCCTTCCTTCGGCCGGCCCTCCAACGGTAAACCTCGGACGGTATTATTTGGCCGGCGTTGCCAAAAGTGAGCGGCAGCGGGACCCCGGTACAAAAATTTTCGAACAAATAGACTGCTACAGTAGAATCTGTCCATCAAACCGGGAAGGATTTACGGCCTCATACCCCGCTTTGCGGGGCCGGGGTCACGGTCTAACCCAGTGTATTGTAAACGCTGTAGTTCTTAACCCCGGTACACGAGGGTCGGAATTCCGTACCCTCGTACACTATCCCTACAAACACTCATCCGCCGTGACCCTTTATTATCCATCAGGCTAATAGCAAGGAACATAAAAATATGGACGCTAGAATTTTTAAGTTAGAATATGTTTGAAGGGAGAATTTTTATGCGAAATTTCGGTGTATCATCGCTCCTGATTTTATACTAGTTTTTTTTATAATGATTTCGAGTTCCTTTTAGTTTGCTATTTGTTGTAATTACTTTGTAATTTGGAATGGTTACGACAATTTAAAAATTAGTCAGTACAGAATTTCTAACAGCGAGTTGGATGATTCAGAGATCTTTGCATGGGTTAGCATCCGCTACTCTATTCCAGTGTTATATTCGTCACCTGGCAAAAACCCAGGGGTGAAATCAGGGCTCACCAATAAAATAACCGGGGATATATAGAACCGGCCCGTCTAAAGCCCTTAAGCCTTCAAAAAAAAAAAGAACCTCGGTTCCGACAACCTTTTCGCGTTTTTTTCAATTTACCACCGAATTAATTAACGGCCGGGTATATTAAAGAGAACGATAAAGAGGGACGCGGGCAAGGAAAAAGGGATAAAGAGAGAGAGAGGCCCGGGTGAAAGGGGTGGGAGAGAGAGCAAATAATGACGGCGATGGCGGGGTACCGTCGGCAAATAGGGCGGCAAGGGGGAACGGGAAAAGGGAGGTTGAGGGACGGGGTGGGGGTGGGGGGTCTAGTGGAAGGGCTTCGGCTACATATTAGAGGGTGGATTCAGAAGAGGAGTAAGGGAGGTAAGGGAGGGGGTTGGAAGGAGGGAGAGCAAATTGAATCCGAGGGAATGAAAATCAATTGGCGACCAAATAAAAGGGAGTAGGAGGTTGTGGGCCCCGGGGAGATTTTGGTCGCAGGATGACGAAAGGAACACGGTTACTGAGTTTAGAGCTTTAAAAACTTTCAACTTAACACCAGCGTTTTGTACAGCGGCATTTATCGAATATTATACTTCAGGTTTAGAATACATATATAATTTATTAAGTATAAAAACGCGTAATGAATCTGCACATTCTTTTTTTCGGTGATTAATAAATTTTTTGGCCCGGGACATTTTTTACGAGGAATGAGACCAATATGACCATTATAAATTGTAACGGTTATGGTGAATGCAAATTTCGCCAACTCGCATCGTCAGTAGCGTTCTAGTCTACAGTGCCCCTGAAATTGTGGAAGTTATTTTTCTATTACCTCTGATAGTACTACGGCCCGTCCGAAGATATCGGAAGCGAGAAATTTAATTTCGGAACTGTATTTAAAACGATTCTGAATAATTATGTGGGTAACATCCGCAAATACAACGAAACCTCTCTATTCATTTCATTGAACGCGAAGGGCCTAAGTACCGACACTCGTTCAGGAATAGACAATCTGAGGAAATTAGGCCGAATCTAATCGCCACCACTTCAGATCCCAGTGGGCCCTAATCTTGCCAATCGGAGATACACAAGTAAAAAAAAAAACCCCGAACTACACAAATAAAAATCAGTTTCCATTATCTTATCTCGGCTCCTCGGGCGATTGATTAGAAGAAAAAATCGGCGACCTTATATCCCGATTCTCGTATAGGAGAAGTTGTTGCGCTTAAGCAAAAATGAATCACCGACGAATTATTTTTCACTTTTTGCCGGCGAAATGTCGAACTGAAATAGGCGGGATAGGCGAAATCTATTTGTAATATAAATTTTTCAAAACGTACTACCTGGCTGTAAGTTTCCCCTCGGTTTAGCTCCCAATATGGCGAGGTTGACGTTGGCCTTGCGACCGTCTATGATCGGATTTGAGTCTTTACATGCTCTTTCGGCTGCTGGACGATCGCCCATTATGACCTGCGAACAGAATAATTAGACGGTAATTGAAATTTTTCCTACACAGGCAAAGAAATCGTGCAAACTGAAAACATTTATTAGCACGACCCACGTTGCCAGTACACGCCTTCGGTCGTTTAATGAATAATAAAACTTTAACGGTCTATCTCCAGACCGAATACGTTTGAACGGTTGAACGCGCTCAACGCATTTACCAAATGCAATTGCTTTGGGTAAAGTAGTGGCATATATTATTCAAACGGGGTCCCTTCCACCTGGCATTCCACCCGTAATCGGACTACATCTTGGCTACCTTAGAAAGCGTAGACAGGAAATCTTACTTTCTATATCAGTTGTCTTATCATTGACAGCAAACAAGGCCGCCGACGCGGTTGCGGTTAGCAATTTATATTTTCAATATAACGATCACGCTTTGAGCACTTTAGCAGATTTACACTAACAGGGAAAAATTGGGAATGGGAAGTTGTTTACTTCCTACAATTTAAGAGTGTTCGAACAAATTCGAAACACTCTATAGCTTTCACCCTCATTATGTGCAATAATTCACACTGTTCGATCTTCTAATGGAAGCACAAGTCAGACTGTTATAAGCGAATTAACATTTTTCTACAAACTGCAAATTTGAGCCTTAGATAGAATCGTATCTGTACAATTTAAACGCGGTACGCCATTTTAACGAGGATATTGCTGTACGTGTTCACATTCCCCCGTTTGTCAATAGTGTAGAGGTCGGGAGAAGGGTCAGATAATGGGAATATAAATCAATCGCATAAACATCGGACAGCATCGTGTGCACACGCTACGAACCAGACAACGATTATTAGCGCGACTTCCTAAGTATCTCCGGAAAGTTATATTACAAAAAAAAAGATTCGTATTAAAAACCCTCCCGAATTATTTCGAAAATTGTAATCGTACGTTTCGAAAGCCGCCGAAAAACAAATATATATTCGGCCGGGGTTCTGAAAAGAAAAGGTTGAAAGACCACTCAGTTACATAACGGAGCAAACCTTCCAAGTCCAACCCCTATTAGTGCACCACACGGGCCACGGCCAACGGACAATCGAAGAATTCGTATATTTACCAGTTATAAAGGGCAAACTTATAGTGGGGAAGTACCAACAGTAGTAAGAACAAATATGATTAACAGCCTCGATACGAATAATAATAACATTTAGCAATATTCTCGACCAAATTGATTGCGTCCAACTTTATCCGTGATATAAAAATTATAGGATACTACAGTGTCATAAGGAGAGTTCTGAAAGTAAAATAAACTCTTGACCCGTGACTCCTGCCCCATGAAGACATTGGGACAGAATGAAAGTGGAAGCGCGTCGGTCGACCGACTACGTGAGGTCGCGAAAGCCCTCTATGGGCCATTATATGTAAATTACATCGGAAAGAGACAATTAAGCCCAACTTGGACTGTACAACTCTCCTGGCGAATGTTTAATTCTGTCGCCGGGTTTTAGAAGCGAAAAGAACAAATTACTACCGGACTCTTCAGCGAGGCAATACGTTAAGTGGCCAGAAATTGGGTTACTGCGGTTAATTATTATCAACTGTGTTTGGTTCAATTGTGTTTGGAAATATTCAGCGACCCAGATTACACAGACAGAATTTGACATATGCGTAAACTGTACGCAGGTCGTTGTACTGTCTCCGTTGGTTTTTATTCTGTTTCGACTGGATTTTTTCCTCGCGCAAAGCCCCAAAGTGTGGAAACACTTGCTTTCAAAGGAAGCGAGGGATTTCTGATAAGTTATACAATCCGCTTATAAATAGATAACGCGAGGTATCCAATCAAAGAGATGAAGTCACGGGCTTATTGGGGCAGTGTGCGCGAAGGTGCCACTGGAGCGTGACGTCTGGGGCCATTGCGACATATGGCGCAATCGACGCCCGCCTACTAAAAAATTAATTCCGACGACTAATTTCAGTTACGCAATACCATAACCAGCGTTGAAAAAGTAATGGGGAGGTTCGTCTCCGGGTATAATAGATATCGGGGTATGGCCCATTCTGATACTGTTGATAACAGTCTGTCGCATTCCTGTGATTTCGACGGTACCGAGCCGTATTTTTAACTTTATAAAGTTACAACTGTTCTTATACAGGGTATATACAACGTAGACAGATGATGACTGAAGGAGGCCCCACAACGCCGGCCCTTATGGTTTCTCCTGGGACCGGGGGGAAGAAAGGCGAAACGAATGATGGACACTTGATGGATCGATGGAGGACAGCCAGGGACAGAATTGGAAGGGAAAAGCAATAGAAATACAGACTGACAGGACTGTAAAGGCAGTAGTTTTTGTGGATTAAATATTACATCATATTTACAGATCGACGTGTACACAAAGTGGGAAATGTTGTCACAGATCAAGGATAGTGACGAATTTATTAGTTTTGTAACTGCAACGTGAGAAGCATATTTTATTGAGTAGCGAGCCTTATTAGAATAATGGGAAAAACGTAATTATCTCGCTCATCACGCTTATCGTTTCTCATCTGTACTGACTTGATAATCCGAAACATATGTCCACCGAATTAGAATTGAGAATTCGTTAATAGTTCAGTAATGCTTATCAATATACAATACGTCATCATACGTGCGCTATCTGAGCGAGCCTTGATGCCATGTTGTGGGATATTTTGCGAATTCTCACCTACTAGGGAAAAGAATAAGCGGAATAGCAGAATTACCGCAAATAGTTAACATCTGTAGAATTCTAAGAATTCCAGACCAGGTGTGATAACACTAATGAACACAGGAAGGCAAACGACACGAAGGCGCACGTGGTGTACAGTTAATTCCCTTCAAACTTTACATACGAGCAAAGTTCAAATATAAACCCAGGTGTTTTTCAGTTCAACAACCCGTGTCGCTTATGTTCAGTGCGACAATCGATGAATCCCGGGGGGAGGGGGGGGCCCTTAGGAGCAGGAACAGATTTATGTGATAGGCAAGGGCTGCACACTTTAGAAAGACCAGGCTCCAATAAGGGAGAGACCGAACTCATGCCGACTGTCCTTAAACTCAAGAGGGACGTCGTATCCCTCGCACATGGATACTTCAGTTTTTTTGGGGATTTGGTCGTAGTTAAAAGATTCGGCGATAAATATGAGGCCACAGAAATTGTTCAAACTTTGTTCGAGACAATGATAAAGCGATAATCGGAAGGGCGATGATATTCCTATCAAATTACAGGGACTCCAAAAGAGCTATCCTAAATTAGTGTAAAGTTAGACCGTAGGAACGTTAATTAATCGTTTCAGCAAAAGAGCAGTGATGGCCGACGGGTAAGTCACAAATGACTATGCCGAGATATCCAAATCATCGTAGAATAGGTATAAATAAATGGAGAACCAAGAGTGACGGATATTCCGAAACCCTCGCCGACCAATTCGTACGGCATTACGACCGCGAATCTTCCGACCGAGATAACTTACCAAGATAAACGGATAACACGAAGGCTAAAAGCTGACGCCGGTGTAATGCTACAGCTACTGTACAACTCGTGGAAACGAAACGCGAAAGGGACAAGGCCGAAATCCACCCCGATATTAGGGCAATTACCTCATAAAAAATATTGGCCACAAATTCCATTCGTGTCCGGGAGGCCGAACGGGAGCGTGACCGGGACCCGAGCGGCTCATTGACGGCGGCATATTATCGGTCTTCAGTTTCGTCGTTTTTTTTTATTACATTTTATTAGCCTATCTGTCGTGCCCTCGACTGAACCGGACCCGAGTGTCACTCGTGCAGGTCGATCGATCTGTTCGACCGGACCCGATGACGCATTCGGAGCGAGAATTACAGCCGGATGGGCAAGAATCAAATCACTTTATAACTGCCCCCTGAACATTATTTTGACCGTATAACACGCAATACAATATTATTATGCAACTGGGACAGATCTGATGAATACTAAGAAATTATTCCCGGTTTTTATGCCCGGCCAGCGGCGGAACTAAGCCCGGGGCAAGTTGAAGATTTAAGCCCCCCCCCACCCCTCCCGGTGTAGAGATAAAAGAACCCCTACTAAACTGCAGGCCTACTCCGGTCCCTCCGTAACCGGCTGCTATTACATCAGCTGCTCTATAACATAGCTCGGACGGTGTGCCGTAGTGTTCGTAGTCGAAAAAGCCAAGTTTTAGTGGTGTTAGTGGTGGGCATTATCCCCCTTTCAAGACCCTCCCTATCCCCCCCCTCCTCCATCCCTCTCACCCCACAACCCCGTACAACAAAGTCCCGTAGGGCTTCTTCACCTGAGCGACTCCGCCGCCAGCCACATCAACTTCCACTGATTCCGGACTGCAATATACACTGTAAATTGGATAGAGGACGTAATCGCCCTTTGCCCGCCTAATTCCGTCGTCTTTTTTTTTTCGTACAAATAAAACCCGGTCAGAATTAAACGCATTAACCTTACTCAAACTGCAGACAAGGTAATAAATCCAGCCGCAATACAATTAGGAACGACGGATTACAATTTGGCCTAACAGTTGTCTAGACGAGTATGTGAAAATACTATATATCCCCCAAAAATGGTACAACCGTAACTATCACATAAAGTCAACTGTAATCATATCGGTATTTTTCCGGCCAGTTATATATACCTATCAGTTCATGCGATTGAATTCGCAAGAGCTTGAAAAAGTTAGCAGGAAATAGATAATTGAAAATTAAATTCGCCACACTTAATATTATAATACACCCAATACGCGATCGGATGATTCCGTAGGCGGTGACAGGAAAAATGGCCGTGGTGCCACTCGGAAAAGGGCTCTCTTAGCACGTCGTAAACGCGCTAGTTTTTATCAGGCTCCGGCCGACGGTGAAAAAAAAATCCATCGGCACAGATGTTTCACACCACGTACGGAGACACTGCTTCGATTGCCCACACAACACGTACGTTACGCACAACTTACTAGGTCTAAGAACTACGTCGAGATTGCCAAGATCTTTTGTAGAACGTATAGCTAAATATTGATACGATTTGAGAAAAAAAAAAGATATCGAACAATTCCTCATTTCATTAAAAAAATGTTCATAGAACTGCAGAATATTGGTGCAGCTTAGACATTTCTATTCGGCGTAAATTGATAAAAAATTAATTTAAAAAAGAAAAGCACCTCCAATCGATACCACTGCCCGCTCTCGCGTTTCCAACACTCATTGGAAATTATAAGATTAAAACATAGAACGAAACACGTTTAGCTATGGACGTATATATTGGGGGAAAAGTCTTCAGAAAATGTTTCTAGGCCAGATGCACGGTCGGTAGAATTCTGTTAATCACAATGAGGTAGTTAACAACTCAGAGATCTGAGTAGAACTTTGTTTTACCCACAGTGACTGTGTTGACAGGATGCTTTGTCGGGTTTCGCGTGTCTTGGGGACCGAAAGAACCCCACGTACATAGTCCTTTAAATTAGGGTAACCCAGAGAAATTTTGGACAATTCAAATTATGTATTAGCTTATTACACTTAAGATTACGTCCTAACGCCTGAAGGATTTTCGAAAATAGCTCCTAAACAGGGAACACAGGTAAACCCAATTTCGGTCAGATGTGTATTAATGCTGGCATATTTCATACCCTACCGTTTGAAAAACTAATAAGATACAATACTGGTCTATATATATATATTCTCTTTGGGGGTATGTCGCGTCTAGTATCCGCCGGTGCCAGAGGTTTGTGGAGTTAATGCCGTTTAAATATAGACCGAGCCATCTCACACCTAGCCCTCCCGCCCCCCTCTCATCCGTACAACTGCCAGAGTCCTTCTCGGCAGCCGCCTCTACAGCCCCCTCCCCGTATCATTTAAAACGCCTCCCTCACCGAGAACCCGGCCCAGAGAAAATTACGAGTCCAGGATAATTATAAGTCGTAAAACGGGCGGACAGAAACGGGTCTTTTCTTTCCAGAAAACAGGCCCGCGGCACGAAACGGCCGGTCTATAGATAGACCGTCCGATTTGGCAAGCCCATGATCAAAGAAATATCTCCGACGACGGCGATTAGACCGCCATCAATTCTCTTCCTCAGTTTAGCCGAACCGAATAAATAACTATTAATTTTCGAGACCGGGGTCTGATCCTGACGAGAGGTGGATTTTCAGAAAAAGGACCTCTATAATCTGAAAACTACTTCAGAGGCGGGCCTTTCAAAAGTCCGAGAACATTTACAAATAAATGACTATAGCCTAAATAAATAAATATAACAGAGCCTCCGGGGACTATCGGACATTTCATATAATTATTCGAAAAGGTTCAGCGTGAAAGAGTGACCTCTCTCTGTACGCTGATAAACAACAGGCTGAAGTGGGGAGCGACTCCCTTATATATATATATATATAAAAAGAAATAAACTTGAGTACCGGCCTATAATATAATAAAAATTGACTCGCGCCGACAATAAAGGTTAGTTTCCGACAGCTGGTGCTGGCCCGTGAGAAACTATTCTCTACTAGAGGGTTAGGAGCGTGCACCCTCCCTCCCTCCCTCCCTCCATCCCTCCGGCAGAGGAGAGACACTCGGACAACAGATAGGGACAAGTCCTACACTGAATGGGAGCCGGGACAAAGGGCTCCCAATTCCGAATCCGACCTAAACTCTCACCCCTCTTCCCCCACCGATAATAGACGCCCCTACGAACGACCGGGGGGGGGGTGAGAACGGGGAGAGACGTGCCACTCCTCCTCCTTCCTACAATAGAGTATATTGGCGCAATTCCTGAATTACTACCGGGATACGGACGAACAAACTGCACGCCTATAACAGTGTTCTACACCGTCGAATGAAACAATCCGTGACAATGGTAATAGCATGTTATATTACGACAAATTTTATGTCGCCATTTATTATTATTTACCAATTTTATAATTATCATCTCAGTATACTAATAGATATGAAACGACAAGGTTTTTGCGAAAGTGTTTTGTTGCAGTTATTCATTCTGTTTGTTCCAAGCAAACACCGCCCGAAGCAGTGAACTTTCATGAGTTTGTTAGAAAAGTTTGTGAAAAATTACATCTTGTCCTTTCCAACAGTGACGAGATTATCCGCACCGGTTATTCACTAAATTACAGTTATATAACGACGACGTTTGCGGCAAATTTGTTACAATTAACTTATCGTTGAAATTATGGGAGACAGACGATTGGCCTCGGCCGGTATAATTGAGAGGAAAGAGTAAATTTAACCGGGGCGAGTGTCACCTTCCAGTCTTGGAAACAAATGGGCCGGCCCATAAACTTGGAAATGGGCTCGTTACAGGCGACACGAATGCTAATGAGCCGAACTCTGATAACAGCGCCTCGTTAAAACGACGGGCTTTGAAGTGTACGCTCCGTCTGAACTTTCAATAGTTAACACAATTTCATCCCTCCCCCCCCACCCATTATTATAAATCAACAGAAACGGAAGGGACGCAATAATTTTCAAACAAATATTTCCGTTGTTACGTTTAAACAAAGCCGGGTGGGGGGAGGGGAATGACCAGGTTGTGTCGCAATTATATTCCTGGACAAGTTTATATTTTCATTAATTTGTGGACTACCGTGAAGGTGAGAATATTAAACAAGCTAGCACCTCTGAGCGTGTTTCGTAACATAAGGATATTAGCGAAACTATAGGGCGTCAAAGTGTTATCAGGGAGAATTGCAATTTCTCGAAACAAATTCGATATAAAATAATGAAAATTATCGGATTAAAATTGTTACATACTGAATCATTTATCCTCGGTACGACACTTCATATGGTCACACAGTATCCGGCCAACGTGACAGACAGAGAGTATTTGGACGCAGTATTTGTCGCTAACAAAATTGACGATTGGATTCAATTCCGGACTAGACCTGAAGTGATTGAGCATGGCATCAGTTCGAAAATAATTGACCGGAGGCCGCAGGTTAGAATTGCAACACTGAATAGAGCGAAGTGTCGTGGAATCGGCCGCCTTATCGCCGCCCTTTATCCGTGAGAAAACGGCGCCCCACCGGTTATTGGGACCGCGTCGTCAGAAATGACAATGGAGAATATCGATAAGAGGAGCTCGGTTTCTGTTTCTGTTTCTTTCCTTTTTTTTTTTTTTTGAATCGGAAGCGAATATAGTGTGAGATGGCCGGCCTATCTGTGCGGTGGACGGTGGAGGAGATAGCGCGTACCACGGAGTGACAAGGGGTTATCTCCGGGGCTGGCCACAAACCGTAACGCCCCCTCCCTCCAGGCGACCCTCTAATGACGGTACAGTTGATAAAGTTTCTTGTAAAAATTTTCAACATTCCGCCGTACACGGTGTTTCTCGAGTAGAGGACAAAAAACGATTACCGCGAACTGCTGTCATTGATTAATTCCATTCTGTTCGCCGCGTAAATCCATAAGAAGAAAGATCCTTCTGGGATAGAACCTTTTTAGGCAACCCCTGCGTAAAACTCTATATTTACGAGGAGTTGATTTGCCAAAGTCGTATACAGCCCACGCTAAAGGTACCCATTTAATCCGAAAAACGGAAATTAATTGCAAGAATATTTGCGACATTATTTTTATAACGGTCTATACACCGGACTGTACGGGTTTCGCTGATGTTGGCTATAATATTGTGAAAAAAAAAACAAATTTCCTCCCGTACAGGGAACATCTGCGGTACGTTTGGGATTCATATCCAATAATTGGTAGCCGCGTACATCGCGTGGAAATGTGTCGCGACGCCACTTCCGTTCCGCTCGCCGAAGGTCGGTCGATTCCCGTACATCCCGAAAAACGCAATATCGGTCCCACCATCGTACGGGTACGTACATTGCGGGAAAGTGGGGGGGGGGGGGACGGGTCCGGGATCATAATGCGTGTCGAGAACAAAACCGTGGGGTTTATTTTAACCCCTTGGGGAGGCCGGTAGGAAAAAGGATGAAAAAAGCCATCGGTCCCATTGATATAGTTGTTGCTGGGGGAGGGTTGGGAGACCGGATGCCCGCCCGGAGGATGTGGTAAGCGGTCCTCCGGGGCTCCGGAAGAGGCGGTAACACCCCTCCCCGCCGCCGCCCCCGTCGCCTTGTTCACGGCCAACAACTTCATAGTTAACCATCGGACGTAAGTTTAGACACAAACCATTAGTACTAATTACAATATTGACGGGGGTGGGGGTTCTAGAATACGAGTGTGATGGGAGTTAAATTTTTTCAATTAATCTACATTCAGGATCTCTCATCTCTTGATATTAATCTTCCTTTACATTTATTTTCATCCGAGCATTGCACCACTGCGCGGAGGAACAGCTAATGTGGTAACTCGGTACGCAAAAAGGTAACGTGGGGTGGGGGGTGATGTACGGTAAATGAACACCAATAGCGAGGATAGATATCAAATAATATAATTAGCCAAATATCTATAAGTTAGAACTTAGTTATCTTATGTTTTCGGTTTTTTGATCTACTCCAAGACTGGGTAATCGATTAATTACGTGGAAAAAAAATACAAAATGAAATGCACTAAATACCCCCGCATCTGGGGCGTATCTGTGATGGCGCGCGCGCTACTGCCACCACATGCAGCGTCCCCCGTACGCCCCGAACACTAAAAATAGGAGGGCAGACCGCTTTTAGAACTCAATACACACCAAGCGCTACTTAACCCGAAAAGTGGCCCGTTTAAAACCCGACTGTACAAATCTATATATATATATATATATATATTAGAGGTTCCGAGCGCCGAGAGGAGACACGACGCCGAGCTTTAAAGATACCCCAGATCCGGGTCCGATATGGATAAAAAGTCGGTATAACAATTCTCAAGTGATGGTCGAATACACTGTACACTGTAACGGGATACAGCTTCAACCCCCAACACCCCTGGGAGGGACGTCCAATTACGTGGATGTGGAAACCCCCCCGCCCCGCCACAGTTAAAGGGAGGGAGCACTAATGAGACAACCACAAACTGTCATTATATATACGCATTAATACCTTCGTGTTCGGGGTGGCTATTTCATACAATATTAAGACAAACTATCTTAAACAATCGCACCTAAGGGAATTTCAAGGATCTGGAAATCTTTAACGGGCGATTTGTATCTTTACTGATTTCCGAGATATTATACAGCGAAAGGGATTTATTAACAGATTAGTTAAAAGTTTTACTGAAACGCAGACATTTTTCTTCATTAGGCTTTGTAATAAAGCCCTGCCCAACACCACGCAACAGTAGGTGCGGCGTCGAAATGATTTCCTGTTGAATTGTGAAAACTAAGAGCGGAAATATGGAATTCGTATTTTAGCAGTTAAAAGTTCGTGAAAATCTTTTTCGTTCCGAGCGAAATTTGTGGCGTTTTGAAATCGTTGAAATTAAGGGAGACTGATTGGCCGCGGACAAGAGTAACGTTAAAGGGGCAAGTGTCAACTTCAGGTTTTGGGAACAAATAGGCCGAAACGATAACAAATAGGAACTAAGATTTAGGGAGTGATGAAGGGCGGAATTTTCTATTTATCCCGGCCGGTATAAGTTCGGTGGAAAGGACATATTTCCGGTGGGCGTGAAGGGTGGGTGAGACCGGTATAGCGCTCATTAGGGGAGGGGGCAGCGGCCTCCCACGAGGCGTATCGATTCGTTGTGAAATTCAAAGGCATTAACGTGTATCGGAGAGCACCTGACAGAGGCGGCGCGTAATGACCGCCCCGCCTCCGCCGCCTCCGACAGACCGCCTCCCCTCCCCACCCGTGCATTTTGTAATTGTCTCGTTACAGTACACGGTAACGATCGGATACGACCGATTGCACGTTTACCGGGCGAATTTTCGTACCGCAAACACAAAAAGGTTACACGAATCCCGAGATAAGTATACCGATAGACAATCTGGCACCGGCACTGGCGACGGTCGTACAATTAAGTCCGACCAAAAAACTATATTACTTCCCTAAAAATTTTATCTAATTCTGAAATATAAGTAGTAACATCGAAATTATTTACGGGGTACATTTATGGGTAGGTTTTTGTCGTCATCCGGCAGTTGCTACCGGAATTAAAGATCATCGACACAAACTTTTATTATTACAATAAATATTACCCCCCCCCCCCCGGACAACCTGTTATCCTAACACTACGAACACTAAGCTGTTATTTCAATGGCCGTCATAAACGATATCGTTGTTAGTAGAGATAAGTTAAAATAGCTATACTGTGGATTATCGTGTATGGACGGTTTGAACAGCCATCACTAGTAGACCATCAGTAGTCTGTAAAGATCACAACTATCGTGATACATGATAACCGGAGTACACCTTTGTACAACTGCCTTTTAATTATTCTTTTTTTATTAATGCCACTCACTCAATTCTTGGAACAGCGTTTCACTTATCTGCAGCCCAGCCCATCGTGTTTTATTTCGAAATAAAACTCGTTAATTATCCCATTACAGAAAACCAATCAAGACAAGTATATGTGGACAGTGAACGTCTCTTCTAATTATCTGTACGATAGTCCTGTGACGCGATCCTCCCACATCTGCCCGCCGTATAACAGTTTCGGAAAGGCGATTAGTAGTTCCCAAGTTACGAGCACTGACGAGGAGGAACGACATCCTCTCGTTCATTATTCAGATACGGGCGGACCGCCACTGTCGCATAACTATAATTCGATAGTTTATACCGGGCCTTAATTCAGCCCCGTTATCGGTTGGGGGTCATCGCGAACGGTTCTTCGAACCGTAGTCGATATTCGGATAATCTGGAACTACAACAGAATCCATTACACGATTCCAATCTGTATAAAGGCGCGTCCGGGCAATTTCAATCAGTCCGGCCGAATCAAATTTGTTTAACGCGCGCCCATCGCCCAAGAATAAAAAGGTCAGGGCGTCAACACTGGTTTTTTATTAGTACGATATTTTTGTGGTGTGTATTTCGTGCGAAAGTTCGAATTATTATCGTCATTCGATTTTCACCCCCACGTACGGCATGAAAGGGGAACAAATTGGTTCAGAAGCTCTTGTTAAATAACCAGGCAGTATTCAAGGCAAAATGTTAAACGCAACGGTCGGTTTATAGGGCCAAACTAGAGTAAAATAGATAAGGACTGGAGAAAATCTTGTCTGTTACAGTGAAATCATTATCGCAGTATATCGATACCATATTTAATGACACTGAGATTAAAATTGTCGTTTTATAATCGTTTTATCTTAATATCAAAATGATAGTGTTTTCTATACTTGTTCAGACCTAGTGTCGTATAATTCCAGAAACTGTAGCGCAAGTTGTCGAGAGAATAACTGCCGGCAATTCTCAGTATTTATTTTAATATTTCACGCTGAAACCTCCCAAAGGACAAACGGGCGTGTCGCGCTATTTATAAAGAGCGGTGCAAGTACGCATTTTTGCTCCGTTTCAAACCGGCTAACAGTGCCAGGGGAAAAATCTTACGACAAGAGTTTCACAATTGTATTTCGCAATACTTCGAAGTTGGAAATAAACGGGCGGTAAATACTCAGCTGCCCCGTTTCTATTCTCGGGACGAGGAAGCGGGCGAAGCCCCTCCTTCCCAGAGCTGCCAGCAAAGCACAGTTTCAGCACTACAACCCTGTGCACAGAGTTTCACGGTGCGGAAAACCTGTCAGATAAAACAAATAGACACACACAAAAAAAAAAAAAAAAAATAGACAGCGCTGACGGAAACGTAAGAATAACGCCACAATATTTGTGATTCGAAAAAGTGTTAATCGTATTTCAAACTGTTTACGACGCTCGAAATTCGTCCCAACACCCGACTAAATTGAACAACGAACACGCGTTATATCGAACGGCGAAAAAGAAACCACGATATATAATACTCGTGCACCGGAATCGACGCACGACCGAGAAAAGAGGAAAATACACGTGTATCAAATTTATCGGCTTTCCACAATTGGTAAACAGACTTCTGCTTGTCTGACCTTCCATCGAGTGCGACGCGCACACGAACTGACACACGCGGTACACTTTAATAAACGATAATTATATAGAGCCGACGCTGTACCAACAGAAATACTGCAGAACGTATCGCCGGAAGGATATAAAAAATACTAATTAGTTTATAGGAATTTGCGCAACACTTTTTTCGACATTTTTGCCGGAGGAACAGAAAAGTGAGATTTCGAACGTGTCATGGACCACGGTTCATTAATAGTGATTCCGAAAGCTTGCCAGGTGGGAGTCTACCGGGTAATTAGGCGGTTAAAGCCCACTGCGACATTTAACGGGTTGTCCGGAAAGTTCGTGCCGATTTTCGATAGGTTGTATTAGGACAGGTCTGAATATATCGGAATTGTTGAATACAAAACATATTCTAAAAGTCAGTACTCCGGGCATATTTGGAAAAAAAGTTTGGTTACGATAAGTTAATTTTTCTCGGTTTTATACGCCTTAGAATAGGGCAGCGAACAAAGCGCGTTATAGGCATTTAACGCTTTACTTTTTCCGAAAAGGCAAAAATGCCGAAACGAGATATGCGCTGTTTATGGAGAAGGTGCTGTAGCCGAAAGAACTGTGCGGAAGTGCAGTTTGTTCGGTTTAAAGCTGGAGATTTCGATCTCGAAGATCGAGAACGCCCGGATAGGCCGTCCACCGGAGATGATGATCCGATTAAAACAGCAATCGAAAGTAATCCACGCTCTACAAAGCATCAATTAGCGGAAATGCTAAATAAATCAAAATCGACGATCCACGACCATATTTTGAAGCTTGGTTACATAAGCCGTCTCGATGTAAGTGTTCCCCACGATTTAAAGGAGAAAAATCTGCCCGATCGCATTTCCATTCGCGACTCGCTTTACAAATGCAACGAGGAGACACCATTTCCGAAGCAATTAGTGACGGGGGATGAATTTATAAAAACGTCGAGCGTAAAAGGTCTCGGGGAAAGCGCGATGAAACACCTTTAACCACCCCAAAAGCCTGTCTTCGTCCGAAGAAGGTAATGCTCTGTGTGTCCGGTGGGATTGGAAAGGAGCCCGCTATTATAAGCTTTTACCAAACGACCAGACAATAAATTCGGGAAAAGTATCGCTACCGATTAGACGAATTGAAGACAGCGATCGAACAAAAACGTCAAGAATTAGCGAATCGGAAGGGCGCCATAATTATCGTGGTTTTTCGCAATTTCCATCAAAATGTATTAATTGCGTTAGGGAAGACACGAGGTTTGGGGCAGGAGTGGTGAGGGTGGAGGGTGCGTGCGGGCCACGATCAAGATTGGTACTGGATATACAATAGCGGTGGAACTCTACCGGTGTGTGTGTGTGTGTGTCCCGCTACCGGTTACCATAATTCCTGAGTCCTGTAGGCCTCATAACTGTAGCCCGGAAGTGAGACCACCTGAAGGGTTTCAAAATTGTAATTTCCGCTTCCAATTTCCCTCCGCGCGCTTCTCCCTCTCACACTCCCCTCCCCCTCTTCCTCCCTCCCACCCGCCCCTCACCTCTCTTCTCTTTAAACCTTTCGTTACGATCCGTCGATCGCATGGACGAACCCGTATTGTTTCGTTCCGGCGCCGGGTGTACCAACTGTCGTTCGCCGTACGGCACTTCGGACGGGTTTTAAGTCCCCCGCCCCCCATGGCAGAACTAGTGTGGCTTCCCCGGGTCTCCGCCAGATTCGGAGACGGGCTTTACGGATTTTTATATCCTTTTAATATCCGCCAAATATCATCAAATAGACATTTCATCTGCGGCCGAAGTACCTCGCAGTAATATAGTACCTCGAAGTACTAACTGAATCCTACTGACGATTCCGAGAAGCGGTATAAATCCAGCTAATGACCATTACTCTTGCAACCGAAAATAGAATATTTGACTACATCCAATTTATCTATAGTATGCGAAATTCCAAATTCTTCTGCCCTGAGGGAAGACAAAACGTTTTAAGTGTGGAACAACGTCGTCTATCGCATGGTGCGAAAGACTCGTACTTTAATCATTCGCCTCACTTTTATTATTAGTAATGGGGCATTCGGAACTTGGCTTGGTTTTTTTACGGCAGACGCCAGCTGCCGTACAAAATGAAATGACTAAGGGCGACCGGGCCTACCCACCCTAGTACAAGACCTGAAAACACGCTAAAACCTATGAGTGTCTCTTCTCGGTACCAATTATGAAATAAAACGCCGCCACTCAGAGTCCGAGGATGGGAATAAATTCTAGATCGCCAGTCGAAATACTTCTAAATATAACCCGCCTGTCTTTCTGCCATTTTCCCCTGTTGGCAAGCTCGTGTATGTCGGGCAGTTAAAGAATGCGGTCTGCAGGAATGATAATTTGCACTAGACCGGTTTCGCTCAGTATAACATACTGGTCATCTAAGAAATACTAGTCGAATATATGCAGGCTGCGGAAGGTGGAAGGTATTAGAAAGGGTAATACCGATCTAGAGTTTTATCTGCCCGCTCAACTGTCAGACACTTTTCTGGCTCCGACTGGAAACAGATCGCCCCCAATTAACGACTTCACTTCCGGTAATGTTCCGTTCCCTCCCTCGGTCTTACCACGTTCCTGTTTATCAACCGGTCCCCATTAGCATTCCCCGTAGTAGTGCCATTCTTTAACGGTCGGGTAAGGTTTAGTTGAGAAACAGCTGCGGGTCGGTGGTGGATCGGGGGCGGCGGCGGCGGTGGCGGTGGCGGCGGTGGCCCGGGCACCTTTTGTCCGTTGGAGCGGGCCAGGTGTTTGGGCCCGCACTGGCCCTATTAATGGCCCGAGGAAACCCACGACACACCGGCCCTGGGGACATCCAACCTACGACGGTAAACAGTAAGGTTCATCCCGCATCCTGACCTCCCCGCCACCCCCCAACGTCCTCCAAAATATAATGCCGCGCGTGACAACAAAAAAAAAACCCGCCCTCGGCGTACCAGCAGCGTGCTAGATAACGGAATAAGAACGAACAAGGAGCGTTTAAATTTAAAGGAACCTCGGAAATTTAAAATAGAGGATTATTTCGCTCGTTGGTGGAATTGAAGTGACGCATGATTCGCACAGCGATCGCCACATTCCGAGCCGTGCTCACCTACAGAATCGTAAATTAAATTGATCGAGACACGATTTGAAAGTTAAAAGCGAATTCTAGGAGTCCAATGTTGGTGAGGGGGAGAGGAAGGAGAGCACGTGGGCCCCCCCACCAGGCCGCGGGGGCCGCAATGGCGCCCGCCAGCTGCTCCCAATGGCTGCCACCGCCCTCGGCACTTTTTTAACCGCGTTTTTCCCTTCGCACGGGGATATTTCGTTGGCAGTAACGCGCCGGGAAATTTGTTGATTCGCGCTCTCTCTCTCTCTCCTCTCACCCTCCCTCTATCCCTCCCTCTCTCTCTCTCTCTCTCTCTCCAGCCAGCCCGACGGTTTCCGGCCTCTGTTTTATTCATCGGCTTTCGATTCCCGAAGCGGCCATTCCATTCCATTTACAAACCTAATGAGAGCAGTCATACTAAAACACAAGAGGGCGCCTAATTAATTTAAATCTTTTGTGGAATGAAAAGGTCAATAGAAACAGATATCGATGTCCGTGTGGGAAATGACTATGGGACTGTCAATAAGTCGAATCGGGTTTAGGCTTTGTCATCGTTGCAGTATTCATTTTCCGACCGACCACCCTTGGACGGGAAGATGTGGCCGGAAGTGGCAGCAACCGAGTATTGTACAAATAACGCTCGAATAATATTCTTTATATTGATTCGAATAAGAGACTGAAAATTGAAGTGATAACTGCAATCATGGACGCGGCGCTATTATTTCCTTTTCGTTCCCATTCCAAGCAGTACAATCTACCGTAGATAACGACTGGCGACAGGCAGAAGTCCGGTTAACGATATCTGATACCGATCTCAACCCATTCCATCGTCCGACACGGACGTCATTTTGAGTGATATTACAAAAGTGTACAACTATTAATTGTCTCTGTTTGCGGGAAACGGTTTTCGCATCCGTTTTAATTTCGTCTAGTTCAATTTTCCAAATCGATGATTACAGAGAATTGCACAATTGAATACGGACTACGGACATTTGGAATTGAAGGACGCAACAGATTATTGGACGGTTTCCAAACGACTTTTCCGGGCTGATATAATTGCGGAAATATATCCTGCGACCGAACAAGCTCCAATATTCGTATATCTCCTCGAATATACGACAAAGAAGTAGCTTCCCTTCCAGGATATACGACGAGGGGGCGGCGTTCGGCAAATAAGACGCGTTATGCAAATAAGAGGAGCGGACGATATTGAAACCCTCCAACTGACTGGGAACGCGATTCGAGTCTTAATATACCCACTTCTGTTGCTTCTTCGGGCGCTTGCAGAGTTTTCAAGAACCGAAATCAATCGTAACTATTTTCGAAATACCGGCTGCCGGTAGCACCAATCCACAGGTAAACCGTTTGCCTAGACCTATGAGTTTTTCCAATTCCTGTACACTGTTTGAAAATGAAACTGATATTCCCTTCCCGGAAGTTATGGCCGCCCCAGTACAAACGCCCGTAACCTGTCGTTACGAACACGAACGGACACACGAAAGTGTGATAGTATTAAACGCGAACGGGCCAGCATAAACTGTCAACGAATTCTACTAACGCTAAGTATATCATTACATAAAATATTAGCCAGCATGCCGTTCTTACCGTTCATTCGACTCTGAAATCACAGGAGTGTACAAAATCGCCTTTTTCAATAAAATGTAACGCGAACTTATTCCAATATTTTGGATCGGTGTCGAGCAATATGCCCAACCGTCTCCTCCCCGTGGAGATGTAGAGTTTTTTGTTGAAACGCATACGGAGCTAAATGCCGATGGTGTAAGAATATGTAAGATTGAGCAATCGGGCTAGGCGACTTGGGTAGAAGATTTTGAACATCATGTGGAGGATAAATACCGACCTATTTTGTTATTGTCGAAAAACAGAACCGAGATTACTTGAACAATTTGAAAAGAAAGGCTTAGTGAGAAAAAAAGTGAACTTTCATCAGGAGTGCGTTAAACGCATCCCGGTTGTTAAACGACCTCTGACCCATTGCACTGGCTTCGTTTCTGAATTAAACACCATCAGTCGCCATCCCAATATCAACGGGGAAAATTAACTGCTGGAAACAGTGGAAACTTGTGGAATTTCAACGGCCGCCACCCCAACATTAAGTAGCTCCCACTGTTTTAATTTAGCCTACGTTGAAAAATTAAAACCGACCGCCCTGCCCAGAACTATTGGACGCGACGACATATTTTATTAAATCTCTAATCGATGGAAATTCTGATTTGAACTAAGACGACCCTGACCCCGGGGACTGTTCGGATATCTCGCAATCCGGGCCAAACTGATGCTTCGGATGCGCGGCTTTGATGTCGGCCAAACCCTGACAGGCTCGTGATTAAAAATTTCTCAAAAATAGTTTCGACCGACGAGATCTAAATAGACCGGCCGTAACCGGATGGAGGGTATTTGTCACGACGGGTCACCAACCCCGGCGATTCTGGGATTTTGCGAGATCATGCCAAAAAAAAAAATTCGATTATAAATACAACCCCCACCCCTATCGCAGTTTCTCTCGGAAAGAAGTAGCGCAGGTGTTCGCTATCGTACGCTTCAAGGCTGGACGCGATTTCCTCCCAGATAACAGTTCAGATGATCGCTCGTTATCAGTATTCACTACTCCGGGTGCAATTTTGCCAAAATGAACCCTTCGGCGCAGTTTAAATTCCATTTTCCAACGCTGAAGCGTGGTCTACCCCCTCGGGGTAAGGTTGCGAAGGGGGAAGAGGGGGTCAAGAAATGGCGCCAAAATTAAAACAGGCGGGAGAGGCGGTGACTCGACACCAATATTACGAATTTAATTTCTGGAAATCTAGCGTGTTTTCTTTGAAAACAAAAATTACGACAAATACATTTTCAAATCATTTACTTCATAACTCTAGTTATGTACATAACTCGTCGCTGTAAATAAAGATTCGAATATTTGTAAACGAGCATAGAGATTAGCACTCCCGGAGGTTAACAAGAACCATTATTAATAGTATCAAACCGAAATTTTTGTATTCAATCACCAATTATATCGGTAGTGCGCGAGCCGTCCACCGAATTTGGCAACAAGTCTCCATTAATTTTAAACTCCTTTTCACTTTTATAAGACCCAACAAACCATTTCCCGGTCTCTGGAAACCCTCGAAGGTGTACCGAGCGGGATACCGCCGAATCACGTGGGCGCCCCAATATTTACAAAATTTATTTCCAGAGCCGTGGAAGGCGGACCTAGCCGAGATTTCCCTCTTTAAAATAAACTCCACACACAGTAACAGTATTCAAGCCCCAGTTTCGGCCCGAAAAAAGGATTGGTTCATCCTTTCTCGGATAAATTTAGCCCCTAATGAAAGATGCTAACTGTCGTAAAATTGGCATTAAACTGTATAGAGGTGACCAAACGAGATCTGATTTTTTAGATACTGTAATAAAACGTAACTATAAATAATTGAGGGTACTCACGAATCCGTATCCACGGCTCTTGCCGGTCTGCCTGTCGGTGATGACGACGGCCTCTTCGATGTCCCCGAAGACGGAAAAGTGTTCCCTGAGCGACTTGTCGGTGGTGTGGTAGGGGAGTCCTCCGACGAAGAGCTTGGTCCAGGTGGTGTCCTTATGTCCGGCCGGGGTGGTGGCCGGTAGGGCGGCGGCCAGGCTGCCGACCAGGCTCTCCGCCCCCGCCACGCCGCCGGCCCCCGAACCGCCGCCGCCGCCCCCGCCCCCGCCGCCCCCGAGCACACTCTCGGCCACACTACCTGGCATCAACATGATTGACCGTATCTTCGATTAGAACTATCGGACGAGGACAGAAAACAGAAAAAAAAAAGGAAATGACCGGCCGAAAACTGGGACGATTAAAGGCTATAAATAATTAATTAATCGATCGACAGAATCCTAAACAGTGTCTCCCCCACAGTCTCTCAGTGAACTCGCATGACGAACAGCGAAGAAGGTAATTGTAAAAAATGTAAAAACTACGATACTCGAAGAGCCGAACACCAAAGGGGCTGGACGGCCACTGATGGCCGCTAGAGGGAGGCGGCCCGGCCCCGCGTACCGCCCAGGTTGGCCACCGCCGAAATATCCCCGCCATCGGTACACAAATTTCCCCGCCTCTTCAACCACCTTTTTCCCACCCTAATTATAATTTCGGTCGTAAAATTGTTCATTACGCGGTCGAGAATAATGTTATCCAGCAAACACAAAATCGGATGTGTCAGACTGCAATAACTGCCTTCGTGGATTTGTTACTTTTTTCGCTGACACGTTTCCCATCATAACCAAATCTCTCAGAAACTCTCAAACGCCGCGATCAAAGCCGAGGAAGTTGTTTACTCTAAACTCTCCTAACTCGAATATAATTTGAATTGCGCTCGTCTTTTACGGCCGATAGGCGTTATCTGACGGTCGGTTTGGTCCAATTTCGAAACGCACAACAACCACTGGACCGACCGACCTCAGAATCTGACCTCTCCCTTTCCGATTCTGCACTGCCGGATGACGCCTTTATATTACGTCGTACAAGTCGTCGCGTTTTCCTCTACACTGCGAACTGCGGAGAAATATACGCTTCGGCGGCGTGTAATTCGGTAGGTTTTATCCTTAAATAATTCCGTGCCAATAGAGAGGCCTCAACAGTGAGGCTCAACAATGGGTGGGAAGGGTGGAAGGGGGGGGGGGAACACTCCCTATTCTAACATCAGAGCTTAACAATATACAGAGAACTAAATAATGAAAACTGGCATATACGATTACATTCTTATAACCCAGGATCGTCTAATCCAGGATTGTCAAAGTCGAACCGATTATATTCGGCGTTGAATATTTCAATATATCGATTTTTAAACGGTGGAGATGGTCGGGTCAATTATTTCGATTCTTGCTGTGTATAGAAAAAAACAGTACCCCAGGTTCATTTGAGCGAACAATAGCTCGTAAAATCCCAAAGAAAATCATACCGGGCGTAATACGATTCCAATCTACAATTTTATGATATAATCTTTTATGATTTTAAGAAAAAGTTAGCCCAGTATATACAAAAGTTCGTACTACAGCGTTCCCTCTTTTATTTAATTAGAGAATTTTAACGTCGATAAAATCCTACCGAATAATCGCTGAACTATAGCGTTATGAACAATTTGAATTTGAATAAGTTCCCTTGCACAGTGGGCCGATATCAAATTTCTTTCGAACCTTCCTTATATATTTTTACAATATTTCCAAACCGCAGACCAGAAGAGCAAAGTGAATCATTCGAGGGAGACTAAATTGACTAAAAACAGTACCAAGAGAGACGAATATATACAATCTTTGTAAAAGTATTGTAAATAATAAATTGTATAAAATAAATTCTCATTTATTCGAATCACAATTTCACAAAAAAAAATCTAAATACGTTATTAGGACTGCTATAGTGTGCCACTCGGGCACAAAACGGGGCATCGCTCGATACCAAATAAAGGAATGAACCTTAAAGTGGTTAGCGAATGCTCTCTGGCTATTGTGGAAGCATCAGGTGCCCTCAGGCTCAGAGGGCGCACAAAGCCCTTTGAAAATCTAAAGGATTCGAGAAGTTTTTCGATAAGTTCGGCAGAACTACCACTGAGCGTACTATAGAAAATATTCCCTGTAAAGAATAATTTATTCTACACAGTTATACCTCGTATACAAGTTAACAGGTACGATGTGATGAAATGTCTCATCAACATCGTCACAGGCAACATAGAAACAGGTAATCTTGATTTCGGGGCAAAAAACAAACAAGAAAATATAGTTTTAGTGTCCCGAAAAAATTCGACGACAACGACTTTCGGACAGCGAAAAACTTAGAAACCCAAAGCGGAATTTCAATCCTCGTTAAAGACAGGGGAATTTAGCACCCGGACAAGAAAGAGCCAGAGATAAATACGGTGTAGCGCTGTAAAAATAAAGATGGAAGACAAATTATAAAGGGGGGCTGAGAAGAAAAGGAGAATAGAGAGTTGAAAAATAAAAAGACGAAAACATATATTTCTGATTTAAACGCCAACAGGTGCACTTAATTCGAAACGGTTGTTTACCCGCACAGAAATAGAAGAGACGGTTAATTCGAAAGGGACACACTCACTCATAGGGACTGGTCTCTTCCTAGTTCTCGCCGGCCAAACCTAAAACCATTATACTTGGGGCCCCGATTTAACTTAACTGAAAACGGAATAAATTATCCGTAAACTATCTCTGGCCGAGTCCAAATACCTGTCTTTAATTTGAACGAGTTACACGTTTTATAACGTTAGCGACACTTATCGTTCGGAGAGTGCAGATTCCCGAACCGTATTTGAATTCCATATATTACACTCTTGTGAACTGATATATATATATATATATATATATATATATATATATATATATATATATATATATATCAGACACAAATTTTAAAACTATTAACAGCTGCGTTCAGCCTCCTAGAAGATCGAGAACCGGGGCCCGGGTAGGCCGTCCACCGGAGACGCTCTACAAAGCGTCAATTAGCGGAAATGCTAAATAAATGGCTAAATATAAGCCGTCTCGATGTATGTGTTTCCCACGATTTAACGGAGAAAAATCTGCCCGATCGCATTTCCATTCGCGACTCGCTTTACGAACGCAACGAGGAGACACCATTTCCGAAGCGATTGGTGACGGGGGATGAAAAATGGATAGTTTATAAAAACGTCGGGCGTAAAATGTTTCGGGGTTAAAGCGGGATGAAACACCTTCAACCGCCCCAAAAGCCGGTCTTCGTCCGAAGGAGGCAATGCTCTCTGTGTGTCCGGTGGGATTGGAAAGGGATCCTCCAATAAATTGGAATAAAGTCGGAAAAGTATCGCTCCCGATTGGACGAATTGAAGAACAAAAACGTCCAAAATTAGCGAACATAATTATCGGGAAATCGGCACGAATTTTCCTGACAACCCATTGTATTGGTGGCTATCCATATAAATTTCACCCTTTAAATTCATCCAACTTCTTCAGTCGGACGACTGAAGTGAGAAAAGGTATACATTTTAATAATCGACTGGATATCGAAAGTTTATCCGGTACTCGGCTCAAGTTTGCGCTGTTCCAGGGGGGGGAAGAAAAAAAAAACTGGAAGACGAAAGCGTGTTTTATATTTAAATGCAGAAAATTCCACTAACGCCTGCGGGTATTTTAAGTTCGCGGCGGGGCTGCTCCGGACCATTTTCACCTGAGTGATTTTAAAAATGAATGGGCCCCGGCTGGCGGTCGAGACAGGGCTTCGTCAATATTTTCCCTCAAAGCCGAACTCCTTTCACGGCCGCAAAGTCCGCAACTTAAAAAGTACACTACACTGGGTATAAAGTTCCTTATCAATTTCCCCCCCCCCCATCACCCCAAGCAATTTCCCCCGTTTTCATATTTCGTTCGCTGTATCGGTTTTATTATATCTGTTATTAGACATCTGTTATTAAATAAGTGCAGTGCAGACGTTTTGACAATAAAGTTCCGAGAATGCCGTCTTAAGGATAATTCGATAACAGGAAGTCCCCTCCAGAACTCTGTCCCTGTTGCTTGGTTGGGCCTCTAAGCCCTGAAATCGCGTCAAAACGGGAACTAAAACAGGGCTAAAGTATTGGGTTTTATGTGTTTAACCGGACCTTGAAAACGGGATTTCTATTTTACCCTTGAAGAAATATTTTCAGTTATAACTCGCTGGAAAAAAAATAAAATCCGTACAATCAAGCGATACTTTCAGTTATACCAACCACTATTTTAGTGGTCAACACTTGATGCTCCCATGATCGCTATTAGGGCAGCAAGGCTTATATATTATTTCTAACTAATGCATTAAAAAAAATATATATTGCAACGGCAGTAAAGTGCGATTATAAACACTGATTTAGGGGGATTCGGGGACCAAAACATGGCGCAAGATAAATAAATCGCGTTCTGCAATCGACCATGACCCAATTTATTGTTTTCATCCAGATTGATATTGACGAATATCAAGAGGCGCCCGTGGGAAGATGAACTGAATTCCTGTGCTCCTTGCACAGAAACACTCTAGTTCTAGTATACTTTTATCCAGCCGATACTAGTACAATAGAAATAAGAACAGTGGACTCAAAATTATATAGAAATAACAGGGTTTTAAACGTTATTTTCGGCCGGGAGAACACGAATATATATATATTCTCGAGGCTAACTGTTAAGGGTCGGTAATCCTAACAAGTGGGTTTATTTATATACAAATGCTCCATTGAAATTAGCTCGGCGGTTGCTTCGAAATGTCTAGAGCCACCGATGGATGCACATTTTTCGAATTCTTTTCAATCCAATATCACCATTAAATCATTCGCAGTGGATTACAAATCATAATTCATAATTATATATACACTGGCGATTGTATGTCTCTACTCGGCTATTCGGTTTCAATATATTTTATTTTATTTTGGCAATAAGATTTTTTCGCTTTTAAACTCTCCGAGAAATTTTGACTCCTTCGGTTGGCCACACTGATGTCGGGTGGCGAGAAGCCGAAATCCGCCTATTCTTGAGCCAAATAACTTTCAATAATAGTACAGAAAACCCGTACATAAATCTATTGCAATTGAAACTGTTGAGAAATTGGCAAATCGCGAAATTGGCGAAGGACCATTAAACGAGGCTGAAGTTCATGAGACGTCGAAGAACACTATGGCCTCTCATCGGACCTGGTATTTTCACGATTGATTCAGACAAATTTACGTCTTTTGAGCGTTTAAAAAGTTCCGATATTTCAAAATCCAACACATACACAGATACGTGCCGAATCGTCCCTATTGTGAAACATTTTTTTCCCAACGAGAAAAGCAGTAACAGTCAAGATAACCTCGTCCCGCCGGCCGACGGTTCGGGAGTGGGGCGCGATTAGTAATTCCGTTGGGACGGTTTTCGAAAATTAGTATATCTTGTATTGAAAGACAAAGCGCGCGGGGTGTACTTTAAATAAAGGCGAAGAAAAATATTGTGCGCAAAATACGGGCTGGAGGAACGCAGGCGCGCTACCCCCCCCCCCTTTTAACCCTCAAAAAAAGAAGAAAATAACGAGATACGAACCTTCCAAGAGCCAACGGCTGGTCATGTCGAACGGAACGACTGAAACGACTGGAACAACTGCGGTCGAAGCGAATTTCGGCCGATTAAAAACACCGATTTTCCGTTACGAGCCGAGCGCGAAATATTCGGACGATACTCGAAGAATGATGAGCGCCGACTAAACTGGTCCCACTCGGAGCCGAAACGGCGAAGTGGCCGCAGACGGCATCTAGCGGCTGTTTTTAGAACTATATATATGAATTGATTCTATTTTAGGCAGATTCAATTTTTTTTTTTTATTTTATAAACTAATCTAATAAATCTAATCTAATTTTTTTTTTTACTAATCTCTAAGTAAAGACGAAAAATATATAATTACTCCTAATACACATTGGAACATTGACTGCAGTTCAAAGTGTTTGAGCAGAAGTCCTCGGGTTTTTATTGTGTATTTTCCCGACTAGCACGACAATATTGTTGAAAAAAATTCATGTAATAATGTATTGTAATATTTGAGAATATAAATGCAGTAATCACAGTTTGTTTATACCGTTGTATTTGTTATAATATTTGTATTTACAGTAATAAAAATTATTTGTATCTCGTATCTGATAAAACGCTGTGACAACGTTAATAGAATAACGAACTTTTATTTAATAAAAAATGTATTTCAATATAGATTACAATATTCACAAGTCATATTCATGGTTTCAGCCACTTATTTATATTCATATATATATATATAGTATACATCTTTTTTACAAAATGACAAAGGCTCACAAGATAGTCCTCTTCCCATTGAATAATTCTAACGACTACAATGTATCCTCATATTTACTTCCTTTAACGAAGCTATTTACATTTTATATCGATATAATAATATCATCAGATAAAGTCAAATAAAGCTCATTGAATCAGGCTACCTGTTATAATCTGTTAATTTCTAATCACAATAGTAAATGAATGATTACAATCGTAATAGAAATTGACCATAACTATAAAATAAATAATTTATATAATTGATAAAACAGAAAAATAAAAAGATTGATTTTAAAATTTGATAAATACGCTAAACTTATATCCTGAAATTAAAACTAAATGTTACATTAAATAGTTATATAACACGAATTATCTTAATTTTTTAATTGAATAATAAACAAGGTACTCCTGTTGTAGGGTAGTCTCTAAAGATTGCATTGGTACCACTTTCCCCCAGAGAAATTATATTTACAAATAACCCAGAGAAACATTATATACAAATAACATTTATTCGTAAAATATATTATTTAGTTTATAGTCTAATAAAATGTTATCCATTGTAGGTTAATGTAGTTTCCAGTATAGTATGTGATTGATTGTACTGTAATTCTTAAAGAAAGTCTCTTAAAAAATTAACTCCATCATCCTAATTGAGCATGACAAGAATTTAAATCAGTTTTTAAATCTTATTTCTAAGAAATATAAGACATTAGCAAATGAATTTTAGTTCACTTTGTGGTCAATACAATAATGTTAAGTAGGATACTACCCCATTTTTTTTTATCAATAGTAGGAAACATATATACATATATATAATAATTTAGCCGATCGAGATGACTAAGTTATATAATCTATAATTGAAGCTTTAACTGGTCATTTCCCAGTGGTGTCCACGAAATTAACAACACACTTAAAAATTATAACTTATTTAAACAAATAAAATTAATAACAGTCAATTATCAATCCAGCATCGGATATATATAAAAAATAAATTATTAGATCAAGAATTAATTAAGAAATTATATATATATATATATATATATATATATATATATATATATAAAATCTTCTCATTTTTTTGTCTTTAACATTAAAACATTATTTAAATTAAAAATCGATGCGGAATGTATGAAACCCGGAATGTGAATACTTTTGGACGGTTTCCCGATAAATAAAAGGTCTTTAAAAATTGTGGCAAATATTACCAAATAAACTATCTGTCGTCCATTTCAGCGGCCCTGTGCTTACTGGCCAAAGAGACCAGCTCTAGGAGGGAAGGCCCCTCTTCGATGGTGGAGGCCTCGTCGTCGTAGTAGTAATAGTCGTCGTATACTCCTTCGTCGTCGTTGTAGAGAGCTCCGCCCTTGGCCTCCTCGTCGTAACTGTAGGCGTCCTCGTCGACCTCCTCCAGCAGCTCCAGCATGGCCGCGGCCGGCGCCCGCTCATCCCCACCGGCCTTCTGCTTCTTCGCCGCCCGCTTTATCCTCCACTCGTCCTCGTAGTCCTCGGTCCCCTTCTTCGACTCCTCCTCCTCCTGGCCCTTGGCCCTCACCACCGAGGCCCTCAACTGGTCGAACGTCTCCCGGATGATCTCCGACTCTTCGGGCCTGGCCCTGGACAGGTATTCCTCCTCGAGTGTCGAGAGTATGCTCAGCAGTGTCTCCTTGTCGAACTCTTCCAAGGCCTGCGACATGTACTGGGAGAGAGCGGCCCTGGGGGCCTGGCCGTCGAATCCCGACCTCTTCCTGCGCCGGCTCCGCTCCGGCGACGCAGTCCCGGATTCCGTGAAGTAGGTGCTCGGTGGGACCGAAGTCGTGGCGGGATAGTCGGTGGTCGTGTCGGCGGTCATACCGACGGAATAAATTGGAATATCCACTAGCTTCGTACTGAGTTCGGGCGTCCGATGTACCTCGGCAGGCTCGTACAGGAGATTAGCGTCGACAGTCTCTGGGTAATTTCCCGAAGTGTATTTCGGTTCCCTGTAATTATTTATCGAAGTCTCGGACGCCGTAGGAACATCGTTACTATTCGAGGAAACGGTTTCGGCCGTCGGCTTCGAGACGACGTATCCTCGAGTGGGCTTGATCGTCGTAGCCTCCTGTGTCACGGGGGCGACACTTTCGGTCGGCGGTGTCGTGACTAACGAATACTCTGTCGTAGGCGTATAGCGATCGTTCGAACCGTGAAATGTTGTCGAAGGATAGTCGTACGTACTGTGTACCGGTTCGGGTGAGGACGAAGTCGATGGATACTCGCTGGTCGGTTCAGAAGTGGTGGAGTGAGCGGAGGATGGTATCGTGGTAGAATGGACGTGTGGGGTTGTAGTAAAATGGACGGTTGGGGATGTAGTAGAATGAATGTCCGAGGACGTAGTAGAAGGAATGTCCGAGGACGTAGTAGAATGAATGTCCGAGGACGTAGTAGAATGAATGTCTGAGGACGTAGTGGAATGGACGGGTGAAGGTGTAGTGGAATAAATGGGCGGGGATATCGTAGTAGAATGGACGGGCGAGGGTGTACTAGAATGATCGTGTGGGGATGTAATAGGATGAACGGATGAGGATGCGGTGGAATAAATCGGAGAGGATGTAGTGGAATCAATGGGTGAAGATGTAGTAGAATAAGCTGGTGGGGATATAGTTGTAGTTGTAGAATGAACGGGCGATGATATGGTCGTAGGATGAACGGAGGAGGGCGTCGTGGCGATAGGGTGGTCTGTGGGGTCTACGGGATAAGGTTTCTCCGTAGGTGCGTGAGTGGTGCCTTCCGAGGGTGACGGACCGGGGGTCGTCGGTGGCTGGGGCGTGGTGGAGTGTTCGGAGAGGGTGAAGTGGTTCTGGGCGGTGAAGTGGGCGGTGGTGACCGGCCTGAAGAGCAGGGTCTTCCTGGAGTCGTGGAACAGCGGCCGGTTGAGTGCCCCTAACGAGAGGTAACTGTTCGAATGGTGGGGACCACGATGGCCGGACGTCTTCTTCAGGTCGTGCTCCTCCAGAGGCCTTACGGGGTAGTGGCTGTGGAGGCGGTGGTGGTGTTTGGGCCCCTCCCATTCTTGGCCTCGATACCCGTAGCCGAACCTGTTTTCATTCCTGTGCGAAGGATAACTGGGCCAGATCTTGTGCACACCTGAAACAAGGTTAAATGAAAAAGAAGTATTAAACTCCGATTGATTTTCCAGGTTACACGAGAACAGTAAAGGGTGATACTCGGATGTAATCGAACACGGATGTAACCGGTCTAATCTCGAATCAAACAAGCGCGATTAAAAAGCGAATATTACTAACCCCGGCGGATAGCTATCTATAAAATACCTATACACACTATTAAAACTGCCCATTCAATATGTATGTGCATAAAAAATAGTAATAGTAATTTAAAATGTATTGAGTAATAAAGAGGGGATAGTTCAAAGACGGAAATCATCGATAGGTGAGCTGACGACGGCAAAAGGTATACGCGGTTTTATGCCGCGTATTTACAGGGAATTTATTCGATTTGACGCGAAAAATTTGTTCAAATATTAGGTTTTTCATAATCTACAGCGTGAAAAGAATCCGCTTAGTCTTAGTAGTTTCATCTGAATGAAAATTCAGACGGAAATTCCTCACGAATCTCGATCCGGCTGTATCGAATTTCAGACGTAATGTAAAACAGAAGGAATAATTATTTCGAATGTACGTAAGTCTACCGTTCTTCGGGGCTAGCTGTGGGCTGACAGTGAGTGACACTTGAAAACAGGAAGCGATACCGGACACCTAGCCCGCACCCCACTTCCGCTAGTCTTTCAGAGTGTGAACAGGGATAAAAAAAAAATAAAAAACCAGGTATAATAAGTGTACAGGAAAACGGTATACAGCTAACCCGGTGTAATAAATCCGTACAAATGTAGGTGAGTGATTCGCTTCTCAATTTCAGGATTTAGGTAACGCGGGCGGTCCACCCATAAAATACTAATAATAATCATTTATCAGTATCAGAAACACGATATTAACAACCCTGCCATCGCATACCTGACTTATACTAGATTTATTTCCGAGTCCCCAAATCAGTAATATTTGAGAAATTTCGAATGAACCCAAACATAAATTCTTGATCGACCACGAGAAAGTAGAAAGTTCAAGACACAAAACGTAAAAAAAAATTGTAACTATTCCAATGGAGCTGGATTTTTCAAGCACGGAGATGCAGGGACATGTCGAAAAATGCCGAAAAATGCTAGTTCAATCTATTGCCCTACTGTCTTAAAACTTGAAAGAGTTTAAGATCTATTACGAAGATTATTTTATTGGTAAAAAAAATCATTGTATACATTACGTAGTAAAATGATTTCGATGCCACACTCGTTGCACAATACTGGCTGTAGTTTAAGTATACAATAAAATCTATTGGTATTCTAAACCGTAACGAATATTCAAAAATGAAAACTGTGGATTGCGTTTGTGGAAATTTTGTATTCTCTACCGGATTTCACGAATTGATTTCGGCAAATCGGTAACGTGCACGTGCCAAAACTTCCGGCACAGATAGCTCTTCGAACCACTTCGGTGAACTAAGCGATCTTTCGAATTATCGTTGAAGTTATAAATAATTATTAGCCTTACTCGGTTTCCAGAAGTGGTAGGTTGTGGAGGCGTCGATGACCGTTGACGAGAGGAAGACGCCGAAGAAAAGCAGACTGAGCCTCATGTCGTTTCCCGTAACGGATATCTCTCTGGACGGACGTCTCTTTCCCAGGACCTAAGTGGAGAGGGTGAGCTCTTCTTGGAGGTGGCGGCTGTGACGACCGTTTCTGGGACGAATGTCGGACTACCCCCGGCCCAGGCCCGGTACTTATAGAGGGTTGCCGAGTGACGTCACGGACCGGACCGGGGGGGGTGGAAGGATGGAAGGAGGGAGGTAGGGAGGGACCGAGAGGGGATGGAGTACCGGACAGGTACTCCCGAAGGATTAAAGGTGAACACAACAGGTAGGTTTATTGTTATTGCCGTTCGGACCTCCGTCGGTACACAATAAGAATCGAACAATGGTTGAAAGGAATATATTCCAAAAATATTTTAACTAACCCAATCTTAAATGCTGAAAATTTATACCAATTGAACAGTTCAGCAACAATGGTTTAATGTTTTAAACCTGTAATTGATTATTCTGTTTCGCGGAGGCCCTACACTAAAAAATATGACATTCTGTCTATCATAAAGATATTAATTAAATGTCATAATAATAATAATATATTTTAAAATATACCACGCGACTAAAGCTTATGACAGACTGAGCAAACTTTACAATAATTTCGATTAGAACAGTCTCTAAGGTGCCTCTCAGGTGTTCATAGTTTTGCAGGGTGATGAGTATAACCCCCTTGGAGGGTTTTAATTGTACCGTATTTTATATGCAATTTTATAAATCGAATATTAATTTCAACGTTATGGCAACCAGCACACCGTAATCTGTAGTTTCTGCGCTCAATATTTTGTAATTAATACGACAAAATATTTTCTATCTTCTATCTAGACAATAAGAAAGCTGTGT
Organism: Lethocerus indicus; assembly: GCA_019843655.1. Taxonomy (NCBI): domain Eukaryota; kingdom Metazoa; phylum Arthropoda; class Insecta; order Hemiptera; family Belostomatidae; genus Lethocerus; species Lethocerus indicus. The sequence continues at coordinate 2,484,547 of JACDQD010000007.1, read as the reverse complement.
CATTTCACGCTGCTCCATTCTAAAGGACTGTATTAGTGCAAACTTCGTTTTAACGTTGTGTAGAAGTTTAAAAAAAATCCATAATTTCCGAAAAAAAAAATCATTTTTCACCGCATAATTAACAGTTAATTCGGGGATTTTCCGAATCCCATATTTGAAATAGTAACACAGTTGTCCGGACGAATGCAATATTGAATTTATCGGTATTAATACGTAGTTAAATGACAATATCTATGACACTGGGAATAAATTTTCCCGGCGGAATGTAAGTGATAAAATGTACTATACCCGACCCTACCACTGGATTCAACTTTCATTTCTATACAACCTGTGTTTATGTTTATGTCCATTGTACCGTGTACCGAGTTCCGTTTCAATTCGTCCCCGTAAACAGTGTAAATATTCAGATTTTGCACGAATACGAAATTGAACAGCGATTTTTTCGATAATCACCGCGCTGATATCACGCTGTTAATATTTCTGTTACACTGGAAATTTAAACTGCCAAAGATACCCGAGTAAACGACTCATCCCACCCTCCTGGACCACGAGTTTGGTAACTGTAGCCGCAAAGGAAGTGCCAATTTTATATAAGTTGGGCTTCATATTTTCGACCGCACACTAAGCACGGCGATATATTTTATATTTTCATTTCCCTCGATGGTTACATTATAAAAATTCACCAATTTGGTCGGTACGGTGAAGCTGGTGACAATATTTCCGTTAATATTTTCGACTCGATATTCGATGGTTCGGCCCAACCCTCCAAGTCCAATTCCGCAAGTCCAGAACGGGGTAGAGAAATAACAGACAAATGAATCTGTCTATTTGACATAATATAATATAATTCTGGGAATTATAGGAGAGCCATAGTTCGGAAGATGGTCGAGAACAATTGGACATGTTATATTACCGGGGGACGTGTTACCTGCTGAAGAAGGGTGTCTCTTGTCGAGGAAACGAGGATAGGGGAAATCCCGGGCCAAGCAGTTTAAAACCGATTTAATCTCCACCAATGACCCGGTCTATTATAGGGTACCTTGCCACCTATCTGCCACATACCTTATACCATTATACGGGGCCGGGGGCTAACAGTTATTTTGAATGGGGCTGGTGAGAATTTCGCCGACGGCCGGCTTAATCGATAAGAATTAAGCGGAAGAATATAGTGGAAATTCACCATATTTTGTCCTCGCTACAAGGGTTAAAATGGTTCTTGTAACCAACGTAATATGATATAGTTAGATACTGGATAGAACAGAATTTTCAACTATTACAAATCCACCCCTATATTATACAAAGTACTGTCGTCAGAACGCGTAAAACGTTTCTTCGATGTATACATAATTCAATCTAACGGTCTTAAAGCGCAGTAGATATGAGCTTTCTACACTTGCATATGAAGACAGTTTCGGAACGTCATACGAGATATAAACAGAAACATTTTGAATTGACAGGGCCTGTCGTGATATTTTCATTTCCGCCTTTGAAAACGAAAATTTGGATTGAAATTGGGAGGAACGGAAATTATGGCAAAACTGCGTATTGTCGGTGTAATTACACCAGCGGAATTACAGTAACAGTTTCGAAACACGTGCTCTCGATAGACAACTGTTTGTTTTGAGCAATACGAACGACGTGCGTAATTTCTCGCGAAGTGTAAATTGCATTATTTACACACAAGGTCGGCACTGACATTGTGTCACAGCTCGAGTAGGCCCTCCACCCTCTCCCCCACCCCCACACAGTAAAACGTTCATATATGTTGTTACATGCCCGCTAACAATAAATCATAGGGGCCTATGTGGAATATCCGCGACAGCTCGGTTGCCCAACAACCCCCCTCCCCCAATCGGTTAACTCAATTACACAAGTTTCCCTTACACTGTCAATAAATAAACACATAACTGATCCACCGTTGGGGTCATTAATGGCCGGATTAGTTGCGACGTGTCCGACGATGCGAGAAAGTGCACGGGCGCTGACATTTTTTTTTTTTTATTTTCAATTAAAAGTGAAAACTCGCCAACGCCTAGCCCAAAGTGGCGGAGGAAAACGGCTAGCGGGAAGCAATAAATTATCCCCCATCCCCGTGTACACGGAAGCAATAAAGGCCGGTGGAGAGACCTGTGTCGTAAATTATACAGTTTTCGCCCCCTAAAAAGCTTTCCGGGAATCAAAACTACGCTTTCCGGAATATCCGGTGCATAATATTGTAGACCAGGGGGGAGGGTGGGGGGCGGGGGGTTCTACAATCTAAGACTCTGATTAAAGCCCTTTGCACTCCGGATCATTCTGGATGTCGGCTGCTCCTCGGTGGTTGGCCGATGTCACTGTCACTGCCATAGTTTTTGCCGTTGTTCTAATAAAAAAAAAAAAATTAATAAATCCGCGGGTTGAAAATTTCTAATTGTCATCGCTGGATCTGTTACAAAATGATATTTAACCAAAACTTCCGATTTTCTCACTCGTCAGATCAGTCTATACCGACCGACGCTTCGAACCGGACTGAGCTCAGCTTTTATATCTCTTTTATATATCACAGTGATTTTACTATATTTCGATTCGATGTCTCGCGCCACATTTCACGAGAAAACATCGGTATAAAAGTTGCGCGGAAATAACTCAATTCCCCCGTAATCGCTAATTAATTTTAATGTCCCCCCCCCAGAGGGGCTGGAATTACGATGTCAACACGAGAGGGGACAACGGAGTGCAAAGGGTTAATTACTAGCCCCTTGATTGAACGGGTAGTAATTCCTCACCCAATATATGACATATATATATCGGTTGTATGCTGGATATTTGCCGAATTATCCGCTTTTTATTGGAAAAAATTGGGGGGGGTTAAAATGGTCGGATCGGGACCGAAACTAATATCTGTTTTCACCCGGTGGTATAAACAATAAAAAAAATATTGGTCTTCCTCGGCCCTACGACCGACGCCGCCGGAAAAAATAAAACCGTCGAGGTTCGAAGAACCCCGTCCAAATTGGGCCGCAGAAGTGTTGCCCTTACAAAACGCTTTTACACGTCGTAAGTCGTAAATTTGGCAGAAGAGCGACCACTCCGGCTTGGTGACGGGCGTGGTACGCGAAAATGTCTATTGTTAGTCAAAAATAACGGTTAGTCCCGAAGGGGAGGGGGGGAGGGGGTGTTGAGGACGAGGGGGTGGTTCTCTCCCTCTATCTCTCTCTCTCTCTCTCTACCTGTACCTGATACCTATTATTAAACAATAGCAAGCTCGACTATTGTCTGTACTCTAGTTGAACCCAATTTACAAATCTCTCCCCCAAGCCCCATTCCACCCCTCACTCTCTCTCTCCCTCTCACCTTCTTCCCGCGGCGTTTATACCTGTATCGGCCCAGAATGTGTTTTGCGCAACACGCCTTAATGTAATGGCCCTTTTGACGCTCGTGCGAGGAAAATACCATATTTTTCCACCCATTTTGGCACTTTTCAAGACTCGAAAAAAAGTACTCGCTCATTAGTCCTCGGAAGAAGGCCGGAACTTGGACAAAAACCCTAAAAACCGATATTTCCTTGGAAGGTGATTCGGGGCTATTCGGGAGAGCTTCTTACCGAGCGGAAGTTTTATTCATAGGAAAATATGAAGCTTATCGTTTAAATATTTTCAAACTTTAAAGGGGCGTTCGGAAGGTTCGGACATCTTTTCAATAACAGAACCTTCTTAATTACATAATATTGAAACTGTTAAGGTGGCAACTTCAGGTTTGTGCGCCCTTATGTCGTGCATTTTTTTTATTCGGCGTGTAATAAACATTTCATAAATACTCTATATACAGATTTGAAGATAATAAACGTTCGTAAAAATACAAATAACGCCGTCTCCGTCTAGCGACGAAACCCGCAATGACTTAATTGCCGACCTGATTTATATAGTTATATTTAATTTTATTTAATTTTCTCTATGCGGAATTTCTTTTGGAAATGAAAAGAAAATATTTTATTATAAATTCTACGTAAAACGACGATATTTTGAACTATAAAATATCGGGAGGAGGCTTGTAAATCATTATTGCTTGTATATCGCCTTGCCTATGCTCCTGATGATCGTGTAATAAATTACATATCAACCGGGGGGGAAATTAGCGATCAGGAAACGATCGGAAAAACGAGTAGAAGATATTTATGAAACGGAAGCCGTGTCAGCGCCCATGCCGGTTCACCGTAAATCCTGAACAATGTGACAAAAGGCGCTGTCACTTCCTAGTGGGACTACAAGTGAAAACCGATAATAATTTTCCACAATTTTCCACAATTGTTTCTCTTTTTTATACTGAACGTGACGCTTTCGACAATCTACCCGCGAGTGTAAATTCACAATATCGATTCTGTCGTTACAACGTGAAAAACGTCCAAAAAAAGGACGTAGAAAACGTGTTGACCGGAAATATGAAGGAGAATTTCCACCTTGCCAAAAAAAAAAAAAAATAGGCGAGCGGAAAAAATTACACGCATGAAAATTGTAACTTCGCTTTGTTTTATAACAATTTTGTGTTACAGCAAAAGCTGAAGGAAATTAAGAAAATTCTTTCAGCTATGAAAGGCCCGGTATATATGTTAGGGGTAAACCAAAAGTAATCAACATTTTGACTTTTGAATTCATTTTATTTCGCTAAAAAAGAAACTTTAATTATTAATCTACTTATATATTCACCGATATTATCGACACAACTATCTGTGCCACTTTTCCGGCAAATTTTCCCTCTTGAAGAACTCCTCAAGACCGAAATACATCTTGTCAAATTGTCGATTACTTTTGTGTACACCTAATATATATATATATATATATATATATATATATATATATATATATATATATATATGGGACAAATACAATAATTTATTTCGATATATGTAGAATATCAAAAATTAGACAAAAAAATCAAACAATCCGTGTAATCGATTTGTAGGCGGAGGGCGGTTACGCAATTGACTTGGCGCTTGGGCGTTGAGCAACGCGCCCCTATACCAACTTACTCTACTTAACCCGCAGGGAACACAATTGGTGCCGGCAGTCGGTACAAACTGTGCGCAGAATGAAGCTCGGAAAAGCGGAATCGGTCGGACTTATTCTACTGTCGGTGACGGTGGCCGCAGCAATCGCCGGACGAGAAGAGGTCGAAGCTGTAAAGCCCAGAAGGAGGATGACCAAAGGTCAGTGTAATAATTCCAAATCACCCATTCAAATCCGAAAATCATATCAAAATATAAATTCCCCCGATTAAAATTATCCGAACTGTTAATCGGAACCGTTTATCTTCCCGGGGGGTGGGCCAACTTTGATGGAATTTCTTGTGTCGATTTTCTTTTCTCTGTCCTCTATTTCAAAATTAATAACGAAAATTTACATATTCAACGTAACATCATTGATGGTATATCATTTAAAATTTTGGTAATTCAAAGTAAAAGTGTAAAAATATAACGGGCCGCCAACTAAGTCATTGCGTGTTTCGTCGCTGGACGGAGACTGGCGTTATTTGTATTTTTACGCACATTTTTAACATCTTCAAACCTGTATAAGAGAGTATTTATGAAATGTTTATTACAACATACCGAGTATTCGTCGTCCGTACCAGAAAATGCAGGACATAATAAGGGTGCACACACACACCCGAAGATGAGAAGAATCCGCAATAATTTAGTTGCCAACCCAATATAGTTTAGTCAATGAAATTAACAAGATAGATACCAGTTATATTATATTTAAACGAATATTTAAGAATATTTATTATATATATTGGGAATTTGTGATGTTATTATTTCAGAAATTCCGTTAGAAAATAATCGGCCTTTATTATTATTTATTCTCTGCAACGAATAAAACGCGTGTAGCGAAAAAAATAATTGATAAAGCGCACAAAAGTCAGCAGATTTAACCCTCTATGGGGCCGAATTTTTAATTTAAATCCAAAAAATTGGTGGAACGAAAAATCAGCAATTATAAACATATATGTGCAATGAAAAAAAAATTTGATATTGACATTGACACGAAAAAAGGCTATAAATTATTTGGTAAAATATCGATAAATTGAAATGTGACCTGAAAGTTACATAGAGGGGCAATTTTGGACTTGATGCTGTCTAAATAAAATAATAATTTCTGTTGGAATAATCCGTCGTCAACATTAAAGTACAGTTTTTATTTAATATATCTACTATTTTATTGTTTATTAGAGTTTATGTTGGAATAGGATAACGCTTAGGACGCTTAGGGATAGGAATCTATCGGGCTATACTTTCGTCAAATATTCCTGTTTTCCGGGCGATCTTTGAAAATTTTCGAAAATTTTTTGAAAATCTTTGAAAAGTGATCGCGACGATACCGAGAGTGTTTAAAATTTACGGAATATATATCGGACAAACCGTTTTTTACTCGTGTATTAAATAAATAAATAATCGCACTGTATCCGTCAATCGTGATGCCGATTCAATTATCGTCAATTTCTCCGATTTTAGAAACCGGGCGCGACCAAAAAGAGGTCCCGGAATAGATTATTAACGGCTGGAAAACTGGCGGTGGGGAGAGCCGGGTGTTTTGTGATTGACTTTGGGACTCCCACATGACCACCACCATTTCCGGCATTATTTTGCGTCATTTTTCAGCCTGAAAAACGGCCCGTTTTCACTATTGGACGGTGACGACGTTTCCAATCTAAGTTCCGGGGGTCTTAAATGCCCCGTTAAATGAGCCGGTCGTTATTTGAAACTGACAAAAAAAAAAAGAAATTTTTTTCTAATATAAAAACAGCCAAAAGTCTGTTTGAGATCGAGGCCTGAACTGAAGTTTAGATGACATTACCGCATTTCATAGTGAAATTAGGTGTGAGCGCTTGGGAATCGAATGTACGGGACGAAACGACGTTACAAACTGCTAATTAGATCGATAACAATTAACAAGGTAATATCTTCGAGCCGAGCTAATAATATTATTGTTAAATGAAGACGAAACCAGTCTTTGAATAGTCTCGCGGTTTCTTTGTATTAGTTTCAAATCGATAGAGACGCCATCCAGTGATGGTACTTTTGACCTGTGTATCCGGGGCCTACAGGAAGTCTCTGGGCCGGTGGCGTTTAGGCCGATAACGGATGGGTAAAAGAGGAAAGGGGCTGAACTGAAATGGATTTGGACGTGGAGAGAGGCGGGAATGGAATTTGAGGAAGCGTGATATTGCGACTTCGTCGACTGTCGGGGTATGTTGAGAGGTCATTACGGATTGTTCGGTTAGAAACATACCGGGGGGAGCATTAAGGATGGTACGAAGGACTTTTGACTGCGAGCGATGTTGGATTTCTTGGCGGAACCCCATAGTTCAATTCCGTAAGTCCGTGTCGGTTTTAAAATGGATTTGTATATTGTCAGTCTGTTGACCATTTGTCAGTTTTGATGTCCTTTTCAAAAGAGGTCTCAGCAGTCCAAAATATGCGATTGAGATCTGTCGAGAACATTTTAAATTTTGTAATTTCCTATATCCAGACGGAATGGAGACCACGGAATTTATTCTACCGTGTAATTCAGAAATAGTAATTCAGGTTGATAAATGCACTTAATTAGGGGGGGACGATGTGCCCGTTGTGCCGGAGGACTTATTAAGGACCATACATTAAGGATGGTAGGAAGGACTTTTGACTGGAATGTTCTGGAGCGATGTTGGATTTAATGGCCCACAGTTCTTGATTGGTCCCAGTAACTTGAAATCCGTTCAGATATCCGTCTGGACGGCGTTGTCGTGAACAAGACCGAGGACCAACTGCTGGAAGAGCTGAAGAGGGACGTGGCGCTTCTTGAGAAGCTGGAGTCTTCGGGGGACGAGAGCCGGGAGTCGAGGGGCCTGCTGAAGAAGCTCAGCTTCCTGGCCGGCCTGAAGCTCGGCGGCATACTCCAGAGTTCGGGCACGCTGGCCGCCTCCAACAGCGTCAGGATATTCGGCAAAGTCATGAACACCGCCGTATCCCTCTCCTACGGCACCGCGTCCGATTTAATAGAACCACTGCCGACGGTAAGTCCCCAATCAACTAATAACCCGAAGGAATCATTCATTTTTATAAACGGGGAAATAATTTATGGCATTAACTTACATATAAACCATCAAATTCAGTCACCTTCCTAGGTGTGACATATGTGCCACACTTGAGCGGAATCGATCGAACGGTTTGGAATTGTGTGAGGCGTAGACATGCACACAAACTTATAGTTGACGAAAAAAAGGTAATTTTTTTCAAAATTATATTTTTCCTTTTAATTGTTACTAACAAATTGTACGACGATTGACCGTATTCAACCGTGCAGATACCTGGCGGTCAACCGCTGTCCGAATCCTCTTCGACGTCGGAAAACGGCGGTGAAAGCGACCCGATCCGTTCCTCGGACCGGCTGAAGACGTCCACCGAGGACCCGGCGAACGCGCTAAGACACCACTTTATCAGAACGCACAATACCCACGTCGAGAGGATCAATCAGAAATTCCTCAAAGACAGGTTCACCGGCAGAAATTCAGCGTAATAAACCGACTGAAATAAATATCTTAGTTTCCTCATGCCGCGAGGGAAACTTGGAAACACAATAAAGCCTCCACATCGATTAAGAACCAATTTTATTTTGTAATTTTCAATTTCTGTACTGTTTTTAAATAAACGCATTTACTTCCAACATTTTTGTACATCTGCAGAGTATACTATAATTATATACGATTCCCTGTTGTAATTACGCTGTAAAATTCAATATTTTCACGTAGAATAAATTTTTCAATTTAAAAAAAACATTAGCCCATTATAATTTACCAATTTTTACGACATCACCAAAGAATTCCTTTTCCTGAAGTCTGGGCCAGTTAAACTGTAATTGAAAAATGAAAAGTCAAACAGCTTAGTCATATTTTTAACTCTTTGATTTAAGCATCAGAAACGCTATTTGTCCAAGAATCTTCCCGTTTTGCAGAAGAATCGAAATTTCCTTGTAAGAGTTAGAGTTCAGGGTAAAGTTTAATAGTCGGGGATCGTCTGGTAATTTTGATAATATTATCTTAAATGACGTACATTTTAATTCCATCATTTAATTTTTTCCTGTCCTAAAATAAATTATCGAAATAGAATCCCGAGGCCTGCAAACTTCATTTATCCCGGCCAACAACATATGTTTTTCAATCTATCAGGTGTTAATGTTTCGAAAAGCCAAGTTTTATAATCGTTTTTAAGTTCACGACACGCATCTCAGTGTGATCAGTTTGAAGGTGCGATGAGAGGTCGGCGATGACGTCTGAAAGGGAAACTGCTTCTATAGAAGTCGTTCTATCGTCCCAGATATTTATTTCAGTTTAAATCCATTTTTTCCCTACGAACATTGATTCGAAAAAGAGGACATCGAACGATACGGAACCACTCGAAGGTACTATCGTGTCAATTCCTGAATAAATATTATTTCTCCGGGTTAACGTTCTCTGAGTGTTTACATAAAATTTGCCTAACTTTCAAAAGTATTTGGTGAAATCACATTTAACGCACCCCGGCGTTAGCCCACTTCTAAATAGAAACGCTGAAATGAATTTCCCTCCGCAGGAACAAGTGGCACCCGTACAGTAACATGTCTATTGGTCATGGTAAGAGCCGTGATAGCGTCCGTTATTTTTATTACAATTATCGTTTTACTCCAGTGTTCTTTGGGCGATTTTACGACAGTACGTACAAATTTCAAACTTGCTGTAATTCAATTTTCCCACCGCCGTTTCGCCCTCGTAACGAAAAGTTGTTGTTTCAGTTAGTCAAAACAAAGCAGTCGGACTCTCGAATGGAAGATCTCAGTCCGAAGGAAAGTGCTGGTTTGTATAGTTCATTAGATACGAGTAAGAGGGCAAAAAATCGTTATTTTTATGGTAATAATTTATAGTTCGTTGAAAGCCACGAAACCTTCGAGAATCTGTGAAAAATAATCAGTACTTTCTTTATTATCATAAGTATTTTCTTTCGCTTACTGTAAGCATTGTTATCAGGGCGGTAATACACACGAACTTATAAATAAAATCATTTTTTTCACCCGTGCCATTACAAAATAATGTCCGTAGAAATGATTTACGCTAATATAGTGGACAGAAGGGAGATGCGGACTGGGAGGGCGGAAGAGAGTGGTGATCCGGACGAAATGTCGTCGGACGATCCGAGTATGAGGAGCGCCCCGTCCAAGAGGAGGAGGGACACAAGACACAAGAGCAACGGCCAACCCGTTCATCGAGCGCGCTATCTGTCCGACCGGAAAGACGACGACATATTTTCAGACGAGCCCAAAGACGGTGACGAGGAGTACGCGGAAATTTGGAGAAGTGACCGACACCGGTTACACCACCATGCGGAAGGCGGCCACCGCCTACCAGCCGAGGGCCGCTATCCAGGAGATGGCCAGTCTAGAAGGATCGATTACGCCAGTAAGAGAAAAGACGACGCTGACGAAGAAGGTAGTGACGGAAATGGGAGCTTTCACCGCGAGGTAGGAAATCTCAAGAACGGTTCGACTGGCGGAGAGACCACGGACTGGTCCAGCGGGGAATACGACGAGAACCTGGCACCGCCTCTCTTCCTCCGCAACAGTTACGGCGGCGAGCCCAACAGCCGGGACAAAGCTAAGACGGGAACGAAAATAGCACTCGGCCAAAATAAAGATAAAGGCGGCCCTCGGAGGGGACAACAACATTCGGCCGCCAGTACGGAGAGAACTAGGGAGGGGACGTCCGCGAAGCCCCGTCTGCAAGGCGATAGCGGAACGTCGGTTACGACGGAAGGGAGCCGCGGAGAACGCGCCGCCAAATACAAAAGGATCAGGCACAGATCTTCTTCGATCGAGGACGACGGCCTCGAAGATCCGATCGGCTCGATTGATCGGGCGTCGGTCGAAAACATCACTCCTCTACACGTCATCGTTTCGCCGCCGTTCGGCATCCTCCGCTCGCAGGGCCGAGAACAGGACACTCGTAAACCGGCCGCCGAGAGGGGAGAACCGGCGCCGGCGGCGGCGGCGGCGGATTATTCGGAACTGAATTACGGAGAGGACGGCGCCGAAGGGGAAACGCCAACATGACGCCCGGAACGGTCAACGCAACTTCTAGGACCGGACGGTCGGTAATGTCGCCCGAACGGGACGACGACGGATCGGAGTCGCCTTCGGGGAAAAACTCGTCGTTAGCGGGAAACGAAAGGATGAAGGCGGGGCGTCGAGCCGTCCGGACGCTCTGCCCGACAGCCCGATCGGCTCCTAGTAATTTTAGCCGCCCGACGGACGGCGCCAATTCGAACGTCTCTTTCCCCGACTTCCTGCTCCAGATAAACAACAGGGACAAGACGCAAAGCGGCAAGAGGTACGAGAACGCGTACGCGGATCCGGGCGCTAAACGGACGATCAAAAGGAGGGACGATTACGAACGGGGAAAACCGGACCGGCGAGGCGAAACCGACGAACCGGGTTTCTTGCAGAAGCCGGCCGCCGAGGACACGAACCGCGCCCATAAAGTAGCCAACTCGGTGGTGGATACGGTGCTGATCGAGGCCGACAAGAAGAACATGAGGAGGCAGCTGGGGCTGTGCAGGAGGGGGCCGATGCCGGAGCCGACGCCGCCGGCCGGCGAAGAGGACTCGGCCGCCGTCCAGAACGTGATGACGTGCATCGGCAGCTACATGAGGGAGCGCGGCGGTGGCCGGTGCCTGGCGCCCGACCGCGAGGCCAGGGAGTTCCTCAACTGGATACTGCACGGCAGGTCGGAGTTGGGCTGCTGCCTGCCGGGGCCGGCCGCCGGACGGACTCCTGACAGCGGCTTCCTGTTCAGGGAGGACAGGCACGGGCTGAGGAGGGCGCCTGCCCGCCCCGGGGGAGCCGCACTGGCGGCGGCCACCGTCCTGCCCCGGCGCGGCCCCACCCGACCCCGTCCACCCGGGTACGGCCGGAGACGGCGCCGCCACCGCCCGCCCCACACCCCACCTACCACTCGGAAGACGAGGACGACCGCTACGAGGACTACGTGAAATCTCATATTTCTCGGCTGCTCACATTTTCCGGCGACGACGAGATTGGCGATGATGAAGTTCGGAGGGCGAAAAATAGGCGCAAGTTACGCGTCGACGAATAAAGGGCGTCTCTAAAATAAAACCACGATTGGCGTTCCTTCCTTTTTACCTTAGAATTATATTTTTTAATTCGGGCGGGCCATTCCGACACCGTAATTAATTTTATTTTTAATTTGAATTATTTTATCGAAACTCGATATTAAAAAGTCCAAACTACTTTATCCTCCCGCGCTGAATCTTCGTCACGTCCTGTCCGGAAATAATCCGTACTTCATTACGGCTAATTTCGGTTTACAGTTATCCTAGGACCTACCCAATGTTGATGGTAAAATGCGGGAAAATAGAAAAGTTTTCTGGCTAGAAACGGGTACAGCTCGAATGGGTATCGGCCGCTTTGTACGATCGCCGCGATATTTCAATATCAATATCGAGATATTAATACAGAATTTCGATTGTTGACAACGCTGTCTCCTGGACATTTTTCTGGGCTATATAAAAGATGGAGAAATCGGCGTCCTTGATCCTATTTACCCGACGGTCTGGGAGTCGAAATCGGCCTAATAATGTGATCGCAGCCATTGAATGGTAATTCGGAGGGTACAAAAAAAAAATATGGAAAAGGAAAGGAAGAATACTACGCTCGGTTCTGCAAAGTAATTCGGCGAAATATCGATATATTAGCATCGATTATTCGTGTATGTCGACTAAGAATGCGTGCAGCAAGTTTATAATAACTTTGACCGGATAGAATTTCATTTCGCCATTTGGCTATCAATTTTTCGATGTGGTTTTGAAATGACGTTTTTTTACTCCGTTGATTACTAATAAACGAATAAATAAGAGTCCCAAAACTGCTCAATATACAATACAATTGACGTAGGTAAGTGTCGACCGAGGCCACGATTCAACGAAATATTGATATTGAATAATGTTACAGGGCGTTTTTGAACGTCAATTTCACCGCTCTGGTCATTTAAATGAGAATAACTAAATTGACTAATCCCCAGACCATAAATTATAACAACAATTTCAATACGATCAATTATACAATCATCATTACCAACGTTGTCCCGTTCAAATGCAATACCGTTTTAAATATTTATAGCAGCAATTGTGATGTTAATTGACACTGTCACCACGAATAAATGTATATATCGCTCGGGTTGATATCTTTCACAACACTCGTTCGTGATAATTAGCCTCAATTTCAACGATTTTTTTTTTATTATCACACTAATCGACAGTATCGACCATTTTATCTTGTTCCGATTTATAAATTCATTTTCTACATTTTATTACGACGGATTCTAATTATTTAGAACGACGGGGCAAGAAATGACAGAGCCTGAGTGGGTCATGAACCCTAACGACTATTTCGAATTTTCCTTCTGTCAAAAGAAGCGAATTTTATTCAATAAATGCATATAGAAACACAAGGAAAAATATAGTAAAGTGTTGTTTATATATATATAATTGTAATATAAGACAATTTAGTCCTTATCCTATCTGTTTTATTCATTGTCCTGATCGTTCATCGCCGCTTTTTTCAGTGAATTATCGACGAAGACGTAAACTACAAAAAGTCGGACGCGTTACGAGTTTAACTCGCATATTTAGGCGCTGGCAACAAAAAGTGAATTATTTTATAATGCCTGAACCGTTTTGAACTGATTTGATCGAAATTATGGTGAAAATATCCTACACAAACCGAACGAAAACTTAAACCGCCCGCCGCGAAAGGCGGGAATCCGTTTTGAAGACTGAATCGTGAAAGTGAAAAAGTGAAATTCTGGACATGTAATAAATGATTTTTGCCTATTTCCTGGACTGTTTCCCGGAACAACTTCTACCGAAAGGCGATCTGTAATCGGGGAATTGAAGAATGCACAAACGTTTCACTCAGACTCAGGCTTTAAAGACGTTTTTCCGTTTTGACATTTTGCAGAATTACAATTAGTTTCCACCCCGTTTTAATCGTTTATTCGCTTGCACCAAAAGAAATCGATGTGAATTATACTTGTTACGATTTGCCCAATTATCCCTTCAACTATAGGGTCTGTTCGGTCTAGGCTAAATACGTTTAATGTATTGACTGGAAGGAAATTGTATTTTGGGATAGCGGCAATAAAATCGTCAACTTACTACTACCCTGTTGAGTCATAAACGTCGCAATGGTTCTTGGCTATGGAGTAAATCTACGGGCAGCGAGTGGATTGAGAGCTTATGGAAAACTTTGGAAGAAAACCTTAATCTATTCGTTACCTCGATGGAAAAACCCCTGGCGAAACTACCCCGGCTTTTCCCAACGGTCAGGACAAAATACATACAAGTTGTTTTCAAGAAGGAGTCGATGAACAAGGAGGATGTGACACAACCACGTCTAGTTTTCGGCGTGTTCGGCCCACTACACTGATTTGATTAGTTTTGGGCCGGTTGCAAAAATTGAAAAGAAGTATGAGAGAGAGAGAGAGAGGGGGTGGAAGGAGACAAAGGAAATTGAGAAACTAGTTGGGCGTGCACAACCACGGTTTTAATATGCACATAATGTATGATACAGGCGTTGGACGGTATATTAGCCGGGCCGCGCAGGCCACGACAGCCACAGTAGTCGCTGACGACTACTAGCGATATCATCGAACTTCCGACGGTCATTAAATATCAAAGTAAGTCCAATATCATTCCGAAGGAGGCGGTCCGGTTTTTCCTCCGCCGAGTACAATAATTGAACGGTTGCACTTGCTCCTGTTACGATCCGGCGTTGTTATCCCCAACTGGAGACGAAAATTTCACCCGTCTATCGGATACGGTTGCGAGGGGAAAAAAGTATTTCATCGAACGGTGTCCGCAGGTGCGTCGCGATGTCAGACGGCGGTCCGGTTGCGCGAGAGGCGGAGGCGATCGATGGCGACGCCCAAGGAGTTGGTGTGGAAACGTTCGAGCGGAAAATCGTCTGGAGGAACGCGT
The DNA here is from genome assembly GCA_019843655.1 of Lethocerus indicus. Lineage (NCBI taxonomy): Eukaryota > Metazoa > Arthropoda > Insecta > Hemiptera > Belostomatidae > Lethocerus > Lethocerus indicus. The sequence goes on along the minus strand of JACDQD010000007.1, from coordinate 2,469,513 downwards.
TGGGTTTCCTGGCGCTGCACATACTGGCGGTCTACGGCGCCGTGCTCCTGCCGCACGTTCATCCTCTCACCATTGTCTGGAGTAAGTCGCACCGAGGAAATACCTCGAGGAAATTCGATTTCATACTGGCAAAACGGGAACGAAGAATGTACTCTGGAAGAGGTTTTGGAGAAAGGATTTTTTTCCCATGGGATCGGAGGGAGCTCAGGACCTCCGAAAATGTCTCGGAGATGTCTCCACCGAAGATATTTACAGTCGGAACGCACAAAATCATTCTAATACCGATATGAAGTCTCGTTATTATATTTTTCTATCTATACAGGTTTTTTTTCAATCCTCTATAATGTAACGTTACAGCAGTGGCGCTGTCGTTCTTCTCCGGGCTGGGCGTGACGATGGGGGCCCACAGGCTGTGGTCGCACAAGTCCTTCAAAGCCGTCCTTCCTCTCAGAATTGTTCTTCTCGTCGGCCAAACAGTCGCCGGACAGGTACAAATTGATTCGTTGCACTTTCAGGATAACTGCCAAAAATAGGTACCGGGTACAGTTGGGAGCGCCGACACTGTACTCGAAGCGCACAGTGTATTGCTTGCTAAGTTCGATCGCTCCTGCGATCGTCTCCGTCTCCGTTTTGCCGATTCCGCTTTCGGCTTCTCGCCGTCTTCGGTAGGGCCCCCGTCAGTCGAGCGTATCGGTAAAAATATGCCGCCGAAGTGGTCCTTAGTGGCCCACCAGGAGTAGCCTGCTGACGGGCACCCGACCGAAGAAGATGGCGAAACCCTGGACCACCAATTCAATGTTTCAAATGTTCACTTTCATACAGTTCTTTATTATTATTGAGTACAAAAATTTTAAATTCTGCATTTCACCCAGTTGGGTGAAGTGCCCAACCCCGAGTTTCTTACCGGTCATTTATGCCACTGACGGAAATAAGCGCCCAGTACTATTTTTTACCGGCCGTATTACGTCATTTTGTAATTTGGCGAGAGTTTCGTCAGAGAATATTCAATCGATAGGAAAGGAATTAATCGGTGAGTTCAAATTAACACACAAAGATTGGCAATTGAAATTCGCCCGGGCGCTTCTTCCAAACCGGAGGTCAATTCCTTAGAAACGATATTGGGCGGCCGATGTGGGGTAAACTGGAATCGTTTTGTCGGACGAAAACAGTTGGGAAATGTCTGATTATTAATTTCTGAATGTCGGACAGAACTGTCTCTGGGTCTGGGTACGGGACCACAGACAGCACCACAAGTACAGCGACACCGCGGCCGATCCCCACAACGCCAGCAACGGCTTCTTCTTCTCGCACATCGGCTGGCTCATGTCGAAGAAACACCCGGACGTGATCAGGAAGGGAGGCTCATCGACATGTCCGACCTGGAGGCCGACCGCTGGGTCATGCTGCAGAAGAAGTAGGTCGCCGCCAGAGTACACACACAGTGGTTTAGCGGATGGAGACACTCTGTTAACCCTTCGAACCCCTTTAATAACCTTTAATCTCTCTCTCTGTGCAGCCACTACAAGAAACTCTATTTCATATTCGCCATTATGATCCCGACTATGGTGCCTGTACTACTGTGGGACGAGAATCCGGTGCACGCCTTCCTTGTCGCTTACATGTTCCGCAGCATCGGTGTCCTGAATCTGACATGGCTGGTCAACAGCTGGGCCCACCTCTACGGCACCAGGCCCTACACCAAGTAATTTTATGTATTCGATTGGATTTTCATCCATCCGTTTTTTGACCCCGACCGCCCGGATAATTGAAACGCTGTCGATGTTCCAGGGACATTCTGCCGGTCGAGAGTTTCTTCGTGTCGAGGTTCGCCCTCGGCGAGGGTTGGCACAACTACCACCACAGCTTTCCCTGGGACTACAAGTAACTGTCCATTTAATAATTCCCGCCCAACTCTTCTTGAACGTCTTTTACGGGCTACAAAAGATGAGACTTTGATATGTATTTTTTTTTTTTTCGAACAATTGCAGGGCTTCGGACTTCGGCTCGCCGTACAACATCACAAAGTGGGTTGTCGAGAGTTGCGCCTCGATGGGCTGGGTGTACGACATGAAGTCGGCGTCGGAGGAGATGGTCAGGCACAGGGTGATCACAAAGGGGGACGGAAATCCTCCCCTGTCGGCCCGATAACAAGATGATAACACACACATATATATACACATACACAGGCACAAGATCACCACATACCCGCAGGTATGCTAGTCATAATAGGGGCCCACAATATATACCTTCTGCCTTCTTCTTTTTCTGTCCTTAGATGTGTTAAACGCTTCCGAGAAACATAAATATACACCTTCGACACAACTGCCTACAGGCATATTTATGACTGCCTAGAGATGCGCTGTCTATTAGTCAGTAAATATTTAATCGTAATTAGTTAAATTATATTATAAAATGAAATTGTAAGTTGTTATTTTGTTATAGGCCGCAAGGCAGAAGAAATTTATATTTTCTTAATTATATTTTCTTTTTTCAAATTTTTGGTTTTCTTTTTACATCATACAACCTGTAGTATACTAATTCATAAATCCGATATTGCTGAAGCGATTAAGAACCTGTGGGTTCTCAAATCCTTCTATTATTTAAATTTCATAGGTAATGCATGTTAAATGTTAACGTTATGAAAAATATTTATGAGTGGACAAGGTAGTTTTCATGTTTTATCCATGGCCATGGCACATATAATATGTATACTATAAATGCAAACACTGCATTGAATTTTTCTCATTTATGTACCGAAAAATTCCACTTTCCTAGCTCAATGTATAACATCTTAATTTTAACAGTGTAACAGGGTGTGAAGGTTCAAATTAACTACAAAATAATCGTAGGATCAATTATAAATGCGCTTATTTAATTTTTATTTGTAAATTTTTTCTCAAATATACTCGAACAAAATTATAGGAAATATAACATGTTGGCAAAAATTAGTTCATCGTATGTACACAGAAGTTAAAAACAAGAAAAAGGAATTGTACACAATATCGAAGAGACAAGGCGACAATAATATATATTCACATCCAAAAAATAACATAGTTTCTATACTTTGTATAACCGAATATATAGATACAAATTTATCTGTAATTATTGCAATAGTAATTGGGGCGAAACGGAAAATAAAAACACAGATGCAATCATAATATGAAGCCACTAACATCATTTTGATCATACAGGCCACACAACAGTTCGGAAGGCTAAAAACATCGGAATTAATATTTACATTTTTATTTATTTTTTTTTTTACATTTTACATCCTTTTGTTAATAATTTACGACGATTATAGTTTACATAAAAACCACTGAGATCGATCGCATTTTTTTTTTATATTTTATCTAAACAAACAATCACTAAATATCAGTTATTTTCGATATAAAATTAAGATTGGGATATGTGTAGGTGAGTTGTGTTTGTGTTGTATTGCTGTAAAGTGTACACGTGCACATAGATATAAAGAAAAACGCAATAATAAAGGTGCAGACAATATTTTTTTTTTATATGCAATCAATTATGTGTATATATAAACAAATCAAATTACATTAAGAGTCCTGATTTCTAGACTAAATTGGGTTATATGACTGAATAGATTTTTTTCAATAGAACAGAGCTTATAGCCATTGTATTCATACAAGTACCTTATTTATTTAGTTTTATATTTTTGAAATTTAAGGTTTAATCTTTAGAGCATTAAATTACTAACCGGAACAGGTCTAACATTAGACATCGATCAGAAGTTTTATTTGTGTATTTATAATGTATATATGTATATATATATATATTGTTTATATACACACATATATAAAGAGAGTGCAAGTTAATCCAACTCACAAAGACCCTTCACAAGAGACCCCAATTTAGCAATACGGTCATTTCAAAAATTAGAAAATAAATTACATTTATTTACAAGTTTGAAAAAGCTTTCATTTTGAACAATAATTAATTAAAATTTTCAACTCTCGATCGTCTCTCTGGCATTTTTTTGTTTGCATTTTGATGCAACACGTCAACAAGGAAAAAGAGAAAAAAAGAGAGAAACACAAATATATAAACACCGTGCACCTAAAGGAAAAATATTGTATATGCATATGTGTATATATATATATATATATATATATATATATATACATACACATATGTATATACGTATATACAATTGACTAAAAACATAACATGTTACGATATCACATACAAAGACAAAACAAAAAAGGACAATTGTTTTACAAGAAGAATTTTTCAGGCACACTCTACAATATTGAAAGCAGAAATTTATATCCGGAGCTAATAATATAACACAGTCAACGACAAATAAGACAGGAAATAGGGTAATTTTACAACAATTAAGAATTTGAAAATATGATACTCTAAGAGGGTAGCCAGAAGTGGGTTCAAAGGAATTAGTGTTTATACGATACAAGATTGTTTGTGAAGAGAAATAATTTACAAATTGTTAAAAAATATAAAATGGCATTTGTATGTAAATAAATTAATACATAAGGAACAACTGAAAAATTGATTAATCGAGATTTATTCATCCGTTTAATTTAAATCGACAAACTCCCAATAATATTGAAAATTTCATTCAAAATATGTTATTATAAAAATATATAAGTTCTAATATTTTTGAAATATTCCCTCTAATTCTGGATTAAAATAAACCGCTTTTTTTTGAAAATGATAATACTTAAACATATTTTTAAAACGAAATACAAATGCCATAAAATTAGATGAGAAAATACATTTTCAAGTTTCTAATCGTTCCAATTTTAACTATACTATCCGCGTTAAAATTTTCGCAAAGTCGCAACTTATCATTTTGTGGTAACTTAAAGGTATCAGCCCGAAATTGCTGGCTACACAAGGGTAGTGAAAACATACATACGTATTTTCAGAATTTAGATGAATGGGGGATGGGGTTGTACTTCTACTGGAACAACTCATCGCATGATTTTCTACTGATTCAAAGCTATGAACTTAATCGAAAAACATTTCATAAAAAAACAATAGGATTAAGGCAAAAAAAATTCGATTTAGTTACAAATCAATAAATGCGTAAATAAATTCATACACTCAACAAGAACAGACAATGTAGGCACACAGGACATCTAGTTTATAATTGTAGGCACTTACACTGTCTAGATTGGAAAATTTTATTTTTCTGATTTTATTCCCTGCTTTTTGATAATTGTTTTAAATTACAAATGCAGCTTTTTGTTGTTGTTGAACATTCTTTTTTTTTTTTTAAAAAAAGAAATGTTAATTACATTTTTAAGGCAACGACAAAACAATCTACAACAGAATTAGTTACACACCTGTACTTCTATTTGTTATTTTAGCACTGACAACAAGAGAGATTGCATTGAAGTATTTCTGCCAGGCTTTTAAAAGCTTACAGTCCCATTGCAGTTTTTATTAAAATTCTAATGTGAATTAATTTAAAAGAGAAAAAAAACAATAAATAGGAATAAAAACTGACATTTGGCATTATGTTCATACAAATACAGCACTATTCTGTATTTATTATCTATTTTTTCAAAAATAAGACCCACAATAAAAGATGTTTCAGAAAATATATTCTCTATTCAACCTTTCTTGGACAAATCACATCTAGAACAATATTGCAATAACCGATCCCCCATTTCAGCATATTTATATATATTTCTTTACTTTGTTAAGCAAACATTTTTAAATAGATAAAGATTATCTCAAAATAGATAAGATAAACAAAATGGAAGGATTTTATATTTTTAAAAATATATTATAACGCTACCTTTCACTATTGACTGAATTCAGTCATACTTGTCCCCGAAACCTGGAACAATATTTAGCTTAAAAACCAAAATAGAATCGGTTTTTATTTTCACAGCTTTGTTGAAACTGCATAAATTCTGTACAATTCACGGCATAAATATTACATTAACGCATCTACCAGGAGTGGGTTTAAAGGGGAAGACATTATAATACACAATCTCTTAAACAAAATATACATATCTAATCTGGAATGCAGTTTATAGTGGATTTCTCGGTAAAACATATCATTTGCAACATGTACATACAAGAATGTATTCCATTGTAAATAGGAACTTTATCAAACAAACTGAATGTAATGTTCTTCCCCAATTTTTTACATAATATTTATGGCAGTTATGGTATTCTGTTTGTTTTCATCTAATTGGAATAAGCCCCTTGAGTTTTAAAATACTGGGCCTACTTTTGAAAGGTTGTATATTTGAATTCAGATAGAACAGAGAAACTTTCCAGTATATATTCACTAAAGCCTGGTAATAATGAAATTATTACCCTAGTTAAATACCTTTTGAACAAAGATTATGACAACTATTTGAAAGGCTACGCTTTTCCTATAATATTGGAATATATTAACCCCCTCGGGGAAGAATTATTGCCACTTTAAATGCGAACTTTGAATTTCAAAAAAATGCTCAGGATATTTTTAGTAAAAAAGAATTGGCTACAATTCATAAAAATAACACTACTTCTTGCTTAATTACTCGATTTTTACTAATTCTATCTTACTTTGTTCCGAATTGAATAGAAATAAGCCTCTTTAGAATAAATACATTTGGAAAAATAATCACATCAGGAATTATTAAAAGAAAAAATCATAAAAGAAAACCTGCAGATATTGTCCATTTATCAGAGAAAATGGTTAGAAAATATGTTTACCATCTATATTTCATAGTTATTTTTTGCTGTCTACAGTTTCTTTCATAGTTTCTAGGTAATAACAATTTTCTACAACTGAAAATTCTGTCCTGGAGGTTTGAATTAATGCACCAATAATTTCCTTCTTTTTCAGTCTTTAGATTCAATTTTTTGGAAGTATCAATCATGTCTGCTACCTGACAATGTGGAAGAAGCAAACATTTCTATCACTAACAGATTAAAGGAAATATATTATTATTATTATTTTATTAATCATTTTTCCGGTAAACTCTGCCACAGTGTGGAATAAAATAATTTCCATCTCGGGCAAAGAAAAATCATGCTGAAACTTTGAAATCAAACTATGTTTGACTCTTACAATTTGTGAATGTTGAAAAAATTCATTACATAACTAAACAGACTTAATTGTCGATGTTTTGACATTAATTTAAAACCGGATCATGTATGACCCTACATTGTAAAATTTGTACAAATTTCATGTCAGTAATGTTAAACCCCAATCCTAAAAGGATTAAATATCTCTTGCTACATTTTAGTTTAGCTCTCCTATGGAATTCAATATTCTTCTAACCAGATATAGGTTCACTTTGTAATTTTCAAATTTAAAATCATATCTTTTTCTAATGATTCCAAAGAGGATGATGTTAATTTCCGATAATGGGGGATCACAATTTCTTTCCTAAAATTTTATGGGAGGATATAAACTGAAATGCGAAGCCGTTAAACGGTCTTACAATAAATATTTTGTTCGTAAAACAATATTTTGAATATATTTTTGTATTCGAATTTTTTTTCTAAAATCGATTTATATTGAAGCTCAGGTCGGGAAAGTCGTATGCTGCAGTGGTCTAGTTATAAATCAGAAGAAGAAATATGAAAAAAATAGAAATAGAAAATAAAAAGGAACTTAAATACAGATGAAGAATTTTCAAAAGACGGTCGGTTTCAAGATTTCCTTTTTGGATTGTGTAACCTCCTCCTCCTTCTCCGCATCACATAATATACTCATCGGCCATCCTTGGCTGTCAGTTTATCTATCAGTTCTTGAAGCGGGGCCAATTCCCTGCGGTCGATAAGACTGAATTCCTGGTTAAAAGATAATAAATTATGGAGATGTATAAATTTTAATAATTGCTTAAAAACGCCCTCCCACCTATCCGACTAAACAGATTTTTTTTTTCTCCAATGGAATAAATGATTAGACAGCTTACAATTCACGATAAATTTACAAAAGAAAAAAACAGTCTGGCTTACCTGAACAAAGAATATGAAATGTTTGAAAGACGTATTGAGATGTGCTTCCTCTCCAAGCTGTACAACTTCGGAAAAGTGTTGATGATAAATGTGCGCATACACCCTGAACAATCTTTTCAAGATTGTTTTAGCTATTGATTGAAAATTTTTAGGGAATGGAACACCTATAAGAACGGAAGCAAATCAATTATGACAGGAAAAAATATGACAGTTCATAACTCTACAATTGCCAAAGTCCTGACAAGCAGTATAAGGACTGTAATAGAAATTACTGAATCCTCTTTTATAAATCAGGAGAGCAATAGCACAAATATATTTATTTTAAATTTTCTAATCCAACCGCAATAAGAATATGACCCTTAAGCGTTATCGACATTATTTAATAGAAGCAAAAAATGAACATTATCTGGCAGGACAATTCTGTGTAGCATGCAGGGCTAAAGTAGAGTTTACAAAAGGGAAGTAATTAAATTGAACAGAGGTAGACTGCCTGCTACACATTGTTCATATAAATAAATACTTTCTACACTAGCGGACACACGTGTTCTGATTTTATGGCGTTATTTAAAGTAAAGATACAGTGAAAAAAGTACCTATTTTGGAGGGGAAGAGTGTTTCATCGTCCAACTGGTCCTGCACCCAGGTCATCAGGTAATCGATGTACTTGGGTGCCGAACACTTGATGGGCTTTTTGACCGTGTGACCGTCGGCCCAGTGGTATTCATACTTGGGGCCGGCAGACATGATTGGACAACTTTCCTCGGTGCAGAACTCCGTTATGGTACCGTACAACATGTTGATCTGGTTGAAAAAGTCGACGGCTGAAACAGACCAAATGTAAACACACAAATTCATAACGGTGCTTCAACACTGAGGATATTATTGGGTGTCTATGATGTATGACCTGCAACGATATAACGCAATTAATTAACGATTACAGTTAGGTCTGATCATATTTCATCACTCTGAGTCTTATGAATTGAGGGTACATGATTATTAAAGTATGTACTAGAATAAATATAAATTTTAATTTCCCATAACACAAAATTCTACCGCCTAAATTCGATCATAAATATATAATAAAATAATTAAGTGAAAATATTTAGTATTATGGTAATCCTGGCGACATTAAACCCAAAAATGTATGTATGTACAGTGTGCAAAAAACGATACTAAAATTGTTCATTATTCATTAATTTTATGAACACTACACATTCTTATCATTAGTAACAAGTAATTCCGTTGGATGTTATTTTGATGCATATATTTAACTAAAATTACATATTTTAAATATGTCGTGCGTTTCAAACTCCCAATAGTCAAAATACAATTAGGACAGCGTCCCAATTGAAGGTTATATGTGTGGCGATCGCAGTAACCTAAACTGTGCCAAAAATAAGTCTGAATGAATTATACTTCACATGGAAACAGTGGTTCAAAAATATCACACTCTGTCGAATTCGCATATCAGATATATTTTTATATTTGAACACATTTTTTTGACAATTTCCTTTACAAACTGCCAGTTTCAGAAATGTTTGTTCTGGAAAATCACTTGTTTATTCACAAAACGGCAAATAAATGTTATAAGTGGTCTCTAAATGTACCAAACTTTTACCATCGGAGAAATATAACAAGTCTTCCGAATTAAGAAACTTCAGTGATACACAATTTATAAGCAAACAAAATGGGAAACACTGACATACATAATTTTCATTTCCTTCCAATACGAATGTGACAATAACAACTAAGCAGGAAATTCCCTGACTAAAAAACATTATACATTTATTATAAGAATCACTCCTAGTACATGCACTTGTGTACATTTTATAACTGTTTTATGTCTATAAACTAAAAATTGCAAGAAGAAACATACCATTTAAAATGACATTCAATTTAACTACTTTAAGAGCAAGATTTTATTCTTAGGATATCACTGACTTGAGAATGTTACAATCATCCTAACAATATGAGATTTCCTTTGGAAATTCACTTGAAATTAATTTTAATGGAACATGAAGACGTTTTCTTCAATGTAACCAGTTCTTTTAGTCAGGATAATTGTCAAATTATTTGCACAACGTATAAACGATGCAGTAGATTATTTCAATAGAAAAAATTCAAAAGAACGAACTTGTTGCACTTGGATACAAAACAATGGTCGTCAGATTACAGAAAGTAGAGACAATGAGTAGCTCCAATTATGGGCCCTCAAAATCCCGTAACTCGAACAAAACAAGTCAATAAACAATTTACACTCTAAAGGTATGTAAATATTAGACTGGAGCTAAGCATAAAACAAACAATAAACTTTTTCATTACATCATCTTAATGATAATCTGGATTTCATTCGAACGATATTCTTCATAACATTGTTCTTCCTTCCTGAGTAATGTTTTCACTTGTTAGACGTAACAAATACGTAGAACATACAATGTCGAACTACGAATTTAGGGTAGTTCAAATTGCGCTAATCCCTTAGAGTAGAAATAGCGGAAGGGCAATCTGATGACTGTATGTGAAAATGGAAAGCGACTTACTGTTGACTGCAACCCATTCATTAAGGTCTTCGCCCTCCGGCAGTAGGACGGCCTGTCGCAGATTTCCTGAGCCCAAAGTTGTTGCCGCATGTTTCATCAGATCATACTGGTGTGTACCCTCCGGGATGTTCTTTTTCGGTTTGAAAGTTTTCGAAGAACGGCTCCCACTAGAACAACAAGCCTCAATTAAAAATATACTCGCAGTGATTTACTTCGGGGACAATCGTTTACGGAATCGAAGAGCTGAATTTAAAACGAAATCTTAAACTGCAAAGTCGCTATCACAGTAATGACAATGAAAATTTACGTACAATAGGAAGCTCATTTTGAGATTTTTGTGTCGTTCTCGAAGAAGAATTCGTTTGGAGGGAGGCCTATTATAAAATTGGTACGAGTTCACGAGATGCGCACTCTGACTTTTGCCCAAAGGTCATGTTCTCTAATAGTGTTTTGGAAACAAATTACATTTTTTTCCTGGTGCGGAACGAGAAATTTATTTGTCAGCGGTCAGTGGTCTCCGATCAGCTGATGTCGCCAACATTTATCATGTTTCCCAACAGTTAGAACTGACAACCAAATATTCACTAGTCCTATATGTAATTCTAACAATACAAATTATACCTATACCCGAATGAAATTTGAAAATTTAACAAATTACAATTACATTTTGAATAATACGAAGATTACAAAATAAGGTTTACATGTAATCCTAACATGTGAAAATATCGATGCGTATTACAAAATTGTTAAAGGAATTCTATATTGAAGAAAACGTATTTTTTTATTATATCCTACCATAAATATGCAAATTATATTTGGGTAAATAGAAAAAGATGCTAACCCAACCAATAATTGTTTTTTTTTCGAACTGTTAAAATAAATGATAGACTCAATTGATTTAAGTAGTTTGTAGCGATTTGAAAAAATAGCGTCGATTTATATTTCTACCTCTGCACGAATACATTGGATTGCCGATAATTGAAAAAAGGAATACAAATTAAATGAGTAGAAATAGTTTAATAAAAAATTATCTGTGCGTAAAAATGAAGGCAGAGGAAGGTTGATGATTTGACCCGAAACCGTGATCACGTGACCGATTTCGACCAATCGGAGGGTGCGGTTTATCGGCGTCTCTCTCTCATGGGCCGGCCTCTCGACGCCATATTTACGAAGCCATCACTTGGGAATTCTCTCTCTGTCTCTCGGCTGGCGCTGCTCGTTCTCTGAACGATTTTCTGTGAGTTTCCCCATCTGTGTTTCGTCTCCGCCTGTACAAAATTCCGCTCTCCGATTCGCAGCACGCCCAATTAACGATTAATCGATACGATATATTTTCTTTTGCGCTCGGTTCGGTCGTCGTCGTCGTCGTCGTCGAGAGGCGTTGCGCGTTATTTTTCCCCCCCACCGGAGCTCGGTTCGGCGTCGTTTGCCGGCGGCGTTCTCGCGTCTCTCGCGCCGTTCTCTCTCCGCCCTAACTTTTGGACCTATCGTTTTTCACGTTGTTTATGGATTCTGCGAAATCGGGAAAGCCGAACGAGTCGGCCCACCAGGAAGGTATAAATCCCGAATGCGTTCGTCTCGCGCCATTTCTTTGTGATTTCGGCGTCGAAATATTATCCGTTCATATTGATTAATAGTACAAATTTTATTCGATATTAAATTAACAGAGCATCCGTAATCATTTAACCAATTTGGCAAGTGTTTAATTACACTCAATTTTTTACAAAAACAATTTTTTATAAACCGACTGAAATATCCTTTTTTTTATATATATTTCGCCCTCTAAATTGTTGCTTATTTTCCGACGGATGCTCTGAAATTATATTAGTGGTAAATATTTTGATGCCCTATTTTATATTAAAACCCCTCCGATTGAAGTAAACGTTTCAGATATATCCCGCACAGTTCCAATATTAATTTATTAACGTTTAATGTTCCACTAATATTTTCTGTTGGCTGATTTTAGAGAATAGCGACATGGGTCAGTCCGGCAGAGATGGTTTACACGACGACGGTTTCGTCGTAAAAGTTCGAGGCCTTCCCTGGTCTACGACAGAAGAGGACATCGTTAAGTTTTTTTGTAAGTTTTACTGCTTTTATATATTTTTTATACCAAAGTTATAACTATCTATAAGGTGAATTATTTAGATTTAAGTTTACCGATCCAATTATCCGAATATCGAAATATTTTTCTATTTGATTGTTAAGGGATAAATCATACAAGTTTAAATGTGAGTCCTTTTTAAATATTAACGTCATATATCTTGGCCATTTGCACTAAACTACTTTGCGCAAACTACTAGTGCCATGGAGAGTTGGGCGGAGCTAAGTCCAATAATTTCGGATATTTTCAGACCATCGTGACTCTGTGACTTGGGGGATTTTGAAACATTGAGACTGTTTGTGGTGTGAGATCTATTACCACTGTTGGTCACTTAGGGTATTTGGGTTAAGTTATAGATTAAGCCTAAATATCCATTATGTTGTGCTAATGCTTACTTAAAACGTTGGGTGGGGGGGAGGGGGGAACTAGGGGTCATAATTATTTTTAAAAAGTATTAAAATTTCCCCGTTAGATATCTTCGGAAACAATTTAAAAAAACACCACATTCAGATATTATCTTCTCTCCATTTACAAATAAATTATTAAAGGATCGTTTTTATTCCGTACGATTTTACGAATTTAAGCGACATATCTGTTTTTGTGTTTGTCTAGCTGAATGCAACATTAAGAATGGTAAAATGGGTGTACAGATGACACTTTCAAGGGAGGGCAGACCTAGTGGTGAGGCCTATATTGAAATGGAAACACTCGATGATGTTGACTTGGCTTGCAAAAGAGATCGTGACTACATGGGACACAGATATATTGAGGGTGTGTATCTAGTCTAGGAGTAATTCCCAATTTACAATTTGTCGTCTTTCTTACTATTAAAGGCCCATGAAGATTGTACTGTATTTTCTTCATTGGCTGGAATGTTCTTGATCTTAAAATTAAAAGTCATAAGAACTTAAAAAATCTAAACCATTCATTAATAACTTGGTGGATATATTTCTTTTTGTTGATCGATCATTTTTATTTTCCATTATTTTATATGTAATATACATACCATAAGGTGCTACAGCTCTGTGTCTTTTTGAACCAATAATGTAATCTACAAGGGCTTTATAAGCTCTTATCAAAGATATGATTGTCTGTATGTAATCTCTTTGTTGATTAACCAGCCAATAAATGGCACTAGTTATTCATTAATTCATGAGAAGGTACAATAATGAAGAAACTGGTTCTCGGTTTGTACAAAAATGGGAATGCTACAACATATGTTCAAACGTATATGATATGGATGTTAATCTATACGAAAACACAAGTGCCAAATTCATTGAATCATAAGTGCACAACAGCCACACTTTAATATAATAAAAAATAATTGAAAAAAAATTGTATATTTTTTCCTTTTAAGAAACACAGGAATGAATATCCTTTTCTAAGACATTTTGATTTTTTAATTCTTGCTCGTGTTTCAGTATTTAAAGCAAATAAATCAGAGATGGAATGGGTTGTAGAACGTTGTGGACATAATATGGAACAAAGTAGAGATGATGCCTGTGTCCGACTAAGGGGGCTACCTTTCGATTGTAGCACTGAAGAAATTGTTAATTTTTTCAGAGGTATGATATTTTTTCTTTCTGCTTGTTCTCTAGCATCGAATCAATTATTATTACTGCCTAAATATAAATGTCCGTATATGATCAGAAAAGTTTTAAATTTCCATATCGTTTCTGGAATTAATATGGTCAAATCTAACCCTTGTTTCTGGTTCTCTATATATTTTAATTATATATTTTTCTAAATACTGGCACAATTTGTGTGCAAAATTATTTTATAAAAAGACCAAATAAGTCTATAATAATGATTAATTATGAGTCCATTTGCCATTTTCTCATCAACAAATCAAGCCTAATACATTGATTTTTTTTTCTTTTAGTAATACTCAGAGATTCAAATTTTGAGACTAATAATAATAATTATTTATTTTGGTCTACACTTTGAACTGTCTTGTTAATTCTGTCCATTGAATTAAAAACTGTTTGCTGGTCATTTAATGTGTGATGCTGTTAGTGTTTCTTTGGGCATATTATTTTATTAGTATGTATTTTATATATGTTTTGTGTAGTCTGAGCTTGCACTGAAATGTCACTGTGGTTGTCTGACATTAGTTTCAACACTAATATTACATATATTATTGATAAAGTAATATTACATATTGAACCTGAAGTTCATAATAGTTTAAAGTCTGTTATCCAGTCTCATATTCATTTTATTTGTCTTTAAAGTCTGTTTCCTACTAATTAACATTGATATAAAATTTCATAATTCATGAAATATCATACGTTGTTTTATATGAATGAAACCATTAATTCTCTTTTATTTTGTTTAAATATATACCAAGTAAACTAATATTTGTGGCTATTTCATTATGACAGATTTTTTGTATATAAGGGCAATTAAAGTCTTTCTATCTGAGTATTTTGATAGCTTTATCATTACAGCTTTGATACACACTCATTTTTTCCCCATTTTGTGTAGTTTTTTAAAATTAGTTTTGTAGGTTTGTTTCATTCTTATATTGAATTAAAATTTGACCTTGCACTAATATATAATGAAAACAGACTTTACAATTTGCATTTTAATATCTTTTAACAGTGGAATTTTAATTCTAAAAAAAAAATTAAATTATCCTCTCCCTTAACATTTTGTGCAATGCTAGACCTACACATACATTTATTACATTGTTGTTCACTTGTCTCCATACGCAGTTCTATAAAGGTCATCGAAGATTTTGAAACAATTAGTATTGAATGAAAAAAGGAAATTGAAAATATATTACATATTATTGACTATTCAGGAGGAATTTTATTTTTCTTTATTTAATTCTAAGTTAGGATTATTAAATTTAAAATTAAAAAATCTGGCTATGTGTCGGTTACCTGGGGAAAACTGCGTATGGATTTCCCCAAAGGGTTTTGTTTGGGGAGAAATTGGGAGCTGGAATGATGAGAGGACTAAAACAGTACTGGATGAAACAATAATTTTCATACTATATTATAAGCAAGTTTAGGCGGATAGTTTTTGTTTTTTACTGGCACGATTGTGTTTTCATGTTTTTCTAATACATAGACTGTTTGATGCAACAATATTCTAAAGGGTGCTATATTTTTTAAACATTTTTCCTTGTTTTAACGACTAATTCTTCTATAGTCCGTGCTTAAAAAAAGAAAATCTATCCGGACTGACACCATTTGTTTTATATATAATAACAGATTTAAAAAAATAAAACTAGAGAGAAGATTAGTTGTTCATCACCTGGTCCAACTCTTCATTCCGGCTCAAGGTTTAATATAATCAATGTTATCTCGGAAAAAAAAAATCAACTCCCAAAAGGTTAATTGTGTGTTTAGCTCTCACTATTATAGCACATGTGTTGTATAATTATTATTTATAAGCCACGATTAATTATCGGGTTGTTTTTTTATTTAATTTTATTTGATAATTGTCCTAATGTTTTTGTTCTCGATGATTGAATTTTAATATTGTTGATGATGATAATGATGATGATGATGATGATGATGATGATGGGGAGTTAGAGTAATACTATGTTGATTTGAAAAAAAAAAAAAAACTTTAAAAACAATCCAAACAAAAGTTGTGGACATATATGTTGTGTGGTTGATTGTGGGATAGGGCTGGAGGTAGTTGGGAACGGGATAATTCTGGCGACGGACAACGGCGGGCGACCCACGGGGGAGGCCTACGTTCAGTTTGTTAACAAAGAGATGGCAGAGAAAGCTCTGCTCAAACACAAGGAAAAAATAGGACACAGGTGGGGTTCAGAGTACATCGCAACACACTCGAGAATAATAGAATCTATCTCACTCTCTCTCTCTATCTCTCTCTCTCTCTCTTTGTGCTTTATGTATATTAGAGACAGCAAATAATAATAAAGTAGAGTATGAAAAAAAAAAAAAAATTACAATGATGGAAGATGATGAAGATGTGTGGAGAAAGGAAGGGTAAAATTAAAAATAGAGACAAAAAAAGTTAAATAATAAAAAAAAAAAGGAGGGCCACCCACCCCCCGCAAGGAGGAGGGATGTTGGGGGATGTGGAGGGATGGATGATCATGATGATGATGATGATGATGGTGGTGAGGTGAGAGATGGTTATGTAAAGAAAATATGAGAAAAATGGGGAGGTAGGTGGAAAAAATTTTCAATAATACAAGAAACAAATTTTTTTAAAAAAGTGGAAGTTTATTTTATTTTTTATTCTTTTTTTTTTTATAATCTTAAGTTCATTGCTAGTATATATGTATATTTTTTTATATATATATACATATATATAGAGGCGTGAATTCATGGGCCCGCTCACACTGCTCCTGCTCACAGTCCCCCTCGCTAATTGTATCATGTTTGGGTACCAGTTCGGTTCTTGATTTCTTTATCGGCTTTGGCTTGGCAAAAATTTTGTACCACATGACATTTTCTGTAAGATTCTATTATGCGACAAAAATTAAATTTTGATGTAACAGCAAACTTAACGATATTTTGTACTTTATTTCTTTAATCGTTTTTCTGTGACGGTTTAAAATAAAATCTGTCGGTATACTTTTTGGCGATGAGCAACTGTTGATCACTATTATGTTTTTTGTCAAATTAAATAGTTAAATTAATGTTTGTTGTACAGTTTTTTTGTTGAGCCTTAATATCGATAAGTTCTAACTTAAAAAAAAAAAAGAAGCATTTTTGTGTGTTGTGACATTGATCAGATTTTAATTAATTTGTTCAGCAAAGAATTAATCGACTGCTTGGATTTTTACAATATTCAGCTTTCTAATTTTTTTTATAAATATTACGTCACTGTTATATTGTTGGGTAGCCTTTTGTATTTTGAAAAGTTAAAAATATTAATTTATTTTAAATATTCTCATTTGTCTAATTAACGACAAATTGGTTGGTTCTGCGGACTGATTTATTTTCTCAGGTTAGCTGACATCTGCCTTGTCGTGTGACCTACCCTGCAGTGACTAGTCCAAATCTTGTTCACTTACAATTATAATGGAAACGAAGTTTTTTTTTTTTATTATAGAGTGTTGAATGATATGTTGGTCTTGTTTTTCTTATTATTTATTTCTCTTTTTTCCTAAAAACGGTACACAGTTGAGGTGGGAAGTGGTAGGTGGGTGGGGAGTAAGTACTTATAATTAATTATCAAATGATTAGCGCACATTATTTTGCTTGCATAATCAAGGGCTTAATTTATTTTATATATTGCGTAATGATCCTTCATTTCATCATTAAATTAGTAACAGTTGAAAGAAGTAATATTGTCAGTAGAATCCAGTTGTGTTAAGTTATAATTTTCTTTCAACTTTACGTTTAAAAAAGAAATAAGAAATTATAAAGTTATATCATTAATAAAGAGAAACATAAGTGTATTACCTTAAAACAATGTGCGAGTAGGGGCCTATTTATTAAAATGATTTATTGTATTGTGACCCGCAGGTACATAGAAATATTCAGGAGCAGCATAGCGGAAGCGAAGTTGGCCGCTGGGCCGAAGATGAGGAGCGGCTATGGCGGCATGAACCAGCGCCATGCCCCCTATGACCGCAATGAGCGTTTCGGAGGACCCAACCGCTACAACAACGCCAACATGTCGCGTAATAACCAGAGAAATTTCAGAGGTAAATCATCATTCCGATTGTTAAAATTCAAGCCAGGTGTCAAGAAGTCACTTGGTTCGGGTTGGGAGGTAGGAAGTATTGCAACTTGTTATTTCGGAGTGTAAAAGCTAGGATTAGTTAAGGGTAAATTACGGTACATTATGTACTGTGGTACATCATTTTAATAAAAATTTAATTTGAGAAGCTCAAAGGCCCAACGAATATGTCATTAAGACATTAAGATCGAATATTTAATTCGGTTAAATCTTATTGTCGATACGGGACACAAAGCATTATTTGTTCACACTAAAGTCTGTGTGTGTATAAAGGTGCTGCTGCCAAAGTCAATCGTGTTCCAATATTAATTTGGAAGTTTTCTGGGTGTCGGAATATTCCCCATATTCCAACAGCCTCGTTCCCTTCCATACAGTCGATATTTATTAATGCATTCAGAATTAATATTACCGTTTGTAAATATTTCATTACAAACTCGAATTTCTTATCGTTTCGTCATTAATTTAATAATCGATAAAGAAATAAATATACATTTATATTTTATATAATGTATAAATATATACATTTATACATTAAATATACACTGTTGTACTTTTCCATGCCATCAATCGTTCAATATGTTCAACCATATTTTTGGAAAAGGAAACTTGAAAGATTTCTAATATTGACGATTTATCATCAATATTTGCTTTAGACGCCTGAAAAGGAAGTTGCCACGCGACCTAAATGATTAATAAAATGTTTAAACAAATAAAATAAAAAAAAATTAAAAAGGGGGAACTAGTGGGTTTCTCCTCTAATTGTTGACTATTGTAGCTAGTGATTTCATAAATGTTGCTTGTTCTATAATTTTACAGTTGTAACAATAAAAGAGACAACAAACAAATATTTGCTTTAATTCCTGGTAGATTTTCATCAAAATCAAAATCTTTTGGAACCAAATTTTGTACCCTCCAAAGAAATTGAAGTACTGTTCACCGCGAAAGGGTTAACAACCTCAAAATCTACAAAACCGTATTGAAACCGACGTGGGCATATGGCGTCTTGCATCCAAAGACTTGACAATAAAGGTCGATAAATAAAAAAAAGAAAGACAGTGTAGTATTTTATATGGAATTCGACAGGTGGTCAAGGTTACAACGACTTTGATGACGGGCCTTGGGAAGGGAACGTTTGGGACAACGGTCCGAACATGAGGGGCGGCGGAGGCGGCGGCGGCATGATGAGGGGCGGTGGAGGCGGCGCGGCGGAATGATGAGGGGCGGAGGCGGAGGAGGTGGGATCAAGCCGCTGATGGCGTCTTTGGAGCGCGGGGGAGGAGGAGGCGGCGGCGGCGGCTGGATGGGGGCCCGGCGGAGGTCCTTCGGCGCCTGCACACTGCATACACATGAGAGGCCTACCCTTCAGAGCAACACAGGCAGACATCGCTGAAGTAAGTCCGATATTTTTAACTTATTTAATTGTGGCCACTAAATAATTCGATTGGGGTCAATACAATTGTACATAGAAACTGTAACAAATTCGAATAAATTAACAAATATTTTTATTTGATATACCTGTTTTGTGGTCTGCGAGGGGTCGGAATACTGTAGATTTCGTGATGTTTCTGTCTCCTCTCGCTGGGGTTTGGTCTTTGCTAGACTGGTTTCGGCCATCTTCAGTAGCGCTGTGTTAGTCACTGTCAGCACTTTGGATGTTTTTTGGGCATCCTCACTGCACACTGTCACTTTCACATGTACTGTGATGACTTCCAAAGTGCTGACAGTGACTAACACAGCGCTACTGAAGACGGCGAGCGGCCGAAACCGGTCTAGCAAAAGACCAAACCCCAGCGAGAGGAGACAGAAACATCACGAACCTACAGTAGATATTTTTATATTATGCAACATTTTAATTTAGAATTTTATTAGTCTCGATTAATGGAAGTTTAGTATGAAAATGAAATTTTGTGTGAATTTCATATGAAAATGTTGTATTTAAAGTTTGAATTGACTTAGACCACTTTCATAATTATGGGCACATATATATAAATGGTGATTCCTGCATGCATTCCGGCCTATTGGCCTTACTACATATATATACTTAAATATTATAGTACATCGATCGTGAGTTTTTAACAATATTGTTGTGACAATCGGGAGAATATACAATAAAGACCGGAGACCTTGAAGCTACTTATAAAAACTGTAGTTTTGTATTAACGTTGTTGTTTGACAGCCGGTAAGAAACGTTTATTTAATATACTAATGTATTGTGTGTTGATTATAGTTTTTCCGCCCCGTAATGCCAGTGAACATCAGGATACTGTACGACAACCAGGGTCGACCTTCGGGAGAAGCCGACGTAGAGTTTGCCTGTCACGAAGATGCAGTCAAAGCTATGACCAAGGTACGGTTGAATATTTTCCTTTTATTTTTGGATTTCAGTATGCTGGATGAATAATCGTATAAATTGTGTAACGTTGTTATAATTTTTCCTATTAAATTTTTATTGCGCAGGACAAAAGCCATATACAACACAGATACATTGAACTGTTCATTGATTCAACACCGGGAGGTGGTGGAGACAGAGGTTACGGTGGAAATAACTTCAACAACCGCAGTTAGTATATTATTTATACTATATTATATATTTATATAAATTCTGTCTGTACAACTGCTTAATGGATTCAGATTTCGAGTCTTCCAAATGTACTGTTGTATGACTCATAAAAAATTTATGGGACAATGAGTTTCAGAATGAATTGGGTTTCCGGTTCTTCCTAAATTTAAAATCAAACAGTTGAATTTTATTGTTTTTTATTATGCTCAAGAATTATTTATTATTCTTTAAATACAGCTAAACTTTAGTTGAAATGTTCTCATCAAGCATAATGCATTATGTAGACACTTTAAGTGATTTGTATATTACAATATATATTATTATTTGTATATTTTTATTTCTTTTTTTTCAGGTATGGGCGGTTTTCCAAGAAGATACAATAATATGGGTCTCTAAAATAAGACACAAAACTTGCATATTTAGATTTTTGACTCGTCACTTTTCAAATGTGTTTTTGTCTTTTAAAAAAAATCACATTTTTTCCCTTTTATTTTTGTTGTTTAAAACAAATTGTTTTTTAATATTATAAGCAAATTTACGAAGGTTAGGGAAATTTGAATTGAACAGGAAATGAAACTGGAAAAAATATATACAAAATTATCTTGTATGATCTGTTCCACATTTTTGGTTTCTCCTTTCCTCGTTTCTAATAAAATGATGTATTAACAGTTTTAATTTAGTTTTTTTTTTTTATTTAAATATAATTAAACTATGTACTTTAATTCAAATACACAGTACTACATGTTTTTGTAATTGTGTCAGTTTTTTTTTTATATCATTTATGGTACTCTATATTTTAGAAATTTCTTCTTGAAAAGCTTACAGTTCATGAATGTCTATATGAGACCAACTCTGTGGTTCTGACTGACTACATCAATGACTAATTTTACTATTAAACGTTTGTTGTCTTGCTATACTTAAAACATAATTATTAATTAATGAATGTAAATGCAGTAAGGCATGTGCATGATTAACAAGTTTGGACGGTTAATTAGCATCTGTATTGTTGTATGTACTTAAAAGCCGAGTCACACATTTGAGCTTTAAAATTAAATGCAATCAATTGCATAATAAATAACAACGGATAGGTGAAACTAATGTAAACTAATTATTCATTGAATTCGGTTTATCATTGCGAGGAAGAAATAATTAAAAAAAACGAATTGTGCCATATGTGCTAAATATGTATTACCTTAGTCTAAGATTGGTAATCTTAGAAATCAAAGGTATTCTGTGGATAGAACAAGTCTACAAGTTTATGTTAATAGCGAGTAGAAATTGTTTCAATTTTTTATTAACACTAATACTATAATATTTGCTGTTTTGTACTTTAATTGACAAAATTAAATATATAGCATTACAGGTGTTTCTGTCCTTAATTCCTCTATGTTGTACAAATTTCATTCACGTGTATATATATATATATTTGTATTAGTAACTTGGAATAATAAAATGTGAATTTAATCCTACAGAATGTCAGGTGTTCAACATCGCCTTAACTATTTATAAGGTTTTTACAATTCAAAATTAAACTTTGTTGTCTATAAAATCTGATTAGATATGACTTTGTATGCGAAAAACTGGTATATTTGTAGAACATATTTGAATAATTTATATAGTAATTTGGCTCTCAAAACCTTTACCTCTGTGCATAGAAAAACATGGGATTGTCCACTGGGTTTAAGTAAACATATTTTTAAATTTTAATATTTAAAAAAAAATGGGTTCAGGAGATTCAACCTGTGCTAATTTTTATTAATAAAAAATGAATTTGTCATCCCAATCTTGACAGTGTAAAACATTATGGAAAATTCAATTGGAATATTCAAGGGCCATGAGAACTTGTAAGTAATCTCCTTGCACTTTTCTGTGTCCTGATATTTTTCAAATTATGAAATTTTCATATCCGTTTTTTCGCTATTTAGAGACGATGAGTGGCTCGATTTAAGTTAAATAACTCTTCGAATATAGAAATAAAGATAGAATAACTCAATTTATTAGTGTTAAAAATAAAAGAATTTGATTTTATTGGTACTGAGAATGGAATATAGTGTATTAAACTAAATAATATATTCAATTAAATCTAAACATGGACAAACAATAAAATTGACGACAGTCAATAAAATCCTTGTCCCATTCTAGCGCCAATTTCTTGTAAGGTATTGCTATATTGTAATAGATATTTAACTTTAATTGAGCCCATAAATAGCTCGGAGGAAACTCCAGCTCTTCTGCTCAATACAATTTTGGCAGCTGGGATTTAATTGCACCATATTCCTCGTTCCGAAGGAAACCATAACTATTAGCAGTAGAAAATTTTGCCGACCAGAGATTTACGATCAACCTTCAACATTTCAGGCATTAAGGTCTTTGACATTATAACTGCTGTATGAATCGGTACTTGTTTATTACTATCTCATATACATGAAATTCTCATTAAACATACAGAACTATTATTCCTGCATTACGTAACCGGAGAATGGCGTCGCCTATGGCACGAATCCAACAAAGCAACGGTCAGTTTCAATAACTCATATCATTGAAATGTAGCGTTATAAATGCAATATCTTGTAAATACAAGTTGACTGTTTTGCATCTCTTTGCAATCTCTTTTTGAAGTTCTTTTATAGCTTAGAATGAACTGGGCTCATGGCATGCTGAAGACGAAGGTTGTACTTATTGAAATTCGACTCGAAGATCTTCCCCGACATCGATTTAAATATGTTCCCTTTCAAATATTTTTTGCTTTTAATCGAGTCCAACTTCGGCTTTCTTCGATTTCATGATTCTGCCTAGATCATTAACAGACAATATTGATGTTTCCATTTAAAATAAATAATTTTTAAAATATGAAAAATTAATTTGATAGGCTTTATGATTTATTAGTTGAAAGAAAATATAGTGCCAAGAAATTTCGTATTGAAATACGTAATTTTCCTTCAATGTTTTTTTTTTTCCATTCAAACTCGTTATCCGATTAGAGTTCACTATTTCGGATAAAGATTCATTTAATAGACCTGTCTAATTTTCATTCCCGAATATAATTTAAAATATACCGGTGAATTTTTTTTCTCTTCACCTTCATAGGGAGTGCTTATTTCTTTAGATCGCTCATACCTACTTATGATTACCTTACAAACTAACTCATTTTAACTCATTCACGGCATTCTGCCACGAACCGCCTCATGCCAGCGGAATAGTTCCATGCGACGAGTCATATTTGAAGGGAAAACTTTCAGAAAACTCTTGGGGAAACAGAACAAAAAACCGCGTGGATGATAACTCCTTTTTGCATAACTCTCAGTATACTCTTGATTGTATTGCGATGCTTAAGATTTTTTTCGTAATTAAAAAAAAATTAAAATAAAAAAAAACAACATAAATAACGATGACAAAGATAAAATGTTTGTCGTTAGCATGAAATTGTACGTTTCTATTACAAAATTATTTTTTATTTCATGAATGCGATAATAATTACAACACACTGGTAATAATATCCATTAATGGAATGATGTCACCACTGCCATATATATTATAACTATTATATAACAGCAATCATTTTTTTCTTTTTATGAAACGATTTCATAAAAAAACCGTTTCCAATAAACCCCAATTGAGTACACAATTTTATTTACACAATGCCATCTAACATTCATCTGGCACCTTCCAAATATCAAAAAGTTCTATTCAAATTGAATTAAATAGTAATAAAATAAAATCTAAAAAAAAAAAAAAGAAAATCTGTCTTTTAATCACATTTACTCACATAAAACGTTTAATATTTAAATATATATAAAAAATGCGTGTAACTGATTCACTTTAAATGCTATAAACAAAATAACAAAATAAAAAAAAAAAAATGTTAGCAATGACCAACGAGAACACAAAATGTTTTTTTTTTTATTTTAAAGTTTTCTGCTTCAATTTTGATTAAAACATATCTGTTGCGAGAAAACATTGGCACGTGAAAATGCCCCCAGTTAAACTGAAACCAAATTGCAAAAAGTGAAAATCCATTTTAAATTATTCCTTCATTCCAAGAATCATGTCTGTGCTGGATCAGTCATTAAAAGTTTATTTCATGTTTCTTGCTTATGTTGTTGTCTCTTCGTTCGGTTTGTTTGTTTTTTTAAATTTAATTTTTGTCTCATTAAATTAGTTAAATTTACGGAGGCGCTAACAGTTGATTGCGTTATGCCATCCTTATGCTCTGTATTATCTGGAACACGGCTGAAACACAAAAGACCGACAAACTTTCAATTCAAACTGTATAATATTCAAAATATATAAATGCCAAATTAGAAGATAGGAAATGACGCATTAATTAAATTCTAATTACCTAAAATATTTATTTACCCTAATATTTTGTTCATATTTTTCTAATTTATTTATACTTTTCCCCGAAAACGGATCTAATAATATGAAATATTATAGGGTTCATATTCATGTCATTTTGATCCTAAATCTATAAAGAAATAATTTAGACATTTATCAAAAATGTCCAGCAACATATTAATATATGGCACAAATTTATTGCTGAAAAATTAGGAGTAAATTAATTACAATGTAACTTATGAAAAAAATCAATGTCGCTGTAAAAAATGAATTTTTTTTTCTATCAAGAGCTTAAGGGCAAAATAGTGAATGAAAATTTGAGAAGTGCTCTATTGGAGGACGTTTGTAGACTCTAACAGAGTACTATAGAGCAAGTTCATATTTTTCATTTAAAACTTTTGCATGTTAAGTTTGTAGAAATGAGAACATCGGATATTCCATTATGCATTCTTTTATTCATTGATACGAATAAATTTTATTCATCTAAATATTTCAAACAGAGTATGTTTGAAGATTCCTGCACAATTTCGGTATTGCTGTTAGTCGTATTTGTCCGAAACACGACGTACAATATGTTGAATGTTGAACACTTGCACTGAAGTATTCGTAACATTGACGGGCCATAAAGACCGGAACTAATTAACGACAATATGCGCCGCAGAATGCTGTTGTTATTTGATCAGGTGTCTTCATTAATCCAATAAAATACTATTTAGAAAACAGCCACTCTGTTTTGTTGTAAACAAATTTTTGATTCCGTCCGTCTATTTTACCAAAACACTATATTATTCAAATCGTAGATTGCATACCTGATCCGCAGACAACGAACACAAACAAGGCCAACAGCCAAGGTCCGACAGGGTATTTTTCATCCGTGGGTTTCTGTAAAATAAAAGGAAGAAGATGAGGAATAGTGTCAATTTAAAATCACAATCAAACAAGATATACGGTCTCAAATATAATTTTTTAAGTTATCCGTGGGTTTCTGTAAAATAAAAGGAAGAAGATGAGGAATAGTGTCAATTTAAAATCACAATCAAACAAGATATACGGTCTCAAATATAATTTTTTAAGTTATCCGTGGGTTTCTGTAAAATAAAAGGAAGAAGATGAGGAATAGTGTCAATTTAAAATCACAATCAAACAAGATATACGGTCTCAAATATAATTTTTTAAGTTATCCGTGGGTTTCTGTAAAATAAAAGGAAGAAGATGAGGAATAGTGTCAATTTAAAATCACAATCAAACAAGATATACGGTCTCAAATATAATTTTTTAAGTTATCCGTGGGTTTCTGTAAAATAAAAGGAAGAAGATGAGGAATAGTGTCAATTTAAAATCACAATCAAACAAGATATACGGTCTCAAATATAATTTTTTAAGTTATCCGTGGGTTTCTGTAAAATAAAAGGAAGAAGATGAGGAATAGTGTCAATTTAAAATCACAATCAAACAAGATATACGGTCTCAAATATAATTTTTTAAGTTATATCTTAAAATTATTTTTCAAACTGAAGAACCAGATAAATATATATAACATTTACTAGGTTTTGTCTACAAAATTGAATAAATTTTTCAGGGGAAAAATTAAGAAAAACAATGAATTTTGAAAAATTGAAATATTTATATTCAGAATTATGTTTAAAATGTAGACACTTTCAGGACATCGAAATTAAGCGTATTATTTCACAATAATAAAGTGTAATGCAAATTGCACTGAACGAAAGATAGACAGAAAATATTTTGCTATTGACTGTATTTTTATTACTCTAATAAAAGTATATTTCGATATTAATAATACTACTTCGATATTTCAGTATTCATCAAGTGTCTAGATTTAGGAATTACAAAAATTATTTATGCATATTAAAAGCGGTATTCAATTTTTCTTTCGACAGAGTCCAACTCCAATGATTCCGAGTCGCATTTAAGATCCCTTAAAATATTCGTTCGAATGATTGAAATTAGATAAAAATGTAGAAAATAATAAAAAAGCCAAAAGTGAAATTGCGCCTAAAAGATAAAACTGTTAACCCGTCCAAATAATAAAACCTTGATTGGAAATTTTATCTAATCAACTGAGATGCTGAGCATTGCCCAATACAACCATTATCAACCTATTTCAACCATTTACATTGTTTATTATCGCATAATTTATTTCAGAATTGTTATCAACGTAATAATCGGATAAAACTGCAGTGATTGGGAACAGCTTCACTGCTGCTTTAAGTAAGATAGGGAGAGAAATTTTTATTCGGGTCATTGAATCCGTAAGTGAAATGAAAAAAAATTTCTCCTCAACTTTCATTCTACGTATTATAAAATAAAACAGCGCAATAAAAAAAAAAATTCTGAAACTGATGCAGGAACATCCGTTAAGCTGTCTGTTAACGGACGGCATCCCGGGGACAGTTTCGACTTTACGAATAGTCTAACGCGAAAAGTAATTTTATGTGATAAAATACGTCCCAAAAAACGTATACAACCGTATTAAAGGTAGAGATCGAAGACAGCGGTCGGTTAGCGGGTAGAATTTTGAAAGGTACAAAGTGCCATATTGACAGGTGAGTCGGAGTAAGTTTCGCCGGGTACAAATCGAATAACGACTATCTGGCGAATAATGACTATCTGCTACCGACATCAATGAAATATTAAACGGTACTAATTTCGAATATTTAAATGGCCGAGAGTGTAACATCTTTGAAATATCATCCTACACCGAATAGGCGAGTGGGAAATCGATAAATAAATATTTGACGATAATTGGCGAATTCAGAAACTCTGTCGATTTTCCAAACTAGCCGTTTGTATTCTGTCGAATTAATGATGGTAATGAATTTTATTGGTAATGATTAAATTTTATAGTTACGACAAGACTCCATGTAGCAGAGCGGTGGACATATGTTAGCCGAAGGACTGACAAATTTTCTGCGTTTAATTATAATACGGGGGATTATAATTAGATGCTACGTTTAGAATCGCAATTCGAGTATCGAATAAAAACTTTTCGTGGAAAACATGTTCTATATTGGTGGTGGAGCGGAATGGAGCGGAAAGTGGCAAAAAAAAAAACTCGAAATATTACTCAGACAAGGGGCAGAAATGTTCGGCCCACTGTCTGTAATTTGGAAATACGTGATAAAACGCCGAACGTGTTAGAACACTCACCGAAGATTTGGGCACGTTTCCGCGTAGAGTCACGTTCTTGCTCGCCTTTTCGTTGGCGTAGCGCATCCTCTGTTTTGCGGCCATCTGGTCGGTCTTTCGGGGGTTTTTCTCTCTCTATCTCTCGGTGTCCGGCGAACGGCGTCTGGAGACGTAATAAAAGTAAAAGTCGTTCGGACTGAAATTCTGTAACGTGCTCGACGTGCTACGTGTCACCGGCCTCGTCGCCGACCAGTAAACAAAATCTGCCAACACTACTCTGTTGACGTTTTATACGGAACCCCGTACAACCAATAATGATGCCAACTCAATTATATTTTTTTTTTAAAAATCTTTCGATTATCTCTCTGTACAATTGAAATATCATAGATTTACGAGTTTAAAAATATTCGAGAGATTATTTTCGACAACGTAATCTTATTATATATTTTATACGAACATTTCTCGAACCTATAATACAGTACCATATCGCTATTGGACGTAATTCAAAACTATTTATTGAATACGCTTTCAGCATTAGTTTATTTAAATTAAATACGAGATAGTAAATTTTATCGGATTAATTTATAGAATTTCAATGTTTTTTTTGGGGAAATCAAACTACCCAGTAGGACAAATATTGATACCAACTCAACAAATTAATTTCGTGAAAATCCTAAATTTAACACGCATACCTAGTGAGTTGGACTCTGAAAATTAAATAGGACGCAATGAAATGTCAGACTATTTTATAAAAGCGTTCAATTGATCAACGGAGAAATTTCGTAACAGGAGATTAATTATTGAAGGATAATATTATGCGTTCGATTTATTTTTAATTTATCGCGCGATTTATGAAAATTTTGAAATAGTTTAAAAATAAATAACGATTTTTTCTATTAAATAGGTGGCGTAGTTGTTTATAGATAAATTAAATTTCATTTAAAGTGGATCGGGTAAATTTTCAGGTCGGCGGTTGGGAACCCAGCCCGTTGTAGTTTATCAACGGGAGGTTTCACAGTTATTAACCCATTTGAGATATGTTAATCTAACGGTCGTTATCCGCTATCGGCTGCGGTACAATTTTTCCTCGCAGCGTTCGGTCTCGTTATGAAAGACGGAATTTTCAGCTAGTGTCGGACGTCGTCGAAATAAAACTGATAGAATTTTTAAAAAACCAAAACAACAAAAAAAAACCATGGTGGTGTTGAGCAAATGTCAGACACTTCGGACTTCGTGTATGGAATACGTCCACCCTTGGACCAGTTCGTGTTTCGACGCATCCTACAACCTGATGTTCGACGTCGCTCGTGAATCACTCAGGATATACGTGACGGCCTATTTGGTAAGCCCGTGTATATCACGAACAGGACCACAGTAACAGTATTTTATGCCCTCTTAATTTTTTTTTCTACGTTATTACTGCAATTGATTTATTTTTAAAACGCCACAAACGATTAGAACACGGTTGGAACAACAATAAACAGCTCGCCAAAAGTCTCCCGGAGGTTGAAAACTACCCAACTATAACAGCCCATCAGCCGGGCAGTAACTGTGATATTATATATATATAATGGACAAAAAATATTTTATAGTTTCAGAGTAGAATTTATTTGCGTGAATTCCATTTTAAAATCGCATTAATAAACGGAATGTCTACGCCAAAGTCATAGTCCTATTTGCGAATCCGAGGTATTGTGTTGACCGTTGTTAACGTATTGTTAAAAACTCAACCGTTCGAATTTGAAACAAAATATGTAGGTCTGATATTGCTTTATGATTTTTTTTATGATGTGTAAAGAAACAGGTGGGGCCGATTGGGGATTAATTTATCGGCGTCAGGTTTAAGAGCTGTCGGCGCTTTCCGTTAAGTACCTTGTCGAGTCATGGTGATTCAGAAAAAAAAAACATATCAATATGTTCAATCTGATTAGACTGTGAAAAAAATGTGAATTCAAAGTAACTAAAAAATAAAAATAACGATATTCATATCAATTAATAATGCCAGAAAAAAATGAATAAATGTCTGCGAAATCGGAACTCATTTTATTGAATTGATTTGAATAGATTCAAATTGTCGAATTGATTTAACTCGTACGATCTATTTTTAGATATTTTCATATCAGTAGTGAAGTGGCAATATTGAGTAGAAACGAGATAACATTATCATAACTTTTTTTACAGCATATTTTTGGGCGACCGTTTCGATTTTTTGGAAAATAATTTCTTACGAAAAATATACAATTTACAGTAGTGGCAGTTATGTACTGTGTGCCGATAAAGAAAAACAATTTGTCCAATTTCTGTAGCACGTATATTTCAAAAATTGGGTCGCCGGTTAACGCCAATTTATGTAATAGATCTCAATGACTTGTAAGTGGAGTTGAAATGCGAAAACCATTTTTCGGACAGGTCATATTTCTTTCACAAGATCGGCACTGCGTTTTTCTATAACGATAGTGAAAATAATAATATGGTCCATTATAATAACTACTACATTAATATAATTTTAAAAATGTTATTAATGAATTATCATTAACTGACATGCGAAAAACTCTTAAAATCACTGTTCTAGAAACCTTCCGAGTATTTATTTATAATAAACTAATGCCGGAACGGTATTGTTTTTCCACTGATTTTCAGTTGGCGCTTGTGATGAGAGGCAGGATACCGTCTAAGAAAGATATAATGAGAACAATTTTTGGAGTTATGCAGTCTACCGTTTTTCTGACAACCCACGGCATCGGATATTCGATAGCTTTATGCAGTCTTAGGTATACTTGTTTAAATTATGCAGTTCTCATAACTGCTGGCCAAAAATTAGTCGGGTTATTTTGAGTTAAGATGCAGTCTTATCACAAGTATTATCGGCTTGGCATCCCGACCTTGTCTGCCAATTCATGAAAGTATTTATTTATTTGTATATATCTTATAGAATACACAATAATTGCATATGTATTATGCATATTTCTGTGTTTCTATATATTTCATATGTAGTCCTACATAGAATGACTAGTTCAAGGTTTGCATCAAAACCGGAAACTTTTCATTGATTTAATTCAAACTGATTAGTTGGGAATTTTTGATACCTTTGCATAAAATAATAAAGGTACCTTCGTATAAAATAGTAATACCTTTACAGTATTTTTTATGTTTTTCAGGCGAATTCTCGGCAATTTCAACTTTTTGTCAGTTTCATTTTTACCTCATTTCTATCGAGTATTGTTGCCATCCTAATTGAGAGGCCATCCAGAAGAGGATTGTTGAGCCTTTACGTTACCAATGTCGTAAGTAACAAACAAGATAATTGCCGAATGATTCTTGATTTGGATTGGAAAACCTATGTCAAAAATTAGAATGTATAATTGATTTTAATGGAGAAACCTCTAAAATTCTATTCACACTTATAAAATTAACAATCTGTAGCCTGGTCGTTTAGCTGAAGTTGGTATTAGATCGAGCTTAAAGCACATAATATACCATAGATAATTAAAACATGGGGGAAAATTAGCCTAGCAGTTGATTACCAGTAAATGTACAATATAAGTAGTTTTGTGTACTTTTTAGAAATTTTAATTTGAATAATTTCCAACTTATATCAATAAAAGCCTCAGAGCGATCGTAATCTGTGTTTAATATTTAACATCAATGTCATGTTGTTTTCTGTAATATTTACAAGTTTGTGTTGATTGACACAAGTGGATCAGGGATATTAACAGATAATTAGGTTTTGTTTATTTCGTTTTGCATTCTCCGACATCGAAATGCTTTATATAAACTAGTGTTTATTTTATATATTCAAGGTTACCCTACCTTTATACGTTCTCAAAATGCGTTTGGAACATTATCGTTGGAACAACTCATAGACAGGAATCATGAACTCTATCCAGAAATTTATTTCTCACTGTGAATTAAATACATAATACAGATATTTTCAAACTTAATATTAAAGTGAAATTATTGCTCCATTATTCAGTAAATCGAAAGAATTGCTGAATAATACATTTGTCAGCGTGTTTTACATAATTTATAATTTCTTTAACCATTCATGAGTATATATGTTCATTGTACATGAGTTCTCAACGAAATATGTATTTTATTTGTGCTGTATTTAATACTGTAATTATTCCCTGGTATATTATATAAAAATATGACCTTTAATGATACTCAAATAATAGCTGTTTAGTGGATGGCGCCAGGGCTAAATTATTTGACTATAAAAACAAATTCATAAAGAGGATTAGAATGCGTTAAATATTAAAATGTTGTGATGCGAGTTTGATACTGGATACAGATGTAAAGAATCGGCTAATCTCGGTTAAGAATTAAACGAAGACTAGCTTTAGATTGACCTTAATGCACATAGTATCCACAGCTTGTTAGTACGTGGAGAAAAACGACTGTTTTTAGTTTCATACATAGAACAATCATCATTAATATTTTCAAGAATTATTCTAGTTTTCATTAATATTAATTCCATCGCTCTTATTTGTTCAGGCTTCAGAGACCCTGTTCAGGATGGCAGTGTGGAGAAAATGGGTGAAACCTATACCGTACGGTGAAGTGTTCATTTTCTCGGTGTCCGTCTCCTGCCTCCTCTACTTCTTCCGGGGAAAACATTCCCCCAACGACCCAATCTACTGCCTTCTCAGGTATAAAATATGACGCCTGTGTATCCTGTGTATGCACTCGGTTTGATCATTTACTGTGTTCCCCCCCCAACCCCCCGGGAAACATAGCGATCTTGGCTAAGATACTAAGTGCAGGTGAGTTTTGACGCGAGTGGCGACACTCCTACGTAGAGTTTTGTTAAATTATAGTCTCACTCACAATTGAATAATTTTTTTCCCATTTCAAGTGTTTTTCAACTTTTGAGATTGGGACTCTCAGATCTGGCCACAACATATCTGACTGTACCAGTCATAACTTTCTCGCTTCTTTAAACTATAAAAAAATTGAATGAACGAAAGTTTCCGAGGCCAGAATTCAAATTGTGACTATCTAACTTCCAGTAAGGTCATTAGTAGTTGTGAGGACAACTTTGGACAGCAGGTGTTGAGCCAAATATCTCTCTAAAATTAGGGCTTTTTGTATAGTGATTACACCAGTTTAGTTGTTAAAGATGAAGTTTGGGGGCTGTGAATCAAGCAGCTGGTTAAGACAGTAGTATATATTAATTTCCCGGATACTGACTGTGGAATGTGATAAGTACAGTAATTCTAAAATGCTAAGTGCTGGGCCCAACCAGTTCGTGCGTGGTTTTGGAGGATAAAAAAAAAAGTTTTAATTTCAGATTTATGGTTGGAGGGCACGAAGAGAAATGCGAGGATGCGACTGAGACACCCGGAATCCAGATGGTTGAACCTCCGCCTCCTAGATTGTCCGGAAATTACAAGCGCAAGTGTCGTCTGTTCAGATGGTTGGACCGACTGCTTCTTTCATTCAGGCAGACTGTCTACAGTTTGAAAACAACGCCTGCGTTCCACTGGTGTCCTCATCCCCACGGCTGTCTCTTTTATGCACTGCAGGTGTCTATTCCCCCCCCCACTGTACTTATGTATATATAATTGGAAAAATTAGATTGTTGTTCACTTCATAGGAACACTTCGGATGTTCCTCTCTTCATCTAGAAATAGTCAATAGCTATAGGCTTCAAGCCATTGAGACATTGCCCCTGGATTTTAAGATTCCGTACCGTGTCTGCTTAGTTAAGGAGATAGGTTGAACCATTTAGTATTTGGTTCAATGTAAAACCATAAGAATACAAATTCAGAACCAGTACATGGTTCCAGTCCATTCTTTCGTTTGAAGACCTAGTTTTCAAAAATTTCACATTCATTCAAAAACACTTCTACTCGGAACATAAGCATTGACCGTGTTTTATTTTACCCCTGAGAGCCAATTTCAATTTTCTCAAACGAGTAGTCGACGGAACTTGCATGTATGAAAATAAATTGTTCAGCGAAGAATAGCGGAATTTCTTTAAAATTTCAACTCGGTCTTCAGGGGTCTGGTCTGTCTTTTAAGTTTTCCGAGAATGCGGATCCAGATTTTTATGCAATTAATTCGGGTAATGATTCTCGAACAACGATATCTGTGTTGAAGGGAGGTAGCAGAATGTTCGCCGTTGGCTACGGACTCCAGTTGTGCCTGAAGATATTGCTGCAGGCCAAGAGAATCGTGCGCAACCCGAGAAAACTGAAGGGGATACCTTTCGAATTGGACACAATGATGCTCGCAGCTTTCTTGTCCAGTTTCTCCGTCCTCTTCAGAGTACGTACCATCTTCAGTCGCGCTCGAGTCTCATTTTTAATAATTGTGGAAATGTAATCTCTTCTATACTTGTATATTTGTCTTTATTGGGGATATCATAATTTATCCTGTTCGCAAAACAACGTACACGAATTATTATTGTTATCATTTAATGTCCGATTTATGCTTTTTGTGATGCAGGGTCTGTCGTGCAGTCTGAGAAGGTTAACGGGCTGCGACGACCAGCGGCTAGCAGTGCCGGCGGGTTTCATCGCAGGCCTCTCCTTTATATTCTACAGGGGTAACACCATCGCACTGCACTTTATGTGGAAAACGTTTCAAGTTAGTACCCCCAGTTTACAACTAAACGTCTAGCTATGGGGGGCTTGAAAGTTCAGTTGAGGCCCTATATCATCATCCTACAGCAGACCACAGCCTCATGACAATTTCATAATCCTTTTCCGATGAAAATTCACTTACTAAAAATTGTTCGCAACTCTGAATATAGATATTTTCGGTAAAGCGTTTTTTTTAAATTTCAGGTGTTGTACAACAAGGGCGTTGAAGATGGTAAATTGATGAAGGTTCGTTGGGCGAGTGTTTTTTTCCACGCTTTCTCAACCGCAGTTCTGTTCCACTGTGCCATCATCGAGCCTCACAACCTGAGGCCGTCCTATTGGAAATTCCTCCAAGCAGTCTCCGGTGGAAGGTACGAAATAAAAATCTATTTAACCTGTTGAAAATACTGTTTGAAAAGACGAGCAGTGCTCCGTTACTTATCTTGTTCACCATAATTTTATATAAACCTGAATTATATTCTGGACGACCAGTTTGAAGAACGGTTTTGTTTTGCATTAGAAATTGGAAATAGGAAGCGGTAAAATAGATTTACTTTTAAATAAAGTTGTACGCTATTTTATTTTGTAAGGACATCAAACCATTGAACCCTTACATTGTTTTACATTTATAAATGAAGGTGCAGTGGAAATCAAATATTCCATTAAAAATTAATTTTTTTATCTTCATTTTTTGAAACTTTTTTTATTTAATTTCAGAATTATGAAAATGGACAGAAAGTGCATTGATGCATTCGGACTCGAAACAAGTAAATCGCTCAACGCAGTTTTGGCTCGAGAAAAACGTCATTAGCCATTGTTTGTTGCATAAGTAATAAATTAAACACATCGTTTAATATATATTTTTCTATATACACTTTTATATATTCGGTGTGTGCATTTGTATAGTCGTCTGTACCATATTTTACCTAATAAGCTTGAATATGAAGCAATATTTGTTTTTCTCTCTGACAAGAAATCAATTTTAGTATTGTATAGAGTGTTATCTGAAAGTTTCTAGATACACCGTCTAAATTAAATTGAAAGTACAAAGTTGGGTTTTATTTATAGCAAACACTGTTAGAATATGCGGTGAAAAATTCTCTTTTAAAATGCTTTCATCGTTTTGAATACGTGGACAATATGATTTATAATTTTAATAATTGTCGAGACGCTTTTGGGTTCACACTGTAAATTTACAGTGTGTAAGTTTCACAAAACTTAATTCAGCCAAAATGTGTCTTATTTTGCACACTTTGAGAAATTTTATAAAGAGGTCGCAGGACTAAAATATGCTGGCTATGACTTTGCGAAGGAATCGTTTTCTCCTAGTGTAGCCGTAAATCATTTTTTAAATTAAATATATTTCCTCTTTACCTCTGTATGACTAGTTAGATTATTTGTGATTGTAATATTTTTTTTGACAGTCCCCACCGCTAATTTTTGTATATTATATTATTTATGCTAATTTATGTTTTACTATATTCACTCCTTGCGATAGAACCGATAACTATTTGTGTCAAGATTCAGTTTTTTTTTTTTTAAATTAAGGCTTGTAAAATTATTTGAATAATACACCAAAGAAGTAACCAAATTTCATTGTACTGCGGCTCCCGCCTTCGACTAGGAGGCTAAATTTAATTTTTCGTTAGGTTTGACCTTTGTCAAGAATTGATTTCTGTTTAAGACCATATCTGGAGGGATCATTTTAACTGGAGGAATGCAAAAAACGTAGAAATATGCGACTATTTTCTATAAATAAAACTTTTTTTTTTTCAGTTCACCAATACACTGCGGAGATTGTCCAATAGTAATATCGACTGTTTTGACTATTTTCCGTGAAATCTTTTGCAGAATTCAATTATCAAAATGCCAAACGTGCGGCTCCGATCCCTTTTAGGGTCGAGAGATGAAGATAAAAGAGACACGGCCAGTAAAAGTTCAATAACCGATATAAGTTATTGGTGATGGAGTTTATAACAATTGCTTGTATATTCAAGCTTTATGTGGTATGTTGTTGTTGTCGTTTACATAAAAACTATTACACAAAATTCATAAATAGATATCAATTTAAAGTAGGATGTTTCATAAAATTTCATTTCTCTTCATATTTTATTCTTATACCTTTTTATATGGCTTTCGGTTGTATATTTTTAACTATTCCTTTTTGTATATATATATATATATATATATATATATATATATATATATATATATATATATATTATTTATAAAGTATGGTGTACTTCAATTTTGTATATTAAATATGTCTTAATTTCTACAAAGTTCCTGAAATGAATTTTATCAACTGAATTCTAACAAGTACACTTGAGTTATACTAACTACTGTGTTCAATCAATTCATATTTGCAATTGAAGGAAATGTTATCAGAGCTATAAAAAATGGCCGTTCAGAGTATTATTACTCCTGCAATTATCCGTCTCCACTCATTTAATTGTATATCAAATCTGTTTCAGCCTCTCGCAATCGTCAGTAACAATCTGTCCGTAATATATAGTTACAAACGTTGGCTGCTGATAAAGCATCCCGTCAGCATTGTTACTGACAAAAAAATTTATAATAAAATTGTCTGGGTAGCAGTGAAATTGTTAACTGGATTTTTCACCCAAAACTTTTCGAATATCTCTAAAGTTATATTTCAAGATGGCCCGATTAGAGCTGAGATATTTTCCTTCCAATTTGCAAATTTGAGTCGACTATTTGGGCCTAATTTAAAAATACAATAATGAACGACGATTTCTTCTTATTTGTATTCGATGAACTTTGCTCACCTCACTTGTTCAACATTTCTTTATTAACGAAAACTTATTTATTTAGCGCGCTGCAAAGATATTCATTTTACAAATGTCGATAGCACTAATTTACGCAATAATTTATAGATACATTGATAAATAATAGTATTTTTTCAGTGTTAGAATGCATGTTTTCCTGGTGTGTATTATTTATATTTTTATTATTATTATTATTATGCATATCAAAGTTATGAGATGGATCGAATAAAATTAGTTAAGTTTACAGTGATGATACATGACCATCAGGGCGTTTCTGTTCCGGTGAGCCCCGAAACCAAAAAGACTTAGGATTATTCTTAGGTAGATTAAGTTAGTTGATAAGTTTGTGCAAATGTTGTTAGTTAAATGTGTACAATTTTATTAGTCTGAACAATGTTTTATAAGAATTCCTAAGAGGTTAAATCGTGGATTTAATCTTCTGAAATTTTAGCATGAACAAAGGTAACCAGGTTATGATGTTTATTGTTTTACTCTTTTTTTTTTTAAATATATCGAATGATTTTATGTTATTAAAATTATATCTTTCCATTTGTCACCAATCTGTAGTTAAATGATGCGGGTAATGATTTTTAAGCACATAGGACTTTGTTGGGGAAAAAAAAAAGACCTGAATATTTCCAGTATTCCTTTATTACATGCGCTATTATTACACTTTAAGAAAGAAGTAATTTTTAAACATTTCTGTACTTAAATGCTGTAACTATAGTCAGGAAATTAATAGCGCCTAAATCCTAACGGCAATAAATTTAAACTGAACTTGTTAAGATATTCATTGTTTTACTTTATATAAAAAAATATTATAAATGATTTTTATCAGTTATTAAAATTATATATTCTCTTCTTCAACTGAATGCTCTGTATTCTCATTCTGAATTCTTTTAAATTGTTGTGCACAAAGTGCATAACAGCCAATGATGCAATTTGCAGTTTACAAGAGAAAAAAAGATGTATTTCTTAGCACATCGTTGGCAATTACTTCAACCAAAATTTCTAGACAAGTTGTTGAACTTAGCGGAATCTGTTTATCAAACCAAATGTTGGTCAACTTACAATCAAATGAGGACAGAAAAATTTCTCTCGGTCCTCAAAAACTACCAACGAATCCTGTATTACTACCTACTTTTTTTTGCCACTGGACGCACTTAAAGTATTCTAAAGTATTTGATTCCGAGTCTCTGCCTTCACTCTCCCATTTTGGTCTTAAGCCGAACCGGTTTCAGTTTCTCATCATTATAACAGTAATATAGTGAGAACTCTTCGCATATTGGCTGTACTTCGAAATAATACTAATGGACCGAGGATAACACAACTGACCAGAAACGGTTTAGCTTGGGCTGAAAGGGCGAGTGGAGACAAAATATTAATTTTCCTATTCTATTACAATGATAGAATTTCTACATGCTTTCAATCGATATTAAAATAAGATAATTTGTTATATTTTTGCGGACATTTATTGTTATAATTCTCGGGCATTCCGAGTACTATGAATTGAAATCTGACCGCACGAATGTAATTCTGATATTAGACGTCTGATTTATCTTGAGTTTGTTTCTCTTCATTGTTCCGATCTTCAAAATCCGAATCAATTTTAACTCTTTTGGCTGCAGGTGCGTTGACAGCGTCATCAGTGCTCGTGACGATATCTACCGACTCTGGCATTTCCTCCCTTTCTTTTCCAGTCGTTTCACGGCCTTCTTCTTCTTTGACATCGACTTCATTCTCGCCGTTCTCTTTCGGCTGTTCTGCGTTCGCGCCCCAACTGACGTCCTCTTCGCTCTCGCGGGGGATCCACCTGTCGAGACCGGAGACCGTGAACATTTTCTTGGTCATCGGCAGCGGCAGTACCGCCAACCCGAGGTACATTTTCACGAGATACATCAGGTTCGTCACATCGTGCTTCGCCATCGGAGGGTCCAACAGTTCGACCAGTCTGCAAATGGGCGAGATAGAATAAATTGAAAATTCCAAATGGAGAGGATTTAATATCAGACTTCTACGGGTAGAACTACGTCGTAAAACAGAAAACATCAATCCTGACCGAACTATCGATGTCGATATGGTAAGAGACAGGTAAAACTCGGGTAAGTATACTTACGGCCTTATGCACTGGACAATGTGCCTGTTGGGTTTGTCGACAAGGGTGTCAATGATGTTCAGTACAGTGCGGTTGGGTAGATTGGCCTGACGGGACTCGACAAACCTAATCACGCCTTTCAGTTCGGGCATTCGCTTTTCGACCCTCTTCATCAGCTCTTCGATGGTCGACGAGCTCTTGTTCGTGTCCATGTTGAGTCGCCTCTTCAGCATGATCCGCTTCATCGCCTTACCCTCGGCTGTCTCAAACATCTCCTCCCTGGAAACATTCCCTTTCTAATTATGTTTTTTTTTTGGCGCACTCAATGATCAAGAATTCCACTCCGGTGTGTACTGGGACAATGTAAACCCCCAACACTGGAGGACTTCGCCTTACTCCATCGCCGGTATTCTGACTTCGGAGAGTCGTTCCTTCATCCGGTCGCAGAGGATCCTCTTGTAGGCGGCCTGCGTGAGCTGGAGGAGCCAGAGCGCCGCCAATTTCTGGTGGTTGTCGTCGGCGCTGTCCACCGCTTTGACGACGAGCCCTTCCATAACGCGCGCCAAGTTGCCCCACTGTTGCATGCACTCTATCAGACTGTCCCAGACAATTGTCTTCACTACTGCAAAACACCGTTATTAACTTCAGCAAAGGGTTTGAAGCTGTTCAAAATCTGTTAACTACATTTGTCTGGTTGGGACGACCGATTTTCCCTTCACCGACAGCGTTCTCGTTGGTAATATAGTGAGGCCAATCAAGCATCATGTCGGCATAGTTAATGTCTCGGATATTCTTCTGGAAATACATTGTACTTACACTGCCGGATATTGCCTAAATATCTTTTTCCCCAATTGTCGTTACGAATATCCAATTGTTGATAATCCGTAATATTGATGACGCGAACGAGAAGTAGAATATATTTTCAGAAGAATGGGGAATTTTATTCCCGTTCGTAAAACATAAAAAAAAAAAAAAAAGATGTGATACATACTGCATTGGTCTGAATTTTCATCGATGATACTATCGACGAGCATTTGCGCTGTATTCAAATTCCAGAAGTCCTGTTTAAGGTACGGTCTAAGATAGGTGAGTGCCAATTTATAGGCTTTCGTCGGGGAAAGCGACTCAATCTCCTTCGGGTGTACGTGCTCCTTATCGGAGGGCTGGTGTTCCCAGGGCAGGATTTCGGACAGGGTCGAGTTCGCTCTCAACGAACTCATATTGCAGATTTTATTCCTTCAACAACAAATTTAGAAAAAAACGTTAAATAAAAAATTTTTGAAAAAGTCCACTTTCCTTTACTGTCTAATTTGCCGGCTAATTTATCGAGCATTTGAAATATCATCGAATATGTGATTTTTCTGTTTCCTCATTTGTCTCCATTCTTGGACTAATTTGATTTCGTCTTTTTGCCATGGACAGTACAATACAAGAAACACAGAAACATTTGTGAAAACGCGACCAGCCGGGCAAATCCTTTTATTCCATTAAAAGTAGAACCAATTTATTTACGCATTTTTTAGTATCGTTTATTATATATTACATCATAAATTAAACTTTATTTAGCCTAAGGTTAGAACGCGGACAAGTCGTGGTAAAGGTTCTGTCCTTATTGATAACTGAACTTGAACTGTCCCACTTGGTCTTAATTGCAGTAAACAATCCTTTTGGTGATTGTAATAATCAATCGTAATGGAAATAAAATAACCGAATTGGGCTTTAAGTCAACATATATATATATATATATATTTATATACCAAACCTCACATGTTGATCTTCAATCTGATTGACGTGCTGATAATTTCTGAGACAATATTTCTTAAGATGAACATATATTTCGATCAGATCTTTGACATTGTCTTCGATGATCTGCCTCCTGGGCTTTTCGATGACCCAATCCCGCATTTCCGATTTTTCAA
Source organism: Lethocerus indicus (assembly GCA_019843655.1). Lineage (NCBI taxonomy): Eukaryota > Metazoa > Arthropoda > Insecta > Hemiptera > Belostomatidae > Lethocerus > Lethocerus indicus. The sequence continues at coordinate 2,427,811 of JACDQD010000007.1, read as the reverse complement.
CTTCCCAGTAATTCTCCTGAAGAAAAGTGAAAGCGAACGAGCAAACTATTAACGGTTACGGTATTAACGGGCGGCTATAACGAGAGAACTATTTTTTAAATCGGATTCGATTATAATAAAAAGGATCAACTGAGAACTGAGCAAGAGATCAACTATCATCAAGAACCCCGTTACCAAACAGCCAAGTTGGGTCAGAACGCTTGATCGGACATTTCGAATACTTGCAAACCCCGAAATTATATAAATAGTTACAGCTATTAGTTCACATCGAGCCGGTTATTATTACCTTGAGCCATCTTTTGAGGAAGAGGGCTGCGCTGCGCAAAAGTCCGACTTCGACTGTGGCGATTCCGTGCGCCACTTCGTTCCTCAAAGTCACGATCCATTCGGGAATTCCAATCGTCGACGCTATCTGTTTAAGCGTCATCCTCTCTTTTTTGCCCGAACTGCTGACCATATTTATCAGCCTGCAAATCGAAAACGCACCGACTAAATAGACTGTACGGCGATAGGACGGACAATAGGCCGAATGCGCGCGAAATAACTTTTCGATTACCTTATTATCGAAGATGAATAGAATAGGGATAAATCGGTTTCTGCGAATTCGACGACAGCTTTCGAATTCAACTCTTTATCTTTGAGCATAACGCTGATTAGCGAAAGCGTGGATTCGATTGCCGGCGGACAATTATCCATCCTGTAGAACAAAAAAATGAAATTTAAAAAATCATCTACGAAATATATAATCGATAATTGAAAATCTTTCATCGCTTACACATTTATTCGCGGTATTCATTTCGGTCATTTACTTATTGAGAGGAGCCTGGTACCAGCACTACAAAGTGACGGCAAACATACCTCCAACGTTAAAATAAAAATGCGCGTTATTTAACTATAATTAAACGGAGTGTTCCTTCCGGGATAACAAATTATTTAGAATATATACGCGGAATATTTTGTACATTTCTTTCGAATAGTATTATCATTGCGTCGACTAGGTTGAAATCGATGTCGTCAAATTGTTCAGCCGTCAAGCGTCCGACGGGTCGTGCTTTCGATTTCGACTATTCCTTTCTAATTAGGCGGGTTTTTAGTCGTTTTCGCTGAAGTTTTAAATTTTAATATCCCGGCGTCGTTTGAAGCGCGAGAGACCGGAAAGTGTGATCGAGAACATACTTAGTACGGATCTGGGATCTATTGCGAGACAATACGTGTTCATAATCCTTTGATGATTGTAATAATCGATCGTACTGGAAATAAAATAACCGAATTGGGGCGGTTACGCGCGTATGCATAACGAGTTCGCCCCCTGTCCATCAAGTGGGAAAGTCGTATTGTGAAGTCATATCGCGACTATCGTTCTCTCGACGTAGCCGCAATAGTAAATTTCAAACCGTCTACACTGTACCGTATGTAAACTGTCCGAATACCTGTACTGCCATGTTTCCATCATTTCACACGCTCGAGCCAGCCTGTCGGCGTCGTCTGAATAGGCGTCGTCGTAAACCGATTCCCATTCGGCCCTGAAACAGATTAATAAACGGGTGGTAATTATTAACCGGTTTCAATTTGGACCTGAAAATTGACACTTATACGCCCAACTGTTTATTGGGCCTCCACTGCATCCCCAGCCTTATAAAGGCTCCGACCTATTCCTTGTTACCGACTATTCAAAAGTATATCAAATCAATTGCAAAACACTATTTAATAGCGTAAACTCACTTGTTGGCCCACGGCACGGACCTAAGCAGGCACGACATTTTGTAAACACGGAAACCTTACGAGAGGTTACAATATGGTTAACGACTCAGTGCTTTCTAGATCGTTCCATTCGACAAATAAAATTAAATTTAATTTTATTGTAAATTTTCCCGATTATCACAACAATATTGTTAAAAATTCACGATTAATGTACTATAATATTTAAGTATATATATATATATATATATATATGTAGTAAGGCCAATAGGCCGGAATGCATGTAGGAATCACCATTTGTATATCGTTTTATCGATGCAATATTTGTATTTAAAGAAATAAAACTTGTTTGTATCTACTCAAATTTAAATATGGAACTGAAGACAAAGTTGGTTTCCCACTTTTCATTCAACGACTAATTTGTATTCAGCTTTATATTTTATTATTAGCTTATTAGCATTATATTTTAATTTTATTTCAAAGTTAAAACCGCTCATAAAGACACACTAGTCCGTTTTGATTCCCAGTCATAGATCCAGATTTTATTTCTGTTAAAAAAAATTCTTTCATTTCGGGAATCTTACCAAAGAGTTGTGGGTTCAATAACCAAAACGATAACAACTTTGCAAATTTGTAATTTACTTAGATTTTGAGAAGATGTGATAATTGTGCTTGTTTTTCAGCACAAATTTGACTTTTATTTTGTAAGTCTCCTGTTATTTTTACCGTTGAACCCATTTATCCTTAATGTAAATATCCTGGTTTTCTCACACCGCATTCGGTGGTGTTTCCCCAGTAATTGTCCTGCGACATCACCTTCTGAGAGGCCTAATTCCTTAGTCGATTGTAGGCAGTTTAAGACCCAAACACTTGTTCGAGATACCTTCAATTGGCATTGATCAAAATTTCAATATAAGTTGACAATTGACGCACTAAAATTGTCCTCTTTAGTATAGTACAAATTAAGCTCCAGGATAATTGGTAGTCTGTTTTAAATAAGCATTAATTATGCTTAATGCATAATTAATTATTTAAACTAGATTAATAATTTTTGTTTCTTATTTTCAATTCTTTGCCACTAATATTATATACTTATTTTTCTTTTAGCATAAAAAATCTCTCTCTCACTTTAATGTTATACTAATCTATTTATTACATATATTTGAAACACTAATTGTTCTCATCAAAACAACGATAAAAGGCTGTGTAGGAAATTTGTCAAACAAAAAACACAACAATAGGTTAATATATTTTTTTTTCAACAGAGAGGTGGAACGAAGGGCTTTGGTTTATTTAAAAGATTTGACATAACACGGATAAAACAGTGGAAAATAATAATTGAAAAAAAATTAACATATAAATAATATTTTTTTAAAATAACAATTTTTTCACTATAACACATAATCTAAGAGCATAAATATATAATATATATATATACTTTTTTCTGTAACATTATTTATAATATTTACAGGTATAAAAATCTGTTTTCACAATCATAAAATCAATTAAATTGGTTAGAACAATATATTAATTAAAATAAAACATAGAAAAGCGATATAAATTTTTGTGGTATTTTTCAAAATACCATAAAAATTATAAAATTTATACATATTATTACAAATTTATTTATCTTTAACAATATAATTGCACTTAATAGACTGACACAAAGAAAAAACAACTATCAATTATATATAGATATATAATTATATATTTCGTTGTTTTTATTTTTTTATTATTATTTTTAATCAACAAATAAAACCCGTTATATTGCACTTAACCCCAAAAATACACTTAGTGTTTTCTGTGGCACTCTGTGCCCCAATAATAATTAAAAATAAACATTTATTATTTATAATATATATATATATTTATTTTAAAAATATATTTTCTATTCATACCTTCTATTTATAGTCTGTAGACTAAATAAATAAAAGAGAAAGGGTTTATACAATATTGAACTGTGCTTAAAGTGTTGCAATTTCACCCATTTCAAAAATATTTACTACTAAATTATGAGTTGCTAGGCAACATTGAATCCTAAATTGTGCAATAAAGACTAAAAAAAAAAAAATAAATGAAATTGCAAAATTTTATATGTACTTCTAACTCTCCCTCCCAGAAATTTTTAATCATACTTAATATCCAATAACAAAATGTTAGCAGATATCTTTATACAACCAAGAGTTGCCAACTTTCAGTTTCAAATATAAATACAAAATGAAAAAATCAACTCCAAAAGAACGCGAAAAGAATAGCCTCCAGGCAGTCAGTTTTTAGGAATTCTGTTAATGGAATTTAGGTACTCGTAAAATAAAGCATACCTAATTTTGAATAGTATCCTGGTACATTATTATATCGTACATTTTATTTAAACACGAGATAACCAATGTTGTCGTTAGTCATATACCGATTGGTAAATATTCGGTAATTTGAACTTTTTCAGTTGGCAACCGCGATATAAAATTGTAATTGGTAAAAGCTATATAAAGTACGGTTCAATTTATAGAGCGTTGAGCTCTTTGTACTTATTATTATTATTATTATTAAACAAAAAATGAAAGATATACTTTTCCTCAAATTATAGTTTCTTAATCAATTTTTCCTAAAAAAAAAAAAAATATACATAGTAATCACAAGATTCAGGTATCAATTGTGGCAATGTCAGTTCAGATTTTATATTCTCTACTGTAATAATAACATGCGATGTGAACGATCGAACATTTTTGGCAGAATTCAGAAAAGGTTAAAAGCCAGAAATTATCGAAAAAAAAAAAAAAAAACTGCGACAATACCTGAGAGAAAATGACAGCAAGTTGGAAGACGTACAATGATCGTTTACAAAGAATGTTTGAGCTGCGTTCGGCCTAATATATAGTTCAAGAAACTCGACTATATAAAATTATAAATTATTCATTCGACAATTGCTTAACGACAATAATATCCATTTTTGTTTGGCAAATAGCACTAATTCCAGTCTGGTTATGTTGCTAGACAACGCGAGAAAAACTACGCAGTTTTGTGTTTAACAAGTCGAAGGTATTTCTCTCCCGATCGTAGATTCGCAATAAAAAATTATTCATCATTCGAATATAACTATTTCATATTATAAATATCAACCCAAGTTACCAAGACTCTGTGATGAGCTGAAGACACTTTTCATGAAATTGGTTTCTTTTCAATCATTCCCAGAGTGTGTCTTTGTATACACACAGTAAATTATCTAATGCAAATAACCGCCCCTATTCATAAAGTCAGTGAACTATACTAAATAACAGTCTTTCAGTATGAACTAACTTTAATGTTACCTCCTCAGTGGAAAGTGATATGATGGCAATAAATTTAAAATAAACAATTGTAGAACAAGTTTCTGGCTTTCATTAAAGATTTGTATGAGAGTAATTGGACGAAACAGATTTCATATGCGTCAAAATTCCCTAATTGTTTTATTCTGTTGTCTTCAGCTCATTGTAAAAGATAAATGCAGTGGTACACCCTAAAAATATTTACTCCAGAAAAGTTTATATATTTCAGTTTTTATCTATTCCTAATATATATATATATATATATATATATATATATATATATATATATATATATATTCACACACACATACACACGCACACATAAATTTCTTCATGAGAAACACTTTAATACTATCGAAAAAATTATGATTATGAATGAGACTTTTTCATAGACGTACGAAGGAAATTTGTTCCTTCTTCGTTCTGCCATTTGTTTTCGCGACAGAAATATGAATTACTTTTATTTCGGGTGCACCACGGAATAAAAGTTAAACAGTATGCTTAGTGAGCAGTGTTACATGTTTCTTCTATAATTTGACTGTATATTTCGATATATCATCTAATTGCGTTAAATGTTTTATTAAATTTTTGATTCTTCCGAATATCTCTCTCTCTCTTATTGTCCACTCTCACAAGGCAACTTGGGACTATTTTTAAATGTCTACAACTTATTTTGAAAGACTAACGTATATGTGTATATATACATATAGAATATATCATTCCTTAATGAAATTCCGGCTAATGCGTTCGGGATTGAAAAATGGAAATTTTTTTTTTCACTTTATGCGATAAACTGTTTAAATGAAAATCGGTTTTATTAAGGAAAGAATTGTTGCCGTCTTTTATAATTATTTATAATTTTTTTCCAAACATTACTGCCACCATCATTTCAGATATAGACTCATTACATTAGTACTGAAAGATAATAACAAATTTCGGGTATCTATTCTTAATGTCTTTATGGCGAGAATGACTGTTTTATTACCGTATGACCACAGTATCATCTGTTTCCAACGGCAGACCAATTAAGTAGAAGATCGCAAGAAGTCTGGAGATATTCCAAATTCTCGCTGACCCTCCGACAGGTATAATTCTCAACTTTTAACCGCTAATCGTGAACTTAATTGTCCTCTACCCTTTTCAAGGAATCAATTTTAATTTCTGGCGATAAATTCGTCGAAAAGAATTTCATTAAAGAATAATACCGGTTAGTCTTTCATAAAAAGCTAGCAGAACGGAGTTATGTCCGACAGTCGTACTCTCCTGTCGGCGGGATAGAATAGAGCGGCGTATCCGAAAAACTATTGTTAATTACGTACAGTTTGTGAGTCAGGTGGCGTTGTCAGGCGCTGTAGTGGTCGGTACGCTGTCGGCTCTTGACGCCGGCTTCGGCAGGCTGTCGCTGGATATCTTGGCCAACGCCTCCGACAGCGAGTGCTTGTAGCGGCAGTGGGTCCTCAGGTTGTCGCTCCTTGTGTACGTCGCCTGGCATATCGGACAGACGTAGCGTCCGGGGAAGTGGACGTGGTAGTGGTTCCTGATGTGCGTCACCACCTTGCCGCACAGCCTGCACCTGTGCAGGTTCGTGCAGCCGGGAAGACGGTCGAACGCCATTTTCATGTGCACCGATCGGGAACCTGCCACGGTCACACCGCACATTCACAACTTCAATTAATTGTCAATTCCAATAGGCGTTTTGGTCTACACCGATGACCAATTTTAGAGCTGTCGTACCATTTTTTTTTATTTTAGAAGAAAGTATATTCGTTACACTCGGTAATTTTCTGTCTAGTAGTACCTTAAACTATTATTTTAGATTTTATAGTAATATAATGAAAATAAAAATTGATAACTGTTCTGAAACTGGCTTCTGCAGGGCATGGACTTTCCCGAATGTAGTAGTGACCAAACACGCCATCAGTGAAAATCAGTTAGATGTTGAAAGTAATACTGAAAAAAATGTATATTGCCGAGACAATCATCTTCTGTAAATTTTGTTGAGAAATATTTAACGTACGCTTGTAAAAATGTCGATTACAATTTACTTTCCTCTATAAAATAATGAAATGTTTTCATTTCGTCGAATAATTACCGGGTTGTTTTAATTTAAATGCTGAAATTAAAGAATAACGAATGAAAGAATTATGATAAACACATGGAACATTCAGCAAAAGTGTGCACATAAATGAAAGTGAACAACATGATTTGTCAATAAATATATGTACTAATATAAAATAAAATATTGATAATGTCTACTACTACTACTACCACCACACACTTGTAAATAAAAGGCATGCAAAATAAATATCGCATCTTGCACGTGCACAAATTCTCCGACCATTTCCTGCGTAACTGAATGCAATGTACAATCGAGGAATATAAAGAAAAGCGTAGCACCAAACACAAGTAAGTAAGTAATTGCATGCAACAGAAATAAGCACTAAACTCTAACAATTGATCATAAACACAATATATTCAAAGGGGTAGGGAAGAAAAATAAAACAATAAAATTCTGCCTTAAAAAAATGTCCTAGATACAATTTAAGCTTCTATTCTTCGTTCTCCATATATATATATACTTTTATAGTTTTTGAAACTTAAAAGTTCGAGCCAGACTGAATTATACAGTGTGTGGCATGCAAACTAAAACAAAAACAAAAAAAAAAAGAGTTTACATACAAAATGATAGGAAAAAAAACAAAAGTTGCTAGTATTTTTATTTTTTAGTGTAATAACTCTTTTGAGACTTAATAAAACTCTAACCTGAATCGGGTATTGTCCAGAAATGTTTTATCTGCAACCCGACGCAATCGTACGCACCTCATCGGAAACGGAGTTCTCTTCCTCAAGCCCCCATAAAAAAACAGAGGGCGTTTATAAATATTAAAAAAAAAAAATAAAGGAAGTTATCATACATCAGAAATTGATAGTTTAGTTGAAAAGAGAAGAAATAGAGTAAACAGAAGAGGAAAGGAAAAACAATTAAAAGAAATATACACAACGTATCCTCCCACCCTGTCGAGCAAGGGCGGACTCCAGACGGGTGGGGAGTTTTTTAAAACCTACACATTGCGCCGTGTTAAACTTTGTTCTCTAAAAATTTATATATACTAATAACGTTAAGTATTTACACCCTACCCATCACTTCGGAACGGATGGATCAAGTCTAGTTCATCCGCCCTTGCTGCCTAGGCATGTTACAACAATATTGTTTATTATATATACATTAAAGTAACACTAATTATCATATCGTGAACATCTGATAAAGAATAACGCTAGTTTGTACATCACTGTATGATGTGAGCCACTTGGAAAGTTTTGATGCATCACATTGTAACGTTTGAAATTTGAAATCTATAATCGGATATAGTAGAAGCCTATGTGACGGGCACATTGAAACGTATGTGTGACTACAACTGGTAGTCTATGTACGGTTCCAATTCTCTGACAATATGCTTTATTCAGACCCCAAACAGATCAAATACAGAAAAAAGACAGCTCCAGTTGGTTTTTTAAATTTATAAATAAATAATTGATACTAATAACGAGGAAGAATACTCTATTAAAGACTGTTGATTTGTATTTCCTGGGAAAGGAGAAATGCTTAGTTAAAGTGCAAGAAACAATCGTTTATGTGGGTTATATATATTGCTGCTATGATACTGTGTTTAGTAGGAAGAATTGCTAAAAAGAATATTCACTTAAATTATTTCACATTTAGAGTTACAAATTGAAGAAGAATCTCTCTCGCAATATATATAAAATATCATTGATTCTTTTTTCAAATTTTTCTAATGGATATGAAACTGTTTGAGTGAACTATACACACATATACATCACGTAATTATGTATATCTAAATAAATAAATGTATATAAAATGACAGAGAATTAAAGAAAAAAAAAGAATGTCTGGTGAATCATTAACAGTATATCCTGCAATTCCTTAAATAATCAGAGTTTAGAACTTTCAGAGTGACTCCCTTCACACAAAAAATAAAACCATGGGAATATAAAAAATAAAATATCGAATAACTGATACACAATTGTGTAGTAATCCTTAAGGAGTCCTTTAAGTACTCCTTTAAGTTACACAAGTAACTTTCTTGTCACAAATTTACAATTGATGGGCTTAAGAAGTAGTATTTGTATAATATAATGAATTTTTCAGTGCAGGGTGGGAGGAGAACTCGAATGATGGACACTGCAAAAGATCTATCCTCTCTTCATTATATAACATTATTCAAAATATTGACATTAATATTTCAAAGAGAACTTTGTTTTGATACAAGGTATTGTTAATGCTAAAACCTTTCTTTTTAAAGTAAAAGAGCAAATTGACAGCTAAATAATACAGTAAAACTATAGTACAGTTAAAATATTAGCTCATACTGAGACCATGATGTCCCATAAGATTGATCAATAAGAAATCGCGACTATTACCATTAACTAAACCCATTATTTTCTATCGATGAAAACAGAGATGTTGATAATCAAGATGAATTTTCCAGGCCCCTTAGTGAAATTGACAGAAAAAGTAAAAACCCACTACAGACTGTTTTCATTGGATTTGAAACAAGCTGTGGGAGCAAGGCAGTAACTGTAGTTTCACTAAACAGATAGTTATTGTATTTCGCAATTATTGAGTTATTATGCGGATAATATTGTGCTAATTGTATACCGGTTGCTATATTTCCCGATCAGAATATTAACAGATAGACAGACGCGGAAACAAAAACAAGACATCGCTATCTTCAGATCGCTCAATGAGAAAAATCTAATCTGGGGGGGGGGATGAAGACAACCCTAATTGTAGAACTGTGATCATCCGAACTGCCACCGAATTCTAAAGTTTATAAAAACCTGCGGATACTAATCGAATAATTTATTTTAGGCGTAAATATAACATTTCAGTAAATTCGTATTTCGACTGATAAATAAATTTTTGTACGATATTTTTTTTTTCAATACTATTCGAGTTACGGCGGTTACAACAGAGGTGTCAAACGTGGAGCACACTCGGAGAACAAGTGAAATTTCTCAAATAAGTTTGAGGGCCATTACAATACAGAAGAGAGAGTGTGATGCCCGTAACTTACTCACGACTAGTTCTGTTTACAAATAAAATCCTCGCTCAGGAGTGTACATAACGGAATAGATGTTCCAGGGAGAGTGGACCAGTTTGACACCCTGGTGTAGAAATAAATATGAGAATGGGTGTTAAGTGTTGTATTGAAGTTGGGGGGAGGGGGGTTGGGTCTACTGTAGTATTGGGGGTGGGGTGGAGGGCGCCTGGCGGTGGTGTTTGGACCTGATGTGGTACTTGAGGTTGTCTTTGCGGGTGTAGACGTGGGTACAGTAGGGGCAGCGGAGGGACTGGGGATTGTGCCTGTTGGAGTGGTGCCATTTGTTGGTGACCGTCTTGCCGCAGAGCCGGCACAGCCAGTGGGCCGGCGACAGTTTGTCAAATAGGTGTTCGTAGTCGACCGCCGACGACGACGACGACGACGACGGCGACGACGATCCCACTCCTTTCCAGGGCCTCCCGTATCTAAAAGCCGCAGCCGCCGTCACCGTCCTGGCGCTAACAATGCTGTCGGTGTTGCAAGTTGCGAGTCTCCCAACTGCAACACATACACAGACATAGCCACACAGGACAAGAAGCAATTTATCCGGCTGGCCGACCATCGGACGAGGAACCCTTCAAAATCGCCGTGTGGTCATATATCGGGGAGGGGGGCGTCCTATATCGAACAAATGGTTTGACCCTCCCAACATTGCCCACGAACATCTTTAACAATTTATCTGTAAATTTAGAAAATCTTACAATATCCGAATTATTCTATTTTCGAATAGAACCGCCTCGATAGCACCGCCGATTCTATACCGGAGGGGGTCGAGTTTGACCCCCCTCCCGACGTCACCCACGAACATCTTTAATAACTTATGTGGAAATTTAGAAAATCTTACGACAATTATTTTAGAAAAATCCCTCGATAGAATTATCCTAAACCAATACTTGGAAGATTCGAATTGGTTTTAACTGTTCCGACGTGAACCCTCCGCGTCCACCTAACCGGTCCATCGACGCTACTGAGGATGGCGAGTGGACGAAATCAAAAATAGGCCGTCGGGTAAATAAACACACACACAAGCGACCAAGTTTCAAACACGAATGGACTGAAACAAATTTTCGGATTTCAAACACCAACACGACACTCCAGGAGATCTGGAAATGGATTTCTATCTCGAAAAAAAAATATAGAAAAATTTCCCTGTCTCTTTACTTATTAAGAGGCCTTAAGGTTTTAATCGGAATGAAATTTTAACGCCACGATTTTATCTCCTAATAAAAAAAAACATCGTTATGATCTGATGGCATTTCGATTGTTTGTAATTCTGTTGAACCAGACTACACTAAATTCCATGGCTTAGATATCTATCTCAACAGTCATTTGAAATAAAGTACGAATTTGGCATTGGGTTCTATTAAAAAAAATTGTTTCCCAAATAAAATTTTCCCAATAAACACTGTGATCGATGATAAAATGATGAATATCCCCTAAAACAGTATATCACATTTTCGTTCGGAAGTAGAAACCTCATATATGATTCAATTGTTCCTTGTTCAATGTTGGATCATAAACATAAAGAAGAACTTCTGTAGTAATTCTCAGAAAAATTATAAAAATGTTTAAATCAAAATTGAAATAAGAGTAATCTGTTTCTATATCAAATATACTCTTATTACTCCTTGAGTTCAATAAATTCAGTATTGCCTAATCGGTAACTGTATGCAGAGTTATTCACTAGTGGCACAGGTAAAAAAAAAATACTACATTTAAACGATGAATTGATCATCAGATGAATATTCTTCCTATTTTTCTTTGAACAAAGTAAAAAAATATTGTGACACCATTTAATTCTTATGCCAGTAGTTGATGTAGGTAGTAAATGAGAAGAAGAAAAACAAAACAAGTTTCAATGAAAGTACTGGATCTACAAGAGAAGGAATTTTCCAAACATACACTGCTAGGAAATTTAGGAAAACTGATTGGAAGGCTATTTTATAACAAGGGAATTTTGAGATTTTGGATTCCCTTGCATGCTGGCTCTCACAATATATCCAGCTGGCCCAATTCAATATATAAAAAAACTGTTTATCTCTCTCAGAGAAACTGCTTAATGCAAAATAAAAAAAAGGATACAATGTAAATGCACGAAATAACAAACTTGCACACTGCGGCATTTTGATATATTAACGAGTATAGTTTTCAGATGTATTCACAAACACGCACGCACTACACACACACACACACAACCTTTACAGAAAATACACTGTGTTGGAAATAATTTTAAAATATTGTTTTAATTTTGGCAGCAACTTTGTTACGAGAGAATGTTGCATGTAACTGTCTATGTCTAACTGGCCTATGGACTAAGGCGCACAAATTGGCACAGCCAGTTGTAACAAGTGAAAAAAACCTTCTATACTTCTGTGGAAAACATTATTGTTACCAGTGTAGATAAATAACACAATACAATAACTATATAATGCCTGGCACGGGTGAAAGACTTGAAGCTTCTACTATTCCATATGTTTTATTCATACACCACATCATTATTGCATTAATCAAGTTAATGTGTGCCTTGTAATATTAAGTATATGTATAAATGTATACATATATACACACAAACTGATACATAAAGTACTGTTAAAAAATACAATTGTATGGTATGAAACTGAAAGTTTATAATATTTTTCTATTTGTATCTAATAAAGTTTATCACATTTTAATGTATTTTGTACTTAAATTGAATTGTGTCTTGCACATTAAAGTTGTTATAAGCTTTTGTTTTTCATTTGATGAAACGAATTTGCCCACAATGTCATCTGTCTTTTTATTCCACTTTGATCCATATTAATGTGAGTTTTGCACAAATATTGTTTCACTAGATCTGATCAAATTCTTATTCAACTTTTATTGCAATATTCTTTTATTCATTTTTATGGAAACTTTTGCTGCAAGCCCATATAGCTTTTTTAATCATGTATTTAGTCAACTATTTATTAGTCTGAAGTAAAAAAATCTTCTTATTACCTGCATTATTACCATTAAATACGTTGTGTGACTTTCATTTGGCACTTTATCACTTCGGTAAAATACAAAATACACTTTTTCACTCCATGTGAAACTCGTTCTTAAAACTTGTATAATCTAGATATCACCAGGGATGTTCAACTTGTTTATTTTTAAATTTGTTTCAAGAATAATTTTACACTTACATAAGAGCCTATTTACCAACTCAAAATGCTTGACAAAACATTTTTCCCATTAATAAAATAACATGAAGGGAGAGGCAAGGGTTCAAAATATGGTCACTGTCAAATCACACGTGTGATATTTTCAAGAAGATATGAAAATAAAATAATCATATATCGATGATTATATATCTAAAGCAACACACATGCATTGTCTTAAGGCAAATTCAAGTTATTAATGACAAAACCACTACCCATAACAACTATACCATTAGAGTGTCTCTTAATGTGTTGTGGTAGTTAACCATAGAAAGTTAAGAAGAGAATGAAAGAATAAAATTCAAGTTGTAAACCTTTCAGTTTCAAACCAATGGCAATATTCAATTTTATTTACACACTCCACTATCTACATTTTATGTACAACACACCAGTATTTAATGTTCCATAAACAGGAGAAAGAGAGGCAAAATCTAAAAAAAATCAATCGGGGCACTGGGTCAGACCACATAATCATGGCTATATAATCAAATCTTTTGTTTATTATAGGAATACATACTTTAATAAAATAATGTCATTATACGTACACTGGTATCTTAAAACCGTCTACAATATAATCAAACATCTAGCACTAAGTAACACTTATTTGAAAAATATAAAATATAATTTGCATATATTCTTAAGCGGATTTTTTTTTTTTATTATTTTTTCTTTTTAGTCTTACAAAAAGAAACCACATTTGCAGTTCCATAAAACTATAATATGCCAAAATGCACCGGGGAGAAGCTGAACAATGAAACTGTTATTGAAGTGTACACCGATCACAAAATAATACATAGTACGATTATTTATAAAAATGCACACGCTTTTACGTATATACGAATCTATCAGTACACATTAATAGTGTTAACATGGTACACTTAAGTAAAGAAAGCATCGTCATTCAAAAAATAAAAACTTGTTTTACCCTATTCCAATTTTTTATGGGAATATTTAATTTTTAAATTTAAATTATAATGAAAATTTAAGTTATGCCAATATATTTCAATAAACACGAGCCTTTTAAATTTTAAAACTAAATCTCGCAATATTATCTCCAAATGGAAACAGATTCTGATTAGTCAATACTTAAAAGCTTGTAAAAATTGTCATACAAATGACTAGTTTAGCAATTCAGAAAGACTCCACAATACTCATTTCAGAATGTTGTGTGTGATATAAACTAAACAAAACAATCTCATGTATTAAATGAACAAATTGAGTATATATTAATGTTAGATAACTTTTTATAAGTATAAATATAATCTGTTTAATGAAAATATTTAAAAAAATAAGTAACAGAAATAAATAATAAGATGGAACAACTATTATTTAACTTGCTACTGAAAACTGTTCTATGGCAGACAAAACAAGCTAATCATTGATCGCCAAATGCAGGTATATTTAGATGTTGATATCAGCTCTGTTTATTGCAATAAAAATCGACATCTTAATTTGAATTTCTTCAATATAATACACAAGTCAAAACCAACTATATTATATAAACTTCTCATTAAACTTGTTTTTCACTAATTAATATCCACATATAATAAACGAATAAAATCACTTTTAACAGCCAATTTAACCTACAAAGGACAACTACTACAAACCACAGCCTTTAATTGCGATGAAACATTTTTCTCTCCTATGCGATTGTTCACTACATAGAAAAATATACGCACATATTTTAGGGAGTTTATTAAACATTAATTTATCAGTTTATATTCCCATAAAAAAAAAATAAGGAACTAAATATTTCTGCAGACAATATAACTTTTCAGTACAAAGCTGTTATACATACAAGATATAAAAATAATTTGTTCCTAAATCATTCATTCAGTATTAACAATGTACATTTTTCAAAATTGTTCATATTCAAAATACACTCTTTTGAGATGAAATCAATTGAGAGCTAAAAAAAACACCGGAGTTCTCAATTGGGAATTTGAATTTAGCATTTCCTTTGGTATTTTATTTTTTATATTGACAAAAAGATTGTTTAAATGTAACATTATATCTAATAAACAATTAGAAATTTACATAAATAATTTCTCAAAAAAATACAATTTTGTTCCTACATTTATCCATGAAGTAGTAAAAGATTTTATAAGAAGAGGGTAAAGTCCTGCTCAGATGTTCAAATAATTAGACACCCAGGCCCAGAAACACTTAATTTATTCTGCTTTAAATGATACGCATTTTTATTATTTAATCTATATTGGGCAAGTGTATTTTGAAGTTAAAACAATTTAATATTTTCTTAATATTGTTAATACTGAAAATAAAATTTATCTTTTAAACATTCACATTGAAAACTAATTCTAGTTAACGTAGCAATAAATGATGTACAAAATATGAACTACTACGCAACACTTTTAAAAATTCTAAGTACAGTATCATAACTAAACTCGACATCCCCGTCTTTAACAATATCCTTCAGGTTTACTTTAGTTTTATTTGATAATTGTTGGCACACTAAAAACTCAAATTATCTCATAAACAAAAAATAACCTTATCGCACGTAATTATTGGTCACAATAAAATGAGAATTGCAACATTTGCAAAACCCACCTCCAATAAATATGTTAAACTAAAATAATTTTAAATGGCACACGACTTTCATATATCCTTTTACCTAGTTTTACAGCAATGAAAGGCCTACGAATAAATCTGGTCCAATTTTTAATAAATATAAATTTGAATGGTATATATACAATTTGTAGTTAAGTAAATAAAACATCACAACAAAAAAATATTTTAAAAATATAAATTGCACAGTAAAAAAAGTTCAATTTTCTCCACTTTAGATACAAAATTAGCTTCATACTGCTTTGACTCCTCTTTTAGATGAATGATAAAATCAGACAGATTACACATTTAGAAATGTATAAAAGGGTTAATTTTTGTAAAAGAAAATTTCAAGAAAAAATATAAGGAGAGAAATAGTTCCTGACAACTCTAAATTCCACTTGTCATCTTTGTATTTTTATCCTCTAATATAAATTATGATATGTTTTCATTATGAAAATAAATTGATAGCCATTTGGATGAGCACAATATACATTTTATATAAATAAACAAGGTTGATTAAAGAAACAGGCAACAGCAACATTTCTAAGCATCATACTATTTTAAAAACTGAATCCTTATTTATTGAAAGTTTGTTAATACTGAATACACACACACACACACACACACTCTCTCACACTCACAGACTACAAGTAACAACAAATATAGTTCAGTTCGTTGTTGGCCGTTATTAGATTTATATTTTTAATTCACAAATGCATGCTTAAAAACCAGAAAAGAAAAATTTATTAGTTGGTAATCATTTTCTTTTTCTTATATCGACAAAACTATTATTAGACATCGACAGACACACTTATTAGGCCAAATTTATGTTTCACAAAGTGATTCAGGCAGCTTGCTCAACTATTCTTTTGTGGTGTACTTACAAAATGTCAAAAAAAATGAGTTAGTGTATGGGAAACAATATTATGATGGATGTTATCTCAAACACACTCCTCCAAACTATAGCAACATTATCTAAGTAATCGTATACGCGTAGAGTTTGTTCATTGTCTGAGAAGGATTATTTCTCTTTTTTAATGTGTTTAAGAAGATATTTTTTCATTTGTTATTTATGAAATATAATTTTCAAAAAAAATGTTAAATATGTTATAATATTACCATTTCAGAATTTTGATTAAGAAAAAAAATTTTAACGTGATATTTAGAAAGTTTGAACTTACTGATGCCTTTATTTTATTTGGTTAACTTTGAGCTATTATGGGCATTAAAGTCACATCTATAAGAACGCAATGTTCATAAAATGTGATTATAACTTGAACAAATGATATTGCAGCAAGCCACCGAATCACATATTTATATATTTATTAAATGAATGTATGTTGAATATAGAATATACAAAATCTAGTTTCATAAGCGTTAAATTTACAATTGGAGAGATTCTAAATTCACACTTCATCGTTTTCTCAAGTATGTTCCCAAAAATATTAAAACACGCAGTACTATAAAATACTAATTTAATAATTACCTTAAGCAAAAAATGTCTAGACTGTTATTAATAAGCATACTATAAGAAACATCAAACAGACTCACCCTGAATTCAAAATTAGATACCTTCACAAGACTGAGCATGCATCTGAAGAAGGAGAATGATTAGAATTCAATATTCACTATTCTCATAAGAAAAAATCCTGTGCTGATGAATTTTTCAAATGCTGATTTTTATTTCCTTTTTAGATTTGATGATTTTTACTTTTTTCTCAAAACTGATATTGATAGTGTGTTATTATGAGTTGTTTATTGATTTAAGTAACTAACTCAATAATAATTTAGGATTAAAAACTAAGATGCATGTTCAAATCTTATTTAATGACTAATTTTACTCAAATTGACTGCATATACACCACAATTTGACTTTACATTATAAAATTGATCATTTTAAATGTAATTTGCAATATTTCTTAGCCTTGTAATTTTCCGCTATTTCAGTTTTTTCCAATCAGAATACATGCAATGAAATAAATGCCTAAATATTTCAACAAAATTACAGAACGGAGATGAATGAATGATTGACAGACTGATCTTGATTATTATTTAACCAACTGCTATTCAATTAAAATTCAATGGAAGTTTATTTTCTAAATAATATTTGTACAACCAATATTTAAAAAAAAATTAACTCTGGCATACCACACATTTCATGTGGATAAATTAAATCTCATTGCATATACACAATGGAAACATATTTTCCCCTATCTTAACCTTTCGAAAGTGTATTACGTGCAAAGGGGCACAATATATATATATAGATATAAATATAAATAAAGTTTAAATAGTTAATTAGACTGAATTACAATGTAGGAGAGATCATAGTACTACTAATTATTGCACAACAACTATAATTTAAGCATTCACAGCGGTCTGTTTGTGCATAATGAAAATAATTCAACTGATGTCAATAACCCAAGTACTGGCTTGTGTTTATGTTTGGGTAAATGTTCAAAAAAACTGATCTAAAAAAACCCCTAGTACAAAAGGGTGTTTCAGTACTCAACTTTAGGTGTAATCAAATTAGATGTGCATCGTATTTCTGTATTTTAACTGTGAATGCTTTTAACGGACGCTACAACTATCAATTGCTTAAAATTCGGATGCTACAAATTTTAAAATCTGTGCGACAACAAATATTGGTGGCAATTAAATGGGAACAACTCCACTTCTGTTGTAGCAGATACTTCGATTAGAGATTTAATAGTTTTAAAATTATATGAAAATTTAAAGAATGCATAGAGCAATTCAAAATTGCAGATCAACTTAACAACTGATATTATGCTAAATAATAAATGATAAAATCACAGTCAACTCACCCAGGGGTTCCCCACTTTTAAACCAAGTTTCGTTCCATATTCCTAATCAAGCCCCACCACCCAAATCATACAAACCATAAGGGAAGCGGGAAAATTGCTCGAGAGCAGGATTTCAATTATATGTAAAAAATATATGTAATATTGGTTATATTTTATATAACCAAACCTAACCAACCAGGCCTGGGTGCGTAGACTGGTAATGAGCCATAATAAAGAAAACAGTTTATTGTAAATGTGCCTTTCTCTTAACTGTTTTAAATTTATCTTATCGTAAACGCAGACTGTTTATAATTTCATATTTAGAGGATGAAACTGATTTTGTTTTATGGTATATTTATTTAATCGTTTACATTGGATGACTGTAAAAATATTTTACTTCCTAATTAACAGCACATTTATAATAAATTGTTTCAAATATGAGTAATTTACAATTATAAAGCTACTTTGTTGATATATTTGTCACAATGATAACAGCTTTACAGATAAGCTGTTCATGTACTTTACCAATAACGTTTTTAAAAATATAAACATACACATAATAATTAAGTAAAAATGGCATAAAAACGTAATGGCACAGTGCCCTTTAAAATAAAAAAAAAAGAAACTGACACAATTGTGTTAATGTTAAGGAAATGACAACATTGAGCAACAAACCATTTTTGGTCCGGATTCAAAACTGGATGAAATAATGTTATTTATTCTATATTACAGAAATTATCAATGTCCGACTAACCATTTTTCTAATGCTGAATAAAATATTGACATTTTGTCAATTTTTTTTAGAAAAGTGTAAATTCTTAGATACTATCTGGAGCAAGGTTTGGTAGGTTAATAAACGGAGAGAGGAATGGGCGTGTAGGTATGTGTGAAAAGAACAGATAACTTGTTTTAGATACACGCTTTCACCGGCTATTTTCAGATAGTAAAAGCATTAGCGAATTATCTTTTAGGTCGGTATATTGTCAGGAATTAACAGTCTACATGAAACATCAAATTCCACGTTAGAAACTTCAATAATTATGGGTGATTTGACAAAAAATATAATCAAATAAATTACGAATAATGGTGCGGAGGATAATAGCCAGAAGTTTGTAACTGAGGGCAGCATCATTCTTATCCTAAGGAGTCATTTTTCAGAAGGGCAAATAAGCAATTTTACGGACTACTGTGACCAAAAAATTAAAATCTGTGGGATTATTTTAATTATCAAAATCAAGATAAACCTTTAGTTTGATGTACAGGAACAAGACTATGCGTATATTATAACTTATATATATATATATATATATATATATATATATATATATATATATGAGGGAAATGGTGATAGATTGAGTAACTGTTTGTGAAATTGTAACATGTGATACTAGCTCAATCTGTCCTCCAAGGGTACCTTCAATCCACCATCGAACTGGATGAACAGTTATTAGGACAGCTTTACTTGACTTTTTTCCTGGAAATTTACTCTAACATAATCCTAACAGCGATGATTTTTCTTTCCATATTTAAGTGTAAAATTTGGATTTATACTTCTTAAGTTTAAATTATTATTAATTTAAAATTATTCTATTTTCATAATAAGCTATAAATAAACCTCAGTATTCTTTAATTAATTGTTTAAATTGACACTGTTTTGTACTGGATTCGAAGACCAATGAACATAATCATTAATATAAACACAATTTATATTAATGAAACTCAAATGACTTCTTCCTTTCAAAATATTTCTAAAATAGATACCTCCGATTTTATTCCCCTTAAATCACTCACATCTTGTGAGACCTTGTTCAGATGACAGGGCATAGAATTTAAGACTCAACACCATACTCCAATACAGTGATGATATACCAAACACACCCTAACGAAATACCATAGGTCAAAATAGGAGTTATCCGAAATTTTAAACATAAAACAAGGTTTTTTGTTAAAAAATGTCTCCATTCTTGGACCATTGCTTACTAGATCCAACTACGATATTTCATCTGTGTTCAATGACCAAGCCCGCATTTTGAACCTAACAGATAGGAGTTGAGCCGTGTGTACCGTTACAACCCTCGGGGGGGAAGGATTTACTTGTTATTGGTCAAGGGGAGGGGATAGAAAGCAGAGGCCGGAGGGGTCGGGGGTTGGTGGGCGGGAGGGACGGCGGCGGCCGCCAGGTGAGGTACCAGCCCGTAGAGGTACCTGGAGACGCCTAGGCCGTGGATCCGCCGAGTGTGGCACTTGAGCGTGTCGATCCTCGAGTAAACGGCATCGCAGTAGGGGCACTTGTGGTTACGCGAGAAGTGCGTCTGCAGGTGGTGCCATCGGCTGCGCACCGTTTTCGTGCACAACAGGCAGAGGTACATGCCGGGGGAGTTGGGGTCGGCTCTGAAGACGTCGTCGTTGTTGGCTTTGCCGGGGCCGCCGACGGGTGACGCTAGGGCGGTTGCCGCCGCGGCTGACGCCACCGAAGCAGACCCGCCGCCGCCACCGCCGACAGCTGCAGCTAGTGGCCCTCCAACGCCGCCGCACTTACCTGCGCACAAGCCACCCGCTCTGCTCACTCCTCGCTCCTCTCCACACTCCACACTCTCTCTACCCTCTCCGTTCCATTCGCATTTTATATCGTTCCCGACCGACCGGCGTTATATTCGAGAACAGGACATTTTGTCGGGTTTACACAGATCATAAGAGTGCAGAAGAGAAGACAATGATCGTGCGTGAAATAATGTTGGTGCCACAATACTTCTATCCTACCCGCTCTATTATCCTTCTACGCTCGAAGGTATTTTTTCAGGATATTTTGTTTCAATTCTCTTTCGGAGTTTGAAAAGGATTTGCACGTTCGGAAATGAAATACCGGAAGGACTGTACGTATAACAATGTTTGACTATAGATGGACCTGCGATACCTATGGTTAATACGAGTCAGAAAAATGTGAGAAATAATTGTTAATAATAATTGTTCGATCTCCTGCTCATCTAGTGAAATGTCCCCCGTCACAGAAAAACTATCAAAGTTTATAGAAGTAATAAATGCCAATCAATTACACCGATGCCAATAATAACAATAATCCTACTCTTTTAAAATTGTTTAAAATAAGAATAACAATGACATAGAGGAGAATATAAGCTGCATTAGTAATTTTCAACATCAGTTAATATTTCACTCATACTCTTCTGTTATAAAAAAAAATTTTTGAAATTGTCCCATTTTTCTCCGTGGGTGAATATTAATATTTTTCCCCCTTCGGCTGTTTTGCCGCTGTTTTCTTATAACACGAAGAAAAATTATTCTAGACCATCATCGCTTCACAAGTATTTCTTGGATAGCATTTTTTGAAGACTTATTATTCGAAGACAGGGATTCACATTTAGTTGTTTGTGTGCCACTATTCCTTATTAATACAACAAATAAAACATTGAAATATAATTATTTTTCATCTTTAAACAGTTTACCTATGCCACTAGTACTAATACTGTGTAACTCTTCCAATCATAATATACTTTAATAAGATCGTAGAGATCAAAACCTCGTATATTAAGAACTTACAATTTACTGACAACCAATAAGACAATCAAAATCAAACTTTGATGTGGAAATTATATTTTGTCGGAAAAAAATTATATGAAAAAATAAAAACTGACCTATGAAACATCCCATAGGCAACTTGCAAAACAAAAACTGTAATATATTTTTGCATCCATATGCAAAATATATTGGATATTAGTAATCATTAATAAATTAATTCAGCAGTGCTTGAAGAAAAATAAAATCGATTTCCTGATTTACAAAACACGCGCACAGAAACAGACCCACATATTAACACATAATAAATAAATAAAATAAAAACAAGATTAGTATATTCGAGTAATAATAAATATTGATATTTATCAAGTTTTGATAATCATTTGTGTTGATATTCAGAGAAAGCACGACTAACTTCCTGCTCATCTTTCAGTGGCATTTGAAGTTAGTTTCAGCCCAACAGAAAATTTCTAGTTATGGTAAACAACCTGCCTTCCTCTATATAAAATAGGAATTGCATCATAAGCAAATTATAAATGTGTACATACATGATACCTCAAATATGTGGTAATTTTGTCATAAATTTTAAAATAAAATAAATAAAAAATGATATTCACACAGATAGCTTTTTTAAAATATACAATACCTATGTACATTTATAATAAAAAATGTAAAAAGAGATCCTGTTCCGAAATCATACTTCATTAAAGAAGAATGGAAGTATACAAAAAAACTTTGTAAACCTCATATAAATAAATTGTAGCATTATGTAAAATAAAAACTAGTTTTTCAAATTAAAGAAAAAAATTCTATATAACTGCACTATTTTCTATATAACTTGATGACTGCATAAAACTTGAAAGTATAATTTTAAAGGTCAGTGTATTCAAATATAAAAATATGAGTTTCTGTAAAATGAATAATTAATCAAATAAAAAAAAAAAGTTTTGTGCAAATTTCTGAATTTTAACAAAATGTTGTGGATACAGGTTATATAAAGTTATTAAATAGTTAAAAATAAAACAGCAGCTAAATACAAGAATTAGTAAGTTTTAAAACGTTCCAAATTTAAAAATATTGGCATTAGTAATGATTTTTGGTAACAAATATATTAATAAAAAATGTGTTCAAAATCTTAGTATTTTAAACAATACACTTTATACATTAAAGCGGTATAGATTAACAATTAATCACTGTATACAACAGGCCTGTTAAAAGTTGTGCCTTTAATAATGAACTAGATACCTAATGTTGCAGTGAGTTTTGGCGCCCAGGAGGTTATGCAGAATTGAGAAAAATAAAAATTATATATATAAAAAAAAGAAAAATAGAAAAACCACCACAAGCGTTAGAGTATAAGTGAGTGCATTTTATATGAGAATCCAGTTTTGTGTTTTATGTGTTTGATATTTATGTATTGCGCACTTAAAAGTGTCACTATCATATCTAATCTACAGGTGCAATATCTTGCAGCTTGATTTTATATGATGGACCATTTATTTATAAATATACCAAAGTTTTTTTTTCAATACAAAATTGGAGAAAATCTTTGAGAGAACAATAAAAGGGAATAATTACGGCAATTTAACACATATATGAATAACAGTAAAATACCTATTTGAAATAGAAAGAAGACTGTATAATATAACAATGTGTCACAATGTGAAAGAAAGTCACCAAAAGCGGGAAATACGAATTTAATAGAAAAACGCCGTCTGTGGATTCACCAATGCTCAACAATTATTCTATAAAAATCACATATGAGAAGATTCAAGTTCAGAATGTTAGCAAACAAATTATTAAAACAAAATTTTTTTCGAACAGAAAGAAATGGTGCTATTTATATCCTATATTTTTTACATTTTTGAATTTCATTCATCAAAACAGTACAAACCAAATTTTGTACACTGATATCAACTATTTCTAGCAGAAAATTCCAATTGATCCAATCTTGTCAAGTTATTTCCAGGAAAATAACTGCTTTGTCTTGAATAGGGTACTTAGAAAGTATTATAAAAAGTGTTCTTAACACAACATTCAACAAGTCTATTGAACTTTTGGATTTTCAAGACTGTGATTAAATAAAACTTCCAAAAAGTAAATTTTAGTTACAGAACTACTGCAGTAGTAGTTAAAACTAGTGACAATGGCAAGAAACCGAAATTATAGATGGATATTTTTAACTTTTGTGGAGCCTTCTGTCATATACAAACTGTTGTGAATTGTTCACTCACAAAATTCTCATTTTAACGGTTTAAATGGAGTATTGTTCCGTTATCCGGAAGGGGGTGGGTGTGGGACTCCCACTATTTCGTACTATAATATTTCCGATAGTGACACTTTTATAATGTGGTGTTCAAAACCCTTTCCTATTTCACACCGAGTCACAAACACGCTGCTCATACACACGCACTCGCGCCTTTGTTTATTCATTTATTTTCTGATTTTTTAACAGTCTGATAGTGTATCGTGTACTATTTATAAATATAAATCTGTGTATATATAGATATATGTATATATCCCGTGATACAAATGTCCGATACAATTACGATATATAATAAACTATAGAAATAATTTGATCTTCTCTTACCATCTATGAGGTCAGCGGCGTCGTGTGGAGGTGGTGCACCCTCAGCGGCTGCATCTGAATCAGTCACCCTCTGACCTCCCATATTCTGATCCAAATTCACATCATCCTATAAAAATCGAAAATATAATTATGTTGGATAATAAAAAAAAAGAATAAAATATTGAGAAAATGAATATTAATGCTCCGAGTGCGATAAGATATAACAACAGAAATTTGCACTTTTGGGTGTGACACTTATGTAATAGAACATGTCTAATACAGACGAAAGTCAAACCTTCATAAACTCAGAAACTTTATATAAAAATATTTCTAATAAAATTATCGACTATTATTTTCTATTAAGAAAGATTATATACTTGAATATTATTGAAGCTGTGACATTAATATTTAGCCTCTTTGACTTATCAAAGAGAATCACCTTGGAGGAAAGAACATCAATTTTCAATTAAATCCGCAATTTTTGAATAAATTGAATTTTCTGAAGTTAAGAATAATCTAAAATACATGTCTATAGAAATGGTATAAAAATAACGAAGCAGAGCGGGTTAAATCGATTTTTTGTTTTATTTAAAAATCAATTCATTGCATAGGCATTAAACTATAATGTCAAATAATATTACATAAAATATATTATACATCGGGGTTTGCATATAATTTTAAATTAGTACCCATTTGAGTTATTTTTTAACCTTTTTTTTTCTTCACAAAGCTATAGAATCGATAAACAGAAAATGGAAACGAGGATAAACTCTGCGTGAGTGTATATATATATATATATATATATATATATATATATATATATATATATATATATACATACATACATACACACACACACACAACTATACAAGAAACAAACACTGTAAAGAACAATTAGCAGCGGAGGGGAAGCGTGCATTGATTTTTGTGTTTCTGCTCATATTTTTTTTTTAATTTTTGTCACACAATGTATTTTTTTTAGCTTTTATAAAAATATATATATATGTGAATGCCTCCCATCGTTTCCAAATTATATATACATAGGCAGCTTTTATATGTGTATAGTAAAACTTATGCTATAAATTATGTATCTAAATTCTGTCGTAGAGTTCACAACAAGAGTTTTTGTACTAGAATGCTTTATCACAATAACCTCTCTTTACTTTTTTTTTTATCACAGACCAATAAATGGCAGCCTTTAAATTTAATGAGCTTCTTAGAATAAAAGAAAGTAAATGAATATACTGAACAAAATTCTCCTTGTGCTATATATAAAAGTAATAATATTAATGTATGGGTCTCCTCCTCTTTGTTGGGGGATGATTTATATCCAAATAAAGGTCTTGAATTCTGATTTTACAATTCTATATATTATTATTAACAAGAATTAAATTCCAATAGAGAAATGATCTAAGTCAGTAAATGTACTGAAATTATGGGTACTTTGTTTCACTAAGTAAAGGTAATAATTTTACCTTGTTCTAATGCACTAACCTGCTAAGTGAAAAAAACTGTGTACAGGCAAATTATAATAAGATGTGGATGGCAACACTATAATACAAATCTTACAGTATGTACTTTTCATGTACAATGTCATTATTGTGACAGATAATTATTAAACAATAAATTGTGAACCTCAAATAACAAACAACAAAGCTCATACACAGTACCGCAAAATTGTTTAATTTTTAACTAATTAAAGCTCATCTTATTTAAAGGATAACATTTAAACAGACTTCAATCCAGCTGTTTTTTGAATTCAGTAAACTCAAAACACAGTTCAAACATCTCAAAAGCATTTTTATTCTTTATCTAATGCTAATCCGAACAGCTAAAAAATTAATTACAGGCTACATTATTTACTTACTATTTTTCAATAGTGTTAGATAAATTTACACACTATTTATACCTTCATGCCAATAGTAGTTTTCTGCTTATTTAACTTTAAAAACTAAACTATAGTATAGTATACATAATATATATGGACAAAATACTTGTCACAAAGTAATGGGAAAACATAGATGTGGTAATTGAATAAGAAATATTTGCTCAAAACCAAACTAAAAATTGAACATGCACACTCTTTTTACCCTGGATTTCCAAACAATTTTTAGTTAAGTAGCAAACAATACATAAATCACAGTCAAATCTCAATAAAGTGATGACCTTGCCATTTCCAAAAATATACTCAAAAACAATAATACACTCCCATATAATATCTTATTAAAACATCGAAATAATTTGTAACTACTTAACATAACTTATTCGGACTGAATTATGCATTAATTTGGAATTGTTCAGCACAGTATTAAGAACATTGCATACATTCTATTAATTATTAACAGAAGACAAAAACATTTTGGTCTTCTGTACTTTCTGGAGTATACTTGGGTATCACAGCCTGTTAATGTTAAACTTATTCATATGATTCCTCTATTTTAATAAATAATAACACAAGTTTCACTAAACTTTTGTTTAGAAATATGCACAGAGCTGATGAATAATGAGATAAAAAAAGTAATCATAAACTTAAAAAAAAGGTAAAACTATATATTTTTGATAGCCAGAATTTAGATAATACAAGTTACATGTTTGTATTTATAAACAGAGAATATACCGATGAAGGTTATAGTTTTACTTCAGATAATCGGAATTTTAAAATTCTATTGTATAGATGCAGGCTTTCAAATATTTTAATAATCAATTCATTACCCAATATTTTATCTTTGGTACATCACAACCATAGAGACTTGACTGCAGCATTTAACATTTTTTTACAACCTAACTATTCACTCTTTCACAATTTTTTCCAAATTTACATTACAAAACTTAACCCATACAGTAATATAAACAGGTACCCTTTCTTCATACTCATCTCCAACATAATCCCTCCTCTTTCCGCACACCTATTATTTATAACTTGCTTTAATAAGCCTCACTACATCACAGCCATTACCGTTCACTTTACAACAAAACTACTGACTTTTTCTACCATTTCATCCCTTACATCCCAAACATAGTTGGCACCGAATCTTGATTTGTATAAGAGAATAATCAAAAATTCCAATTTGGTACACATTAAACAAAATGAACTCACTATTTAAACAAAACAATAGATTTATCACAAATTAAACCATAAATTCGTCATAAAACAATTTACTATTTGTACACAATTTTGTTAAAATATTTTCTTTACCAAAATATAACACAACAGCCTTGATGAGAATCATCGTAAAATAAAAGAAATAATGTCTAATAACTTCCAAAGGGCTTGATTGTAAAACACTGAATATATAATTGACATTTGTTTAATTTTTATCAGCTTTTTATTTTTAAATAAGAAATTTAAATATGCACACAATGCATAATAAGAGATTCAAAATTTATTGAATGTTTAGGAAGGCTGAATTTTCTAACACAGCATTATATTTAAAAAAACCCTCTGAATGATATTTAAACATAAAGAAAACATCTTAAGCTTTAACAAAAAAATAAACAAATAATCTGAATATGATAATTATTCATTAACAATAAATAGGCACAAAAGTAAGATTTTGAAAATAATTTTGAAAGGAACCAGTATATTTTATTTATATGCACCAACAATTTTACTATAAGTTTAGTGACATATGGTGCTTTTATGAGTGCGTATAACTTTTTTTATGAAATTTTATTTCAAGCATATAAATTATACATTTATTAAATAAGGTTAGAAATAAAACTTTTCAGCTTTTACAGAGATAATGCAAATGATGGATAATTACAAAACAGAAAATATACCTGTTCCTTTTGACAAATAATAATATATAAAATATCTAAATTTTCGATGCCATAAATCACACAGCATGAAACCAACAACCTCATTCTTTCTCAGCACAAAAATATTTCTTCCTTTTTATCACATAAGAAACTAGCAATCCTCTTTCAAGTGCCATATTTAAATAAAATATGTGTTTGTAATAGCCTCATAATCCGGTCATGTAGATATCTTTTTGTAATTGAAAAACAAAAATATGTTTATATGACCAAAATTAAGCAATGGAAATTTAGTTTTCAGGTTGTATAATTATACCAAAAATATTGAGCACACCATTAAGCATTTAAATTGTTCTATCGACAAAATATTTTTCCTGGTATAAATTCTCCTACGATACATATTAAAATTGAGCGAAAGTATTATGTACTTTGAACATACCCATCTACAAGGCCAATTAAACTGCTATTAAAGATTCTGATATTTTTATCTGGTTAATAGGAATTAAAATATTAAGTACTCCATAGAGAAGAAAAATGCAAACCATTTTAAATGTGTCAGAACAGTCAATACACTTGGCAAAATATTTGGAATTTGTTTTTTAAATGTTGCCAGCTATCTGAAACTTAGAAGTTTGCTAAAAACTTTCCTTTGACAAATATATTATTAAAAAAATTAAAAGTTCCATATTCAGATTTATGTTCTCCACGAGTGAAATCTAAACCTGATTTTAATATATCAGATAAATTCACTGAACAAACAAAGCAAATAAATTTAATTATAACTGTAATCATTATCAAATATTTTGTCAAAGGGTTCTTAAATGCACCACTCCATTAATTTATATTGCTCCAAAGGAATATTTAAATTTTCTTCTATTTTTCCAAATAAATATATGATGAAATTCGATTAATAGATGTTTGAGATATTCCAAAAGGTCCTACGATATTTTCTCTGCAGTCCTGAATATTTACTGTAAATTTACTGAAATGACAAATGGATTACAGAAATCTTTAAGATTTAATAGCATTATACTTCAGTACAAATATTTAAAATATATCAAGACAAATATTTAAAAAAATAACCCTTCAATTTAAATAAAAAAGCGCTTATGCCTTTTTAATGCAATAAAAGTACTGTTTTAGTTACGAGTTATGAAATAGTTAATATATGCGATGAATGTTCAAAAATCATCAGCAAGTGTGTTGCAAAAATGTAATGTCACATTTGTCTAATGCAGGACTTATTCCATTTAAAAAGTAAAACCAGACATAGATTTGGCTTGTAACAAATCACTTCCTAATTTAGCCACATCAAAACCTATATTTATAACCCCCCCATGATTTCTAAGCTAGCTTTCTTTTATTAAAACACACATTTGTCAGTTCTTCTGATTAAATCTTAGCGAGAGCTTTGCATCACGCAACTAACCTCATGTTTTCTTTAAAAACACCAACAATTGCTTCAAAAGCAAATTAACCTAGTGCCCATTAGTGTATACAGGTAAATACCTGGTAAAAAATACCTTTGCCCTGTTCAAAGGTAAATCATAAATCCCCCGATGTTCAAAAATATCTCTCAAAATTCCTCACAAATGTTACTCCCAAAGTGAAAATATGTGAGAGTTGATGAGTTTTTACTTTTAATTTTTAAAATGGTTAACAGTTCAACTGCCATGGTTGCTGTATTATCATCACACTTTAAGAGATCTATCCGTGTCATGATTTTCAGTCAATGACCCACAAATTAAGAGCTACATTTATGGCTGTATATTAGAGCGATGCTAATATTCTAACAGCCCTTGCTGTATATTCTATAATTTTAATTTTTCTCAAATGCGAGTCATTTATACATTTCAATGGTTGGCAGTTAAAGAGTTGAAAAATGCTCTTTATTTTCTGTTCATGGGAGTTTCACGTGAGGCCACTGGATATCCGATTTTGCTGTGTCACAACTACCCCCCGAAGAGTCTTTCTCTTTAGCCATGCATAACTGATGCGACTTGCATTTGTCATGATGGTTGACAATCTCTAGTCTAAAATTGCAATTGCCTTCGACAAACGAAGTCCTGATTTCAGGCACAAGGCCACTCCATTTGCGACAAAATTTACAAAACATCGTGTTCTGTCGTTCATCGTAACGCAACCAATAGTAGGAATCGAGCCAACCGGGACGGAACCTTCCTCCTTTACGAGTTGTAGTATTGGAGGAGCTCGTAGTGGTCATAGTTGAATTCTGGTTTTGGTTTTTGGTCGGGTTCTGGATGACGGATATCTCGTGAGCCCTCGATGAGGGAGGTTCTCCGGAGGCTGGGATCAATTTGAGTTGAGTTGAGAATGCGGATGTGGGTGGAGGGGCCAGTCGCGGTAAGTCAACCTTTCCAGCTCGATGTTGAAACCTTCCCTCCACTGACGACCCGTTGTTGATATTGGTGGCAGCAGCAACGGTTTCAACACACCCCGTAGTCTGTCAACACACACACATAACAAACTTTTAATTCTCTTTCTTTTTTTTTTGTGTCAACAACACTCAACGCTTCTTCATGAAGGCACTATGCATTGAAACCGTTGCTGCTCCCTCTAATTCTTTTTGCTGTTTTATATTTTTACACATTTTCTGTTACACAATAACCTTATTTTGTACTTTCTCTCCAGATTTTCTTTCTGGAATATAAACGAATAGCTTAAAAATTAAAGAAAGCAACATTCGAATTCTTATGTACAAGAGATTAAAACCATGGAATCTGTTATGGCCAGATATAACTGAAAATTAATTAAATATTATTTACATTACATCTCACTTTGATCAATGTCATACAGAACACTTCAGGATGATTTTTTGAGTCCTGATATAACTATACTAATTGGTTCTGGATAGTAGCATAGAGAGTATATCAACAGTAATTGGAATTTTTCAGCAGGATCGTATGCATTTCTTATCAATAGTAAAAATTGAGAAAAAAGTAATTCACTCACATGACTGTACTCTAATGGTCTAAAAGTTATTCTAACTTCTAACTGTTATAACTCTTCAACAAACCTGTTTCATTGTAATATAAAAGAGACGGAAGTTTCACAACATAAAAAAATATTTTCAGAAACACTTCCCTTTCCTATGTCTAAACATTGATTATTCAAACTAAACCCTGTGAAAGGTGTGAAAATTCTGGGTTGGACATTATTAAGTTTGTTCAACTTTTATAAATCAGAATTTTAAAGGAATCAAAGCTTAACATACTCAAATTATAAACTGTTCAAAGAGAAAATACTATTAGCACATAAATAGGAATTTTCCTACCATCATTGTTGCTGAAAAAATGGGAAATAAAAGTTGTTTTAGCCTATTATAAAGAAAGATACAGGAAAGTCATAGAACTAGTGTGGTCTGATCAAAGTCTTCTGCATTCATCATTTATGACCTTCATATAAATTGTATTTTAAGTAACTAAGGTGGTTTGAAATTTATTTTATGTTTCTAAATACTAGTAAATACTTCTGGACACAAAGTCTGATGTCTGAATTTTTTATATAACTCAGTCAGGGCAATATGTTTAAACTATTATGAATGGAATTATTGACTATAAGAACTTAATATCACAAATAATGTACAGTATTGAACAATATTTGATTCCTTTTTCTAATTGTTCAAATATTATCTAACCTATTTGTACTATAAGTCGATAATATGCAGTTACAAAATATCGAATTCATGCTACTAAATCAAATATGTAAACAAGTCATATACAACCAATTCCATACATAATTAGGAAATTTTTGAATATCTATATTATATACAGACTATTAAAATAAAAAGTTATGTCATTATAATAAAAGTTACTTTTTACTAGTATTTATAATGTGTAAATTTTGCAATTTAAAATATGTAATAACTAATTTTAAACAATCCCATCAATGCCTGAAGACTGAGGGTATTAGAGATTAACAGCTGTTCCAATGCCACAATACTTTGTAGATTACAATAAATTAGAAAGAACCATAGCAATAACATAGTAATGAAAGGTAGGGGCATCTAATAAGTCTTAGTGGAATCTTCAGGCTATTACAGTTGTACTCCCATATATTCAGGTCCATCATTTGTAGTGTCAATAACCATTGGCTTGAAAAGACTTCTTCAATTTATACACATGCACATATGTCCCTAGAAGTAGCAATGTATCCAAAAAATTGCTGTCAAGTCATTTCCTTGTATTCAAAAATCTCTCTTCTGTTACTACAGAAGTAAAAGCACCGTTAATAAACACCGTTGCCGTACTGAATTATAAAAAAGAAATTTATTTCCAATGTCCATAAGTGAAAAATTGATTTCATAATTAAATAAAAAAAAGTAGTAGCTGAAACTGGCCAAATTTTCATTAAGAATGCATCATTAATTCGCTGTATCTTAGGCATCTAAGCGTATTAAAAAAGAAAGAAAGTTTATTGGATTAGGTTTAATCCAACAATTCAAGAATTATGATTTTAATATATGTAAAAAAATTGTTAGTCAATTGTTAGAAAAATTTAGAGCCCACATCGTTATATTGACTGATTTCACCATAGATTAAAAGACTGTTTCTAAAATTGTGTGTACCATCAAGAAGATTCGGTGTACAGAAAAAAGGAAGAGTGCACGATAGAAAAGAGAGAAAAAAAAATGAAAATTCGAACATACCATCTGTTGGGCTTCATCAAATGAGTCCTCGTCCGGATGAATATTTTCTTGTTTTATCACAGGCAAATTTGTATCGGATATTTCTGGTGAAGGCATGTGTGGGAATTTGGCTGGACTCAGCGAAGATTGCGGCGTCGCCGAGCCGTAGTTGGACGACTGCCGAACAAATGACACTTGTATTAATATCAATTGGGACATTGATCAATTAACACTTAGCCGCCTACGACAGTAAACTATGAAATAATAAAACATTTCCCATCGTCGGTTTGCACGTTTCGAGATATTGTGAAATCGAGGCATGAACCTTTTCAGAGGTAACACGAAAATTCCCTGCATATAGCCCGAGTACGGTAGATGAATATTCAAAAGGAATGATTTTAGCATTTTTTGGCAAAGAATGGAACAGTTATACAGATTATTAGTTTTTTAAATTATGGTATTTTTGTATTAAAAATAATATTTCTAATAGACTATTAAATGTTTTCAGGATTTTTTCTTCAATTAGAATTTATAACTGAAAATTAATTGCTTATAAGTCTAATATGCAATTTACTGTTGATTCTAAAAAAATAAAACATTTTAGACAATATTCGATTCTTATATTTTTTTAAATTAGGTTCCTGCAGCCAAACCCATTTGAATAGCTCCCAGCTGGACTCCCAGTTAATACATAGATACAAAAATATGAGAGGAAAATGAAATCCAAATAAAATTGGCAAATCAGTTATAGAAAGCCTGTGCAAGCAAACTGTCAGATTTTTGAAGTGCCATACAATAATGAATGTTTGTCAAGTTCTGGTATAACACACATGCAATTCGATTTCAAAATAAATCATATCATTGCGGTTGCCAACTGTCACTGAAGTAAAAAGCTGATATTCAGAATTTGAGAACAATGGCTTTCGTGTTTGAGAGTCTCATTTTATTTTCAAAATCTAATTCCTATTACATTACAGATACACGTCAGAAATGTAATGAATCTCACACTGTTTTCAAGGGAACCATTTTAAATGAAAATTGGTATTATTACCGACCACCAAAGTTGTGGCCACTATTTAGTGCAGAATCGTATGGGAAAGTGTAATATTTCGATTAAAAGATTATATTTTATTATCGTATCTAAATAATTCTAATAATTTAATTTTTAAGGCATCTTTGATACCGCTGCTAGATAGCCTAAAATATATTTATATTTCATTATTGAAAAATAATATTATTTTTAAAAATACAATTTTAAAGCTCATATGTAGAAATATATTATCACCAGTTGTAATGCTATTAATTAATAACAAAAAAATAGTTTATTGAGAGTTGGTAAATTTAGTATTGCCATTAAAAAGAGTTTATGTCTTTCACATCTGATAACAGTAAACCTGAGCTATAATTAAGCAATTTTTTATTTCCTAGCCATTAAATAAGTTTCCTTTTTTATAATTGCAGTTCTAATAATGTACAGAGGAATATGTTCGGTGGACACAATGAGGCATAATGTGTGTTCTGATTTGGCCAATCATAATGATAGTTTCTTTAATAAATATACCCCAGATAACACTTGATAATGAAATAATGTCACTGCAGGTATGAATGTCTCACGTTTATTACTTTGAATGAAAAAGAAGGCCAATACTTCCATGCTGTACATTACTAAAATTTCTTCGTGTTTTAAACCAATTATTGTATAAATAATAAGTAAATTATCGATCAACATTTACAAACTTCATTAGTAGAATTTTTTTCATGCTACAAGTATACTGTATCGCTTAAATTTTATTAGTAATAATTCTCAAAATAAAATTGAAGATGTAGTTTACAAACAGTGAAACCTCCCTAATATTGGGTCAATTTCTTATTACTATTTTCAACATAATATAGCCCCAATGATTTAATCTATAGGATAATGATTTACCACCATTTAAGAATTAGGTCTCAGAAATGAAAGTTTCACCTTTTCACCGTAATCTCATTTGAAATATTGCTTATTAAGACAACGCACTATTTGGGGAACATAATTTCTTTTTGGTGCTATTGAATTTCAACTGCGGATGGCCTCTAAAACTGGCCATTCGCAGACTAAATCACACAACTTTCAGAAATATTGAAATGAATACAGATAGTTGTTGAAAATGAACGACTCACCTGGGATTCAGGAGAAAATTTGTCACCGGCACTTGTATATGAGGCTGTGGCACCGGCTGCCAGTTCGGAGGATCCGGATATTTTTCTTTTCCGCCTTTCAACAGGTGAATTTGGCCTTGCCCTGGTCGACTCCTGGGCCCGGCCGCCCGTCGAAGAATTGTGTTCGAATAACTGTTTGCCCGAAGGCTCATCGTTGTTCCTCGGAGTCTCCCTGGAGTCGGCGAGCCCTCTTATCTGTAGAGCGGTCGCCGTCTTCAAGATGCTGCCGAGCTCGTCCTGCTTGACGTTGGCCTCACCGTTGTACATAAAGTGGAGGAGCACTTGCATTTCCATAGCGGTCACGTCCCTCAGAAATATGATCGGGTGCGGGTGCTGGTTTTGGAGGAACAGCTTTTCAAAGTACGGACTGCACGCCGACAGTATTGTCTGGTGGGCTTTGAAAGTTTTGAAATCGTCGTTTTCGCAGGTGACCGCGAGCGTGACGTCGACCAGGGATTCCTTCTCAAGGAATTTCCACAAGACGTCGGTCAAATTCGACTTGTGGTTGTTCCACCTCAGACAGAACTCCGGCTCCATCGTCCCGTTCTCGTATCGTGAGCAGTGGCGACCTACGGGGAAAACACAAAAACAGGGCCGTCAACGACAGGGCGAACGTGAAAAAAAATCGGACGGCGACGACGACGGAATTAATACATCGGGGGGGAAGGACGGGTCATTCACCTTTTTGGCAGGACTAATAACGGGCCGCCAGACGCGACGGGCACCCACTCTAAACGGGTCGACGCTTTTACCCGGATTTTTATTATTTGATACCGATTCGCGGTGGAATTTGGCGACGGCGTCGGCTCGGGGCCGGCACTCGGAGCGAGCTATGATAAAAAACGAAGAAACGTCAACGTAGCCATTTTGGCGAAATGGGTATGTGGGACGGGTCACCCCAAGTTGGCAGATTTAGTCGACGCCAGCAACCCCGACCGACACCCCAATATAACTTCCGACGATTTCACTTCGACAAGCATTTTAATCTGTTCGACCGCCGATTATAAAACCATTCGCGAACGAATTATAAACAAACAAACAGTTAAGAGTCTTACCTTGGCAGGCCTAAATTCCATTTATATCGGGCAATGGCGGCTTCCTTCTTGCCTCCTAGATTACTTCGTCGGTGTGATTAGTATTTTTTTTTTTTTTACTGTTTCGATTTGCTAATTTTAATCGAGGGATTGTAAATATTTTCCCGGCGTAAAAATACGGATTAAAGTACGAATATTTTTAATTCGAACAATTTTAATTTTTCTGCGTTTTAAACGGAATACCCGGGTTATGGTAGTGGGGGAAATTGGCGCGCTGTGACCTCTTCGTTGGTAACTTTTCCACATTTTCGAACCGTAAGTCTTCATTTTTGCTCGATGCGGGTCTTCTATTGTTGTCTTCTTATCTGGGTATGTATTTTGACGATTATTCCTTCTTGGTACTTTGTATCTTCTTTCTTCAAGTTAACTCAGGTCTCGGTGTCCTTTGACTTCACTTAGTGACAAACTTTGAACAATAATATTTGTTTTATATTCTTTTCTGGTAGCATTGTAATTATAGTAATTAATTGATTTTTAATTGTATGTACGCCTTCCGAAAAATATAAAAACTATTTTTTTCATTAAAATATTTCGTGAGAACAAGATATGTTGTTGTTTTCGTGTTATCTTCAAACTCGGTCGATGAATATCGTATGAGTCTAAAAATTCAAAACAAGGAATCTAATGCACAGAAGGAGGATTCTATCCTACTACTCCTTACTCTATGTTGTCCAAGCAAATCCTGAAAAGGTACATAATAAAAAATTACAAAATTTGATGTAGATTGAAAATATTTATATACATAAATATGTAGGTTATCAAAAAATTTTATAACCTTCTTATAAATCTTATATCTAATATTCGTGTATGTAAACCACTGGTGTGTTGTGAACCACTTCTTCAACTTAAATTGCTGAAATATATAATGGATTTAATTTGAAGATTGAACAAAAAATTTAGGATTACGTCATAGTTTGTAACATTAAAACTTATACGGACATACCGTTATAAAAAAAAACGCGAAGGGTAAACAGTTTATACTGTAAAATTCGTTGGATATACTACTTTGACTGAACAAATGGAAGTACTCGGTAACCGGATATGCTCTTACTTCCGGTCTTATTTGTGCATCTGGTTGTGGATGACTCGTTGGTCAGGGAACGACGGAAAATATGTTTTAGACCGAATTTCGAAACGCCGATCGCTAAAGACTGAAGTGACAGCCCGTGCAACTGCATAGTTGTTATTTTTTTGGGTTATAAGTGGGGTTATAACAGCCTTTTTTGTAGTACCGACATTTTATTGACTGTGTCCTACACCATTGCTATTATTTCTTTCATATTCTAAATTTCGTTGTGTAAAAACTAAAGATTATCGTACACAGTCCTTGTCCAGTGGAAAGGATAATATTAATGCGTTTTAATTTAAGGGATGGTTTGTGGTTCATAGCGGTTTTGAAATAACATTACTCGCCTGATTTTCTAGCTCGCATTTCCTTGATT
Organism: Lethocerus indicus; assembly: GCA_019843655.1. Lineage (NCBI taxonomy): Eukaryota > Metazoa > Arthropoda > Insecta > Hemiptera > Belostomatidae > Lethocerus > Lethocerus indicus. Next base: position 2,389,904 of record JACDQD010000007.1, on the reverse strand, counting down.
TTTGATTTGGTCTTAAGTTACGCCTTGGAAAGAGTGGCGAAGGGATTTGTATCTCTTACGGTCCAATTCTGCTTTATCACTCGGGCGGTATAATGTGCGCGGGAAAATTGGAAAAAAAAAATGCTAGCGTTATTTAATATATTGGATTTCGTTCTGGTTATTTTTGATTCGTTAGTGTACTTATTTAAAAGTGCACTGAGACTTTCATATATTTGAAAGTTTGTATGTCGAGCCCGTCCTTATTAGGTGGAAATTTGTGTTGGAGTGGGAGCGAAGACGTAGATCGAGGAGGCGGTGGGCTCTTATTATGTCATCTGCTCTTGGTGCGGTGGTGGGGCTTCTTAAACATTCAATGTCAACTATTTGTCAATCTGCCAAATCCGACAAAGCGAAAAAGGAACAGCAACAACAACAACAACAACAACAACATTTCAGTTTTTCGAAAGTTAAAAACACATTTATCCTCTAAGTTTAAAGTTGAGACGTTCAACGTATTGTTTTTCTGAAAGCTGACATATCCCACTGGAAATTGGCCTAGGGGGGGAAAATTTGAAGGACTGCAAAGCCAGTCAAAGATCGAGAAAGTGGCGATTTCACTGATTTGGCTGTGTGGAGAAACATTTTCAAGTATTTGTCCGCACAATGGAAATGTTTACACGCCTTCATTCAGATATTTTTTTGTTCTTATTTTTATGACCATCGTAAGCATTTCTGAACCGGAATAGTAAATTAATTTGGACGGATCGAATTTATTGTTTCGGGTTGTCGGGTACTTTCGCCATCCTGGGGCAGGTTTACTGGGGCCCTCCGAACGAATATCTTGAAATTTTTGAAATTCTGAACTATAGGAAATAGTCTCGGCAGTAAATTTTCCCAACGCTAATTTTTCCCCTGCACTGACAAACGGTCTCCGGCTCATGAAAGCACGAGGTATATACATATATTATAGAACTGCCGCGGGACGTGGATACGGCGGGCAATTGGCACGTAGCAGGAGGATAAAAGAGCGAAATAGTAACGGAACAAAAAAGCGGGACAGAATACGACTCGGTTAAAAAGGGGTAAAAAAAAGCGGATATCGTCTTGTATGAAATATTGAGGACGACTGTTTTGCACATAAAGTGTTTCATGGGACCGACTGAATGGCCGAGCCGCCAAAGGGCCCCATATTATAAACTAGGCGCAGATCAAACGAAACGACTTCGTACAGAAAGCCACTTTTCAATTTTAATCTTTGCCCCCATTTTCCTCTTAGGGTTGGAGGGTGTAATGTTTTTTTGGTCGCGAAATTGAATCTTCAGCGGTAGTTTTGTCGTATCTTTTATTTCCAGCTTTTTTTATTGACTTTGTGAAGTGCTCACCGGAGGAATTATTAATTGTATCCTGGAAGAGACAGGATGCGGAGGTCGGGGGGAGGGGAGGGGAGCAGTATGAAAAATTCAAATCAAATTGAAAATCCGGTTATTTAAGAGACTGCATCCCCAGTTCGACTGCAACTATGATGTTCAACGTAGGCACTCTGAAAAATACGTCAAAAAGTGAACACGTAACATGTTGCATTTATTTATTTTGCCTTATAGTTTCAATACCTTGGCGTACTTTTATTTTTGTAAATTTTATTTGCACTGTTTATTAAAGTAGGGGCTTCGGCAGGAGGTCAGAGTAGGTGCTAGTACGACAAAAGCTTTACTTTTTTATTATATCGGTATATACATAGGTATATACATGGATTTAAATGCCTCGGTGTTTTACTAACTGCTAGACTGCAATACGGCGGCTAAGGGGAGGAAATTTTGCAATGAATAGCTTACGGAATGAAATGATGCTGTTGGCTATAGTTCCTCTTAAAACTAAACTGCAGATTCTATATCAATATTGTTGTATGATGCTCGATCTGTAATTAATCGAAAATCGTTTTTTCTCTATATCGCTGTTATTAATTGCACTGGAAGTCGGAGTATGAAGGGATGCAATTTGAAATGCGTAATTTCCTTCCGTAATGCGATGACTGCCGCCGTGAAGTCTCATTATTATTCTCGGCTATTTGAAAAGCGATTCCCCATTAAAAAAAAGGGGTTGCGATTTAAATAATGAAAAAGAAATTAAGAGAAATTCCGTCCAGTAATTAATTATTCTCGAATTCGCCAGCGTTTAACAAATACAAATGGAATTTAGGTTTTTTTTTATCTTCCGGAGAAAAATGCGTTAAATATCCCTCTTCTGCCTTGCCCTTCGACCCTTTATAAATTGTACAGGGAAATTTGTTTCTTTTTTTTTTTGGCTTCCCCCTGCCGTTTCCTACGAGGGACCGGCATTGTAATGACAATGTAATAAGTTGGAAATCAATTTGAAGGGGCTGCATTTCTTCTCGCGTACAATTGTTAAAAGGGAATGGCGGAGGACGCTCGGCTTCGACAATTCATTCCTTTGAATGTGCACCATTATTACCGTCGGCAAAAAAAGGGCCGACCTCTTCGGGTTATTTCTCGTAGACATTTTCAACAAATAGAAACGTTATAGGACGGAAGGAAAAAATGGAAAATGAAAATTTCTAGGAAATTCTGCGGAGCTGAACGTATGTGGAGGTCGGCCAAGAATGGACGAGGCCGGCAGAGAGAGAGAGAGAGAGAGAGTCCTGAAGAATGAAATTATGTTGGACAAAAATGTTCAGAATTCGGAATAATTTACGTGGGGGGGAATATTGGTTATATGGCACACTGCACAATACACACTGTCATTACCACTGAAGACGGCGAGCAGCCATCACCAGGATGGTGGGTTTTATTACAAATCGAAAAATCACAAATATAAAGTTATTTTCGCTTATATCTCACATTTATTTTGCAAATTCTCAATACAGACAGAAGGAAGTTCATAATGCTCTTTCATAATTGTTCAAATTATATTCGACAATTGAATTGCGCAATTTGTAATCGCAAGTGGCTTTTGTATTAATAAAGGTCTGGGCGACTGCCCGGTTCTACCCAACGGTGTAATTCTATTACACAATTTGACCGGGACGTGATAAAATGCAGTGCCGCGTATCCTTATTTCTGCTCAAATCATTCATCGCATTATTCAAAATACGTGCATATACATCGTGTACACATAATAGAATTGTTTCTTACACGCTGTATGTAGCTGAACGTGGGTTTTGCCCGATACGACTACCCGGTCAACAATTCCATTAGTCTAGTTCTGAATTCAATCCGACATATGCATGCAGCATGCGCCTAATTTTCGAGGATAGTAATTCAAGTTTACTAAAGTATGCCAGGCTAATAACCATTAGTCGTGTGTGCTAAATTTGGACGTATCGTATAGCATTAGTATAGGAGGGGGGGGGGGTAATATGAACAAGAACGTCGTTTGTATACATACAAATTAGTTTTATAGACTAGCGGAAGAGTTATATAAACGGTTGTCAAACTGTGTACCCATACCTTGTACCATTATAATTTTTTTTTACTTTGCATAAACCGTCGTCCTGTAGCTGTTTGAAAGTTAGATTTCGATTCCGAATAAAGATGTTTCTCTTTGAGTAAACTGTCATGCAATAGACATTCGATAGATATAACATCATCGGTCCGAAAATAAAACTGGGTTAGGGGACGCGAAACCCTTTCCCGAGTTTATTTCGGTGTCGGCGACAGGAATTGGGGTTTATAGCCGGGGTGCGTATTTGCCGTTCGGGGGGGGGCGGTTGGGGGGGGTGCACCTGTTGCCCGCCGAGTGCCGCCCCCGCCTACCGCCCCCAGGGCCCTGCCCCTCAAGGTCGGCTTAAATTGCATCCACCCGCCGCCACGTGTCTAGCCCTGACCTTGTCCGCACCCACCCCAACCCGCCCCCGCCTGCCGCCCCAGGCTCTTTTATCAACTTCTCGTTGGGGGCGGTGCCGCCGCCTCCCGACATCGCACGCCCGCCTTTACGGCCCGATTTCATTAAGCCCCCGCCCGTCAATAACTCTCTTATCCTCCAGAGCCGAGTGTTTACCCTAGTTAGAATTTCAATTTGAAATTACACGGGACTTTCTAGGGACGAACTGACCGGTATTATTTTCCTCGCTCGTAAGAAGTAAAATACTTACAGCTTGAATTGACTTTAAACTTTCAATCCATTTAGTTTAGCCGGTTTATATCCCCGGGGGGTGCAGTCTTTCCAAGAACTCTACAATCATTCCTCGGTCACTAAATTATCTTGTTACTGGATTTTGTTTCTTTCAGTATCGAGCGTTGAGGATTGAAAATGCAGTGACAGCGCCGCAGGATGCCCCGACGGGCCAACCCAGTGACGAGCTATTGAAGACGGCGAGCGGCTGAAACCGATCTAGGCAGAAGATACATGGGTATTCATCAGACCACCGAACATTTATTCCAAATTAACACGGTACGTTGAAAGAAAAAAAATTGCATATAGGATAAACAGAAAATTTCTCCGTTTATTCGCAATTTTTTATCGCCATTTTGCAGTCTAAAATTCATGAGTAAAACTGCATATCGAATAGTTGGAGACATTAATGTTTTCATTTAACGGCCGTGACGATAATTAATTGCGACGACGGGTCCCAATTAGCATTTATTGGGTCATCGGGGGGTTTTGAAAGGGTTTTTAAAACCAATTGACGCTAATATCCCGCGTTATCTATCGACAAATTGGAATTAGTTTTCAATATGTCGGATAATTTTCAGTGCCGATGATTTGCACAATATGCCTTTTTGGGGAAAAAATTACAATTTTTCACAACCTTGCCCCTGAAATTCTCAATAATTAAATTACCGCGATGACGTGACAGTGGAAGTGGCGGTTCGAGCAACGTTTTGCGTTAAATTTCGGTCCGTTTATGGTCACGACGGATCATACGAGCTGCTAATGATGGCGAAAACCCGAAATAGTTGTAGGCGAATTGAGACAGGTATCGCAACAATAAGATCGCGAATGTCTTAAATCTATTACCACACCTGAAAATAGGACCTGTGGCTTGGAGCAACAGCGTGAGGATTGAATTCCAACGTGTTTTATAAGATGTGTATACTTTTCTTCAATATTTTTTTCGGAGCTTTTATTTCAAGTCCATTCGGAGGGATTTCTATAGAATCATAGCTGGGTTGGTCCGACCGGTCGGTACAGTGCATTCTGCGTCTTCAGTAGCGAGTCGGTCAATCTCTTTCCCCCGCCCGGCCTTTTAACACGTTAACCGCGCTCAATGGAAAAAAAAGAGAACCGGCGTCATTAAATTACCGCCGAACGCCTCGCGGCTTTTCCGGTCTCGCACCGGACAGAACTTTATCCGCGCTTTTCTTTCCCCCCCCCCTTTTTTCCTGGCCAAGTCTTCCGAAATGGGTCAGAAGGAGAAATTGGGACTTGGGCCAATTACGCGGTAAAGCGTCTTCCATTCAGTCGTCAATTGGCGAAGCCGGCCGGCGCTTTCGTCTCGCCTGAAACTCATTTCCGTCGATAGGTCGTGCTCGGCATTTTCATTTCTATCTGTTCTTCGAAAATTCATACACCGCCCGGAGGTGGGGGACATTTTCGTCACTCGGTTGTCGGCTTTCGTAGGATCCGAATTCTACTGAATCCCCGAAAACGGTCTTAAACATGGGCGATATTATTAGAATAGAAACAAAAATTGCGCAACTTTAGTAGCAAGTTAAGGTTTGCGGGCTCACAGCTTTGTCTCTATTGTCGTGGAGGACGCAATCAAGTTTATCGGCCGCAGAGCTTTCGCAGTGACGATTAGAAAGTTTCAGAGCGAACAATTTGATTAGATTGTTCGCGGACTTGCCCCGTCCCATGTTTTTCAATGCTGTAATATTTGGATTTCTCGTAAAACTCACTCACAGATTGGATTCCGCTCAGTTTCATGCCGTTGAAGAAGCGTTCAACGGTCGAAGCGCCTATAATGACTAGGTTTGTTCGTCGCCGAGCCTCTAACGGTAGTTTCGATCAAGTTGGTCATCTCGAGGTCCAGCGGCTCCACAACACGGGGGGGGGGAGGACTTAGACAGACGGCAAGATACTTGACCTGGATTCGGAACGTCCGTTGTACCGACGAACGAAATCATCGAATGAAAATGTGAGTATGTATCTAAGTATTAACAATAAATCAATGTTTTTAGTTCGAGGCATTTTGGAGGCCCTTCCTATCAGAACTGCTCAACGACTGAATCTTCTACTTCTTGGACAATCGGAACTCCCCCCTCCCTGAAACTAATTCTCTATTTTTGACAAAATATAAGACATTTCTACATTTTCGTGTAACTCGGGTCACATTGAATCCTTCTTCGAATTTGAAACCAAATCGAGGAATGCCAAACATCATCTATGACTTGGTTACAAATGCTCGTCTATTACCTTTCGAGCGTGCGGGGCAGGGGAGCGACTCCGTGTTCTAAATAATGAATCTGCCGGATGATTGTTCAACATCCACCCCTTTACCTCTCCTTCCACGTTTGCTCCATATTGTCCAAGTATTGGTATTCTCGAGCGTTTCTGCCCTTTATGACAAACGTCGTTATACGGGTGCATAAAATGGGATATTTTTCCGCGATTGTTATATTCGATAATATATATTTTCATTATTTTGTTTGACTTTTTACGTCTGCCCAACCCCCCGGGAGTGAGATCGCTCAGAGTGAGAGATTTACCTGTTTCTGAATCGGAAGCTTTTCTTGGAATTCCCTCCCACCCATTATTATTTTTAGCCTTTCGTTATCTATCCGACCGAGTTGTACAATTGAATATCTGAAAAGGGGCAGTAAGATAGACGGGTTTCCTCTGTCAGCTGGGTATGGAGATTGCTACTGAGGCTAAGGATAAGTGAAAGAAATTTGAAGCTATGAAAGTAGAGTGAAAGCGACTTTAGAAGAACGGATGTATCATATTAGTGGCGGAAATGAATTTCCGTTCGGTTTGGCAATAATATCCCGCGATCAACCCGGGAGTTGGCCCTGAAGAAATATTCCTAGATATGTGGTGTCGATCAGGATTAAAGCGGATTTCGGCTATATGTACATATAGCCGGTAATTCGATATATGTACACTGAGGCGGCATTTATTATGTATCTGATACCTCGCTATATCAACGAGGATATATTATTATTTCGTTAAATTTATTTGCATTTTATTTGTATTTTAAATCCAGAAAAAAAAAACTATAAGTTCATCCTGAAATACGTCGAGTGTCGCTACGAACTCGAGGTAACGAGCGATTACGATGGTTGGTGCAATTTTAATTAACTACCTTCTAATTGGGAGGCTTCAACGCCGGATGGCTCAGATTGTGGGCGTGTTGTATAAAATGTTAACACACGCGGGCTTTAAAAGCGAGCAATACATAAACCGGGCGGAATTAAATTCGCCAACAGTTTGAAAGTTTCGGAAAGCAACTTTCTAATGATTGCAACGCTTTTGTTCCCCCAAAATGTGACGCGTGTTGAATGCTCGTCGTTATTTCTCAGTAATCTTCTATCTTGGCGATTCCGAGTTCAGATTTTATTATTTCAAAATGGTGGGAAACTCGTGAAATGTTTCAATCCGCCGATTTGGGAGATCACTGTAAAAATGATGCAATAATTTCATGAATTTGTTCGGAAACCTGCTCCAAAATTGTATTTCCGCAAGTTGTAAGTTGAAAGTTTTGCTGATTGAAAGATACCTGCAGGTGGGCCGTCTGGATTTGGAGTACCATCAGATAAATTCTCCCGTTTTACTCCTGATTTTCCGGACGTACTTTTTACAGTGTTTTAGCTATTTTTTGGTTTGTTCGCCGAAATTCTGACTTTTGCTTATATCGGGGCTTTAAAATTAGTAGTTTTTCAAGGCCTAATGTTAAACACAGTGTCTGTACTGAAATATCGAACTCTTGCCTCAATCCTGCCAAATTTATCCAATGCTAAATAGCTTTCGGCCTCCCCCCCGCACTCAGTAGTGTAAATCCGTGGATAAATTAGCGAGGCTTAAGACGAAACTAGCGAGTGGAGACACATGATATAAAGAATACTGTACGTTACAGACTTTACCTCATCGATATCTTATCAATATAAAAGCAATAGATTTCAAAGGCCTAGTAGAGATAAGAAGGCAATGTTTACAATCCGTACATTTTTTTAGGGCATTAGTTGTTTTAGACCCTATTGCCAATCGATGATACATTTTGCGTCTCGAGAACTAATTATAGAATGAATTGAAGTTGTTATAGAGAATAAATTAAAAAAACATAATTCGATATATCAAACATTTCTGAAAATTTTCCAGAAAGGTCCTGCTGCTTTGGCTGGGGCTGGCCTCGCCGTTCTTCGCCGTTTCGTACATATTTGCACAGCTGAAAGAGTCAATTTTCATTATTACTGTTGTCTGAGTTATTTTAAAATTTAAATTTTAAAATCAAATTTCCTCCAACTGGCTTGGTTAGAAATATGGCCGTGCGGAGGGTGTTTTTTCAGACAACAGAGATCGTATTCCTGACAGCTTTGTTGCAGTGTCCTTGATTATGTCAAATAGTAAAATGTCCGGGGCTCTCGTCACGTGACGGCATAAATCTCGGATGATTGCAGTCGCGCCGACGGAGACTTCTTCATCTTGATGAAGTCTCCACGAGACCGGGAGCGGCGGATGAAGAAGATTGAGACGGATGTGGCCATTTTCAAATCCGACTTGCTGTTTGAACCGAAGACATTTCGGCTGATAGAAGGCGAAATAACTGAAAGGCATTTCTCTCATATTTGCCATCAAATTGAGTCAACAAATAATAATAACGATTGCGATTTCCGCTAAATCAGACTGTAGTCACACACTACAGGCTTAGTCATACTTCAGTCTACAAATATACTACATTATTATGACCGATAACCGATTGTATATTCTGGAACAAGGTGTTACACGTGTTACGGGTTAAGGAACTACAGAGGTTGGTCTTTCTATTCTATTATGGAATTAATTTTCGCCTCGTCGCTTCGGCTCGGAACCAACGAGTGGAAGATGATGTGTCCGTCTTTGAACTGATAGCGTCGTCGCCTTTTATCACACACCGGTGGGTATTCGCCTACCTTCAGATCGTGTTTGGACGATGCCATTAAAAGTAGAGAGAGCAATAGTTCTCGAATTCGTCTGGTAAAAAGGAAATTGTTGATAACTCTGTAAGTGTCTAGTGGTCTTAGTCTAACATAGATAAATTTCACGTGGAATTCGCAAGTAGGCGTTGTCCAAACCACGTACGGAATTCCTGCTGTAGTTGCCTTATCTCGTGTTGAAACTGAAAATTCTTAATGACTAGAAATCTTGATACTGGAAAAAGAATCCCAAAACTACAGTTGAGTACACAATCTGTTTAGTGTTCAGTTTACCAACTTACTATTCTATGCTTGAAAATAAAAGAATGTATATTGTGAGACAATGTAGTGTTTAAGGGGTTAACATCCCTCTTGCGACGTTCTCTACCTGATTCTCGTCATCGTAGTACAGTGTAACGCTATAAATTCATCAACACTGATAGTGCTAACAAGACATGACTGTGTTAGTGACTGGTGTTGGCTATTATAATATTCTGTCCCTGCTTGATTAATCGTTTGATAACGGTATACATAATGTATTGATAGTGGACAATGTATTGCTGGCGATGGTACGAGAACTGTCAATTTCAAATGGGCGGCAAAAGGCGTACACGTTCGAAATGATTGTATGTGTTATTGCGATTTACAGGGTTGACGGATAATTCGATCAAGGGGGTCTCTTGCGGGCCGACTTACCTGTTCCGGTTTCTTTTTGTGAGAGACGAAGCAAATGGGGGGCTGGTCCGGGGGTGGTGACTGTGCCGCTTTGGGTCGGGGACTGGCCGAGACGCCGGGGGCGGCGCGACAACCACCCGGGGGCGGTTAGTAGGGGGCGGCCGCCGCCAGACTGCACCCTGCACGCTGCACAATGCAACTATGCACCCTGCACCCTACCACCCCACACGGTCCCAAATACAGATAACGGAGTTGCAAAAGAGTACGAGGTATAATTTTTTAAATTTCGTTTTCGGCATGCATAGCGAATTTCACGCAACAAAAAATGAGATGATAACAAATTTTTTTTCATTTCCAATTGGAAAAACAATTTTCTAAACCCAGCTAACACTATACCCTTTTTTAATTTGTTTTCTCTCTTTTATTGTTACAACTGTAAAATGTTACAACAAGCAACATTGATACAAGCACTAACCACAATAGACAACAATTGGAGGAGAAACCCACTGGTTTCCCTCCTTTTTTTTATTACTTTTTTTATTTTTTTAAAATTTTATTTATTTAAGCGTCTGTAAGGAACGTTTGGGATGTCGTTTAAGATCTGTGTGTAGGGTATGCGTGTTAATATTTTTGACTGTATCACTATACCCTAAAAACAATAAATTACCCATTTTATGAATCCATTCAATCCTCTATGGGCCGAATATTTATTTCAATTCCAAAAAAATTGGGGCAATGAAAAATCAGCACTTATAAAACTATATATGCGAATGAAAAAAAAATTATATTGATATTGGTCTTGACAAACGTTATAGGATTAAGATTTATGCGCCATCTCACATGAAAAAAACTATAATTATTTGGTAAAATCTCGATAAATTGAAATGTGACCTGAAAGTTATACGGGCACATAGAGGGTTAATTCCGGATGTTTTGCACGTTTTTAACTCGCTCCACTGGAACTCCCTCAAATGTTTTCCAAAAAACAGGAATAATCTCGAATAAATCGATGGCACTAAACGGTATCAGGTATTCCGTACGTTGTGCTAGCCATTCGCGTCAACTTTTCAACTCTTTATTTCCCCCGCCATTTAAATTTTAATTCCTTCCATTTTAATGGAATGTCAAGGATTTCAACCGGCCGGAGAAAATCAGACGCGACGCACTTGTATTCCGCGTTCAATCTGGATTTGAATACGAGGTCTAAGGGAAAATGCAGAAAAACGTAAATTGTGAAGCACCCGGCGTTGAAGATACCTCAAGGTCTTGAAATGTTGAACAATTGCCGAGGGCGGTTTCGATTCACGTCCGGTGCAAAGTGAAGAGTCACAACATTTTCACGGCGAAATCCTATTCGAAGAAACGAACCTACGCCGCAATCGAATATGTTGGAATACGGGATTAAAGTTTCGGATTGCATAGTTTTTATTCCGATGTGAAAACCGGCCCCAGTCCGAGGGTAGTTTCCCGGTTTAGGGGGCGCGTCCCGACTGCAGAATGTTATTCAAATAGGTATGAATAACAGAATACCGTTCTGGCAGGGATGAGTCGAACTATTTGCCGATAGGATGGGAGTCCGACTGAGGCTGAGCTGGGAACTTGGAAACTGAATCGGCGTATTATTTATATAGTTTGGCAGGATACTGATCCTGGTGCAAACGCAAAAAAACTGAGTTCGGATGCGATGGAAAAAGTATTTATTTAAGTATTTCCATACTTATTTCATTTTATTCAATATATACTCAGACCAAACGAACAAGCAGGGCTGTTCCAATCTTACACAATATATATTTATATTTTATATATGTATAAACTAGGACTAGCGGCATCTCTACCCCCTCACAATAGATCCAGGATAGGATTTTTCGTTGAATTAAGAAAAAATAAAATTTCACTGCGAAGAGATGAAAGTTAAATTAAAGAGGTCAAATTTCCCTCCTCAGTAGTTTGTACAGTTCTAACTGAAAATAGGCTTAAATATTTCAGAGTGAAAGAGTATATATACTATACATTCTATGTAAGTTTGCATTAATTATGTATGAGTATATATTTATGATCAAGTTTAAATAATTCAGTATGATTCATGTTTTCGTAAGAGCTTTGCCAGTAATTAATTTATTTTCTGAAATAAAATAGGTTACTATTATTCGTAACGAAGAGAATTTTTTAAACTTTCATCTTGAATTGTTATCTACAGCTTGATAGAACTGTCCGTGACTAAGCGATGGCCCGTCAAACGTATATTCCACAACACGATTAGAACTCCGGCCCTGAGATTTATTTATAGTCGCAGAGTCCGCGTTAATTTGTTTGAATCGACGTGAGAGTATCGTCGGGCTCGCAACGTTTCCAGGTATAGAATTTAGAGAAACATTCGGAAAAGACAAATACACTATCGTTCAACTTATTCGTTCGAAAGGACGGTTTCAAGTTAGAGTGTCAACCTCTGATGAAGGCCTGACGAAGTGGCTGGAACCAACTATTAATGAGGCGATACGAAAGTGTCAACGCAGGTTCTAAACGTCGATTTAAATAAATTCTACAGGTGGACTGATGCAAAGTTAAACTGGGTTGTTCTTGTGACAAACGTATGTTTCACGGGGAAATATTCGGTTCGGAGCAACGATGGGAATTTTTTTTTCCCGTTAACTGGGAAAGAGTTCACGTGGCTTGCGTGTCCACTCTCTATTATCCGTACAGATATTGCCGTAAATAACGGGTATTTCGCTGTTAACTGCTTGTAGTCCAGTAAACATGCTCGGTCCTGGAAGAATGTGATCATTCCTTGTTATTTTTTTTTTTTTTTTGTGAACGATGAAAGAATGTCCCAGTTCGGTCTGAGAGGGACCACAACTGGTACCGTTAGGATAACAGTACAGGATGTAAGATCCAGTAAGGATTTCACTGTTTTGAGTCATGTTGGCATATGTGCAGCTTTCGCGAAGAAATGGTCTAAGGAACTGGAACAAAAATATAACAGAATGCTTCGGTCGGGTGTTCAACCTCAATATACAATCAAGTGATCGGATAGAAAGAATTCGGCTAACTTTTTTTTTCTCTCTTTGAAGTTTTACTGTTTTCCAAGTTGGACATGGTGAAAGAATCAAGCCGGAAGAAACTTAGAGGGAGATCTATGATAATTTTGCAGGTCCCTGTACGAGTTTCCTCAATTAGTCATCGAATTTCGCGATCCACTCCATTTCTGGGCTAGGTTTTGGCTTTTCGCCGTTGTCAGGCAATATTGAATCTGGTCAGCACTGTCGCCCGGAATAAGAACAATATCATCCGAGGTATGTTAGTTCCGGCTGAAAATGTCCCTCCCGTATACCCCGCGGGGCTGGCTATACTATAGACCATTCCCCGGTCGAGTTTTTGAAAACAGTTTGATGAGTTTGCGCTACCCGGGGCTGTCGGTGATTACTGCGGTTCACGCTCGGTGCAGTTGTCAGTTGTGAGGCCCCCCCCCCCAGCCCCCCCCAGGAAGCTAATCCGCGGATATAAACTAATCCAATTATCCGGCCCGTACCTCCGAGGGGACTGGTCCCTCCGCTGTCTGGTAACAACGTCACAACACCGGCTACACAACTAATTTATAAAGTGCACCCTCATCGCAGAAAATACCCTCTCCTAGGCCCCCCCGCACGGCTCATCTACATATCCGTCGGCCTACCTTTACTTATTAGCTGATTAGGTCTCCGATAATACATCATCTATCTGCAGCCGCACCAACACTGACTCCTCCACTGATTGCTCCTTCCACTGGACCCGAGTGTGCCGTTAATTATAGAAATCGTGTATAATTAAAAATTGTGGTAGGGCCTGGATAAACAAATAAAACGCGCGTTTCTCTAAGATGTCCTCTGTTCCTCCGGTTCTCTAGACTTTTTTCCAGATATTCCACGGCCTATTTCCCGAAATTATATTTGGTTATATTACGCCAGGGGATTCCTATCGCGCGTACCGAGGAGTCATAAATAAATAAATAATTATAACAAACATTCCCGCTGAGGGTCCCGTACATCCAGTACAAAACTAGTCATGTCGCTTTTATTCGCTTGTTTCCTTCGTGGATGCTGACTTTCCTCCGATGGACGGACGGCCATCCCGGCTGCACTCGCACGCGCACCTTGCACGGGGTCTAAAACTAATTCCATCAACGGCTCATCGGAAGGGGGTTCGTAGGTAGGTGCGGGGGTAGGGGGTAGGGGCGCATGCACTCGCACTCCCTCCTCCTCCTATATTCCTCAAGCTTCATTTACATATATCTATCCTATGTAGGCGGCCGGGGAGACGCCTGCTAATTAGCAGGTCCCGTTGTACCGATGCACTCTAATTTAGCGAGGTGCATCCTGGACGGTGGCTGGGGGTTTGCGGGCGGAGGGGCGGGGGTGGATGGATAGTCGGAGCCTAAACAGGGGAGGTAGAGGGCGGTACTCTACAACTCGTTATCAAAGTTATTGCTCCTACTAGTTGGGGGTGGTGGTAGTAGTACCACGCTAGCGGTATATTACTCTTCTGGACCCGGAACCGAGGCTCGCGTTTACAGACACACTTCGACCGTGTTTCTTCTCTGATTATAAATTTAAATCAACCCTCCGATCCCCGTCCTTCCAGGGCCCGTCCGGCGTTTTAACAGTTTTTAACCCCAGGTCTCCATCATTAAGAACCCCTCCGAGTTTTAATATGCATTAAATTGCTGTATCCGGGTTTTCGCGCCTCTCGGTTAATCCGGGGAGAGGGGGGAGGGGGGTGTTACTAATTTTTCCTTACACGTGTAGACTGGCTGGACAATTAAGTTGAGAAACTTGGGAAACTCGTCAGCCCCCCACTTAGTCCAAAGAGGAGTTTCTCCGGTAATTCTGCCCCGGCTATAAATACAAGTGGGGGTTGTAAAGACTGCGATAGGGTAGTTCCGCCCATATAAATTTTCAATTTCGAAATCTTTTAATTTTTCTTGTACGCCGAATCAATAAAACATCGAGGATCGATTACGGCAAGCTTGGCGCAAATGACGCCATTTACTGAACTCCGCAATTGTCCGGTCGGTGAAAAAATCCTGACGTGTAGAGGTTCCTGATGTTGCGGGTTGGATTCCCGGTGCACTGGCCTACTCTTATCCGCCTTATGGCGCCTCAATTCCTCATTTGAATAGTCGGGCAGTCTGACGAGGGTTCGGTGGATTCCGAGAAGTCGGTATGTATCTCCGCCGCCGCCGCCTAGACTAACCGGAAAGCCCCGTAAATTAGATTTTAAATTGGAAAACTGAACGGACCCGGCGAGAGACCGAAGCGATAAAAACGGCACCTAACTACCGGCAGCGACACCCCGTCAACTTTTCACGTCACCGAGAATGGAAACGGCCCCGCCGAATGGAGGGCCTGAAAGGGCGGCACGTGTGGCCCTTTTATTTCGTCGCCGAGGCAATAACGGCCCTCCAACCGATGGCGGCCGACGCCTATTACGTAAAATCGGCTTTAGGCGACCCCCTGCACAGCATCATCGGGTGGGCTTACAACTTACACACGGGGGGGAAGGACACTGCGTGATTTGTTACTACTTTCTCATTATGAAAACGCTCTCGGCGCAATATGTTCCCTAACAGTAGTCCCGTGTACGAAATCATTTCTGTTTACTTATATTTAAATAGGTGAACGTCGAACCCGGAATAACACTGAAAGTGCTGACAGACGCTTTATTTTTATGTGCATCGATCGCCTACAATTCAGACAGAAAAGTTATCCATTAGGTGTTTTTGTGGGGTAGTTTTTTCTAAATTTCGTTCTCTCTTCCAGGGAAATATGTGAAAGTTTGCTCTGATTCTTTAATCTTTACTAATTATGAGCTTATTATTCCCGAGTTTTTTCCAAGTATATATTTCCTTCACCAGGCAAACCACTCCAGTGTGTTGCTCCCTGCATCGCACTAGTGATGATATTCGAAATTCCAACAGAGTCGACGTGAGCTGGGGGTCGTATACCGGCACAAACACACGCACTTAAAGACGCGTGTACGCATGTTTCTGTCCGATTGAAAATAGAAGTTTCACACGACTGAGGGACAGTTTCAGTTGTGTTCAAGTTTGAGGGGGTTAAAGAGGGTTTGGGGGGGGGGGCGGCGGAGCTATCAACTTGAGAGCATGACACACATAAGCGTAATACGGTGATGTATTAAATACACGGGGGAATTCGTGTAAGAATGTTATCGGCGGCGAATTGGAAAGGGCTTTCAACGTACACACATACTGGAAGGGCATACTCACACGTTTACGCGAGTGGAAACTGAGGGATTCACTAGGGTATTCCCTGTTTGAGTTGCAGAGGGTAGTCACACACACGCACACACATAGAGTTCGTATACAGCGTACACACAGCCCCGTATTGCCTCCTAGGCAATCTCTGTTGGAACGATTGGGCAGCTGTGGGACAAATTACAATCTGATTGAGGTGCGAACCCCTGAAACTAAACAGGGAGGCCGGAGAGGGCCATTCTATTGACGCGATAACATTGTCCTTCCAGCTATTGTTGCACGACGAAATTTTCTAGCATCCACTAAGAAAAGAAGTAATCACTAATTTTGGTGTAAAAGGATTGAAACGAGGCCGAAACTATCAATCGAAAAAAACATTTATTGATTTATTCCCATAATTTGACACATCGCTTATCAATTATGTCTATAACGGAAAGGCAAACATGTTGGTGGAAATGTCCTAATTTTTTTTTTATATAAGACGGCCGTCTCCATAGAAAAATACCAAAGGAGCTAGAGGAGACAGAAGAACGCGTTGGGTCGATATTTTTTCTGGAAATATTCACAGAATAAAACGAAAAATTGTAATACGGGACGTGTGTACGGAGACGGGCACAGTAGTACAATAGTAAGGGCATCGATACTATTTACTTTATCCACCCCAGAAATCAAAACAGTTCCGAGTTCTGAGTTCTGTTCCCCCCTGAGGCGGGTACGTCTGGCGTATCCAGAGACGGCGTCCGGTCGTATTTACACTGGTAAATATCGAGCTCAGCCACTCAGGTTTCGCCGCCAGCAGTGTATGGGGAAATCTCCAGGTCCCCCGGACCGATGTATATCCAGGCTACGATCAATTGGCTCACGGAAGAACACATATATCTATCTATATTTACACATAAATAGTATATTTATATAGGTTGGGAAGATATATAAATGGATGCAATAAGTAAATTATTCAAATTCAACGTTTCGTGTCAAATTTTCATTCAAATCTCATATTTCTTATGGCGCAAACACAATATATAGTCCACTTTTATACGGGTGGAGACACAAACAATTGGTTGTGTAATCTGTATAGGAAAATGATAGATAGGCTTTATAACTATATAAATATAAAATATTGATGTTAAATAATGGCGGTCCCCCTTAGTAAAGTCTTTTGATATTCGGCTCAAGTAATTTCGCGTATTTGAACAAGTAGAAGTTTTTTTTTGATAAACTCTTTTAAAGACTCCCTGAGTCTTTTCTTTTAGAGGCTGGGCTGGACGAGGGTTTTTATCATCAATTCTCCTAGACTACACCTTCGATACGTCGATAAAGTAGTAGCGAGATGACCCCCAGAACGGAGGCTATCTCATCACCGACTGGCCAGTGAAGCAATTATTCTTCAAGTTATATCTTACGGGCGATAAGCTGTTAAGCGGAATACACAGATCTCTCCAAAACTTGAATCGACTTTGTACAGACGTGAAAGGGCATATACGGCATCGGAATTACTCACACACAGCCTCTAATTCATCGTCTCAGCCCATGTACAGACAGTGTCATTGCGGTGTCAGGAAGTTATGCATGAATATTTAAATAATTGCACCGGCTAATACCCGATAGATAATCACAATTTATATAAATCCGCTCCTCTAACTCTACTTGTGATTTAGAGTCTCTTGAAGTAGGTAGGCCACCAGAGGCATAAAGCCCTCCTAGAGTGTATATATATATATATATATATATATATACACACTCACGATATGAAATCTGAAATTATAATAGAAGCTAGACGGTCCTTCAACGACTAGTATTATTATCCGGACTTCCATCTCAGTACTTCGTACTTCAATTCAGCGCACGCCTCGTGGCAATAGCGAGGCCGGGGACTTTATAAAACTTCTTCAAACCGCTCTGTAGGTTTGATTTTGTATACGCCCATAAATAGAAAACGGTATAGACTTTATTTCGTTATTTCTCGTTTAGGCGGCTTTATAACAGCAATACTATTGTAAGACAGCTTCCGGCCCTTAAGTGACATGCAACTTTGGTTATATATTAATACATAATTTGTGTACGCAATCGTAATTTTTCGTAGTTTTTATTGTGTTTGCCGCCGGGTCCGTTTATTCGTCTGCAGGATGAAATAAAAACGAAAAACGGAATTCGAAGGCGCGGCTGATATTTTTAAAGTTTCAGCGACCGGTGATGCAATCTAGGCGGAGGCAGAAACAAATTTAAAAATACAATGTAAAACTAGTGTTATGCAGCATGCAAATAACGATCTGAGTTTACACAGTTTCGGGTTATATAACCGCACGCACAATCACGGCAAAAGGAAAAAATTCGTAGCATTAATTTTGGTCGAGTTTTAGTTTTGTTAATCAGTTTTGAAACTTAGTACTATTGATATATGACTATTGGTAAATATTGAACCACTTAATTATTTATGTAAATGAGAACATATCCCTATTTATAATACAGGTTCGGTGTGGCTATGTGCTGACATGGCCAAAAATGAAAAATGTCCCCTAGGTTTTATTTGATAAAATGCTTTAGAGCGTACTTCGCCGGGTTTTAGTTTTGGAATTGGTTTTTGATTGATCGACTGGAAGTTTTTCGACCACGTGGACCCTCGAAGCTTTTCATCGCAGAAGTTTCGCGCAATTCAGGGACAGTTTTCTCGGCCCGGACCGAAGTCGGAATTTTAAAACCGGGAGGACAAAATCAAAATCGAGATGGGGCGACAATCGATTTCATTTTCGTACAATTAAAATATAAAAAATTATGATTAAATCCCGGTGGTACAACTTCTTACGCAAGTGGGATTTGCTTGGTCCTGATTGGCCGGATCCTGACAGTGTTAAGAGAATACAACGATTTTCTGAAAGGGGAAGAATGTCTTCAGGAAAATATTGAATCTCTGGAGATGTACCGGAGGGTTACCGTTAATATTTGGTTCAGAAGGGGGCCCGTTTTGGGATCGGACATACCTAAGAGGATTTGGCCTAGAGATCTGGCAGGCTAGCAGCATTCCAGTTCTATACAACTGACAATGTCAATGGATGTATTATTGACTAAATTCTACCGTTTATTTATTTTTTTTTATTCTAATAGCGCCTATTTCAGTGAATTGACGGAAATGGAATGAAAAGCAATTAGGGAGCGGGCAATTGGCCGGGCATGCCTTTAAACGTATTGCCCGGAGGACGAAGGTTATTAAAGGGGCCTCCATTATGTTTATGGAATAAGCGTTTTACGACAAACTGGAGGACAATCATCCGGAGAGGACTCGCGCTTCAGAGTGGGGGTACCCATTTAATTAACATTAGGCTTCAGGTTGAACCAAGTGGGCACGGTCACAATCTGTTCATTCTCAAGTGGACAGTGGACACCAGTCTGGCTCCCCAGTCGTCCAACAATCAACAGAGGTAATGCGGACAACCAATATTTATATAATTTAAGATTTGTTAGGTGGCGTGCGTGAGTTTTTAAAAAAAATGTCCTTAGTTTAATCTCGAAGTTTAGATTTTCTTCAGACCCCTGTTAGTAATTCTTAGGGGAAAACATAGGGCTTTTAAAGTAGCAATATACACTCAATGTTATACCCTCGATCGGATAATCTAGTTAACCAAACAAAGAAAAAAGAAATGGAAAGGAAAACTGCGACTTTCGACATTGAAACTGAAATGTCGTGATAGTAAGAATTTATTTATATTTACGAGTTGTTCTAGCTCTCTGTTGTAACTCTGCGACTGGAATCATACTAAAGGGGAGACCGAAGGTTCCTCAGGGATACTGCTGCTGTAACATCTTCGGCTAAAATGTACGGCATGCTTCTGGAGAGTGTGCAACACTTCATCCAGGTGCGTAAACCGGGATAATATATATTTATAATGAGGATATACAGAAACGATGCAGTAACAGTACACAGACGGACAGAACGATCTCAGCCAATGGTTGTAGCGCTATAGTGCCGTTTCGGGCACGTCGTGCCATTGTCATTCCGAGGAGATTCAGTGCCGAATTAGGCGAACATTAAAATAACAGGCGTCCTTCCGTCCGTACCCGGGTCCCATTCTCACCGACGAAAACATTCACGATTCGAATTTCGAACCGACGGACACGTTATATTTTAACACGGAATGAATGAATAAATTCTTTATTGCTCAGTCAAGTTGATTATAAGTTACCGGAAAAGAAAACTTTACCAGGAAATCTATTCCTTGGGTATAAAATCAACTCAGTGTAATATAAATAAAACGTCAGAAAACGCTCCTCTTTCCAGCTACTTCGGAAAAGGGGGGAAGAAAGGGAGAAAGCGGCTTCTTAAAAACGCTTAAAAGCTATAAAAGCCGCTTACCTGTAATGCGAGACCTTGCGGAAAGAAAAGCTTGTAGGGGTATTTAGTGTGAAACCAAAGTCATCCCGATTTAATTAAACGAATTTAATCCTACTTTTTGCGGAGTTTTATTTTTCTTTCAAATTGTGTCGCTCGAGTATAACAGGGGCCTGATATTAAGCCTAATTGGCAGAATATCGTTAAAATAATCCTGTGAAAATTTGCATTGTGGGGAAAAATACAAAAGTCAGTATTTGGGCAGGATTCAAAAACCTTCCCCACTGGTTATGAGGACTCAAATTCTCGGTCGAATTTCTCAAAATTCATCGCATGTAATGCTGTACATCTTGTTCAAGATCTCTACAGACGGAATCGAATCGTGAATTTGTACCTCCCGTATCCACTTTTCCGTATATTCCAGTGAAGCTTTATGACCTCGTTCAAATTCGTCGCTCCACTCCTTGATCCGTTCATGCCGCGTCGCCAACAAGATATTGAACGTTCAAGGGCACGAATTTGGTTCCGATTCAATTTGGGCGAATCTTCTATATTGTCTGGAACAGAAGCCAAGTATTATAGACTCCAAGTGCAAGCACAATTACACTTCGGAATATAGGTTTTAAAAATATAACTTCAGTTGGAAAAGTTTCGGTTTAAAATGTCTTTAATATCGTGAAATAATTTCAAGTGGTGGGAAACTTGGCCATCTTGTTTTGCTGCAATTAAGTAAAACCATAGAACCCTTTCGTGGCTTCATTTCTCGGCGTCTAATTAAAAATTGCATTATAATCGGCTCCGCGTCCGCTCCCGCTTAAGTCGACACCTTCACGAAGGCGGTTGCGATAAAACCAAATCTTCTTAAAACAAGTTTTTTTTCCTTTCCTCCAAGATTTACCTTTATCACACTTTGAAGGCAACCCTTTTCAAGAGTCGGCGATAAATAGTTATTGCCTCACTTTTCATATATTTTGTATATTTATCTTGTGTCTGAGATACTTTAAATCGTAAGGCTGGGATTCTCTATAGAGTCATAGACTTTTTTGGTCCTCTGACTGTTCCTTATTCCAGGATCCTAGCGACATACCTATTTTCTGTAGGTTCGTGAAGTTTCTGTCTCCTCTCGCTGGTTTGGTCTTTTGCTAGACCGGTTTCGGCTGCTCGCCATCTTCAGTAGCGGTGTTAGTCACTGTTAGCACTTTGGATGCACACTTAGAAAACGGATTAACAAAATCCGAAGACAAACATAACCCCCAATAACAATAACAGAACACATATATATAAACGACTGACATACTGACAAACATTACAGTACATGTGAAAGTGACAGCGCTACTACTGAAGATGGCGAGCAGCCGAAACCGGTCTAGCAAAAGACCAAACCAGCGAGAGGAGACAGAAACTTCACGAACCTACAGTATTCCAACCCCTCGCAGACCACAAGACAGGTATATCAAATTCCTATTTTCCTTGCATCATATTCGAGATGTCTGACCGGTTCCAGGAGGAGTACGGCGAGGAGGGCTGGCGGTCGGTGCTGAAGGAAGCCGGCTGCAGCCAGGTGGCCTTCAACACCCACCACATATACCCGGACAACCTTCTTCACGATCTGGCGGCCGCCTCCGCCAGGGTGCTAAACGCCCAGTACACAACCGACCAGTTCATGACCCACTTCGGAAGGTGCTTCGTCAAATTCTTCAGCAACTTCGGGTAATATAATATACCGCCATCAGTTTTCAGTTAATTGTCCGCCATCGATTTGAGCATGCTTCGCCAGCTTGGCATGACTTTTGCCTGACGGGTTCTAACAGTGGACGGAACCATTCATTAAATGAAATCCTGTTCTTCTTCCTACAGCTTCCTATAAGCTAAATGCGCAGATATCTTCTAAAATAATCCTTGAAACGACTGTACGAAATGTTCAAATCAAAACTGACCAATCTATTTGCAATTTTCGGATTTCACAGCTACGAGTCCATGGTCTACTGTACCGGCAGGTACTTCGCCGAGTTCCTGCAGAACGTTGACAACATCCACCTGCAGATGAGGTTCTCCTATCCCAAGATGAAGAGCCCGTCGATGTACATCACCCATCTTGATACCGAAGGCGTCGTCCTCGTCTACAGGAGCTCCAGGACAGGATTCAAATACTATTTCATAGGTAAAATACAATCTCACCTCGTTGATTGTACCGATATAGAGATGTTTCTGTGGACCATACGCCTGTTCCTTCGCCACAGAATAAATATACATAGTATCAAATTACTAGGTGGTAAGATAGGTATATATGGCCACGAATTGTGAATACACATATTACCCTTATTGGAATTGTCATTCACGCAAAATATATGTTCTTCATTAGTGATTTTGCGAGGGTGGATGAAATGTGCTGCAGGTCAGATGCTGGAGATAGCGGAGAGCCTGTACGGCATCGAGCTGAAGTCATCGGTGATCGAGGAGCGGGTGACCGTCGAGGAGTACATGCAGCTCGAGCTGAGGTTCAGGCTGGACTTCGACAACAGGGACTATCTGGCGTCGAGGAGGCACAAGTCCATCGAGAGCCACCGCCTGCCCTCAGTCTCATCCCAGCTCCTGCTCCACCTCTTCCCTTTCGGCGTCATCTTCGGCCGGATGATGAGGGTCATTGGGGCCGGCGAGAAGATAGCTCGCGTACTCCAGGGTCACA
The DNA here is from genome assembly GCA_019843655.1 of Lethocerus indicus. Lineage (NCBI taxonomy): Eukaryota > Metazoa > Arthropoda > Insecta > Hemiptera > Belostomatidae > Lethocerus > Lethocerus indicus. Next base: position 2,366,925 of record JACDQD010000007.1, on the reverse strand, counting down.
GGCTTCTCGGACAGAGGGTGGACAACATCCTCAGGATCAGGAGGCCGCAGGGCATCGCCTTCACCTGGGCTAATGTCAGTATCCTAGATAAGTCACATTCCTGTATATATGTAAATGACGATACTGGAAAAACCGAAAAGCGCAGGACCAAATTAGGGAGTGGAGCCAGAAGTTTGCAAAAGTGAAAATAATATTACGATAATATGGATGAATCTTACTTTTTAAGATGGGTTTTAATTTTAAAAGAGTCAGCATAAATTTATGTTTCAATAATTAATAGGTTCCGATTCGCTAATTCAGGACGTTTTTGTTCGATCGCTGTCTTCAATTCCGAATTTATTGTCTCGTCGTTTGGTAAAAGCTCACAACAGAGAGGCTCCCTTTCCAATCCCACCGGACACACAGAGCATTACCTTCTTCGGACGAAGACCGGCTTTTGGGGCGGTTAAAGGTGTTTCATCGCGCTTTCCCCCGAGACCTTTTACGCTCGACGTTTTTATAAACTATCCATTTTTCATCTCCCGTCACTAATCGCTTCAGAAATGGTGTCTCCTCGTTGCGTTTGTAAAGCGAGTCGCGAATGGAAATGCGATCCGGCAGGTTTTTCTCCGTTAATTGTTTTCGATTACTGTTTTAATCGGAGTACTTCGTCTCCGGTGGACGGCCTACCAGGGCCGGTTCTCGATCTTCAAGATCGAAATTTCCAGCTTTAAACCGAGCGAACTCCACTTCCGCACAGTTCTTTCGTCTGCAGCACCTTCGCCGTAAACAGCGCATATCTCGTTTGCCGCCTGTGCGGCATTTTTGCCTTTTCGGAAAAAGCAAAGCCTATAACGCGCTTTGTTCGCTACCATATTCTGAGGCGTATAAAACCGAGAAAAATTAACGTATCGTAACCAAACTTTTTTCCAAATATGCCCGAAGTACTGACTTTTAGAATATGTTTTTTATTCAATAATTCCGATATATGTCCTAATACCACCTATCGAAAATCGGCACGAAATTTCCGGACAACCCGTCATTTTTTCTATTGTTACACCTATTAGTTTACCGAAGACATTCTATACAACCAATCACGCTTTATTGTATGAATATAAAAGTTTACCTACTTCCCGTCCGTACTCGTTATTTGTATTTTGTTATCGCAGATTCTCAACTTTCACTCGGTTCTGTTCGAGGCCGAGATCATGGTGCCGTCGGAGGGGGCGACGGTGGCGGCATCGGGCGGTGTCGAGCCGAAGAAATTGCCCGACGGGGGCGACAGTGGCGCCCCCACGCCGCAGTCGGTCAAGACGATACTCCTCAAGGGCCAGATGAGACACGTGGAGCAGATATCGGCCGTCATCTTCTTCTGCAGCCCCGTGTAAATTAATCACATATACAATCCTGTCGAGTTTTAAACCTATCTATTTTAATATCAGGGAATTGATGAATCTGTGCACACTAATTTCTGATGGGTTTCTAAATATTAAACCTTTGCACTCCGGACCATTCTGGATGTTGGCTACCGGCTACTCTTCGGTGGTTGGCCGATGTCACTGTCACTGCTATCTAGATTTAGTCTGTCTAACGTAGGTGATCATCTTCATGTATCATGAGACTCAATCCTGTTTGAACGTTTTGCCATTGTTCTAATAAAAAAAAAATGAATAAATCCGTGGGTATTTACCGGTAGAAGAATCACTTCCGATTTTCTCACTCGTTAGATCTATCTATACCGCTCGACGTTTCGAACCGGTCTGAGCTCAGCTTTGAAACTCAAAATTCGCCCACATCTCTTTTATATATCTTAGTAATTTCACGCATTTCACGATAAAGAATCGGTAAAAAATTTGCGCAGAAATAACTTAATTCCCCGAAATGGCTAATAAATTTTAATGTCCCCTCAGAGGGGAGTGATGGGCCGGAATTAGGATGTCCCACGAGAGGGGACAACGGAGTGCAAACGGTTAAAGAAACAGGCGGCAAAGAATTATTTTCATAATCTGTTAAGGTTTTTAATATTTTCCCGAATAGAATCAACAACATCGACGATTTGCAGAGCATGTCTCTCTACGTCGACGACATGAACTTCCACGGTCTCGGCCGAGAACTGGTGCTGACCGGTTGGCACCACTGTTCCAGGTGAACTTATTTCGTACTGTGCACGTTTTATTGTCTTTTTCTGCGACCAAGTTTTAACGCGTCCGCCTCTTGGTTCAGTCAGACTGGAACAGAACTACGAAAAGGCCGAGGAGAGATGCGGCGAACTGGAACGGAACTACCAGCTGCTGGAGAGCTGGAAGAAGAGGGGCGACCAACTGCTCTATTCGATGATACCGCAACAAGTGGCCGACACTCTCAGGAGCGGCCACTCGCCGCTCAGCACTTGCCAAGTAGGTCATCGACTGACTTCTTTACACAACACTAGAAGCCAAAAAAGTAGGAGGTATATCGTAGTTTTCGCGCAACAGGGATATACAATGAGTAAATCTGATTTAATATTCGATAAATCTTAAACAATATTACTATTTTCCCTTTAATCCCCTATCGGTATTTGTATATTGGGTTGACAACAGAGTAATTGCGGAATTCACCAACAAGTGGCGTTATAAATATTTTTAAGTACGTCAACATCTTTGCACAGATAAGATTCTTTGATACGTTATTATTTGGTCGGGGAATTTTTTCATTAAAAGACGAGGAGCGCTCCGGACGTCCGGTGGAGGTCGATGATGACCGAATAAAGGCCATTATTGATTCGGATCGCCACAGTTCAACACTGGGACATTGCGGAGAAGCTGAATGTATCTTATACGTCCAGTCGAAACCATCTACGGCTTATCTGTGCAAAGATGTTGACGTACTTAAAATGTATGTACAACGCCACTTGTTGTCGGTGAATTCCGCAATTACTTAGTTGTCTACCCAAAATTTGTTACATACATACTTTAATAGTTTTCATAAAAGATCGAAAAGTTATGAGAGAGCACGAATCTCCAAACCGCCGCATTAAAAATACTTGTAATGGATTTATCGAGTACGAAATATTAAAAGAACCTTTGTCTTGTTGGATTACGCTCGTCCTGTAGCCTTTCCAGAAGTCAATTCACCGTATGAGAATTGCGCTCCTGTAATTTAATGCACCCCTTGGCATTGCAGTTAGTTATTTATTGCCAATTTATGTTGTGGCTCGTTTAGGCTTTCGATGACGTCTCGATAATGTTCGCCGAACTGGAGGGCCTGAAGGAGGCCGGCACTGTTGACGAGGTCATGACGGTGGTGAACATAATGAACACCGTCTTCTCGGCTTTCGACACCAACGTCGACCAATTCGACGTTTACAAGGTAAAATCTGTTCACGAACAATAAATGAAGAGGGACGAAATGGCCTAGATTTGATTTGGTCATAGATTAGTATACCGGTTTCGGCTCCTGGTCGACTTTTCCGCTACTATTTCCACTCCAATCACTAAACTGTCTGTTTATTCACTGTTTATATTTGTCAGGTTGAGACTGTCGGCGAAGTGTACATGGCGGTGAGCGGCGCCCCAGTGACTACTGAAGACCACCCGGCCAAAGTGGCCACACTGGCTCTGGCCCTGCTCGCCACGTTCAACAACATTGATCCGCCTCTACCTCCCACTGTATCCGTCAAATTGGGTAACAAAAATTAATAATATAATAAGTTTCAATAGATTATAGAAATGTCTCGCTTCCGCTTTATATGACTTAACTTAATAAAGGGTAGTATTATTTCCGGGTATAATCTGTTTTGTGGTCTGCGACGGGGTTGGAATACCGTAGATTTCGCGTGTTTCTGTCTCCCCTCGGTGGTTTGGTCTTTTGCTAGACCGGTTTCGGCCATCTTCACTGTCACTTGTACTGCGGTGGTTGTTTTGGTCCTGTTATTGTGTTTTCGGGTCTTATTTGGCTCGGGAGATTAAACACTCGAAATCTACAACAATTTCTGTACGACAATAGTTCCGGTGGTAAGCCAATAATATATCTTCAGCAATAAAACGGACAGCAACAGTCGGCTATATTTGATTTCGTCTATCGCTTCTGGACAGTGCTTACAGGATGCTTCATCTGTGCCTACAGAAGCCCAACTCTTGTGACTACAGCGAGAAACCTTAAAACGGTCCTAAAATACCTAAAATCCTGTGTATAATGATTTTTCAGGTTGTCACAGCGGACCCGTGGTCGCCGGCGTTGTCGGTCTGAAGGTACCCAGGTACTGTCTCTTCGGCGATACGGTCAACACAGCTGCAAGAATGCAGACTTCAAGTCTCGTAAGTCCCTTCATTAAACCTAAATTCTATACTTATCCACAGCTCGAAAGTTCTCTGGCCCAGGAATATGTTTTTCCCAGAATTCAATTTAAAAAAAAGTTGCACTAAACACTGTATCTGCTACTTATACTACTTTGATATTATTCTATATTCAACCAGGGGGTATATTTGAAAGTGCGAACTTCATAATAGGCGGTAGAGTTTCTGATCTCCCAATACTTTCAGGGAATGTCCCGGCGTCTGCAAATTAGAAAAAAAAATGTATAAAACACTGACTGTAGTGCGGTGTAAAACTGCAGATGGTAAAAGGCGACGGTATAAACTCACCCACTTACTTAGCCTTGTTGGGCGGCCTCTCGAAAAATGAGGCTTCGGCGTGCGTGAAAACAGTTCAAAATATGAGTACGCGGAGATCATAAAAACTCTCTCTCTCTTTAAAACTTAATCTGTCTGAGCATCCGCTAACTTTCGCGCTAAGTGTTTTGGAAAAATTGCGTTATACGCGCAAAACGGAGATAACCAGTCAACAAACAACTTGTAACTAATGAGTGGGACTTAAAGTAATATTTATTGTCAACAGCCAGGGAAAATTCAACTGTCCGAGAGGACCCATTCCCTGCTGCCGGAGAACAAATTCGACACACGGCTCAGGGGAATTGTAAACGTAAAGGTGAGTCTCTCTAATATTGAATAAACTGATTTTAAAATAAACTCCCAATCTGGGATTGTTATTTGATCCAAAGAGGATATCCGTAAATAAATCTTACAAAACGAGGTAACTCTCGGGGGGATATTCTCAAATCCGCGCCTAAATATCTTACATCGACCTATCTTAAATTGAAGATTGAGCAAAGAGGATAATAACGTTCGAAAAAATAGAAAGGTAAATTAATCCGTGCTATGGCCAACGCTGCATGTCAACTCCCACTTGATTATATCGTACAAGTGCATGGGAGTTTTAGAACAAACAAAGGGAAACTTCATTTCAACTACAATTCCGTTTTTTTTTTTACCCCCTTGTCCGTCGGTGTTTAATTATAGAATGGAGATTCCCGAATGGAATACGACCAAAAAAAAGAAAAAAGAACTAAATAAATACACTTTTTTCTCTTCTTTAGGGAGATAAACTCTCTATATTTGTCGACTCGTCGGATTGTTAACCGATTTGTTTGTATAATATTTGGGGATGAAAATGGAAATAGAAAAATCGTTGTACAAACATCCCCACGCATAAACTGCTTCCGAAGTACGAAATATTCAAATGAAACATTGTTGTACCCCCCGAGAAAAAGTCTAATTAGTTCTCGCACCCCTCCCAAAAGCAGTTTATAAAGAGAAAACACGAAAGTTGTATAATATAATTTTAATAGTAGACAAAAATGAAATAAGAAAACTAACATTTGCGTAAATTTAAAAAAATAATTGATAACTCTTGTTGCTGCCTATTGGATAAGAGTTTTTAATATGATTTATATGTATGGATATTTATGTATATTGTTCTTGTGTAGTGTCAGAAATAGAGTTCATGTATTATATTCTAGTGTGACATTGACTTTTTAGTTTTCACCGAGTTATTACTAATGCTGGATGTCGTTGAGCGGTGGTGGGAAATAACTGTCTATCTCCGGTACGGCTTTGATTGCATTTTCTCCGAACAGGGGGCGAACATTGCTTTATGTAAATGCAATGTGTTTCCGGACTGAAAAATTCCTCGACAGATCCGACACAAATTTTCGGATTATCGGTTAAAATACCGGGGTTTATGAGGCGTCCACGAGTTTAATCAATACAAGAAATCTGATAAATCTATAGCTAAATATTTTCTTAATACTGTCACGTTCTAGGACATTATTTATTTCACTGAAATCGTTCAGTATTTCATATGAATTGAGTATTCCTGTTTTTTTTCTCTCTCCTTTACAGGGCAAAGGTGCAATGACAACATATTGGCTGTGCGGATATGTGAGTGATGTTTAAGTGTGTTTCTCATGAGAAACATTGATCTATTGACATTTCATTAGTTGAAAGAATTTACACAGAAAAATTGATTTTCATTATTTTATTTTATCTGTATTGATAAATAATTGTAATTATATAATACAATTCTGGTTAAAGTTTTATTGACAGAAAACAATTGATGCTTATTCAATTTTAAAAGGACACTGCTATTTTAAAAACTGCATTAATATATTACAATATATTTTTGCAGATAAAAAATTGATTACAACATCATTATAATATGTGTGCTGTATGTATATTATAAATATTTTTAATATTGAAATTCAATGAAATTATTTATAAATAATTTCAGTTTTATTTCCCATAATAATTATCTGTATTAGACAAAATAATGAAAGAATTAAAGTGAATGTGATTCCTCTGTTTTTTGTTTAAATGTTAACCATTTAATAATACATTATTAAAATGGTTAATAGGGAACCGTGCAATCATTTTCAGTCCTAAAATTCTTGTGCAGTATAAATAAAAGCAAGGTTAATACATTTTTATTGCTATAATAATTATGAAAAAAAATATTTCTGAGTATTTTGTAACAGGATACACAGTGGATATTCAAAAATATTTACGGGCCTGGTCTTATTAGGTTGATTGAAACTTTTCATAGCATCACAATCGACAAAGGAATATTATTATCGCCGCCCTTCATCAGTATAAAGACGATGCATATTGTTTATATGTCATGAATGTCGAGGGCTATAAGTGAGCGTGACAAGGACCCGGCCGTAAAATAATTTATTTGAATTATTCACCCCCCCCCCCACCACCAAATTTCCCCCCTATATTTCCCGAATGGCTTTTAAAAGTGAACTGCGACCGGGACGGTATAAATGTTAAACGCGAGATCTAGAAACGTAGGCGAAAATATATTGAATTTTAACGGTATTTAGTCCGTCGACAGTCGATTTGTAAAATTGAAGTGGGTACCAGCATTTTTGGCAGCCTGTTATCTTCTACAAGGCCGGTATCGCTTCAGCCTGAAAACTGAATTGGTTTAAACCGATTCACGTTTATTTCTCGTCAACAGAGGTTGGGTGGAATTTGTGCGCGAAGGAAAAATGAAAAATCGAAAATTTGAAAAATCTGAGCCCTTTAGAACCAGTCACCAGCCAGTAGTGAGAGCGAAACATGTCGAAAGGAAGAGAGAATGAACTTCGTTTAACTTTATTATTGTACTTCTTAGGCGTTTACACGGCGGTTTTCATCTCAATAATTATGAATTTATTGTCAAGCGGATGAATTATAATGGATTGATAAAGAAGAGGAGGAATAATGGTGGATGAAGAATGAGGTGAAGAGTGTATGCAGAACTGTCTCACAAATACATTATTATTCAGGTAATGCGTCCTTATATATGCTTATGTTACAAAATATAATAATATACCCCACCATATTACTACCTTGGCTTAAGACAAAATTGGCGATTGGCAAAAGAGAAATTATTATAATCCGTTGTCCTTTATCTCTACGTTTCTTTGATTGTCAGGTGATATATTTTATATTTTTGGATTTTAATTCTAAACAAATAAATCGATTTCTAGTACTTCTAAACTGGGGATCTGCTGGGAATACACGCCTCTAAAACTCCTCGTATTAGGCGACCGCGTAAAAGTTACGGCCCTACTAAACTTGCATGAAAATAAAATAGAAGTAGAGGAGAACACTTCGCAGGATGTAATAAGTCCGAAGTGGTTTTCGAGAAACTCGGTGGGGAAATTCAGCGGGCGACGGAAATATACTCGATAAAATATTGAATTATATATTCGGATGTCGATCGAAACCTGACCGGATTCCGTTCAGAGATTATTTTACTAACTACATTACACGGTTACATCACATTGCATGGAATATTTATGGGGAATACGCCCATTTGTATCGTGAAAACGGGTTTCTGCAGACAGTGCAAACTTGCTGCGCATCATCGTCGAGACATTTTAATATCACCTTTATAAAAAAACCTCCTCAGCTCCGCCGGAATTTTCTTCGTTGACAGTTGTTTAGTCCACTTTTTTTTCCCGTTCCCCGCGTAATTCTCTTTTCGCCGGGGCACAAAGGCGGTCCCAGATTTAATAATCGGAACGCCGTTACTGAGCGTGTTCCTCCCGGTTTTATGCTCTGTTTTTTTTTTTACTCAGTTTAAAAAAAATACTGACACAAGAGCCTGGAGAAGTGTATTGAGGCACACTGGAGGCGGGTTGTATACGGACTAGTGGCGAGAAGCCGAACAATCTGTTATATTCCATCTGGCTGAATTCAAAACGTTTAAATCTTTACACGTTCTGAATCCATCCTTGGAGGCGTGATAAAGGGATGAAATATCAGAAATATTAATTAATAACGTAAACAAAAAAAAAAAAAGGAAATTTATTATCAATTAAAATACATCATGTTTATAACAGTATGAACCTGAAATAAATACTTGCAATAAATACGCTTTATTAGTTTGTTTTCTCTCTACAGTTTGTGTGAATTATCACAGTTTAAAAATTAACGAAATCATTGCTTAAGAAGTTATCTAGTACAGTTGATTTTGTCCACATTGCGTGGGTTGTGTGATTTGAAGAGAGATGAAATAATGGTTGATTTGAAATTGCCGTTTTTTCAGGAGCATAAAACTGTCGAAATTGAAGGATTCGAAGGAGACTGGAATACAATACTGTGTGTCTACTCGAATTTTAGCAAGAATTCCGGCGCTGAACCCTCCGAGTAGAGTCCAAAGTAGACAGGCTCCTCACTTATTGTTGTATAGGACTTAAATATAGGCCGGTTCTATGCTTTGAAGTTTGCCGGCGTGCAGAAACAAGCGTCCGCCGTGTACTTGACGATCCAAGGCAAATAGTGGTTGACGCGCGTGTACACCCCGGGATAGTTCGGTCTGGCGCAGCCCTGGCCCCAAGAAACCACCCCTGTAACACACTAACCGCTTTCAAACATTTATAATATATTTCGCGGTGTTCGGGAATTATTTCGAATCGATTCTGACCAACAGATAAATACAGAACACAGTGCAGCTCCAGGACCTGAGCCCTTTCGGCGGAGTCATCCTTCAGACGGACGGAACAGTGCACGACGGGTGGGCATGGATGGTAACAATCGTGAGCCTAGGTTCGGCCTCTCGCCCGTCTTCAGTAGCGATATTCGGCCATACGGAATCCCGGCCCGCCGGAAGCTTGAGGACAACAGGAGATCACTGAAGACAACTGAACGATCACACAGGTGGGCCGTCGTTCAATTGAATTAACTAGAAATTCCATCCCTAATTGCATCGGTGAGGCTTAGGTCGCGCTCTAGGGAAGGGACAATATTTAAATTGATCCGGGGAATTACCTTTTTGCACTTAAGCCCCATGGGTCGGCCTGGTTTTCCAATCCGGTAAAGTGGACTGACGTTACGAAGGTAGGCGAGGTAGCAGTGTATATCGACTGATATATAGGTCGGAGTCCAAGCCAAACCAGACTGACTGACGGCCCAAGAACTTAGCTAAGTTATCAAACTTAGTTCAGCGCCCCTAGAGTTACCCAGTTGGGCGTCATACACGTGGCTGGGGCCACCCGGTAACCAGAGGGTACACCCTGCAGTCGACACAAACTTACACCCGGCTCCCGTATATTTGTACTAATATACGTATATAGAATATTTTATAAATTCAACGCAACTAGAGCAGTTACGACCCTCTAGAGCAGGGGTGTCGGCAACGTTTTCGGACGGCGGGCCATTTTCAAAATGAAATTTTTTACGCGGGCCGCACATTCAATTTCGCATTCGCGGGTTGCCGGCCCCTGCTCTAGAGAATTCCTATTATTTCCCGTTATTTTACGAATTTTTTAAAAATTAATCGGAAAGACTCACCGGCCAGGTAGTGGAACGTGTGGTTGGCCACGTGCAAAGGACCTCCGCTGTCGCCCTGAAACAGAAATATCAATCGGCTATTCCAAACTCGTACCGATCTGTTGAATAGAATTCAACAAATTTCGACTCATTTCAGCCGTCTGGAATCTCGGAATACTGCGAAGAACAATACTACGCAGACTGGACAGGCGAAACCCCGATTAATTTGGTATACCTGTTTTGTGGTCTGCGAGGGTTGAATACCGTAGGTTCGTGATGTTTCTGTCTCCTCTCGCTGCCGGTTCGGTCTTTTGCTAGACCGGTTTCGGCCGCCGCCATCTTCAGTAGCGGCCGCCAGCCGAAACCGGTCCAGCAAAGACCAAACCGGCAGCGAGAGGAGACAGAAACATCACAAACAAACCCGATTAATTAACGACCTGAAATAGGCTAGTCGGTAATGAAATTTCATCCCCCGTCCCGAAAATCAAGGAATTTTACTTGTGCACACTTATATAAAAATTCGTGTAGACAGTTTTATTGATCTTGGGTTTCCGTCAATTGGAATTTTTAACCGATTGAAACGATCGTAAAATCCTGTACTTCAGCTGGACTGTTACCTGGTTTTATAGCAGGATGTCCAATCGCCCGATCGGATGATCGGGATCATTTCCGCGATTATTGCTACGGACACGTTTTAAGAGCGGGATTAATGATACGTAATTTTGATGGACAATTTGATGTGTCGGTGGCGGGTTCGTGCAGTGTGATATGTATGGGGGGGAGGGACGAAGGCGAGGGCGGGTTTTGTGCTGTCCGGGAGATGCCCGCGTGCACGTCCTTGTCACGGACTCCTGGGGGTAGTGTTTGAAGAGCGGTCGCCACTGTAAACACCGCCACTGGCGCACTGTAAACTCCCGGGACTAATGCGGCCGACCTGGAATCGGAGCGTGCTCTTTTTACGCACCAACACGTGCGCGCTCGCTAACAGTCGGCGCAATATATCCAGGAACAAATATATAAACAGTTTTCTCGAATATGTTGTTCCCACTCACATTTCATATGTACCATACGAGGCGTAATTATCGACGAGGTTTTTTGGGCCGTATTCAACGTCTGAATTTATTAAAATTTTCAACGATAAATATCCGAGGAGACAGCTCCTACCCACTGAAGAATTTATATATTCAATATATTTACAATAAATTTATATACTCAGTATTCATATTCCAAGTACAATACAATACCTTAATGTTCAATGAAGGTAACAGAAAAATACAGCATAAAAACATGACTCGTTTTGGCTGATCTCGTTTGGCTCATATTATTTTGTATATAATCGTATTTGTGCCCATAATTATGAAAGTGGTCTAAGTCATATATTTCTTGTTTCGAGATATTTAATGAATAAATTAAAAAATATTTTTACATCATGCGACATTTCAATTTATAATTTTATTAGTCTCGGATTAACGGAAATTTATTAAAGATATGAAATTTTGTGTGAATTTCATAGGAAAATGTTGTTTTTAAAGCTTGAATTGACTTAGACCATTTTCAAAATTAACTGAATATCCTATAATTGACTTAAAGTAATAAAAAATTGTGATTTTTATTTGAAACAACAACTTTAACGAAATAATTCGTAAACATTAAATGTTTTATCTATGTATACTGTGTATACATAGTAGAATGTTTACTTGTTAAAAATGATTAATAAATTTTATTAATCATTTTTAACGAGTAATCCATTTTTATCGTAATTTCGAGTTTTTAAGATTTTTAAAATGTTCCTGAAAAACTGGAGGGATGTACGGTAGTAAACACATAAGATCTTTATGTTTCTTTATGTTTTTTGTCTATAATTTCTTTAAATTGTTGACTTAGACCACTTTCATAATAAACACTAGACGAATTCCGTATAACGTTGTAATTACAACTACTATCTAAAAGTTCATTTTTGACGATATCGTAAAAATTACATCGAATAAATTTAGTTTAAAATCGTGTCGTGTGAAATAAGTGATAAATTCATTTTTTTTTAAATTTTGACTTAGACAACTTTCATAATTATGGGCACATATAGAATATTTGAAAATGTGAAAAGCCCTAATAGTACGTTTCTCTTCTCTGGATTAAACGTTAGACAATTTAAGCGTTGCGAGGATGTAGAGTTGCGTAATTCGAGCAGCTTCCCCCCCCCCCCCATAAGCCATCATCCTTCTTTCCCACACCCCTCCGGCTAGACGAAGGAACAGATAGAGGCAGTATAGAAGGTAGTAGAAGGAGTAGGAGAGGTGGAAATGGGGAAATAGATCTCCACCCCTCGAGGCTATTAGTCCGCGCCGTTGGCCCTGTCATTCCCTCTTCATTTCATCCCCTCAAATAAGTTTGCCTCTATACCGCCGGCGCTAGTCCGATATCAAATGTGAACTTCATTAATATTTATTACAATCTCCGCTGGCGGTGCGATACCCGCCGGTGTAAAAACTAGAACTGGGCCGATCTAACACTGTTACCGACTTTTTTTTTTGGTATATACGACATCGTATATAGGAACGGTGTATACAATAGAATATTGGATTGACAACTGAGTAATTGCGGAATTCACCAACATAAAGTGGCGTTGTACATATTTTTAAGTACGTCAACACGTTTGCACAGATAAGCCGTAGACGGTTTTGAATGCACGTATAAGATACATTCGGCTTCTCTGCAATGTCGAACTATGGCGATCTGAATCAATAATGGCCTTTATTTGGTCATCCTTTATTTGCAAGAACCTTATCTGTGCAAACATGTTGACGTACTTAAAAATATGTACAACGCCACTTGTTGTCGGTGAATTCCGCAATTACTTAGTTGCCGACCCAATATTATACTTTCGGTATACATTATTATTTGATTATTTTATAAACAGAATGGCTACCTTTCTAGTGATAGGACGTTGGGAACGAGAAGGAAACACAGGGTTGGCAAAAAGTTGAGATACTGGTCTATAAAATGAATGGCGGAAGGAGGGGGGACCAGCGCTTCTTTAGAGCGGTGAAGGGGAGCCGGCGAGTTGGAGAAATCGGTGGGGGTTGGCGTGAAAATTACACAGGAGGGGAGGTTTAGATAAAGACAAAGAGTTCTCTGGTTACGCCGCCGCCGGGGGTTGCAGCGATGTCGGGGGTGTCGGGAATTGCATTGGCTTCATCCCCCGTCGGGTGGTGGCATGTGGTTACCATGGGGACGGTGGCTTGTCAGAAAGCGAGGGGTGGTCTGGGGGTGCGGGATAGGAGTGGGGCTAGGGGTTGGGGTGGAATCGATTCCGTAAAAGACACGGGGGTTGCACGTGGCAAGGACACAACCCCCTTCCGCCCAACTTACCCCCGGCCACTATTCCTTATCCCACAGTTTTAGAGCTTAGCACTATCTATACGTTTTGGGACAGGTTTTTTATTTTTTCTATTTTTTTTCCCTGCATTCTCTCGTCCGGACGGCGTCGGTGCAAAGGTTCGCTCTCGTACTGACCTTTAATATTAAACTCAGCTGGTTTTTAGAATTGGAGCAAAATCGCCCCCAATTGCCCCCTCAATGGGCTTTTCGATGTATCGGACAATCTGGCGGCGCTAAAACCCATCGCCGAGCCCTTTACGAGCCGACGAGAAATGGGCTTTCGTCGATAGCCCATTAAAATTCTGTTTAACTTGGCGGAAGAGGGTGTCCCCACTTTGTGAAATTTCCAATCACCAAAGTAGTATATAAAATTTAACTTTGCCACTTGCTCAGTCGCTCCAAATGAAATTATAAAATGAATTTAATAACGACATATAAAGTTCGATACTCATTATTGTATTCCCTTTATAAAAGAGTCGAGAATACATACTGCGGATACAAATATTATTCGATTGTTCTTCAAGTATTTAAATAGGTTTAATAAATTAATTGGTTTAACAGATATACGAGGGTCCGGATTATTGCTCGATCGGTCTATGGTTTTTCTGAAAATTTCAAGTACAAACAGGAAGAACCTTTTTAGTGTTCGAAATGAACCGAAATTCGCCCAGCGTCACTTTTATTACCGGTTGTAATTCCGGTTTGATTGGCCCGGGGAAAAAAATGTAAATTTCCTCGAACATACGGGAAAAGTGTCCCATTTCCCTTTTAGTGCACTTTTATTTCCTTCGAACATTTTTATCGTCCGTAGAACAACTGGCCACTAGCAGTATATATATATTCCCTGATTTTTTACCTAAATTAGAAAAAAATGGGGTTATACTCAAGCTCTCGCGTTTTTCTGTTTTTTAATCGGAACTCATAAATAAACTACGAGGGGATTTTATTTCTCTTTCTGTCGCTAATCTAAAGGGAAGTTCGAATTAATTATTTACCAACTTTAAGAGTTTTTTTCTTTTTGTTCATGATTCCTTCCACTACTTATCCAGCTATATTACGAATAAAAGGTAATTTACATTGCCTTATATATCTACTTCACAAATAGACATCTTGATATAAAAGTTCATTGATTACAGATAAATAACTAATAGGGAATATATTTTTTTTAAAGTGACAACATTTTAAAGAAAGATCGTTCTACAGATTATTCGACGATATGTAATCAAGTTTTAGACTGGGTTATTGAATTTAATAGAGGAATTTAATCGCCTATAATCCCTGGGAAAGGTGTAAAGTGTAAAGCTTTAGATGTTATTGAGCAGAATGGGAGTTCTCTAATAACGCGAATCCAACTCCCTTGTATCCCCTCTCTCCAATTAAATATTCAATTATCGACTCCCGTAATAAATAAGTTATCAGGATTAATGTTCCCCCCCCCACCCGCCTGCAGATTTAAAAGCTTCTGAAAAGCCCGGCGATTTTTCTTTTTTGCATTCAACAGTCTGTTCGAGCGCACGAATGCAATTCTTGACTGCCGCCTTGCTTTCGATTCAATCCAATCTGCGGTCCATTCTAGAATTTCCCTCAATAACTGTTTTACGCGAATACATATCTAACAATAGAATGGGGATTTAGCATTCGAACGATATATAGAAACGAAATTTTTCAGATAAATATAAAATTGTAGAAATATGAGCTCGAGTACGTAGACTGAATAATGAATAATTAGTTATTACAAAAAATTATTTATTCGGAAAAATTTAACTGGTGTTAGGTGTATTCAGGGATTGTATAAATTGAAAACGGAAGGCGCTCGGTGTAGTGCGGGATAGCATAATGTGAGGACGGAAGGCGCCCGGTGTATTCAGGGATAGTATAACTTGAGAATGAAAGGCGCTCGGTGCATTCCTAATTCTAGATCTGGAGCAGCGTTCTGCATGCCGGTAGAACAAGACGTTTGAAGGTTTTTAATGAAGGATAGGAAATTTCTATTAGGAGTTTTTATTCGTTCCATTCTGTTTGGTTTGTCCCTGGCTCTAAGCCTATGACTGGTTGCTAATCTTAATTTCTGACAGTCTCAAGGACCTCTAACTTTTGAAATTGTTGAATATATACTTTAAAAGATTAGCTTATATTATTCTGTATTTATTCGTGTATAAGAGTTATACTGGGGCGGGGCTTATATACAATATTTGAGTTCTTACCTGGCAGGAGTCCTTGCCGCCCTCTTTGAAGCCGGCGCACATCATGTTGTCCGTGATTTGGGACGCCTTGTAACCCATCATCTTGCACTCCTGGTTGGTCAGTATCGGCACTGTCAGCTCCTGGAGTGTGGCCGAAGAGGCGGCCCTCAGCTCTTCGGGTATCTCCGCCTCGTCCTGTTCCTCTTCCTCCAGCTTCTGTCCGTCAGGAGCGTCGTCGAACAGCCTCAGCTTGCTCGGCTTGGTCGCACCCCAGCCGGTCACTATGCCCTCTTCCCCGGCGTAGTCCTCCTCTGCTTCAAAAGAAAACGGGTTACATTCAGGCAAGTGCTTAAAAGAGGGCTTAATATTGTGAGTAAAGGAGGAGGCATTCGGAACTTTGTTTCGCCTCCGTGGCTCGATGAATTCGGGCCGAATTTATTTTTGAAACAGTTCAGTTTGACCTGGAACAAGTATCTGGAGCCGGCCGGCAGGATGGGATATGGACTTAAAACGAAAAAAGGAACAATAAAACTGACTTGGGGGCGGCAGGCAGGCGGGCCTCAGCTTCTCGTTGAACTCGACTTCTTCGGCAAAGCCGAGTATGGCGATGTCGCTGTCGAGTGTTCCGGTATCGTAGTCGGGGTGGGCTATCGCCGTCTCCACCTTCCTGTCTATAGTCGACGTTTCGTCCTTCAGGTTCCTGTTGTGCTCCAGGAGGCGGGCCGTTATCCGCGACGGTTTGAACCTTGACAAGAAACCGCGATATAGAAATTAGAATTAGAAACGAATTCTCTCTCTCCAGTGATCCGGACGATATGCAGCATTCTGGATTATGAGGTAATACGGTGGGTCCAAATGAATTTCTCTAGAAACTAGACCTGAGGTACCCAAGTTAACTCTAGCCAAAAACGTATCTTAAACAACATTCCGCCTGTTGTTGTTACAGTAAACTACTGTTAGGAACATGGTTACCCCTTGACGCAGTGGGCTGCAGTTATGGCGTGTTTCTTTGTAATCAGAGTCGCTCCGCAGTAGAATTTGCCGTCGTAGAGGAGTATCGTCATCCAGGGGTACTCGTTGATTTCGGCCTCGTTGCCGTTCACTATACGGTCCATTTTGTTGGTCAGACCGCAGCCTGGAACAGCGGGAAAATGAAAAAAAAAACGGTATACGAATCGAGTAGTTCGGATAAAATTCAAAGGAAAATTCATAATTTTCAGTATGCACCTAGGAAATGCACTGAAAAGTGTAATAGGCCGACAGCGGGCTACTAAAAGTACACTTTTCTAAATTGTATATTGGGTTGACAACTAAGTAATTGCGGAATTCACCAACAAGCGGCGTTGTACATATTTTTAAGTACGTTAACATCTTTGCACAGATAAGCCGTAGATGGTTTTGACTGCACGTATAAGATACATTCAGCTTCTCCGCAATGTCCGTTGTTGAACTATGGCGATCCGAATCAATAATGGCCTTTATTCGGTCATCGTCGACCTCCACTGGACGTCCAAAGCGCTCCTCATCTTTTATCGAAAAATCCCCCGACCGGAATTTCGCGAACCGGTACCGACACTGCCGTTCTTTTAAGGCTTCGCCAATGTAATTTCGATACCGAATGTTTCAGAAAGGACCAGATAATAACGTATCAAAGAATATTATCTGTTGACGTACTTAAAAATATGTACAACGCCACTTGTTGGTGAATTCCGCAATTACTGAGTTGTCAACCCAATATATTGCAATTTAAATTCGGTCGTTCTGGAAACAAGTTGGTTGCTTCGACATTTGCCAACTGGAGCTACACTACACAACTCGCGCTAATTAATAGGGAGCCGGCGGTAGGGCGTACGAAAGTAGTGGGTAGTGGTAATTGGGACGGTAGGGATTGGGTTGGGGGTTCGTCGGGGGCTGGATTGTTGTTCTGTATCGGCGCTATAACAACGCTAAAGGTCGCTAGTTATGAATTGGGGTGGGGGGACAAGTAGCCGGCCGCATTTAATTGGCTAAGACTGGAAGTTGGGGTGCCGAGCCGACCGCCAGTTAGCGGTCGCCGATGATGCTACTGATGCTGCTACTACTGGGACACACTGTTGGGACACTCCTCGACTCCCAGACTGTGAATATAATAACGGCCGGTATGATGGAGTGCCCCAGAACGTCTTGACCAATCGCCGTCGACGAAATACCAGCCGCGACGACGTTCCCACAAAGAAGTCATGAGGTGCGCTGGACTTCCACGCGGTCTCCTCTGATCAATTCAAATTTTACAATTATTCTTCCCTCTGTAAATATATATATTAGGTCGAGTCATAAGTAACTTCCGATGCGGCTAAGTAGAATCTATTGTTCGTATCTACCCGCTATCGGAGAGTCAAAAAGTATTCGTCGTGTAGTGCTTTGGGAATTTAAGGGCGGCGGCTGAAAAAATATGCAGTGTATACGGTGAAGGGGACTAATAACCGATGGGGGCAGTTGGAAATTGGTTTATAAAATTCCGTTCCGGGGGATACGACCTTAAAAGACGAACCGAGGGCGGGACGTCCTTTCGACTTCGACGACAACCTTTTAAATCGGCGATATTGGAGCGAAATCAACGTCAATGGACAAGAGGTTTAGCGGAGAGGTCGAATACATCACAATCGACTGTTAAATTAGGGAAAGCCAGAAAGTTAGGAGTATGAGTACCCTCACAATCTCAGTGGACCGCATACAGCGAGGGTGACTCGAGATTACCACCTTTTCTGTTCCCTACAAAACTTTCTGAACGGAAAAACCATCAATTCTGAAGAAAACTTCTTCCAGTCCAAACCGACCGCATTTAACGAGGGAGGAATTGATAAACTGCCACGAAGATGGGAGAAGGTTTATAGACAGGAAATTAATATAAAATTCTGTTATTCGATGGGAGCAAAATAAGGTTACTTATGACTCGACCTAATACATACAGTATTGTTTTAGATAAGACTATTTCAATAGATTATATTTGAAGGGCCGTATTTATTCGACTGACGGCTGGAAGACAATGGAATATAATTCGTTTTCCTCTCGGTCCTGCCGGTGAAATGGAGTGGGTCCGTTTGCGATCCGGTTTCCGCCTCCGTTCTGTCTGAACGTCGTCCTGGGTAAACGACTCAGAGTCAACACCGCCGGTCGGCTAGTGCGGTAATCGATACCGGGGATTTAATTATGAGGACGGGTTTCGTTAAATAATTCAATTCGACGACTCGTAATTGATTGGAACCCCGGCCGGGGTGGCCCTCCTGTTCTATCTCCCTGGCTCTAATTATGAGAAAACGGCGGCCCCTACGGGGGGGGGGGGGGGCCCTACAAAAAACAGTCCCCACATCCGATGTTTAACAAACGATGTTCAAATTCGGTTTCGTCGTTTTTCCCGACCGTGAAAATTTAAATATTCCCAGTCCGATTGCCGGCGTGGGCTTGGATTACTTTCGGATAAATTTTGTTCCGGTTCAATTCTATTGTTGAAATTCAACTCTTTGAATAAATTTCACTCGCTCCGAGCGTAACTTCGTAAATAGCTAAAGAGGGGAATATTCGAACAGACTGTAGACGTTTCTACGTATTCGCGCATAACTTCTTTTAACTTTTATCGTCCAGTAGTTTTTACCTCCCGAACGGCTCATCCGAAGCCCATGAAGTTTTCATGCTTCGAGTTTTTCAAGCTCACCTCTGGGGTTATTGACACTGCGCCCACCGACGTCCCTGATATTAATTACTGTTAATTGATATTATGGCCAATCGGTTGGAAAACGTGACGAGGGCGGGCGGTGCAATCACACTCTTCCACCTGGGTTCAACATCCTCCGTCGATGATGGTCATCGCCGCCGGGTCGTTGCCTCTGACCGGCAGGAAGGACTTATGACGCCGCTTATTTCGTCAGTTACCTGTCTAAACTGAATCGTATTCGGTCTATTCATATTTGAATTTGTCCGACCTCTATATCGGAATTACCTGATCAGAAAAAATTATGGCCACAGTCACTACATTAACAGCGCCTTCGTGATTTATTAATTAACGGGGATTAATTCATCTCACAGTGTTTCAGGCTGTTGTTCTTCGTTCTAACTAAAGGTAGGCCTGTGCTTACAGGATGGTCTCTGTATGGTTAATGGGGCGGAGGACTTACTGCAGGGCGAGCACTTGGTGGGATCTATGGGCTCGGGCGGTTTGGGCGGTGCTGTACCCCCGGTGATGACCGACGGCCCTGTACCTCCTCCACTTCCTGACAGCAGGGAACTTATCCAGTCGAGCAGTCCCAGCCGGTTCAGATCGAACGGGGTTGATTCACTATCCTGGATAGGACCCGATAACAAGGTATTAGTATAAAATACAGGCGTTACTATCTTAAATATTAATAATATACAGGATTTTTAATATAATCGAGTCCATTCAACCAGCCGGTAGACTGACCATATATCGTGGAATGTTTGTCCAAGTATCGTCCCGTTAGCGTGTTGTGTATTCCCAATGAATCGGCGATTGTACGCCGAGATAATGTACGTTTTGAGGCGCTTGTAACGCGCCTTGAATTATGCATGTAAACCGGAGGCTGGCGCCCAAAAAAGTTTTAAACTTTAACCGCTACAAAGGTGTCATCCTCCCTCAACTTTATTACCTTTCATTCCCTTTTATTTTATCACCTCGTGTTAACCACCAGTGTGCGTAGATAATACGACATTATTTCACTTGAAGAATGCAACTGACAAACTATAAAAAAGGCGAAATCTGTCTAGGTTAATACCGAATATATTCGTCTTCGTCAATTTTAAAATACAATCAGTGACATTGATGTTGAAGTAGAACTATTAACGGATATGGAGGCGATCCACTTTTCTGTTTAATTCACGTGGCCACTTCCTTTTCGGGCGTCTTTAAGGGACGTTCGGGATGCAATATTGTATATAATAGCGCAAAATTAGCTCTAACCAGTTGGGAAATTGTCTCGTTAATTGACCCGTTCCAATCTCGGACGAGACTCTTCGCAGGAAGTGAAGATATCCTGCGATGAAGCCGATTTGAGCCGAGGCGATACCGTTAGGCCATTCCGCCCAGGAAACTGGGATAGGGCGCAATACGACGAGCCGTTATACGGTGGAGGAAAAATCTAAGTTGAAAATATAAATGGGCGACGGAGAGAAAGACAGACGGAGAAGGAGCCGGATCCGGTTTGTGTCCGCTTTCGTAACGGGGCCCGGGCGTCTTCCCCCGTAACGGCTCTTTTGTGTTGGGACTTTCTCGGCCACCGGGCCTATGCGTGAACTAGATTATGCCGCTCTACAAAGACTACCCCAGTACACGGTAACTACTGACACGCCGGCAACAGTCTGCCGGTAACAACAGACTGAGAATTTCCACAATCGACCTACCAGACGGAGCTTTCAACCTTTACAAAAACGCTGACATGGATTCCTCACGTAGAAGCCAGGAGACGGTCAACAAAATGCAGTATTTAAAGTATTCTTAAATAATAAACTATCAAACTATACAGTCGACAATACTAAGAACTACCATTTCCGTATGACCTCCCCGTACGGAAATAGGAATTGTACCCGGTAATTCTACTTACTCGAGACATCCCGAACGTTCCTTACAGTCGCCTGAAACGTGACAGTGGTTTAAACGAGCCGGGAAAATAAGTACAATTTACAAAAAAAAAAAATGGCGAAAGCCATAACGGGTGGTTGCCCCTCCAGAATGCTCCCTGCAGGTAAAACTGACTCCATTTTATAGTCGTGACAATAAAACAGTTGAGAAAAAAACCTGCAATAAAAGCGACTGAAAAAACTCTCACACACACACTTGATTAATAAAAGAAATTGAACAAGTTCAACATACTCTTTGAATTGAACTCTTCGGATAATTTCCACTGCCAAAGTTGAACGCGAATCTCAACGATCCGATTTGCGGATTTTCGACCAATTCAAAAACCTAATTCAAAAACTCCGAATACTGGGTCTATATATATGCTAATGGCTCATAAATATTATTGATGACGGAATAATACGTTTTTTCCGGTCGCAAATGTTTCGGAAACGAGCGGATCGCTTCGCGCGATTCTCACCTCGGTTGTCCGGAATTTGTATTCAATTCGTTTGGCGGAAATTAAAGGGCTTTTTAAAGGTTTTAATTTAAAGGTAATTTTTAGTTTGAATAAAATTCGAATAAAAAAAAAATTAACAAAATGATTTTAACCCATACATGTAATGCGGCCCGTGAACCTTTCTACATTTATGTTTATTAAGACTTACATTCTAATGAAGGTAACGAAAATTTATACGTTTTTACATTTTAGCACGAAACTCGACGAACTTTCTCCTCCCTTCGATATGATTCAACGCCTTATCGGAACCGGTTTTTTTACTCCGAAATAATTAAAGTTTGACATCGGAAATATGAGAAAATCATGTTTAAAATTGAAAATGAAAAATAGTGTAGTGCTCTAATGAATGCGAAGAGAGTACCCATCAATATTTATATTTATGGTAGATTTCGTGTGTTTCTGTCTCCTCTCGCTGGTTTGGTCTTTTGCTAGACCGGTTTCGGCTGCTCGCCATCTTCAGTAGCGCTGTGTTAGTCACTTTTGGCACTTTGACTATTTTTTTTTTTGGGCATCCTCACCGCACTGTCACTGTCACTTGTACCCAACGAACTTTAGTTGAGTACATTTCCGCACCACCCTCAGCGGGCGCTAGTTTATCGGTGCAAGTGAACCCAACGAACTTTAGTTCGGTTATTACTACCTTATATATTACCTGTCATAGCCTAATGATTTTAATTATTTTTCAGAATTTCTAATAAATAAATTCTTGTGATCTCGCACTATACAAATACGGTGTACATGTAAGAGTATATGAGATATTGAATATCTGACATAAATCTACCGATTCGCATGACAGCATTGTATACGATTTTATGTAGAATTGTTTATGGCCCACGCCAGTTATTCCCATTAGCTGTCTAGAAAGAATTGATTCTCAAAGATTTATGAATAAATAATCTCGTTATGAAAATTCGAAATTATAATTTCAGATAAACTCGCGGGAAGGAAATCCGCGAATCTCGGCCTCGGACTGGAAAACCCGAAGTCGAGGAATTACGAAATGGAAATTCTCATTTAAATTTGCACTCCATTAGAATTATAAAGAGCGGTAATGAAATATTGATCGAGCCGGAGGCGGCTAGTCCAGCCTCGCTGGAATTGTACTATTCGGCTAGAAACATTTGTACAATCGGGCGTTAAAATCCGGAAATAAAATAAAACGTTTCGGGCAGATATTCTGCAGAATATTGTATTTCATAGAATTCATAGTGATACAGAAGGTTTGGGCCGATCACATATACCGGCTCAGATCTTTAGCACCCAGAGATGTAGGGCCACCCAAACGTAGCCCCTTACATTTTGAAGTAACGCCATCGTATCATAAAACTTGAATTGTATTTTATTTATATGAATATACAAAATATAACACCGGAGCAAGTGCTGAGCTACACAGCTCAGGATTTGGTGCCGGAAGGTTCCTGTCCCAGTAAGAAATTACGCTGTATAGAGGTCATGTGACATCCGAGAAGGGAGGACTAACTGCTAAGTGTGGAAGCTTAGAGGAAAAAGTTCACCAAACCTTAAATTCATTATGGGGGCAATTTTTCGTCGAAAAAATCCAATTGTTGGGCCTGAAAACCGCATTTTTGGGACGATTTTGAGCCTAAAAACCGCATATTCGGGCCAATTTTGAACCTAAAACGTCATTTTTGGACCTAAAAACATCATTTTTGGACCTAAAAACATCATTTTTGGGCCTAAAAACCGCATTGTTGGGCCAATTTTGCGCCTTAAAACCGCATTTTGCGGCCTGAAAAAGGGCAATTTTGCACCTTAAAACCGCATTTTGCGGACTAAAAAATGTCTTTCTCTTTCGCTTTTTCCACTTCCTTGGAAAACACCCTAAAGCGTTCCCCACTCTCGGAAAATAACCTCTGGCGGAAAACTCCTTAAAACAAAACTGTCCTTTTAAAATGACTCAAAGAAGCGGCCAAATCGCCTTCATCGTTTCAAAGCCCGGTGGAAAAATTAACGCCCACAGTACGGATTTTATATTTATGCAGTTGCTTCAATTTTTTTCCTCGATAAATATAATAATAGGGTGTATATTTAGGGCGGCGTTTCTGGTAGAATTCTAACTGGATATTCACCTTGATATTGGCCGATCGTAGCTGTGTCGGGTGTAATCCTAGCACTAGGAGGAGGAGCAGGGGCCGTACCGTTGTTGTGGTCGGGAGGAGCATTTTGGTCGGCGGTGTCTGTGGGAGGTCTGTCACTGACACTGGAGTGGCGAAGTGTCCGGGGGGGGGCCGCCTTCCAGGGGTCCCCCACCAGCCTATGACCGCTATCCAACCCATCTAACCTTATTTCTTCCTGCCTGGAGGTCACCAACGGTGCCTCCTCCAGTCCGGGGCTTCCCGCGGATCCGGCCGCTACTCTCCTTCCGCCCTATTCGGTCAGGGCTCACGCGACCTTTTCTCTCGAGAAACACTTAACGCCAAATTTACGTTCCAAAACTTTTTTGATAAAGATCTTATTCGTTTAAGGCTGGGCCGACCAGTTTTTTTAACGAAAAATCAGCTCTAAAACGTGGTATTAAACCTCAGAATACGACCTAAAAAGTAAAAATAGGCTTCGAATATCTCCCCCGATTTTGCCCATTTCGGTCCACAAGTGTACAAAAGTGAATTACACTTGCCCCCGAAAGACCCCATTTTTGCCCCTCAAAACCCAATTTTTCGGCCAAAAGCCGCATTTTTGGGCCAATTTTTAGTCGACAAACCGCATTTTAGACTGATTTCTTTTGTTTGAAAACCCCGTTTTGTGCCAAAAATGGGTTGAAACCGCATTTTTACGCCAAAAAACCGCATTTCTGGGAAAATTTTGCGCCTAAAAAACGCTTCTTTGCGGTAAAAACCGTATTTTTGGGCTAATTTTGCGCCAAAAGGCCCACTTTTGGGCTACTTTTGCTCCAAAAAACCCCAGGTTTTGACCTAAAAACCCCATTTTTGGGCCTAAAAATTTTGGTTTTTCGAAAATTTTCAGATATCGGCCCCATATTGCACCCACAAGTGTATTTATGTGAGCTACACTTGCCCCTAAAAGGAGGGGTCGGAAATCGAAAATTTAGGTTTTTCGAAAATTTTCAGATATCGGCCCCATATTGCACCCACAAGTGTATTTATGTGAGCTACACTTGCCCCTAAAAGGAGGGGTCGGAAATCGAAAATTTAGGTTTTTCGAAAATTTTCAGATATCGGCCCCATATTGCACCCACAAGTGTATTTATGTGAGCTACACTTGCCCCTAAAAGGAGGGGTCGGAAATCGAAAATTTAGGTTTTTCGAAAATTTTCAGATATCGGCCCCATATTGCACCCACAAGTGTATTTATGTGAGCTACACTTGCCCCTAAAAGGAGGGGTCGGAAATCGAAAATTTAGGTTTTTCGAAAATTTTCAGATATCGGCCCCATATTGCACCCACAAGTGTATTTATGTGAGCTACACTTGCCCCTAAAAGGAGGGGCGGAAATCGAAAATTTAGGTTTTCGAAAATTTTCAGATATCGGCCCCATATTGCACCCACAAGTGTATTTATGTGAGCTACACTTGCCCCTAAAAGGAGGGTCGGAAATCGAAAATTTAGGTTTTCGAAAATTTTCAGATATCGGCCCCATATTGCACCCACAAGTGTATTTATGTGAGCTACACTTGCCCCTAAAAGGAGGGGTCGGAAATCGAAAATTTAGGTTTTTCGAAAATTTTCAGATATCGGCCCCATATTGCACCCACAAGTGTATTTATGTGAGCTACACTTGCCCCTAAAAGGAGGGGTCGGAAATCGAAAATTTAGGTTTTTCGAAAATTTTCAGATATCGGCCCCATATTGCACCCACAAGTGTATTTATGTGAGCTACACTTGCCCCTAAAAGGAGGGGTCGGAAATCGAAAATTTAGGTTTTTCGAAAATTTTCAGATATCGGCCCCATATTGCACCCACAAGTGTATTTATGTGAGCTACACTTGCCCCTAAAAGGAGGGTCTGGAAATCGAAAATTTAGGTTTTTCGAAAATTTTCAGATATCGGCCCCATATTGCACCCACAAGTGTATTTATGTGAGCTACACTTGCCCCTAAAAGGAGGGGTCGGAAATCGAAAATTTAGGTTTTCGAAAATTTTCAGATATCGGCCCCATATTGCACCCACAAGTGTATTTATGTGAGCTACACTTGCCCCTAAAAGGAGGGTCGGAAATCGAAAATTTAGGTTTTTCGAAAATTTTCAGATATCGGCCCCATATTGCACCCACAAGTGTATTTATGTGAGCTACACTTGCCCCTAAAAGGAGGGGTCGGAAATCGAAAATTTAGGTTTTCGAAAATTTTCAGATATCGGCCCCATATTGCACCCACAAGTGTATTTATGTGAGCTACACTTGCCCCTAAAAGGAGGGGTCGGAAATCGAAAATTTAGGTTTTTCGAAAATTTTCAGATATCGGCCCCATATTGCACCCACAAGTGTATTTATGTGAGCTACACTTGCCCCTAAAAGGAGGGCCTGGAAATCGAAAATTTAGGTTTTTCGAAAATTTTCAGATATCGGCCCCATATTGCACCCACAAGTGTATTTATGTGAGCTACACTTGCCCCTAAAAGGAGGGGTCGGAAATCGAAAATTTAGGTTTTTCGAAAATTTTCAGATATCGGCCCCATATTGCACCCACAAGTGTATTTATGTGAGCTACACTTGCCCCTAAAAGGAGGGTCGGAAATCGAAAATTTAGGTTTTCGAAAATTTTCAGATATCGGCCCCATATTGCACCCACAAGTGTATTTATGTGAGCTACACTTGCCCCTAAAAGGAGGGGTCGGAAATCGAAAATTTAGGTTTTTCGAAAATTTTCAGATATCGGCCCCATATTGCACCCACAAGTGTATTTATGTGAGCTACACTTGCCCCTAAAAGGAGGGGTCGGAAATCGAAAATTTAGGTTTTTCGAAAATTTTCAGATATCGGCCCCATATTGCACCCACAAGTGTATTTATGTGAGCTACACTTGCCCCTAAAAGGAGGGGTCGGAAATCGAAAATTTAGGTTTTTCGAAAATTTTCAGATATCGGCCCCATATTGCACCCACAAGTGTATTTATGTGAGCTACACTTGCCCCTAAAAGGAGGGGTCGGAAATCGAAAATTTAGGTTTTTCGAAAATTTTCAGATAACCCCATCTAAAAAAGGAGGGGTCGGAAATCAAAATTTAGGTTTTTCGAAAAAGCATTTTTAGGGCTAATTTTTGGGTAATTTCCTAAAATTTTCTAATATTTGAAAACCCCATTTTGGAGGGGCCTAAAATTTTTTAAAATCGGCATTTTGCCTAATTTTGTGCCTAAAACCATTTTGAGGGGCCTAAAATTTAAAAAACCCATTTTGGACATAACAGTATATTTAGGCTAAAAATTTTTGGACCCTAAAATAGCATAGACAAATCGAAAATTTAGGTTTTTGCGAAAATTTTCAGATATCGGCCCCATATTGCACCCACAAGTGTATTTATGTGAGCTACACTTGCCCCTAAAAGGAGGGTCGGAAATCGAAAATTTAGGTTTTCGAAAATTTTCAGATATCGGCCCCATATTGCACCCACAAGTGTATTTATGTGAGCTACACTTGCCCCTAAAAGGAGGGGTCGGAAATCGAAAATTTAGGTTTTTCGAAAATTTTCAGATATCGGCCCCATATTGCACCCACAAGTGTATTTATGTGAGCTACACTGGTCCCTAAAAGGAGGGTCGGAAATCGAAAATTTAGGTTTTTCGAAAATTTTCAGATATCGGCCCCATATTGCACCCACAAGTGTATTTATGTGAGCTACACTTGCCCCTAAAAGGAGGGGTCGGAAATCGAAAATTTAGGTTTTTCGAAAATTTTCAGATATCGGCCCCATATTGCACCCACAAGTGTATTTATGTGAGCTACACTTGCCCCTAAAAGGAGGGGTCGGAAATCGAAAATTTAGGTTTTCGAAAATTTTCAGATATCGGCCCCATATTGCACCCACAAGTGTATTTATGTGAGCTACACTTGCCCCTAAAAGGAGGGGTCGGAAATCGAAAATTTAGGTTTTCGAAAATTTTCAGATATCGGCCCCATATTGCACCCACAAGTGTATTTATGTGAGCTACACTTGCCCCTAAAAGGAGGGGTCGGAAATCGAAAATTTAGGTTTTTCGAAAATTTTCAGATATCGGCCCCATATTGCACCCACAAGTGTATTTATGTGAGCTACACTTGCCCCTAAAAGGAGGGGTCGGAAATCGAAAATTTAGGTTTTTCGAAAATTTTCAGATATCGGCCCCATATTGCACCCACAAGTGTATTTATGTGAGCTACACTTGCCCCTAAAAGGAGGGGTCGGAAATCGAAAATTTAGGTTTTCGAAAATTTTCAGATATCGGCCCCATATTGCACCCACAAGTGTATTTATGTGAGCTACACTTGCCCCTAAAAGGAGGGCCTGGAAATCGAAAATTTAGGTTTTTCGAAAATTTTCAGATATCGGCCCCATATTGCACCCACAAGTGTATTTATGTGAGCTACACTTGCCCCTAAAAGGAGGGGTCGGAAATCGAAAATTTAGGTTTTTCGAAAATTTTCAGATATCGGCCCCATATTGCACCCACAAGTGTATTTATGTGAGCTACACTTGCCCCTAAAAGGAGGGGTCAAAATTTAGGGAAAATAGGTTTTTCAATTTTCAGAATATTTTTGGGGGCTAAAATCCTTAAAATCCCATTTTGGGCCTAAAAATAGCATTTTGATCTAATTTTGCACCAAAAAACCCCGTTTTTGGGGCTAAAAATCGCATTTTAGGTGTAATTTTGGGCCTAAAAACAGCATTTTTTAGCTAATTTTGCGTCAAAAAACCTCATTTTTGGACATAAAAACAGCATATTTGGCCTAATTTTGCCAAAATCCATTTTTGAGTCTAAAATCCCATTTTGGCCTAAAAATAGCATTTTTGAGCTAATTTTGCACCAAAACCCCATTTTTGGACCTAAAAAGCATTTTGCCTAATTTTGTGCCTAAAATCCCCCATTTTGGGCCTAAAATAGCATTTTAGATCTAAAAAAACCCCATTTTGGGCCTAAACATTTTTGTATTTTGGGCCTAAAACAGCATTTTAGCTAATTTTGCGTCAAAAACCCATTTTTAAAAACAGGGGGCCTAAAAGGCGTCGAAAAATTTTTGGCGATTTAAGCTAATTTTGCCCCTAAAAAAAATTTTTTTCGAAAATTTTGATATCATATTTTAGCACCCACAAGTGTATTTATGTGAGCTACACTTGCCCCTAAAAGGAGGGGTCGGAAATCGAAAATTTAGGTTTTCCGAAAATTTTCAGATATCGGCCCCATATTGCACCCACAAGTGTATTTATGTGAGCTACACTTGCCCCTAAAACGGCGGGTCGGAAATCGAAAATTTAGGTTTTTCGAAAATTTTCAGATATCGGCCCCATATTGCACCCACAAGTGTATTTATGTGAGCTACACTTGCCCCTAAAAAGGAGGGGTCGGAAATCGAAAATTTAGGTTTTTCGAAAATTTTCAGATATCGGCCCCATATTGCACCCACAAGTGTATTTATGTGAGCTACACTTGCCCCTAAAAGGAGGGGTCGGAAATCGAAAATTTAGGTTTTTCGAAAATTTTCAGATATCGGCCCCATATTGCACCCACAAGTGTATTTATGTGAGCTACACTTGCCCCTAAAAGGAGGGGTCGGAAATCGAAAATTTAGGTTTTTCGAAAATTTTCAGATATCGGCCCCATATTGCACCCACAAGTGTATTTATGTGAGCTACACTTGCCCCTAAAAGGAGGGGTCGGAAATCGAATATTTAGGTTTTTCGAAAATTTTCAGATATCGGCCCCATATTGCACCCACAAGTGTATTTATGTGAGCTACACTTGCCCCTAAAAGGAGGGGTCGGAAATCGAAAATTTAGGTTTTTCGAAAATTTTCAGATATCGGCCCCATATTGCACCCCCAAGTGTATTTATGTGAGCTACACTTGCCCCTAAAAGGAGGTGTCGGAAATCGAAAATTTAGGTTTTTCGAAAATTTTCAGATATCGGCCCCATATTGCACCCCCAAGTGTATTTATGTGAGCTACACTTGCCCCTAAAAGGAGGGGTCGGAAATCGAAAATTTAGGTTTTTCGAAAATTTTCAGATATCGGCCCCATATTGCACCCACAAGTGTATTAATGTGAGCTGCACTTGCCCCTAAAAGGAGGGGTCGGAAATCGAAAATTTAGGTTTTTCGAAAATTTTCAGATATCGGCCCCATATTGCACCCACAAGTGTATTTATGTGAGCTACACTTGCCCCTAAAAGGAGGGTCTGGAAATCGAAAATTTAGGTTTTTCGAAAATTTTCAGATATCGGCCCCATATTGCACCCACAAGTGTATTTATGTGAGCTACACTTGCCCCTAAAAGGAGGGGTCGGAAATCGAAAATTTAGGTTTTTCGAAAATTTTCAGATATCGGCCCCATATTGCACCCACAAGTGTATTTATGTGAGCTACACTTGCCCCTAAAAGGAGGGGTCGGAAATCGAAAATTTAGGTTTTTCGAAAATTTTCAGATATCGGCCCCATATTGCACCCACAAGTGTATTTATGTGAGCTACACTTGCCCCTAAAAGGAGGGGTCGGAAATCGAAAATTTAGGTTTTTCGAAAATTTTCAGATATCGGCCCCATATTGCACCCACAAGTGTATTTATGTGAGCTACACTTGCCCCTAAAAGGAGGGCCGGAAATCGAAAATTTAGGTTTTCGAAAATTTTCAGATATCGGCCCCATATTGCACCCACAAGTGTATTTATGTGAGCTACACTTGCCCCTAAAAGGAGGGGTCGGAAATCGAAAATTTAGGTTTTTCGAAAATTTTCAGATATCGGCCCCATATTGCACCCACAAGTGTATTAATGTGAGTTACACTTGCCCCTGAAACGGCGGGTCGAAAATCAAAATTTAGGTTTTTTCCAAAATTTTTGCTGATAATTTTGATTAAAACCCAATTTTGGGCCTTGCCCCTAATAACAGTATTTGGGCTAATTTTGCGCCTAAAAACCCATTTTTGGGCTTAAAACCGCATTATCGGTGTAATTTTGGGCCTAAAAACAGCATTTACGAGCTAATTTTACGTCAAAAAACCCCATTTTTGGACATAAAAACAGTATATTTAGGCTAAATTTTCGCCAAAAATCCCTATTTTTGAGCCTAAAAGTCCCATTTTTGGCCTCAAAATAGCATTTTTGGGCTAATTTTGCACAAAAAAACCAATTTTTGGGCCTAAAAACAGAATATTTGGCCCAATTTTGTGCCTAAAATCCCCAATTTTGAGCCTTAAAATCCCATTTTTGGGCCTAAAAATAGCATTTTTGATCTAATTTTGCACAAAAAACCCCATTTTGGGGCTAAAAATCGCATTTTAGGTGTAATTTTGGGCCTAAAAACAGCATTTTTTAGCTAATTTTGCGTCAAAAAACCTCATTTTTGGACATAAAAACAGCATATTTGGCCTAATTTTGCCCCGAAAATCTCCATTTTTGAGTCTAAAAATCCCATTTTTGGCCTAAAAATAGCATTTCTGAGCTAATTTTGCACCAAAAAACCCCATTTTTGGACCTAAAAAGAGCATTTTGGGCCTAATTTTGTGCCTAAAATCCCCATTTTTGAGCCTTAAAATCCCATTTCTGGGCCTAAAAATAGCATTTTAATCTAATTTTGCGGCAAAAAACCTTATTTTTGGACCTAAAAAGAGCATTTTGGGACGAATTTTGTACCTAAAAACCCCATTTTTGAGCCTAAAAATCCCATTTTTGGCCTAAAAATGGCATTTTTGAGCTAACTTGCACCAAAAAATCCAATTTTTGGGCCTAAAAACAGCATTTTTTGAGCTAATTTTCTAAAAACCATTTTTGAGCTAATTTTGCGCATTTCAAATTTTCACCATTTTGGAAAACCCAATTTTTGGACACATATTGCCTACCTAAAAATATTTTTGAGCCTTAAAATCCCATTTTAAAACAGGCCCTAAAATGCATTTTTAATTTGAAAATCTAATTTTGCACAAAAAACCCCATTTTTTTTGGCCTAAAGCCTAAAATTCCGCATTTTAGATGTAATTTTGGGCCTAAAACAGCATTTTAGCTAATTTTGCGTCAAAAAACCTCATTTTTGGACATAAATACATATTTGGGCTAAATTTTGCGCCAAAAATCCCTATTTTGAGCCCCATTTTGGAAAAAATATTTGGCCCATTTTGGCCTGCCTAAAATCCTTAAAATTTTGAGCTAAAAAAATCCAATTTTGGGCCTAAAAAGCATTTTTGAGCATAAAATCCCCATTTTGGGCCTAAAATTTTTAATTTTTGGGCCTAAAAACAGCATTTTTAGCTAATTTTGCGTCAAAAAACCTCATTTTTGGACATAAAAACAGCATATTTGGCCTAATTTTGCCCCGAAAATCTCCATTTTTGAGTCTAAAAATCCCATTTTTGGCCTAAAAATAGCATTTCTGAGCTAATTTTGCACCAAAAAACCCCATTTTTGGACCTAAAAATAGCATTTTGGGCCTAATTTTGTGCCTAAAATCCCCATTTTTGAGCCTTAAAATCCCATTTCTGGGCCTAAAAATAGCATTTTTGATCTAATTTTGCGCAAAAAAACCCCATTTTTGGGCCTAAAAACCGCATTTAAGATGTAATTTTGGGCCTAAAAACAACATTTTTTAGCTAATTTTGCGTCAAAAAACCTCATTTTTGGACATAAATACAGTATATTTGGACTAATTTTGCGCCGAAAATCCCTATTTTTGCGCCTAAAATCCCCATTTTTGAGTCTAAAAATCCCATTTTTGGCCTAAAAATAGCATAGAGGGGTCGGAAATCGAAAATTTAGTTTTTCGAAAATTTTCAGATATCGGCCCCATATTGCACCCACAAGTGTATTTATGTGAGCTACACTTGCCCCTAAAAGGAGGGGTCGGAAATCGAAAATTTAGGTTTTTCGAAAATTTTCAGATATCGGCCCCATATTGCACCCACAAGTGTATTTATGTGAGCTACACTTGCCCCTAAAAGGAGGGGTCGGAAATCGAAAATTTAGGTTTTTCGAAAATTTTCAGATATCGGCCCCATATTGCACCCACAAGTGTATTTATGTGAGCTACACTTGCCCCTAAAAGGAGGGGTCGGAAATCGAAAATTTAGGTTTTTCGAAAATTTTCAGATATCGGCCCCATATTGCACCCACAAGTGTATTTATGTGAGCTACACTTGCCCCTAAAAGGAGGGGTCGGAAATCGAAAATTTAGGTTTTTCGAAAATTTTCAGATATCGGCCCCATATTGCACCCACAAGTGTATTTATGTGAGCTACACTTGCCCCTAAAAGGAGGGGTCGGAAATCGAAAATTTAGGTTTTTCGAAAATTTTCAGATATCGGCCCCATATTGCACCCACAAGTGTATTAATGTGGGCTACACTTGCCCCTAAAAGGAGGGGTCGGAAATCGAAAATTTAGGTTTTTCGAAAATTTTCAGATATCGGCCCCATATTGCACCCACAAGTGTATTTATGTGAGCTACACTTGCCCCTAAAAGGAGGGGTCGGAAATCGAAAATTTAGGTTTTTCGAAAATTTTCAGATATCGGCCCCATATTGCACCCACAAGTGTATTTATGTGAGCTACACTTGCCCCTAAAAGGAGGGGTCGGAAATCGAAAATTTAGGTTTTTCGAAAATTTTCAGATATCGGCCCCATATTGCACCCACAAGTGTATTTATGTGAGCTACACTTGCCCCTAAAAGGAGGGGTCGGAAATCGAAAATTTAGGTTTTTCGAAAATTTTCAGATATCGGCCCCATATTGCACCCACAAGTGTATTTATGTGAGCTACACTTGCCCCTAAAAGGAGGGGTCGGAAATCGAAAATTTAGGTTTTTCGAAAATTTTCAGATATCGGCCCCATATTGCACCCACAAGTGTATTTATGTGAGCTACACTTGCCCCTAAAAGGAGGGGTCGGAAATCGAAAATTTAGGTTTTCGAAAATTTTCAGATATCGGCCCCATATTGCACCCACAAGTGTATTTATGTGAGCTACACTTGCCCCTAAAAGGAGGGGTCGGAAATCGAAAATTTAGGTTTTTCGAAAATTTTCAGATATCGGCCCCATATTGCACCCACAAGTGTATTTATGTGAGCTACACTTGCCCCTAAAAGGAGGGGTCGGAAATCGAAAATTTAGGTTTTTCGAAAATTTTCAGATATCGGCCCCATATTGCACCCACAAGTGTATTTATGTGAGCTACACTTGCCCCTAAAAGGAGGGGTCGGAAATCGAAAATTTAGGTTTTTCGAAAATTTTCAGATATCGGCCCCATATTGCACCCACAAGTGTATTTATGTGAGCTACACTTGCCCCTAAAAGGAGGGGTCGGAAATCGAAAATTTAGGTTTTTCGAAAATTTTCAGATATCGGCCCCATATTGCACCCACAAGTGTATTTATGTGAGCTACACTTGCCCCTAAAAGGAGGGGTCGGAAATCGAAAATTTAGGTTTTTCGAAAATTTTCAGATATCGGCCCCATATTGCACCCACAAGTGTATTTATGTGAGCTACACTTGCCCCTAAAAGGAGGGGTCGGAAATCGAAAATTTAGGTTTTTCGAAAATTTTCAGATATCGGCCCCATATTGCACCCACAAGTGTATTTATGTGAGCTACACTTGCCCCTAAAAGGAGGGTCTGGAAATCGAAAATTTAGGTTTTTCGAAAATTTTCAGATATCGGCCCCATATTGCACCCACAAGTGTATTTATGTGAGCTACACTTGCCCCTAAAAGGAGGGTCTGGAAATCGAAAATTTAGGTTTTTCGAAAATTTTCAGATATCGGCCCCATATTGCACCCACAAGTGTATTTATGTGAGCTACACTTGCCCCTAAAAGGAGGGGTCGGAAATCGAAAATTTAGGTTTTTCGAAAATTTTCAGATATCGGCCCCATATTGCACCCACAAGTGTATTTATGTGAGCTACACTTGCCCCTAAAAGGAGGGGTCGGAAATCGAAAATTTAGGTTTTTCGAAAATTTTCAGATATCGGCCTCATATTGCACCCACAAGTGTATTTATGTGAGCTACACTTGCCCTAAAAAAAATCGAAAATTTAGGTTTTGGGCTAATTTTGCTAAAAAATTTTGCTAATAAAAAACCCCATTTTTGGCCTAAAAACAGCATTTCGGTTGTAATTTTGGGCCTAAAAACAGCCTATTTTTACGAGCTAATTTTACGTAAAACAAAACCCCATTTTTGGACATAAAACAGTATTTTAGGGCTAATTTTTGCCTAAAAATCCCTATTTTTGAGCCTAAAAGTCCCATTTTTGGCCTCAAAATAGCATTTTTGGGCTAATTTTGCACAAAAAATCCAATTTTTGGGCCTAAAAACAGAATATTTGGCCCAATTTTGTGCCTAAAATCCCCATTTTTGAGCCTTAAAATCCCATTTTTGGGCCTAAAAATAGCATTTTTGATCTAATTTTGCGCAAAAAACCCCATTTTTGGGGCTAAAAATCGCATTTTAGGTGTAATTTTGGGCCTAAAAACAGCATTTTTTAGCTAATTTTGCGTCAAAAAACCTCATTTTTGGACATAAAACAGCATATTTGGCCTAATTTTGTGCCTAAAATCCCCATTTTTGAGCCTTAAAATCCCATTTCTGGGCCTAAAAATAGCATAGCAATTTTGATAATTTTGCGCAAAACCCCATTTTTGGGCCTAAAACTTTTTGGACCTAATTTTGGGCCTAAAAACAGCATTTTTTAGCTAATTTTGCGTCAAAAACCCATTTTTGGGCCTAAAACATTTTTGCATTTTGGGCTAATTTTGGGGCCTAAAATCAGCAAAATTTTTGAGCCTTTTTAAAATCCCATTTTTGGGCCTAAAAAGCATAGCATTTTTGAAAAATCTAATTTTGCCTAAACAGCAAAAAACCCCATTTTTGGGCCTAAAATCTAATTTTGCGCAAAATTTTCTAATTTTGGGCCTAAAACAGCATTTTTAGCTAATTTTGCGTCAAAACCCATTTTTGGACATAAAACAGCATATTTGGGCTAATTTTGCCTAAAATCCCATTTTTGAGCCTTAAAATCCCATTTTGGGCCTAAAATAGCATTTTGAGCTAATTTTGCTAAAAATTTTTGGGCCTAAAATTTTGAGCAATTTTGGGCCTAAAAACAGCATTTTTTAGGCCTAATTTTGCAAAACCCTATTTTTGGGCCTAAAAAGCATTTTTGGGCCTAATTTTGCACCTAAAATCTACATTTTCCTAAAAAACCCTATTTTTGGGCCTAAAAAGCATTTTTGGGCCTAATTTTGCACCTAAAATCTACATTTTCCTAAAAATCCCATTTTGGGCCTAAAAACAGCATATTTTGGGCTAATTTTGCTCTAAAATTCCATTTTGAGCCTTAAAACCCATTTTTGGGCCTAAAAACAGCATTTTGGGCTAATTTTTGCGCCTAAAATCCCCATTTTCGGCCTAAAAATCCCCATTTGTTGGCCTAAAACCGCATTTTGGAATTTTGCCCTAAAACCCCATATTTGTTCCTAAAAACCGCGTTTTGGGACCTAAAATCAGCATTACCGCATTATGGGGCCTAATAACAGCATTTTTGGGCTAATTTTGCGCCAAAAACCCCCATTTTCCGTCTCAAAACCGCATTTTTAGACAGATTTTGCTCCTAAAAACCCCATTTTTGGGCCTAAATACCGCTTTTTGGGCCGATCATTCGTCCAAAAACTCCTGAACATGAAAACTTAATTTTCGGGCCGCATTTTAGGCTCATTTTTCATTTGTAAACACCATTTTTTGGCAAATTTTGCGCGTAAAAACCCCATTTTAAAAAATGAGCTTTAAATCGTTGTTTTTAGGCAGATAATCTAAAACTCGATTCTTAACCTGAAAATCGTCAGCACAGTTTGTAGCTAATAAATCATCCTCAAAAACCTGTTTTTGAACGATAAATGAGCCGTAAAACTCGGTTGTTACGACAAAATGAGTCCTAAAACGTGGTTCTTGACGCAATATTAGCCCTAAAATTTAGCTCATATAATACGTGTTTTTCCGCGAAGAAACGTTGTTTTCATAGTTATATTTATACTCTAAAAAACGGGTTTTCAAGGCGAAACCATTTTAAAACGCTTTTTTTCACGTAATAAGCTGGATAACGTTTTTTTTTTTTAATTAAAAAGCCTAGTCACGAAGTTATTGTTTCTCACACAAACGCGGTTAGTAAGTAGGTGATTTCTAAAGGCAAAAACTGGGTTAAAAAGTTGTTTTTCAACGCAAAATCCTCTTTTAACCCGTTTCTACGTTTCTAAACAACATTTTATATGAGCATCCTTCCCGGGAATGATAGGTACGTGCACCAATTTTGAACGAAATCGGTATAACAACATATAATATTACATTCATTGGATTGTTCGGTTTCTGTTGAATTCACTCTATGTATCGAGCATTATGTATGTAGAGGTGGGTGAAGTCCGCTAAGCCGAAGGCCTATATGAAGTCAATGAGTCAATTTTTGGGCTGCATGAAAAAATTAATACAGTGAGCGAAATGCGTTAAAATGCAGTCAAATTTAGATCAGAAAAGGCCCGTTAGCACGAAGGACGCGGACAGCCATCAATAATAATAATAATTAATAATAAATAATTAATCGCGGCAAGTGAGTACCGTTAGTTTGGGCCGTGGTTAGTTGGGAAAAAATAAAATAACATTACCTGGAATCTGCTTTCACCCAGTGACTGCGTATTGAAGAGAAAGTGCGACGATATCTCCTCTCCAGCGAAGAAAGAAATACTTTCGTCGATAACAAGAATTGGAGCCTAACGAGTCACACCCAGTGCCAAAACTGGCAATAGAATAAATTCTAGTTGGCGCCACTAATAGTAATAGTAATAGTAATAGTTGAAGTAGACCTAAATCCACTTAGTTTCAATACACCGCAATAGACGCGTATAGTAAATGTGTTTCCTGATCAGTGGAACAATGGCGCAGTTGTTGTGAAACATTTTATAATAGAATGAAAATAAAAATCAATTTAAAACCTACTTGAAATAGTTGGTAATTTAATCATTTTTAGGAAGAAATGATTCCTAGTCAGTTCTAGTTGATGCTACGGTCGGTTGGTAGATTAATTTGCGAACAACAACAGTAGTTTAAAAGGTTTAATAAATAAATTGTTTATCTGAGCGACCGCTCTGCTATTTATCGAAAATAGAATATATATTTGTTTATATATATATTATTGGCTGGTTGGAATTTATGCAACCTTCGGAGAAATTGTAATAATTCCTCGATTAATTGTCGATTTCAAATAGATACCGCGAATATCTTGTCACTGCAGAGGTATTTTTGAATACCGTAGGTTTGCGGTCTGTGTTGGTCTCTTGCTAGACCCCGGTTTCGGCCTCACGCCATCTTCAGTAGCGCTGTGTTAGTCACTGTCGGCACTTTGGACGTTTTTCACTGTCCACTGTCACACTTGTACTGTGATGTTCAAGTGACACGGTCGTCTGCTACCGTAGGTTCGTGGTATTTCTGTCTCCTCAATCTTCAGTAGCGCTGTGTTAGTCACTGTCGGCACTTCACCGACAGTGTGACTGACACAGTGCACAGTGACGCCTGAAAAACGTCCAAAGTGCCGACAGTGACTGACACAGCGCTACTGAAGATGGCGAGCGGCCGAAACCCCGGTCTGTTCAACAGGTATGTTAAACTAGTATTTTTGGATGTTGTACTAATTGTCCTGTTGTGCGTTTATAATATTTCCAATTGACGCTACTACATCCGATAATATGACTGTATAACGCCGAAATTAAGATTG
Source organism: Lethocerus indicus (assembly GCA_019843655.1). Lineage (NCBI taxonomy): Eukaryota > Metazoa > Arthropoda > Insecta > Hemiptera > Belostomatidae > Lethocerus > Lethocerus indicus. Next base: position 2,328,216 of record JACDQD010000007.1, on the reverse strand, counting down.
GAAATTTATAATCGAGAGTTACGTTGACGGTCAGGGAGGCGTTGTTTCTTTTTCATAGAAACTTGGAAACGCCGGAAACAACAACAGTTCCGTGACTGTGTCAACTTCCCTGGCTGGAGCTGAGCCTGTTGCCAAGTTGAATCACGTTCCTCTTTTCGGGTGTCGAATTTTGGCAACGGAGCAAGAACTGTGCCGTCGGTGCCAGTGGGGCACCGCAAGTAGGTCCCTCGCCCACCATTCATATATATATATATATATATATATATATATATATATATATATATATTTATATATATATTCATGTATATAAGTCAGAATTGGACGAAAGAAAATGTCGGAATGATGAAGGAACGAATGAAGAAAAACGTGGGTCAGATAGCACTGCCGATTTATTGGTCTGCCCGCTGTAAATAAACATGCCATAAGAATGTAATTACTAATATATATATCACTAAAAAAGAATAACCCTGTGTATGGACAAATGCAGCATTTCCCGATCAAATTCAACTATTTTCCACCGTATTACAGATATACACAACCAAAGTTATGATAATATATTTTTGAGGGCGGTGGGCGTAATGCGGAATCGTATTTTCAATATGAAGACTCCATTTATTCGAATTATTGAGATATTTGGACGAAATTAACTACGAAATGCGTATATATATATATATATATATATATATATGTAAGCCGCAACAGCGAATTATTAGTAGTTTTTCGGCCTAAAATGAGCACGTTTTTGGCCAAAAATCGATTCCAAAGCTCGGTTTTCAGCCACACAGAATCGTCCTTTTTCTAACGGTTCTAAAGGTTTCTAACGAAATACGAGCTCTAAATTGTGGTCTCTAAGCACAAAACTATGCCTAAAATCGGGTTTTAACGAAAAATGAACCCTGAGACGCGTTTTTTTTAACGAACAATGAGCCATAAAACGAGGTTTTTAGCCACAAAATCATCTTAAACGTGTTTTGAACAAAATATACGTATATATATATATATATATATATATATATATATATATATATATATATATATAGCGCGGAAAAGAGGTTTCTAACGAAATACCAGCTCTAAATTGTGGTCTCTAAGCACAAAACGGGTTTTAACGAAAAAAAACGCGGTTTTAGCCACAAAATCATCCTAAACAGCGGTTCTTTTAACGAAAAATGACCTCTAAAACGCAGTTTTTAATCTCAAAATCAGCCCTAAAACGTGTTTTTGAACAAAATATACGTATATATATGTAAGTCATAAAAGCGCTTTATTTTCGAACATGTACAATTATTTGTAGTTTTTCTCCACGAATTATTATGTAAAATTGATCTACTGTTGAAAAATTATATTCAGGTATATACAGTATTGAATTTGTTTGAAACTAATTTTAACATCAACGTAACTTATCCTGTGGGACATTGAAATATTCGCCTTTGGAGTTAGGATAGGCTCAACCGCAATACCTGTCAACGCCGACCGATTCGATTGTAGGCAACCCGCAATACAGAGTTGTAGTCTTCGGAATTCAGAACGGGCACTTGAATAGAACAACTTAAAATAGAACTTAATCGCGTTAAACTGGCAATGTGTTGTGTGCTTTTCAAAAAACCGTTTTCAGATTGTCGCCTTAGGAACTTGTCAACTAAGTAGAGTTTCCTATAGGAATAAGACTGAGCTAAATACAATTTTATCTATTGAAGGTCTCTTATCTCTGTCTCTTATTTTTTTATTTAAAAATTAATTTGAAAACTGCAGCACGTAATTATTGGAGTGCTCTCCTAGAGTAGAATTTCGGGCTATCCAATAATGAATAAATTGTGGAGCTATCCGTCCAAATAAGGGCTTATATATTTAGTCCTTATTTATTTTTTTTAATGCAAAGGGAATTAGATATCAAATGCATTATTTGCTTTTATGGTCGATGATTAGTTAAAGTGAAAAGTTGAGGTAGTGTTAAATATTCATTATATTAGTTTCAGCCACCGTGTCCTTCCTTTAAAGCTCTATAGGGCTTCAATAATTCTGAATATACGGCTGAAATTTCGGGAACTGTGACCCTGTACTTGATCAGTTACACTTCTAAGAACAGCAATTGACGAAATAGCGTTTGATCGGATGACATTTGGAGGCCATGCTGGCTGGCTATTGGCGGTACCCACAGGCGTTGTACAGCTAAGTACAACGTAATTTCGAAAATAATTTCAAATTTCCGTTTGTTTTTCTTTGAATCCGCACACTTCTACCGGATTTTTTCGGTTCTTCGCGACGGAAGGGGGGTGTTCAGAATCGATTCCAAGAATTAAAACGAATTCCTTCAAGTTACTAATACTTATATCAATATTTATAACTCTGAGTATTATATATTAGTTAAGGTCGCTAGAATTACTATTTTAAATATTTTGATGCACTGTTGCAAATCGCTCATTTCTTAACAAAGCATTTTATTCATTTTGTATGTGAATCATTAAACCCCCTCACGCGTTAGACAACATTTTATTGTCACGAGTTTTATTAACATAATTGTTAAGAATCCATTCGATAGCCGATAGTTTAGGGGGTCGGTACAAACGGATAGCGTTACGCGATAGAACAACGTTTTTTTCATTGTTGTTGAACAATATTTCGAAAATAATGAAAGTTTGCCAGACGCGGTCCTATTCAAATCTTGAGCTAATTTTGGGACACCCTATAAGTTAGTATCAATTTTTCTTATACGTTTACCAAAATAAATATCCCGGCGAGACTTACTCACCTGACAAAGGTAGACCTAGATATTACGATTTCGTTCACGTAATTAATCGTCGAGTTGTCCACAGATTTTTCCCCAAGAGGGTCGTACAAACATAAAAAAAGCGACATTATAAATGAGAAAATTAATTCCCGGAGTGACGCGATATTTACCCCTATAATCCTCTTAAAGGATCACACCCGGCCAACCGTCACACCATCCCCTTCCGACAATCTGACTCACACTTTGAAAAACGGATTAACAAAATCCCAAGACAAACATAACCCCCCAATAACAATAACAGAACACATATATATATAAACGACTGACATACTGACAAATATTACAGTACATGTGAAAGTGACAGTGTTCAGTGAGGATGCCCCCTGAAAAACATCCAAAGTGCTAACAGTGACTAACACAGCGCTACTGAAGATGGCGAGCGGCCGAAACCCCGGTCTGGCAAAAGACCAAACACCGGCGAGAGAGGAGACAGAAACGTCACGGACCTACAGCGTCGTATAAGAAGATGTTGTCACGTGAAAATATCTGTCGGTCCTTTTTTTCGCTTCGGCGTACATACTCGAGAGGCCACCCGCCCGGCCTGTAACCCGATGACCGCACCCGATGGACAGTGGGCACAGTGTTCAGGGTGGGTGTGCTCCGATTGTTTCGGTTAGTTTGAATCATTTTCTATCGTTGTACAGCTTTTCCGGTCGGGTTGCGCGGTAGAACGAAACTATTGCAAACCGACCCCATAACGTAACCGGATCTGTGCGTCAAGTGGGCTCGACGCCGGTCTAGTGTTTCGATCAAAGTGAAGAGAGAACTTCGAGCGCTATCAACTGACAACACTCTCGAAATGGACCGAACGTCGAGTGCGCTTCTAATCGCAGTCTCGAGAGCTCAATTTCTTTTTTCCACAGTAGCGGTCGATAACGTCCGGACGCGGGCATAACCCTAGTGGCCCTATTCAACCGGTAAATCTAGAATTAATCGAGTTATTTAAATTAATGTAAATTCGTCTCCGTTCGGCTATAAATCGAACTAACAGTTTGACGTGTCTACTGTGTTTGTAAAGCGCGTTGTACGCCGTCCCAATGTCATGACGCTGGGTGTTTCGTGCGACGGATAAGCCCCAACTGTGTTCTCGAGCTTCCAAAGTGAGCGTTTTATGAGGGGGGGGGGCGTTTAAACCGTCAGAGATAATCACGTCCAATGTTTCGAACGGTTGTTCACAATAAACCGCGTATACAACCAAATAATAATCTATACTGCTTTTATTTGTTGGAAACTAAGTATTTGGCGGATTTTACCAACACAAGTGGCGTTCTACATACGTTTTAAGTACGTCAGTACATCTTTGCACAGATAAGCCTTAGATAGTTTCGACTGGACGTATAAGATACATTCAACTTCTCTGCAATGTCCCAGTGTTGAACTGTGGCGATCCGAATCGATAACGGCCTTTATTCGGTCATCATCGACGTCCACCGGACGTCTTTTGCTCCTCAGAAAGGACCAAATAATGACGTATCGAAGAATCATATCTGTGCAAAAATGTTGACCTACTTAAAAATATGTACAAAGCCACTTGTTGTGTTGAAGTCCGCAATTGCTTAGTTGTCGACCGGATACAAAATAAGCGATATTGACGTTCAATTGGCGCTAGGTTTTAGTTCCGAAACTTTATTCCCGGTTAAGCCACATTCGTGTTATTGGCTTTATTAAACGGGCGGTTCGTCGTAGATTTATGTTGGGAATAATGGTTTCGTATCAGCCATTATATATATATGTGTGTAGAGCCGTTCGAAGAAGGTCAGTGGGTCAATGTCAGGATACCAGCAGAGGCGAGAGAGAGAGAGAGAGAGACAGAGGGAGATGACACAACAACGTATAAAGTCCCTCATACTAATGGCGAATGGTAATTAGCAGGTCGCCATTATTGCATTCGGCCTAAACCTAAAGCCGAGGCCGGCTTTCAGGTTTCGAACTAGAATTGGGAACGGGGCGTTTGTCTTTCAATCAGAAACCGCTTGTCGATGGACAAACTACAGAACTAATTAGTTCGCTATATCCAACTGTATATTTAAAGGAAAATGCGTAATTTCGACGACGGAATTCTGAAGACACTGTTTGGATTCGAGTTGGATTCCGGGCAGTAAAACTCGTGGTCCAACTCCAGGACTCGTTACTATTAATTCCGGTACACTTGAAAATCTATCGGGCGTAAATATAATTGAAGGTGTTAAGTTCGGGGTTTAGTCTAAATTTTTCGATTGCACGTATAAGATACTTCTCTGCAATGTCCATTGTTGAACTGTGGCGATTCGAATCAATAACGGTCCTGATTCGGTCATCGTCGACCTCAGAGCGCTCCTCAGAAAGGACCAAATAATGACGTATCGAAGAATCCTTGCAAAGATGTTGACGCACTTAAAAATGTGTACAACGCCACTTGTTGTGGTGAAATACGCAATTACTTAGTTGCCGACCCAATATTTCCTTTTTTTTTTTTTTTTGGTAGCGTACTCGATGTATTACCCTTTCCTGGGAATCTCAATTGCCCCACACACACATATATATATATATATATATATATATATATATAAAACCTTCATGCGAACCATTCTTCCGTGAATTCCAGTCGGAAAATAAATTCTCCGATAGTTGAAAAGGGCTGTCTTGGGCGATCTAGACCCTTCCGAACCGTTTGAACCTCACTCGAGTGTAGAGATCAAAGTAAATTGAAATACAAATAAATAAAGAAAACCAGGAATTGATTTGTCTCCTTCCGTTTCAGTGAACGCTCCCACCGTCGTTTCTTCCGTAAAGAATACGGACAAATTCATGGCCGTTTCTGAAATGGACATACAGACGTTAATTTACGTTTTTCAGCGAACAGTTTTTAGAATTGGCCAATAAGTAATGAAAATAAAGTAATTGACTGTTTGAAATCTAAATTTCCTACACGATAACAGCATATTGAGAAGTTTAAACTCTAGAACCGAACAAATAGACCAGCAATATGCAGGAAAGATTCTTTTCCGATTGAAACTGTTCGAATTGAAACAATTATGTAAACCTAATAAAAACGGATCTCGGCGGAGAACGCGAAACGGCACAATTGGATAGGATTCGAAAGTTGAAAACAGTTTTACTTTCTGTAAACAGGTTGTCGCGAGAAGGCCGCTCCTATACCGAGCGAAATACCATATTTTTTTCACTCTGTACCGCCATTCCTCCTTCTGATTGTTCTTTACCTTCCGCTTGGACAAAGATCAAGGTGAGGGGCTTTTAACGCGCCTCTGGAAATCAGTAGAGTCGCTGTAAACCATTTGCCGTTATCGAAATTTTCGATATGTTCGGAACACGGTTCAGTTTAGGACATACAAGACCTCGCTAATTAATTAATTTCAATCTGGTTTGATCCGAAGGTATCTCGGCCTCCTCTCAGTATTAGGAATACCGGAGATTTGGGCCTCTCGTCACAGTTAGTAGAAGCTCAATACGGCCGGACGCCAGTCCTCCCTTATGCAGCATCCTATAAGCACTGTTAATAGTACAGCAATTCACGGACGGATGCCGAATTATACTGGACTCGAGAATAAATGAGACATCCATATTAATACGGTAAGCGACTGTGATGTTATACAAACTGTAATTACGAGGATAGAATCTCCTGAAATATTTAAACAGCGTCCCGGATGCGATATCCGCTCTCAGCGTCAGTGATGGAGGCAATTCATAATCATTAAAAATACGATAGTGTAGAGAGAGTTGGAATTTAAATAATCATCGGATGACAGTAATCTGTTTCATGGGTGGGTCCCTAAGGACACTCGGGGTTAGGAGATTGAAGCGTAGATACTTAAATCCATCCCTATTGACACGAACCCAACTTCATCCTTGAAAATCTAATCAATCTTGAGCCTATTTCGGTTCCATGGATTATATACGGCTTGGACAGTGGGCTTATGATCACGGAAACGTCGCGGCCGGGTCCCGAACATCATCTCATTCTCTCCGTGAATTGAAGTTTTCGCCTGTTGATTTGTAACTTTGGGGCCGTTCGTCCGACCGGATCAAATTTGAATAAATTTGAATTGCGCTATCGGAGAAAGCTGACAACACATCTCTTTTACGACAGAGAGTGGCGGGGGCGGGGGCACAAATCCCACCGCGGGTTGCCCAATTCCCCACGTACAGACTGTCCTAATACGTGCGCGCAATTAAGAATACCACCGGCCGGCTATTTATACTCGGCTATGTACAATATATATATGTATATATATATATATGCTAACGTGTGTGTGTGTGCTAACCCGATCTACCGCCAATGGCCTACTCCATACTACAGTAGTACTATCTCCGCGCGCCGTCCGCACAATTGCATAATGCAATTGCCCCAACCCCCCCCCATCCCACCCTCCCGGTTGCATAACCAGCTACGAGTGTCGCCCATGTTAATGTAATTGCATCAGAGCGGGGTACGGGAAGGTCGACTAACGTCGGGCACTAACGGTATCTCCGTATACGGCGCGGGACCCCGGCAAAAAGCCAATCCCCGGGACCATCCTTCCTCCAGACATAATAAATTACCGCGCATCCGGTCTACCGGTCTTTATTTCCGGGACAACAGAAACGAGCGAGGGCCGCCCACTAAAAAATGAAAAATGAAAATGCCTTCAATCACACCCGCCAACAATCCGTCTAAACGTCGAGATAGATCGTGTACAATTCTTGTATTCAACGCGTAATAGTTATAGCAAAACGCCCATACTGTCTGAAATACCTACTTCTTAAGTTTATCCCGTTCTCGATAAAGGGTAATAATTTTAATGACTGTTGGGGGGGGCGAGGGAGCAAAAACGAAAAAAAAAGCGACGCGGTCTAATACAGGGTCCGCAATAACTTCGATGTGTTTATTGGATAGACAATATTAACAAATTCTTTTCCAGTCTAGGTATTTAGCCTTATCTCGGGGCAACAGTGTAAATTCGAGTGGAAAGCTCGCTGAAATGATTCAACGGTTATAGGTTTCGGGACGAGAAATGAGCATTTTAGAATACCTGTTTTGTGGTCTGCGAAGGGTTGGAATACCCCTAGATAGATTTCGTGTTTTTCTGTCTCCTCAAGGCCGGTTCGGTCTGTCGCTAGACCGGTTTCGGCTGTTCGCCATCTTCACTATCACTTGTACTGGTGTTGGTTGTTGTGGTCCTGTTATTGTGTTTATATATATATATATATATATATATATACATACAACTGACAGACTGACAAACACTACAGTACAAGTGCCAACAGTGACTAACTTCTTATGGTTTCGGCTTTTCGCCATAGCCGGAATCGCTGTATATAACGTTTCGCCGGCAGAGCGAAGCATCATACTTGGGAAATCTCGTTACTGAATCTGAAAATATTTCAAGTATTTAAAGGCCGAATGACGACTGTAAAATCCGATGTATCCCCGTCCGTATTTATTTCCGAGACGGACATTAACGGAATATTTAACTGATTGAAAATTGAAAAAAAAATTGGTGTCTGCGGAGTGTAGGCATTTCGTATGCCGAGTGGGCAACAAACGCGCGGCCAATAAGGGATCGGATCGTCGGACAATTTTGTTCTCCGCTGACCGATATCGGGGATGAACACCGCTTGTTCCACCCCCGGGGGTTGGAACAAGCGGTATTCAATTTCGAACCCTTTCACACCCCTTCTCCGATCAATATTCCAATCCGATACGGCGCTGCAATAAGCCGTTGTTTATGCGCCCATTCAACATTAGTCTCGAATGCAAATCAACAATCGCTCACTCTATATAGAGGCGTCAATTTTTTTTCTCCCCCTTTTTCGAGTCTGAAATACGTTTCTTCGTCTCTCCTTTTTACACTTTCGAGGCATAAAGAAAATCAAATTTTCATTTGTAGATTAATTATTTTTCTTCACAGTGATAATTGTCGACTTGTAATAGGGTGTCCCAAAATTAACGCAAGATTTGAATTTGCCACAATTCTTGCGGTAAAAACCATTTGACAGCCGATAGTTTAGGGTTTAGTACAAATTTTCATCGTCGAACAATATTTAGAAAATAATGAAAGTTTGGCAGCCGCGGTTCGATTCAAATCTTGCGTTAATTTCGGGCCACCCCCAAAAGGTTGAAGGTTTGCTGCCGATTAAGCATCCCGTTTGCGCTTGCCACTGTCGCTAATCGCGACATCGTTAATCGACACCTCCTACCGGCGGTATTGCCGGCGGAAAAGCCACTACCGGCATTGGGGCAAGGCAGAAATCGGCAAACGGTCGAGCGATTATTATACTCGAAAACCTCTGACCTGCATGCCGGCAAACTGTTATTATGTTCGGAGTCGCCTTGACAATTGTGCACATGTCCCCATTTGCCTTCCCGGGCCGAACAATTGTTTCTAGACAACATGGATTAAGTAGTACAATATATATTGTATTCAATATTATTTACTATTACTACTTCTGTCATATAACAGGTGTGATTTACCGTTCTAGGTTTCTGCTGACCCAACAGCTTCCTACTGGAAGTCATAGGACGACTAGCATTAGAATGGGTCGTAGAGTTGTATATGGGTTTTGCGAGGTATCGGAAATTCTCTTTTAAATTTGCGCATTGAAATTTTCATTGAGGACCAAATTGGTGAAGACACACGCGATCTTCAGAATTACGTTTCTTCAATCGGAGCGACACCGGTCCATTTTTATGTATTCATGTCGGCGTTACTGAACTGAACTTCAGTTCAGAATTTTCATCTGTACGCTGTGTATTGTAGGCATTATCATATTTATGGGCCGGAATTTTAATACGTCCTATTCCTCCATGTCCTTTGGGGGTGTCGCAGGATCGGATAGAATTGATCCTGGCTAGTTGGCGTCCGAATTGTCGTTAGGGACGCCCCGGTAAGGGACTGTCAGGTCCTCAGGTGCCGCAGGTATTAGTCAGCCGGCGCCGTCACCCGGCCCACCTGTGTGCGTACGCGCGCACTGTGCCTGTGCGTAGCCGAGTGCATTATCTATGCGGACGATTAGAGGGGGCGCGCGCTTGTGTGGTGTGGAGGTCGTCCGCGTCTATATAATAGACAGGCCGGCAACAGTCGCAACTAGATCGCCTCCAGGAGCTAACAGTCCTGTCCTGGTACCGCAGTCATGCCGCCGTCACGCCTACTACTGACGACCCTCTGTCTCGTCATCGCCCTCTCTCAGGTATTCCGTTTATTTACACTTGCAGTTCAATCCGTTGAACGGTCTCCCGGCGCATAACAGGTATTCAAAACTGTCGGCGGTTTGGAATATCGTCATTTTCCAATATACGACCGGGTTGGGAAAGGAAAACGCCGAAGGAACGCTCCCTTAATACCTAAAAATTGTATATCCGTTCTGCAGTACCTCGCACTCTGGAAAGCATTCTCGGTGGTGACGGTTTGATGGAATTGAAAATTTTTAAAAATCCGAATTAATTATAACGGACTAATTATAAAAGGACATTACTTAAAATAGAAATAGTTGTTTCCCCTCAAAGTTTCTCGAGGATGGCTCGAAAAACTCGTTATCGGCACAAAACTCTCCCTTGAAACTAGGGGTTTCTATCCCCGGAGAGTGAAATTCTATCCCCAGGAAAATTTATTTCCGAGAAGTGAGATATATAAAAGATAAGCCGGTAATGAATTGAATACAAATTAAAGAGGAGCAATTGAAAAAAAAAATACACACCCCGAATATTATGTTTAATTCTGTTGAAAGGAATACTTCAACCGTCGCCAAATTATTACTGGGATCAGTTGAAATAAAATTTCACAACACAATTCGGCTACACGCCCACTTAACTGCAGAATTCCCGCTAATTTTCGGATATATTTTCCGATTTTCATATTAGTCCCAATTACAGTTAGATATTATTTATGGCGACAGTTCGAATTATGAAAGGAGAGGCACTGGGATCTTTAAACTAATTAAAATTTTGTCGTATTTTTTTTAAATTTTTTAGTGCTCCCGATTATTAGTCTTGCGTCTGAATCCGAGATTCAGGTTTCAGTTTGGGTTACTAAAACGGGCGTTGTTTACCGATCGGTCTGTTGAACGTTGGTTATTATTCCGAGGGAGAAATAATTCAGTTCAGTTTCGAACTGAAATAACACGATGGGACAGAGTGAACAATTACAGGACGGTAATTTGGGGGGGGGCGCTTGTAGACACATTACTGCTCCAGTTTACAAATCCGATATCGGATAACAGGAAAACTATTCACGTCGTGTAATGTCACGTTAGGCGGACACTTTTCAACTTGGTACACTCTCATATCGTGTTCCAGAGTGTTTTCCTCTCGACGTTTCCTCCATTCTCGGTGTATCAGGTGAATAAAATGGACGGCCGGAGGAGATCGGCAGAGGACCGGAGACCGGAATCAAAATCTGAATCAATTTGTTTTCAATTCAATAACAGTCGAATTGTCAATTGAAACAGAAATAAAACCCGCTGCGGTTTGAAGTGAAAATTGCACTTAATAATGAACAGTTTCGAAGCCGCCAACTGTAATGTTATTTTCGGACTTTTTCCCCATTGTTCGGGTCGCTCGGTGATCTCTGTTAAACGCGAAGTTTTTGATACGACAAAAACTACAACCTCATTATGACGGTTTTGTCAAATAATAATTAGCGGGTGAGCTAGTCAAAAAAAAAAAATAAAATAAAATAAAATAAAACGGATCCGCTCTAACGGCTGTCTAGAGTTGGAGTCTGGGCCCCAGAGCGGAAGTTCATTAGCCCGCTGAATAAAATTCAAATTAAAATATTCACTCGCGCTTGTACACGCGAACTCTCCACACGTACACTAAACTACCTCGTCTAGGGCAATAAAATTCTACGCAGGTTCGTATTTGCAATGGGCGGTAGAGCAAGCCGTAAACTCCCGGCTCCATTCGTCAGAATTCGGATGATGTTCCACAACAACTACTGTTCACCCGAAGTGTACTTATAACGCCGAACACGAAAGCGGAGATAGTGGGAGATGTTTAACGGCGTGAAGTTCCGGGAAATCGTATAATTAAATCGGATCTAACCGGCTGGGGCGTTAACTTGCCACCTCTGGTAATCGCCTTGTAACGCAGTTTCGAATAGCGTAGGATAATCGAAAAATTATAAAAAAAAGGAGCCTTTTAAATCAAGTGTTTCTGGAATTTATCCAATTCTTCCTCGTATTAAATACAGGATTTGCAGAACTTGTCCTGAGGCCTTCTTAGCTAAACGATTTTTGCAGGGGAGAAATATTTTTGTTTAGATTAAATTTCCAGAAAGTCAATTGCAGGGCGTTACACCGATGTGAACTACTGAATAGAATGGCGCATTTCTGCGATAAATTTGAAGTACGTTGTATTTGAAATTTCACCTCGGAAAACTAGTAATAGATGTGATTCGGCCGATTTTGTTCCAGGAATCGATTCAAAGGCAGAACGGGCTCGAAATACGACCGAGGAGCAATTGCAATTGCGGTGAGTGGCAGGTTTAATTAATTATAACGGGTGCAGCTCTCGATTGTAAAATATTTATGACCGTATTGATGACGGTGTTCTGTGGTATTTTTTTTTTGTAATTCTCGTGCACTTTGTTCAGTGTGCGGCAGCGTAAACCGTAAACAGCGTATTGTCGGCGGTAGCAAGGCGGAAAAACACGAATTTCCCTGGATAGCGATGCTGAGCCACTCGGGCACGTTCTACTGCGGAGGAGCGCTCATCACCACCGGACACGTACTGACCGCGGCCCACTGCCTCTACGGGCAAGTATATAACAATAAAAAATAAGCCGGTGTAGATTACGGACGCCGTTACGGCGGTACCCGGAAGGTAACGCCCTCTACACGCCAGCGCCGCAACTAAAATATTGAGGAATATCTACGCACGATGTGGCCCTCCAACGTAGGACAAAATTTGATATACCTGTTTTGTGGTCTGCGAAAGGATTTGGAATACTGTAGGTTCGTGACGTTACCTGTCTCCTCTCGCCGGTTCGGTCTTTCGCCAGACCGGTTTCGGCCGCTCGCCATCTCCAGTGGCGAAAACATCCAAAGTGCCGACAGCGCTACTGAAGACGGCGAGCGGCCGAAACCCCGGTCTGGCGAAAGACCGAACCGGCGAGAGGAGACAGGTAACATCACGAACCTACAGCAGGACAAAATATTCCAACGCAGCTTCTGTTTTAAATGCGTGCACAACGCGGTGTTGAATAAGTCGATTTGAATTAGCATTTTCGAAACTTTATTTATTGTACAATCAACTATATGCCAGTTATAGGTACAATTGCGGTTTGTTTGATTGGTTTCACTAGTTTCACTCGATAAAGAGGGCCATCAAGTGATGGTACTTTTGACCCGTATCCGGCCTACAGAAAGTCTCTGGGCCGGTGGCGTTTAAGCCGATAACGGATGGGTAAAAGAGGAAAGGGACTGAACAGGAGTGGATTTGGACGTGGAGAGAGGCGGGAATGGAATTTAACGAAACGGTTATGTCGGGATATGTTGAGAGGTCATTATGGATTGTTCGGTTAGAAACATACCCAGGGGGGGGCATTAAGGATGGTGCGAAGGACTTTTGACTGGAATCTCTGGATGCGAGCGATGTCGGATTTCTTGGCGCGGCATAGTTCTATTCCGTACGTCCGTGTCGGTTTCAGTACAGCTTTATATATTGTCAGTCCGTCGACTATTGTCAGTTTTGATGTCCTTTTCAAAAGTGGTCTCGACAGTCCAAATTTACGATTTGGGGATTCCACGTGAGTCGTTTGTCCGTCTAGAGCCGTAGGTAGCGAGCCTGCTGTTGGGCGGGGATCGAATCAATTAAAGGTCTTTATTATTTCTAAAACAGTGGGGATAAATTTGAAAAATTTTTGTACAAAATTTTTTTAAATTAATTCAGTTAGACGGAGGAATAGTTACATCTTATGTTATCTGATGGATGCGGTTTGGGGCCTTGTTCCGAGTCGAGAAGAGTGAATTTTTCTCCCCTATTTTTAATAGGGGTTATTAGGGAGGGGGATTAGATTATCCCCGTCCGGATTGGAAGGGATGCGGTCGGTTGGCCGGCCGTTGATTGACGGCCGGAGAATGGTCGACCGGACCGGGGAATAGAGAGAGGTAGAGGGATGGAGGAGAGACACAGGGTGCTGCGGAACCAAAATGGAGTTTATTAAGGGGATGGTGGGGGTGGGGGGTGAGTCGGGTGCAGGTGCAGGTGCAGGTGCAAGTGGTGTTTCAGCTCCAGGTTACAGGTTGTAGTTTAGCCCCGGGGTGGTTGGGGGTTGGGGATCCTGGAAGTAAATCAACATTTCAATCAGTCCGACGCCCATCACCCGCGACTGCACATCCTCTTTCCCGTCCAATTAACGCTATTAGCCCTCCGCTAATTTCCTCCCTTCGTTTGCAGTAGAAATAAGCTAAGGTCGGACACTGTACGGCGCCTACACCGAATTGTAATTAAAATATTTTCCGTAGGTTCGTGATTTTTCTGTCTCCTCTCGCCGGTTCGGTCTTCTGCTAGACCGGTTTCGGCCGCTCGCCATCTTCAGTAGCGCTGTGTTACTGTCACTGTTAGCACTTTGAATGCACACTTAGAAAACGGATTAACAAAATCCGAAGACAAACATAACCCCACATATATATATATATATATATATATATATATATATATATATATATATATATATAAACGACTGACATACTGACAAACATTACAGTACATGTGAAAGTGACAGTGGGCAGTGAGGATGCCCAAAAAACATCCAAAGTGCTGACAGTGACTAACACAGCGCTACTGAAGATGGCGAGCGGCCGAAACCGGTCTAGCAAAAGACCAAACAGCAGCGAGAGGAGACAGAAACATCACGAACCTACAGTAAAATATTTTCGTTCTACTGAATCGCAACAGAAATCGCGATTTTACCTCGAAAACTATTAAGTTCTATTACCCTCCCATATGATCTACTCTAATCGGTGTTGGATTTACCGTGGTCAGGAGAAAAATGTCGGACATAGTGGTGACCCTCGGTGAGCACGTGAGGAATTCCAAGGCCGACGGCGAGGAGACCCTGAGGACGGTGAAGAGGATGACGATGCACGCCAATTTCAGCCTGGCCAAGATACGCCACGACATCGCCATCCTGGAGCTCTCCAAGCCGGTCGACATCAAAGGGCCGGCCCTGAGGACGGCCTGCCTGCCGACCGTCTGTAAGTACGCAGAAGAGCGATAAACGGAGTTGTGTTCGGACTTTTTTCCCCTGTAAATATCTATTGTTATTTCGAAGTCGGACGGGAGTACGCCGGGATGACGGGCGTTGTCGCCGGTTGGGGACGCGTCGGTGAGAAGACGACGACTTCGGCCAGCCTGAGGAAGGTCCGGCTACCGTTGATCGGCGTCCAACAGTGCAAGACAATGGGCTACCCCTCGCACAGGATCACCGAAGACGTCTTCTGCGCCGGATATCCCGAGGGCAAGAAGGACGCCTGCCAGGTACACCATTAAAGCATCGAAAATTTATCGCTGTGTCCTGACGCGATTATTGATAATTGGCGACATGCAGAAAAGTTATTATATCCTTTTAAATATTCGGTTGACAACTAAGTAAAGTGGCGTTGTACATAGGTTTTGAGTACGTCAACATCTTTGCACAGATAAGCCCTTAGATGGTTTTCAATGCAGCTTCTCTGCAATGTCCCAGTGTTGAACTCTGGCGATCCGAACCGATAATGGCCTTAATTCGGTCATCGTCGACCTCCCACCGGACGTCTTTTGCTCCTCAGAAAGGACCAAATAATGACGTATCGAAGAATCTTATCTGTGCAAAGATGTTGACGTACTTAAAAAAATATGTACGAAGCCACTTGTTGTGTTGAAGTCCGCAATTGCTTAGTTGTCGACCCGATACAAAATAAGCGATATTGACGTTCAATTAGCGCTAGGTTTTAGTTCGCTTAAACGAGCGATAAATTTTACGAGCGGCATCGTGATGTTTCTATGGCGATGGCCGACACCGACTCATACGATTGAATAAATATTTATTTATTTATACGGCGTCTATTGTACAATCGACTATACGCCGGTTATAAGGTACAATTGAGGTTTGTTTGGGATCAGTTTCACTCGATAAAGGTGGGCCATCCGGCCCGTATCCGGGGCCTACAGAAAGTCTCTGGGCCGGTGGCGTTTAGGCCGATAACGGACGGGTAGAAGAGGTAAGGGACTTAACTGGAGTGGATTTTTGGACTTGGAAGGAAGCGTAATTTTGCGACTTCGTCGACTGTCGTGGTATGTTGAGAGGTCCTTAAGGATTGTTCGGTTAGAAACATACCCGGGGAGGAGGGGGGTTAAAGCATTAAGAAAAGGGTCACCAGACTTATATAAATTCCATATTGACGCTATACTATAGCGTCCACGTGGTTTTTTTTCTCTACACGGTCGAAACAATGTCAATAGGGTCGAGGATACGACCCGGTTACGAAAAGCGATTTTTCGGACAAACACATCCACGTCCTCGATTTGCGGACGAACAAAACAAATTATACCCTATTATAAGTTCTTCTGTCCGACTGGACTAAAATCGAAATGAATTTATTATCTCAGCGCGGCAACCGAACGATTAGGTTTCAATTAATGACGAAATTGATTTGTCCTACTATCGGTACAGGACAGAAACAATTCTCGATTCGGTACTTTCCGTTATTTTTTAACCACCAACCCCAATAGTACTTAAAATATCTCGACAGCAATAATAATGTGCAATCGATTTTCTTTAATTTCTCATAGACTCCAATCCTTGCAATCCGTAATTACTAACGCCCCCCCCCCCCACCGTATGTCTCTAACGGAATAATCCACGACTACCTGAAAAGTCCCATTCGTTCGAGAATCAACAGCTTAAAGTTTAAAGTGGTAGAGTGTAAAGTTGGAGCACTGTCACTCCAATACAATCTAAAAAAATATTGTAGTCGTGACTATACCAATAAATGTAAAAAAATAAAATAAATAAACAATTCGCGTATATCATGTATTGACAACGTCACGGTAATGACGGTAATATAATATTGGCGCGTAAACGTTTACATTGTTAAATTATGTAATTTGAAAATAATTAAAACGAACGAGAATTTGCGGATATAATTTTTTTTTTGTCGGTTCCACGTTTTTGACACGTTTGAACCCGGATTGTTGAGTTCAAGGGTTGGGCCAATTGGGGCCAATTTTAAATATGGCATAATCGCGACTATAATACTGTCATTGAATAGGTTTTCTTCTTTAAAAAAAAAAAAAATCAATTATATTTGTCCAGGGCGACAGCGGCGGACCGCTCCAAATCAACGGCACGTTTCCAGGATACATGGAAGTGATAGGTCAGTATGACTGGAGTTATTGCGATTTATTATTATTGCAACTGTCAATTTGATGCTATATGGCATTACATATCCAACGGAGTTACACCGAAAAAAAAAAATAAAACATAAAAATAACACTGGGAGTTTTTGTCAAATTTCATTTGTGTTCAGGGGTCGTGTCCTGGGGAAGGGGATGCGGCAGGCCCAACTACCCCGGCGTCTATACGAGGGTCGACCGGTACATGTCCTGGATAATGGAGAATATCGGGGACCAGTGCCTCTGCCATCATCCACCGCCGCCAACCAAGAGGTTGATCTGAGCACCGAAAGGACAATAGAAAGAGAAAATGATTTCTTTTCACCAACTGGAAATTATAAATATTACCAGAAATGTGCGAGTGTTAACAACACCGTAAATATATTAACAATTTTCTCCTCCATACGCAGACGATACTTGGGGGTACCATCCCCAGGGTGAAGACACCACCGACCGATGACACCTTCAAAATACACTAAAAATGAAAGTAAATGCAGCAAAAGACAGAATCGAACATATTGGAACAATTTCATGAATAGGACATAAAAGAAGAATAGTTTCGGGGCCACTTAACAGGTATACAAATTCAACATTTTTTTTTTTTAAATGTTGCCTCTACATCAAAATGTGATTCTAGACTGTTATCTGAAAAGTTTTTAAATAACTGCATTTACTATTTACAGAAACTATCAATACCTTATGTACATGTTAAATCTGTACTGAACACGTTGAATTAGTATAATTAAAAATTAATTATGTTTGGAAAATTTAAAACAAATTTTTTAAGGAAACCAAGTTCCATTAATGAGACAGTTTAATTTCTGTCCGAATAGTTACTAAAATATATATATTTCAATTTAGGTTACTCGCAAATTCATACATGAACAATCAGGTAAAGGGATTAAATTTTAGAAAATTGCTACTTTTTTCTCTTTTTAATATCTAATGTCATGAGCTGCCTATATTTAATAGTTCCCATAAGCGTTTTTGTCATAACGATTGGTTACTGTGATCTCAATTTATTAATTTATTGAACGGGTGATTTGTAAATAAGTAGTAATAATGTTATTTTAGTTATTAGATATTAAATCATCCGGAAGAAAATGTGTGATTACTGTGAAAATGTACAACTTAAGTTATATTTATAGATAGGTTTAATGAAATCTTATTATTAGGATAAAGAGATATCAATATGTTATTTGTTATCACTTACAGTTAAAGAATCTTATTTATCAAGTTCAGGATATTTAATTTTTTACACATAAATAAATCCAAGGAACAAGGAAATTTTCCATAAAACTGCAACATATATTATATACCATAATATATATCTGAATTTATTTTACGGTGATAATAAAACAGTTTTTACTAACACAACTGAATAATATCTAAGTTTCATGTATGTATATGGATTTATGTGTAATATGCTATGGATTATATATTTATTTGTTAACTTATAATTAAGCGTAAAAGCAAATTAAATAAATTAGATATGTATAGATAAATAATTATTGTATTAAGATATTTAAAATAAAATCCACCATAGATAGAAGCTCGATATGCCGTGCAATGGATTATTTGTTTTATTTTTTCCTTTTATCTATTTTTCGTCATAATTCAATGATCATTTGTTATCACCTGTTTATATATCAGATGTGAATTAAATTATTTTTTTATTAATAATAAAAGTTGATTTAAAAACTAAAATGATAACACAAAGAAGATATGCAATTTATTCTGCATGTCACACGATAATAACATCTTTACCCTATTTCATATTAACATAAATTATTGAGTGTGCATTATTATCAATATAATGTAATATTACAGTAGAATATTTACAACGCAATATTATAATCTAGGCAAAAAATGAAAAGTGTCTACATTTTCTACCGTACATTTTATTTAATCTAAAAAAAATGAATGTTCCATGTCATGTTCATAAAAACCAGATCTCCTAAATAATTAATAATAAATTAGTAAAATAACGTGTGAAACAAGTTTTGGCCGTCCTATTTAAGGATAGGAATTCTCTTAACGCCTTAGCTCATTGGATCACTTTATAGTCCCCATAATACAAAAGGTACTATAATAAAAATCGAAGAATAAATTCGACCGATTGACAAATAACTGCCAGAAACATTAAAATTTAATAATTAAAATATGGATTCATATATACTAAAAAGGGTTTTTAATGGATATATTGTGATTGTGATAAATATTGTGATTGTTCCCATTAGCCATATCAATAAAAAAAACATCCCTTGAATATAACGATAACTTGGAATTAAATTCCACACACCAAAAGCGTAAATTAGCGTAATATTAATGACTGACTGTATTGAGTAATGTATTATTTATTGTAATTGGTAATTTAAAATGTAACGGTTGTGTATTCGAGCCTGCTGACAGAACGGCAGCGAAATTCTTTATTTTTAGCCAGAATAAAGATAAAATAATCGTACAACAGTTGAAGAAATAATTCAGAGTTGGGCCATTCACTTTTAGGAACCCCCCCCATTGAAAAAAGCTCCAAAGTCATTTTCAAAATTAGAGTCGAAGTTAATTCTTCCAGGACTTATTTTCTGAATAGACTGGAGTAAATAATCGCTAGAAAAATGTCTGGACAAGGGCTTTAATGCGGTTGTTAGACAATAGGAAGAGTTGTGGGGTTTTGTCCACCCTCCATGTCCCTCCCTCTCTCTCTCTCTCTCTCTCTCTCTCTCTCTCTCTCTCTCTCTCTCTCTCTCTCTCTCTCTCTCTCTCTCTCTCTCTCTCACGTTCTATCTGCGTTTCCGCTAATGCGTATTTAATTGGAATCCAAATTGGAAATAACATTTCCGGTCAATTCCCCGTTGCCCAGGAGTTGGAGATCCAATCTCGGCTCCGGTTCTGGTTAAACGCATCTAACCGGTCACTCCTTTCTGTCTGTCCCCCGTTCCTATTTTATTTTATTTTATTTTTATTTTATTTTTATTTTCTTCTGTTTTCGTTTTCAAAACCAATTTTCCGTGCCGGTAAAAACGCCTGTTACACCCGGGAAAACTATTGAAGCTCCCTCAACCCCTGCCCCTTCCAGCACCCCTAACTGCTACTAATAGTTGGGTGCAGCAGCAGCAGCAGCCGCCGGTTTTAAGCCGGAAAAATTTATTTTAGTTCGAATTTCAGGAAAAAAATCGGTTTTCACCTCTCCACTGTGTCCGCACAGGACACAATATATGCCCCTCACTTATTACCATATTCATAACATTAATTACCTAATTAAAAATTGAATAACCCTTCACACGGGCCTGCTGTCAAGGTAGACTGCTGTCCGAGAGAAAATAAATAAATATTATAAATTTTACTTTAAATATTTCGCCCATATAATTTTCCTACAGTTCTTAAAATATGAGGTAAGTGTTCTACTATAAGTTTGAACACTTAATCACCAGTATAATCCTCCCCCCTCTGGTAACAACAACTTTCGATATGTAGGTGGTGGATAATATCAGAAATTTATACTTATAACTATAATTAACTGACTTAAAATAAAATTTCAGAACATTCCTGGTCTGCTGGCAACGACTTTCGATATTACTTTTTATTCGCATATTTTTTCATATTAATAAATATGAAATACTAAATATTTTTACTCATGGAATAATTAGTTGAGGTCGTCGCGTTTTTATGTTCATATTTTTTTTTTTTCAATTTTCATAACAATTGTCCGTTTCAATGAAAAAAGAAATATTCATAAAACGCGACAATGTCCCGAAATTTTAAGTGTCTCGAAATTTTTGATCACAATTGACATTAATTAAAATTGTACCCTCATTTTATGTTACCATTTTTTTTTCAATAATATGTATATATTCGTGTGTATTTGGCTGTCCGACTGAATGAAAAAAATTTTGTTCGAGTCCTTTTAGTTAATTAAAAATAAGTGATAACACCGAATAAAATAAGAGTAATTAATGATTTTAATGGGACAGATTTTTAAAACAGTGTGCAAAATTTATATCATAAATACCTCATGGGGGAGAATACTCATTTTTAATAAACAATTTTGAAAGCTTCGAAGATTTGTAAAATTAAACTACTGGTGATGGATGACCACAGCATTATTGTAAATATTCATGGTCAATAATTGTATATTTTAATTACTAAGACAATTGTTTTTATCATTACTGGGTACATGCAGCTATTCTTCGTTCAATATCTTGAAAATACAAAGTACAATCAGCCCCTTACTTACTTAAAACTCACACCCTCTGAAGCCCATTGAATGTCTGATAAACACTAGTAGAATCTTTACTATTTTATCTTTAGTATTTTTAGTAAATAAGAGAGCAAATGTCTTCTTGTTCCCTTCTTATTTCTACCTGTAATAAATATGATTAAAACACAAATACGTATTTGTTTTTCTTTCTCCTTTACATCCTACATAATATTTATTTCTCCTTCATGCTGGAAGCTCAATAATAAATGTATTGGGTTTTAAGTATGAAAACTTATTTATATCTTATTATTTCATGTATATTTCTGTTACCTTAACATTTATAGAAATAATGATATCTTTGTATTTGGTCTGAATTCAAGAATAAAATAGATTCTTGGTGGTGCCATAAGATTTTGTGGAATGAAGCAGGAATGTAGTAGAGATTATTTATTGAAAATAACTGATATGGTCTATATGTGTTTCAGTTATGAGAAGCACCGTTTATTTATTATTGAATGAAAATAATTAATTAAAACTTTCTATTGCAGATTTATACATATTGGTGCAATCCTAAATGCAATAATAGTTGGTGTTGTAATATGAGCCTCCATTGTTCCCCTCCTATCCTGGACATTATGATTATTATTAATGAAAATAAACTGAATTTATTTGTAATTCATATACTTAAGGTCGAGGCAATGAAAGCAATTTGAGATATTCAAATAACCAGAAAAAGGAAATTGGAGACTGCAAGAAAAATCACCACATTCATAATCAGTACCTATTTGTCATTAATATTTTTTACTGCGTAATTGAAAATTTTCATCATTACTCGGAATGGCTGGTCCAATCCAGTGGTTAATTAATAATAATATTTTGGGTCCATGTATTGTTTCTGAACCACCTGTACCTGATCAGCAATTTAATAGAACAGAACATTTTTACTAAGTAACTATGAAATTTAAATGTAGATGAGAAATTTAAATATTTATAAAGTTGATACAGCTGACATAATACACTATATCTATTAGGTTTCATTGCTGAAATTGTATTGTTTGGAGGAATATTTCATAATATTCCTACGTGTTTAAACAACACAGGATACATGAAAATATGAATCGCGAAGTATTATTAATCAATGATTAACCCTTTTATACTGTGTCCCGGAATGAAAGTTGTTGAATCAATTTTATATCAGTGGAAATCAAAAATGGTAACGAGTTACCCCCGATTAAAATAATATCGAGGTATGATTTATTAAATGAAACGGGAGACTCCGTACATTAATGATTTTTCCTACTGTGGGGAAAAAAAAACATGTACAGTAATCGTGATATTTGGTTTCTATCGATATCAATATATTTTGAATAACTGGACCCTGATTTTCACTCTCGACCCTAATTTGCAGACAGCCAGGTATAAGGTCAGGTAAGTGTCACAATTAAAACAGTACTCTTGGTACAATTTATTACAGCGAATCAATTGCGAAAATTGATATTTATCAGGACTAAAATATTCCTTTTTTTTTTTTGTTTCCTTTATTTCTGTACAATCAACTGCTTATAGTTATTAGTACAACGGTTCAGTGTATTGTTTAGTGCTACTTGATAAAAGGAACCGCCCAATGGTGACACTTTTGGGACACGAGAAAATTAAAATATTCCAAGATTGAAATTATGAGAATTATTTTTAGTCTGAAACTGCCGAAATTGGTTTCTTGACTATACAATGTGGTTCTTGTCTTGGTCTGTCTTTAAATAAAGTGTCAGATAATTGCCAAGAAAATTTTCAAATTATCCTTCCTGTCTTTCTGACATCAGCAGTAGTGAGGTTCTTATTTGTAGATTTTCATAAGAAGTAGAACATTAGCATTCAATAAAAGGTATACGAATAATATCTCGAACTTATCTAACAATTTAGAATACCCGGTTTGTGGTCTACGACGGGTCGGAATAGCGTAGATTTCGTGATTCTCGTCTTCAGTAGCTACTGCTGCTACTGTTTCCGGTTCGCATACTACCACCACCACCACCACCACCACCACCACCACCACCACCCTATTTTCCTTTTATTGTTAAGCCGCTACAGGACGCGCGACGTCATAGGAAGAAGGACGGATGGAGCCGCCGCCGCCGCCCGAGGTCTAACCGTGGACGTAGACCTCCCTGAAGTAGAACAGAGCCAGGTAGGCGGTGATGTAGACCAGGAAGAAGAAGGCGAAGTAGACGAAGACGTAGACCGGGCAGAGCATGGTTTTTTTCATGGTCCGTAGAACACCGGGACATGGCGGGACCACTTCTTCTTCTTCTTCTTCAGCTGGCTCCTTGACCGCTCCTCCTCTTCTTCATCGTCCTTATCTTCGACCCGCCGCCGCAGTCAAACTGATCTTGATCCTTCCGCCCGATCCGTTCTCTATTCACAGCTGATACACTTTATCCATTGGATCCGTTCGCACATGTGTCTCGAAATTTATTTCATTTGTAAATTTCATAAAATTTATAAAAGCATTTTCGCTTCAAACCGAAAATATTTCTGGTGTACTGCCGTGTTTCGGAATCGACGCCTTCAGTCTCCATTTGAAATAATCATCGTAAAATATCGGTAGAGACGTTTTCAATTGAATGGCTTCCAGTGAACGGGAATGTAATGTAATCAGTTAAATATCGTCGATTCTCGGACACGGAGAAAGTGTTACGTCCGCCGGGGTGGGGGTGGGATAGTTTTCTCGGGGATTAATTTTGTCCGCCTCAATAATATAATAATTGGCCCGTGGACTAATTTCATACGGGCCTCTGATACTTTATACAATCGGCTTTCACCCATTCCGCCAATTAAGGCCGTCGCTGTCACGAATTTTTTTTTTATTTATCCCGACAGACAACGAAAGGTTCGAGGCCGACTGGTTTCTCAAAGGGTGACTGAAAGGGTCTTAAATTGGAACAGTCGCGATAGGATTAAGACTGTTACTACTTTACTAAACTTTACTTCACAGTATCAGTGATGGTGTCACGTGTTAATTATCACGCCGTTGTCATATTTTCACAACTCCGGCCTCCGAGAACTCTTTCTGACGACATTTTCAAAACAAATATTAACTCTGTACGGCCCTTGACCGAAAAACGAACGCAATATTCTTACGTTTCCTGACATTATATATCATCCGTCCTTTATTATATTTATCGATATTTTTAAATATAGGTTTTACCATTTATTGTTTCGCCACTTCAAATCCTGGTTTTTGTCCCCGTCCCCAATCGTGACCCCGGGGACCTTGGCTCGTGCCGAGGCCCAAGGTCGGTGGATTTGTGAATAAAATTGAAAACAAATTATAGTAATAGAAAGGACGATTTTTTCCCCGTTTCCAAACAATTTTCACGGTGTATACAATCGTTTTTCCGGCGTTAAATTCGAGAATTGTTCGTCGTCCATCGGCGGCCGCATCGAAAGGCCGCGCAAAAATGGCGCCGCTCTTCGTGGCGCGATTAAACGTCTCAAATTAATATCGAGGTCCCATTCGAGGCTGATTTTAATAAAGGCCGTTGAAATCGGACCGGAAATGAATTTGTCGGACGCTTATTCGGAGGATAATTTGCCTCCTTAAGACTTGGGGTGAAATCGGCATTGAGTCGTTAAGTTTTGGTTCCCGATGAGACACGATTGGATTGGAGATTTTTTCCCCCCCCCCAAAATGTCTTATTACATTTCGGCCCGACGATATCTCGAACTCCCCCGATATGGTTCTTGCACTTTCGACGCTGTTATGTCCCGTATAGTGACGAAGCGGAACGGGCGCCGAGACGCCTTCTGCGCGCCCCGCAACTAACTACTCTTACCTTCTTTCGAGTAGGTCTTTCACTTTCACCCGGCTGCCGCTGGCACTTTCTCCCCGCGTGGGGCCCCCCCTCAATAAACCCGCCGCACGGACAGATCGGCTCCAGAGACTGGTTTCAGCCTTTCGGCGTCTTCAGTAGCGTTCGGGTTAATTATCGATTCAGTGCCAGATTGACAGCTCCGCCATTGAACAATCCAATAGTTTCGGGTCGTATTCAGAACGATGAAACTTTGAGAAAACTAAATGTCGTCAGTCGATGACGGTGTTTTCAGTGAAACTTCTGAAACTAATTTATTCCACTTAGTCCCGGGGTGGGGATAATTTTTCGTCAGGGGGCACAATTTTTATCCTTTCCGCCGGACCACGTCACGGACCAGTTCACGAAAACGCTAGCTGGCATTTTCATCACTATCGGTCTCTAATTGTCACGTACTCGGGTGAATGGAGACCACTATTATCCCACCGTTAGGCGCGTATATAAACGTGTCCCCTACTGTTTTCCGACCGGAAAGTCGGAACGCGCACGATCCATTATTCGATTCCGCTATCGATTATCATCCCCGACCCGAATATAAAGCAATAAAAGGCCAAAAAAAAAATGACGAAGACAATGGTACAAGGTCCTCCAGGAATGCGCAAAAACCAATACAATGAAGATAATTTTGTCTATTTATAGATTTTTTTTTTTAGCGACACGCGTATCCTTTCTTCGTGTTGTTTCTGCGTTTATAGACAGGATTTGGTGCGGCCGTAGGATAAAACATAGATAATTGAAAGAATAAACACAAAATTCCACTTGTACGGTCTTGTACGGTAGACCTATTAAATATTGCAGTACGTAGAAATACGACAGATTTTTCAGTTATGCTTTACAAAAACGTTATACTGTAGGTTCGTGATGTTTCTGTCTCCTCTCGCCGGTTTTGCCAGACCGGTTTGTCGGCCGCTCGCCGTCTTCAGTAGCGCTGTGCGTCAGTCAGTCACCACCGTTAGCACTTTGGATGTTTTCCAGTATTTTCTTGTACAGTACTACCGTTCTACAGTAGATGTGAAAGTGACAGTGGGCAGTGAGGATGCCCAAAAAACAGCTTCCAAAGTGCTAACAGTGACGACACAGCGCTACTGAAGACGGCGAGCGGCCGACAAACCGGTCTGGCAAAAGTGGAAAACGGCGATAGGAGACAGAAACAGAACACCGGAACGCCTTAACACACAGAGAGGTCGGGCTGGACAATTTTTTTTTTGGGGAAAAAGAAAACGAAAAACGGAAAAGAAACCGGGAGACCGGTACAGAAAGTTGGGCGCCAAAACCGGGGGCTCGACACTGTATCCACTGGTCGTAGTAAAACTGGTTGTATTTCCTAAAATATATCTTATTGTAGCGCAATTTGTATCCGCGTGAACGCGTATAGAAAATCCCAATTTGAATATGTTTCGCAGAGATTTTCGGATCGATTTCCACTCGATACGGATCGATTTTACAACTGAAGCTCGTAAACTTGAAAAAGCTCTGTACAACCTGTTGACGGAACCCGGTCTCACAGTTTTGGCCGGCCCAGTGCATATTTACCTGTCCGAGGCGCGACTTTAATTGCTTTGGCCGGCAGACAATTCCTCCCTTTTTTATGACTCGAATCCAATGAATATTCGATGAGAGCTCTTCGGCCCGATTCCCAACAGAGGCATTGTTTATTGTGTCGCTGTTGTCGCTGAATGTTTTAAGCCGGTTCTGAAATCTCTCTCGGCCGACATTAGATTTTTTACGCGGTCGCGAAATTTAATTTTTCCCTAATAAAGTTGTATCGACATTGGAAAATCATCGTATCCTTCCTCTTCTTCTGTAACAGTGCAATGACTGACACAGTGGCGAAAAGTCGAAAATTAATATAGATCCCTAAAAACTGAAGAGTTCTACGAAAAAGACACGATCAGAACGAGGTAGTGCCGTTAGGTATACGCAATGCAGAAACACCTTGCTCTAAAGTTTAGAAACGAAGTTCCGTTCTTTCGCCGTCGGCAGTAGCTTTCTTCCAATAAATTCCGTATGAAAAGGTCGAAAATTGAACTGATTACTTGACAGCGGTCACTGGAGTAATGCTGGGATTAACACTTTTTTTTTTTTAATAATTGCGGGTAGGCCAAAGCCCTGTCGGCCGTATAAGTCGATGCACGTCGCAGGAAATCCAGCCGTGCTTTCTCCTTCTAACGATTCGGCGGGGAGAAAGTGACGTACTCCCGGTCGGCCGATGATCGCCGACGGCTTCTTCACGGCAGTGAGAGCGGATGCTGGCGGCTCAACGAGGCGGGCTTAAAGTGAAAACGCGTAAATGAAATATTTTTTTCAATTCCCATTTTCCCAATCCAATTACCCGGCCCAACAGACTGTAACGAAGCTCGATTTTATTATACGATTTATTTTAGAATTTCATTTCATTTTTGTAACGTCGTCATAAAGGAAATCAGAGACTCTGTACTTTCTGTCAAAATATTGTAAATTTTTGTATCGAATTCATTTCGTAAAATTATCTGGTCGTCAACTGAGTCGTTGAGGGCCTCGTCGCGAATTACGGAGACGGCGTTATTCGTATTTTTACGCACGTTTACACCTTACATACGCCCTCAGGGATGAGAAGAATCCTCCACTGCGGGCGGCGTACTTGAAAAATTTTATTCTCAATTGACATTCTCTCATGAACTTACATCCCGGACCGATATCGCGGAACTTCACCGCGGGACCCAATTCTCGCCGCCGTTTCGTTTAATCCCCGCGAATCTTCTTCAGGGGTCGTCGTCAGAAAACTCTTCTTGGGCCGCAACCAGCTTCCGGGAATAATATCTCGGGCCCAAAAAGAGCCCAAAAAAGTGGGGGCGGGGGGGGAATCAATCGCTAGACGGTTTGCTACGCTACGTGTTTTAACGGTAATGCAGGTGGTCCCGGTCATCATTTTTTTTTCCCCCGGTTAAGCTGGGGGATTCTGCGTTTGACCGTGATCTATGTGGGTCAATTGGGAGAAGAGCGGCAAGGTGGGAGAAGAGCGAGAGTGAGAGCGAGAGCCGGGGGCCGGGTGGACCTCAGTCCGGACAGGTACACACGGAGGAGGGCCGTGTACGGAGTGGTCCGGTTTTGAAAACGTTAGCCTGCGGTAGATAATTATCGGTGACAAATTTTTTTCTTCGCGTATACCTTTTTGGAGCGTATCCGAGTGGCCAAGGACGAGGTCAAGGGGGGACACACAGTGCGATGTCGGCGCTGACTCTGCTCCGAGTTTCGGCCGTACTCCACCTCGCCGTCGTCCGATGTACGGCCACCGTCAACCCCCAACAGCGGAACAACAGGGAAATAGAACAGTCGATACAGGTGGGAGACCAGCCACTATCACTAATAAGTATTGCAATAAAAACCTTTAGCGATACGCGAAACTCTTTCAGTCCGAAGACCAGGCTAAAGTCTCGTACGGCCCGACTTAAAAAATATATATTGAACGATTGAAAACGAATATTCTGAAAGTCGGTACTTATTCGGAAAAAAAGTTCGGTTACGATACGTCAATTTTTCTCGGTTTTATACGCCTTAGAACAAGGCAGCCTTAGAATATTAAGTTACAACGATGATTAGGACAAATTTCCAAAACTTTGACTCGTCCATGTAACTTGAGTCCGCACCGGGGGAACTTGGCATTTCTCCGCTACCGTTTGGCAACCGATTGCGTCCAATTTTGAGAATTTTCCAGCTCTAGACAATTCTACTGACGACGGGGATAACCATCACCGGTCTAGACGATTTAGACGAATACAAGGGATGTTTTGTTTAGAAAAAAGTCAGTAGATATCCTTTTATTCCGATCGCGATTTTTGGGATGAATCCGGGGGTAAATTGACCGACCGATTTTGTCTTAAAACACAGGCATTTTAATACATTAACTGGCGATAGATATCTACGAATCCGTGGTATCATTCTGGCGATAATTAGACCGTTATCGTACCCAAACAATACCGTTTGACGGTATATTGCGCAGTGTTTAATTTTCCGGCCCATTAACAATAATTGTAAAATAACGTCTGGTCGTCAACACGAGGAGAATGACATTGACCTCGGCGCCGTTGAGGTCGCCCAACGGTCCCTATTCAAAGACCAGAATCGCCGAATATATGTCAATTTTTTTTTATATCATCTTTTCTCCTATCATCGAATCATTGAAATATTTGACCGGATTGATTCGGATGCGACAATATTTTTGGAAAAAAAAAAAAAATAGCGACCCGAATTGAACGAGCGAATTGAAAGCCCGGATTCGGAGGAGAATTTTTTAAACGGGCCCAACAATTTCGTACGACACAGAATCGAGACCTGCCACAGAAATCAGTTTTTTTATACAGACGAATTTCCTCTCATTTCGATATTCGGTCTGTACACGTCCCATTCCGTTCAATCGTCTAAGTGATTGTCGTAATCGTAATGAGTTAATTGGAAAAATGGTCATAAACTTATCACTAGAACTGTATTTCAATATTGAACCGACGTTCACGTCGGTCCGTCTAAGGTGATTTTCCTTAAACGGCAGCCGAAAGTGGAACCGATGTCGGAAAAATCGGACAGTGAAAACCGATATTATTCTCTTCTCCTCTTCCCCCTTTTCTTCATTTTTCCTTCCTTTTTTTTTGTTTTAAGCCGTTAAAAAGTGAAACTCGAGGAGAGAAAGAGAGAGAGAAAGTGCCGAAAGGAAGACACTCAGCCCCGACACCGTGTTACTGCTCGGCTTTTTATTTCCAATTTCACAAAACACTACTTTCCCTTCTTGATCCTTGGATTTCCACCCCCCCCCCGCCCCCGCCCCAAATCCTAACTATAATATCTTGTCATAACACCGTACCGGATTTTTTCCCTTAAAGTGTTTCCCGCCAGGAATAAACTTCGGGATTGTTGTTCGATCTCAAACACGCAGAACGAGCTTAAACGGCTCGAAACACAGTCGAAATTCGACAAATTCCAGACTGTTTTCGTATTCCGAAAACTCGTTGTTTGTGTTAAGGCTTGTTTAAAAAAAAAACCGGTAAGAAAAATGCCGAAATTACGCGCGATAAAGTGAACGCAATAAAAGCAGTAACACTGCGAGATTATTTACCCGAATTTAAATTTGGTCCAGTTTATTGGGCCAACGTTGAAAAACTGATTCGTCGACAGATTTTTTTTTTTAAATTTTCAATATACAGTTACGAATTTGATGCCGATATTTGTTTCAACGAAAAGCTCCCAAAAATCTAATTTCCGCATGGGTTTTTTCCCCCGGGTTTTTCCCTATAGGACAGATTTTGACTTTTTGACCGGTTTACGTCGGCAATAAAGTTCGGCACTTTCTTCAAGAATTGACTTAGTAATTCGTAGTAATTTCAGTAGACCGCAATTAAATTGAACGACTATAACTGTACTCTGAGGTTACTCTCGAAATGATCGAAGTCCACGATCGAAAAGTACAAGACGGGCGTTTAATAATTCCAATAACGACGGCCCAATAAAAGTGGAAGAACAACGCGTTGTGTCGACGACATCGCCAACAATATAACAATGGGGCCGTTTAAAACGTGTACGTGCAACAATTCCTGAGATATTATCATATCTGGGCTGCCAGCCGAAAAATAAATAATAATTGAGCCATCCATCGCGTTTCGATATTCGTTTTCAAGTTTTAAATATTCTGCAATTGGAAAATTACAACTCAATGCTACTCTCAAGACGTTCAGCGGGAAATTATACCGACGACTTAATCTGTACATAAAGCTGAGGGTGACTATTGGGTTGGCAACTAAATAATTGCGGATTCTTCTACATTTAATCTACGTGTTGTAATAAACATTTCATAAATATTCTCTGTACAAATTTGAAGATGTAAAAATGTGCGTAAAAATACAAATAAGGCCGTCTCAGCCCAGCGACGAAATCCGCTCAATTACTTAGTTGCCGGCCCCCGATATAACGATGAATTATGACGAATGACTTAGAATAAAAATAAAAGGACCAAATATCATAGTAAAATTGAACTCAGGAAACTGAAATTGAAAAGCCAGTAGCATAAAAAAGCATTTCAATCATTACGCCTGAAATTGATGGAGCGTATGCGCTGTGGTACAACTCGTAATACAATTTGTTGTAAACAATTTTGAAACGGATACAATGGAACAATGTAGACGCAGTTATTATCTGTTGTCAATTCTGTAGCGAGGAAGTTATAATAGCGGAGAATGCAATAATACTTACGGCCTTAAATGTACTGACAAACTGACTATTAAGTAACAGTCACAATGCCAGGTAGTTTATTTAAAAATCGCCTATTTGGTTGCCAATTAAATGGAATTAGGTTCGCCCTAGGTCGAATGAAAAGTGCAGTGAATAATCGTAACTTATTTCATACCTATAAATATTTTTAATTGGGTCAATTCCTCTTTAAATACCTCGTTTTACAAATTTACTTGTGACTTTCTTGTGAACACGATATTTCATAATAATACGACTCACTTAAAACACTGTGGACTTCAGATTCTTAAACCAGCTGAGGTTTTGGATTCACGCAATATAATCAACTAATTAGGCACAATTAGATTACAGATAATTATTAGGCGTAGCGACAATGTGGCAAACGTAACGGTCCAGCGTTGCATTCGGATATATATATAGTTTTTGTGGGGCGTTTTTTGAAAAATTTAAAGCCCAACATCTTCCCTTAACCCCCCCCCCCTCCCTGAGGTTTCGAATTTTGGTCTTTTTTATTGTCAAATATATACGATTCTCACCATTGTTTCAGTTCACCAATTGCAGTTTCTACACTCCTAGTTTCCCTATATTGAATTAGAGTATTCGAAAGTATTCTTCACAGGGGAATTTCTGGAACAGAAAATAGAAGGATACGCCGGAATAATAATTCCAATGCTCGTAAAATTGTCGTAAAACTATGTTTGTTTTTCGAGGATGCGCCCCCAGAACTGGTTCTCCGTAATTGATCGGTATCGGCTCAATCGGTCAATGAATTGATTTTATCCCGAAGTAGAGAGAGAGATTGATTTAATAAAAACCTTCTCGGAATTGACGCCAATTAGGCGTGAGTTTTAAGACCGTTTTATTCGCGAATAAAATTCAACCGATTGTTACGTTGAACGACGACGAACTGGGCCAAATATTTCTTTTGGTCGTTGATTGAAAAGTGAGAAAGAGATGAAAGTTGACCTTGGCCGAGAGAAAGGGTTGATGGATGAGGTTGGGGGGGTATGGGGGGGGGCTGCGGTTTGAC
This sequence comes from Lethocerus indicus, assembly GCA_019843655.1. Taxonomy (NCBI): domain Eukaryota; kingdom Metazoa; phylum Arthropoda; class Insecta; order Hemiptera; family Belostomatidae; genus Lethocerus; species Lethocerus indicus. Next base: position 2,295,762 of record JACDQD010000007.1, on the reverse strand, counting down.
CCACATTGAAGCCCCCCACAGAACATTTCCTATAATCAATATTGTTTCTTTGTCCTGTCATTATTTGAAGGTTTTTCGGCCTCCACCTCGACAACATATCGGTCGTAATGATTTCCAGTGTAATTCCAGAAAAACGTTCCTCGAATTCAAGGTCCTGTAAATCGTGCAGCGTTTTAGGCTTTCCTCGGTCGTCAGTGTGGCGTTCCGACAGCGCCGACGGCGAGAGTGTTCATCCGGAACGGAAATGGTACATTACAGACCGAATGGCGGATGGCGGAAAACCGAAATTGGGCTAGTAAAAACGGTGTGAAATCGTCTTCACAGTTTTCCTTTTATTGTTCCACGATAAGTAGCCACGAACCGAATATAACGCCGGCCAGAGAAAGTCGTAGGGAACAATAAGGGCGCCTTACAGCGTTCAATTGAATACGGACGAATTGAATATTTCAGTTGGAAATATAAATCTTAAATATATTTCCAGGAGCTTCTGACCGAGACCAACGGCACCGAGAGGTTCCTCCTGGACGAGCTCTTCTTCGGACTCAGCGAGTACGAGGAGAAGGAGACGAGGTCCAACTGTACCTGCTGTGAGTAGACACAAAATACCCGCTTTTATGTTTAACAATCTGAAAATCTGATTTTTTCTGAGTATTTTTCTTTAAAAATTCGACCTTCGTATGCAACTAACCGGACATCGATCAGTTTACAGAAATATCCCACCCGGATATGAAGTTCTTTCAACTTATACGGGTTTCGCAATAACGCCATCAAGTAGTTGGTAGGATCATTTTTTATTGCAATTAAATTTTTCTTAGAGTCGTGCTCTAAGAAAATTGTATTAGGTGTACCCAAAATAAATCGACAATTTGTTAAAATGTATTTTGGTCTTGAGTTCTTCGAGAGGGTAATCGAAAATTTGCCGAAAAATTGGCATAGAGTTGTCGATAATATCGGTTAATATACAGTAGATTAAAGTTTGTTTTTTTAGCAAAATAAAATTAATTCCAGACTAAAAATGTTGATTACTTTTGAGTACCCCTAATAGGTTTCCTGTAGGCCTATCGGTGTGAAACCGGACAGGTTTTTATCCGGCACGCATCCTGGCTCCGTATATTTTACCGGATTTTGAAATTTCATATCGGCCTATAACACGGATTGCCCAATCAGCAGTGTATTGGCAACAAACCGGTTTATTTCCCGGTAAAATTGCTCAACATCGCGTTCTAGAGTTCTACATATCGCCGTACGTACGTACGCAAAAAGTCCTTTCACTTGGGTAAAACGAACACGCACATACTCAAATTTCTATTATAATTCTGACGTAGATAATAATGCGCTATAATTCTAGACTGGTCGAGAGACGTAATGAATATTTTTTTTTTTTTTTTTTTGCTTTCAAATCTTCAGATTCTAGTCTGACATCTGCCAAGAGAACGCTGAGATGTTGTCTGCCCAGTGAGTACTCAATTTTAACGGAAAAACACTCTGTGTGCCAAAAAAAAAAAACCACCTGCGAGAATTGAAATGCACTGATAAGAATGCAATTCTGTTTGCACCCACCGATTGTGCAGTTGATTGCAACGACCGTGTTGTAATTTGTACAGTCTGACATAGCTGTGTCTTGTGGTCTGCTAGGGGTTGAAAATACCGCAGGTTTGTGGAGTTCCCGTCTCCCCTCCCGCCGGTTTGGTCTCTTGCCAGACCGGTTTCAGTAATTGACGGTGGCTAACGCAGCGCTACTGGAGATGGCGAGCGGCCGAAACCGGTCTATAGCGAAAGACCAAACCGCAGAATTGTGGGCGGGTAAAAAACTCCACAAACCTACAATATAGTTGTATTCCATCACAAACTGTATTTTGTATCCTGCCCCATTCCAAATCCGTTTTTTTTAACCGAACGTATTCATCCCTCTGGAAGGAAATCAGGCCCGAAGAATCCAGGATTCGAGGTTAACAAAAAAAAAATTCACAGTTGAAGATAATATTAATAAGATTGAGTGATAAAAATTCCAGGATTTTTAAACCCTTTTGAGCACTTTCAACTAATTAATAGTCCCGGTGGTGTTCAGGTCGAATATTGTATCGGGCATTTTAGTTACGCCAATATTAGCCGATTGAACGGCCGCCGAATGGCCAGAAGAATAGGTAGGTATACGATAATATTTCCAATGTCCAAAACTGTCCAGACTTCTTGTTCGGAACATATCCAACAGGACACGTTTGTTGACACGAACTTTCACTTCCGCCGCACGGTAACAGGAGCTGCATATTAAATCTGCATCCTGGCCTAAAGCCAGCACAGCGTGTAATCCAACCTAATAAACCTAGTTCTGTCTGAACGCAGGAATTTTTCTGCCGTCTAAAAATAACGAATTTACACCATTTTCCGCTGCTTGGACAAACGGTGATTATTCCGGCAACTAATAATTTCGGCCTGCGCTTTCGTTTTCGCAGCATGAAATTGGCTCTTGGCCGAATCTACCCATTTTCAGTACGCGGAAGCCGTGTGCTTACAATAATTACCCGATAATTATTCGCCTAGTTCTATTCCAATTTGATTTCATTTAAATTTAATTTTATTATACTGTAAGGCTTGGAATAGCAACACTTTGACGCTGAAAGCTACGTGCGTTGCACCGATCCAAGATGCTTTTATTATGTCGGCAACTAAGTAATTGCGGATTTCACCAAGACACGTGGCGTTGTACATATTTTTAAGTACGTCAGTACACCTTTGCACAGATAAGACGTAGACGAGATACTTTTCGGCTTTTCCGCAATGTCCCTTGTCGAATAACAACAATGTCCTTTAACTCGGTCATCGTCGACCTCCACCTCGTCTTCCGAATGAAAAATCTATAAAAAAACCAATAACGTATCGAAGAATCTTATCTGCGCAAAGGTGTACTGACGTACTTGAAAATATTGGCACAACGCCACTTAGTTGTACAGCAATTACTTAGTTGTCAACCTCCTGCCTTTTAATTTGTCCCACTGGAGTCCCTAGAGGCTTCTGATTCGATAGAAAGTTGGAATTTATTTCCAATTTGATATACCTGTGTGAGGGGTTGGAATACTGTGTAGGTTCGTGATGTTACCTGTCTCCTCTCGCTGCTGTTAGGTCTTTTGCTGGACCGGGGTTTCGGCCGCTCGCCATCTTCAGTAGCGCTGTGTGTCAGTCGCTGTCAGCACTTTGGATGTTTTTTGGGCATCCTCACTGCCCACTGTCACTTTCACATGTACTGTCTACACAAACACACATATACACATATATATATATATATATATATATATATATATATATATATATATATATATAACGACTGACATACTGACAAACACTACAGTACATGTGAAAGTGACAGTGGGCAGTGAGGATGCCCAAAAAACATCCAAAGTGCTAACAGTGACTAACACAGCGCTACTGAAGACGGCGAGCGGCCGAAACCGGTCCAGCAAAAGACCTAACAGCAGCGAGAGGAGACAGGTAACATCACGAACCTACAGCAATTTATTTCTGTTATATTATTTCCTTCCTTATATTTTCATTAGGATCCATCGTGCTTTATCGTGCGTTTATCTCGGCCGACCTAATTATTATCGGTTATTTAAACGCGCCTCTGCCCTTTCTCCCTTCCAGCCGAATGCGGCGTGAGCAACAACGAGATCAGGATCGTGGGCGGACGTCCGACAGGTCTGAACAGGTATCCATGGGTGGCCAGACTCATCTACAACGGTCAGTTCCACTGCGGCGGTTCACTACTGAACACCGACTACGTCCTAACGGCCGCCCACTGCGTCAGAAGGTAACTTGAAATTCAATATATAAAGTTCAAATATTTTAACACTTTGCACTCCGGACCGTTCCGGTTGTCGGCTACTCCTTGTGGTGGTTGGCCGATGTCACTGTCACTGCTACACTTTAGGTCTAAATTTAGTCTTTCTAACGTATCCCTGTATAAAAACGTCTATCCGGAGCTCATCTTCACTACTACTTGTACCGCGAGACTCAAACCTGTTTGAACGTTTTCCGTTGTAATACAAAAAAAAAATGAAATCGTGGGTTGAAAATTTCTGACTGTTATCACTAGATCTGTTACAAAATGATATTTACCGAGAGATAGATTTTCTCACTCGTTAGATCTCTTCTGTATATCTCAGCGATTTCACTATATATTTCGATTCGATTTCACATTTCAAGAGAAAATATCGGTCGAAATATGCGCCTCTCAAAATGTTAAATAAAAAGTAAAATTTCCCACACGACGAAAACAGGATGATCACCCCAGTGGTGTCGGCCTTCTTGGGTGTTGAAAGTTTCATCAAAATCATCTGACACGAAAATTTATTAAAAAATGAAATATCGAATTTTTTTTTTATTGCCGTTCAGTCTTTGTATCGTGTACAACATAATTGTACAATTGATATCCCCACTAAATATTAAAATGATAGAGCGACGATTGGCAAACCGAATTGTCTTATTTTTATGCCACTTGACATTGTCCTTCGGTGCGATAAATTTATCAAATAAATATAGAGAGTGGCTCGGGTCGGCGCTCGCTACTGTGTATGGCGGACAGTCGAAACTGCGGTCCACCGTTGAAATAACCGATTTTCAGGTTGAAACGTTCCAAGATCAGGGTCATACTGGGCGACTACGACCAGTACGTGACCAGCGATTCGGCCGCCGTCATGAGGGCCGTCGCCAGCATAATCAGGCACAGGAATTTCGACGTCAACTCCTACAACCACGATATTGCTTTGCTCAGGCTCAGGAAACCGGTACCCTTCACGAAGAACATACGGCCCGTCTGCCTACCACCGCCTGGCAAGTATTTTTTTTTAGCGTCATCTTCTTCAGTGGGAACACTAGCGGGCTTTTTAAATCCATATTTCAGTATTCAGGCCCAATCCTTGTCTCCGAAATATATCAATATAAGTCATATTCAAAGTTTCAATCTACGCTTATTGTCTATCGATGGACTGCCAAGCATTATAGTATCGAGAAATGGACACCAAATTCAGGATACTTTAACGCTACTGACGATGATGAGAAACCTGGATGGTTTATTTTATCGAACCCCCTCGTTCTTTCTTCTCGAACCCTTCCAAATCGTCTATTTGAACCGTTGCAACAAATGCAATATCGATGCTCTGAATGACATCGCTTGGTGGGCGTTGGAAACGCCCCGGGAACGGCGCTGGGATTGTCACGATCGCGTCGAGACGGCCGTTTAATATTCAATTTTGACCCGCAGCGTTAAGCGCCCCTATTTGAATAGGCGGCGTCGACGGTACTTTCTAGGCGCGGGCACGGGCGCAAGTCCCATTTCTAGGACTGGAAAAGTGTCAAAAATGTTTTCTAGGAAAAATAGATTCCCGCGCCTAGGAGGGTCCTGGGGGGAGGGGGGGCCCGTGAAAGCTGGGGCCGTGATTGATGGGCCCAGGCCGTATACCGCTGGAATTCGTAGCGGGGCTTTTTAGCGACGCTTTCCCGGCTCACTCTCCGCCTTTCTATTCCAGACCGTCCGTTATACCGACGACACTTTCGTCGATTTGACTAACTTAAAGCCCCGGATAAGTCGCGCACCGTTTTACCCCGCTGATCTATCGGGTTGGCAACTAAGTAAGTGCGGTTTTGCACCAACAAGAAATCACGGGATGCAGAAGAGGCGTCCTGCTTATCTGTGCAAAGATGTTGGCGTACTTAAAAAATATGTAAAAACGCCAGTCGTCGGTGAATACCGCAATTACTCAGTTGCCAACCCGATAATACCGGGTCGCAGGGTCCTTAGTGAGATAAGGAAGTTTCACGAAATATCCACCGTTAGATAAAGTAGATTGATCTTGATCGGATTGACCTTGTTCCTTTAGTTTATGATTGATACGGCAGACCATCTCCCCTGAGAATTTTCTCTTCTTTCTTCGAATTGGTATCTTTGAGAAAGCAATCTTTCTTCTGATCCTGCAGAGACCGATCCTGCTGGCAAGACGGGCACTGTGGTCGGTTGGGGACGCACCTCGGAGAACGGCCAGCTGGCCGGGAAGGTGCAGGAAGTCCAGGTGCCAATCCTCACCCTCCAGGAATGCCGCACCACCAAGTACAGGCCCTCGAGAATAACGAACAACATGATATGCGCCGGTACTGGCAAACAGGACTCCTGCCAGGTAATCCGCCTTCGTCCCCATTCATTAAATCCGTCCTTAAAACAGTATTAATTTTGCAATATAAATCAAGAAGACGCTACATGAGAAACCTTGTCCTTTCTTGTCTGCTTGTGTAACGTCTATATTTGTTTGCACGTCCAGGGTGACAGTGGCGGGCCCCTACTGCTCAACACTGGCGGCGAGAAGTACCAAATCGTAGGTGAGTATATTACATACTGTTTCAAATCAATTACAAGTTAAATGAGATATATAACTTGGCTTTTTTGGGAGGGTGACCCGGAGGACGTCCTCCCGATCTCTTCGAGGACGAATCTCCTCCGTCTCCTCTGCTTCTTTACTGTCGTCCCTCAGGATCGTCGATGGACCGATGCCCGCCCTAGTGCGGTTCCGAATCGTCCCCACCTCTTGGCCCAGTCCCAGGGCCGGCAATGCCTGAGGGTTTAGGGCTTAAGAAAAAGGGGAACAAGGGTTTGTCCGATCTCCCACTTGGAATCCCCATACCCGACTGAAAAGAACAGATCTAAATCGCAATTTTGGACCTCTTTCGAAAAGGACATCAAAACTGACAATAGTCGACAAACTGACAATATATAAAGCTGTACTGAAACCGATACGGACGTACGGAATAGAACTATCGCTCGCATCCAAACATTCCAGTCAAAAGTCCTTCGTACCATCCTTAATGCCCCCCCCCCGGGGTATGTTTCTAACCGAACAATCCATAATGACCTCTCAACATACCTCAACGCTTCCTCAAATTCCATTCCCGCCTCTCTCCACATCCCCAAATCCACTCCTGTCCAATCCCTTTCCTCTTTTACCCATCCATTATCGGCTTAAACGCCACCGGCCCAGAGACTTTCTGTAGGCCCCGGATACACAGGTCAAAAGTACCATCACTGGACGGCCCTCTTTATCGGGTGAAACAAGTGATACTAATCGAACAGACCGCAATTGTACCTACAACTAGTGTACAGTCGATTGTACAATAGATAAAGTTAAAAAAAAAAAAAAATGTTTGTGCGAAAAGGGTCATAATACCCTCTATATATAATGTTTCTCTAATAGACAGGTCAATTTTTGAGAAGTCGAAACCGGTCTAGAATAGAATAGAATCTAACTCCAGACAAAAATAATCCGCAATATTTATTTTAATCAGTTAAAGAAAATGTCTGTTTCAGTAAATTCTGCAAAATTTGTGCCTTCTCTCTTACCCCCCCTTATACGGATAATGACGAAAAAAATATGATATTATGTGGCTATTTGCAGGGATAGTGTCGTGGGGGGTCGGTTGCGGTAGGCCCGGCTATCCGGGCGTCTACACCCGCGTGACCAGCTACCTGAACTGGGTGAAGAGGAACATGCGAGTGGCCTGTTCCTGCCAGCAGTAACACCACCGATCCGGCCCCTGTCACTGCCGCGCCGACCGGTACACTGAGCACTGGCGCTCGAAGCCCCCCCCCCCCCCGTCGTTCACGGACTTATATCCGGCATCGATACTGCCGATCGGGGCCTATGTCGCGGAGGATTTCAATTCCCGGAATTGGACTTAATCATTTAAGTTTTACGCGCAATAAATTCCGGCAATCTACACTGTTGTCGCCCATTCAGCTACACTGATACATTAGTGCGTACGGAACATTAGTGCATTGGATTAATTGTTGTTAGTTGTTCGCGAAAATTTGGTTAAATATTTAATCTCGACTTGTTGAAAAGATGCAAGAAGAGATGCGACAATTTAAGTCCCCGGATATCGTAATTTTTTGGCTAAAATTGACATTGTGTCAATTAGTTTCGTTGAATATATACACAATGGAATAGCTTATTCGAGAATTAAACAGTAAAATTTCCAGTATAGGACATATTTAAACCGCGAGATTCCCCCCCCCTCAGATGCACTAAAGCGTGAATTATATTTGACTGCGGTAAGCCTGAAAGTGTTCCATTTCAGTTTTGTCTCTTTTTTTTCCCCTATCGACTGCTAGAAATTTAAGTCCACAAGTGGACTTAGTTTAAAAAGTTTCTCTGGAATAACAACTCTCTCCCGGGGTACTAACCCAAGGGGAGAATCCACTTTAAAATCGACTAAAAGTGACGAGTAGATAAATTGGGTGTAACAATTACGTTCGATTACAACTGAAAGCTAGCACCATTGACTGAATTGATTCTGCAGACTGATTCTTCTACGTTTTTTTTTTTTAATACGGTTTGTTTTCCCGGGACTTCTTTCGACATCCTTTTACTTTTCCGCATCGGTTAGAGAGCGTGGCCATCCTCGCTTTTTTCAAGTCCCCTCAGAAGGCCCCCCCCCCCGAATGACCTTTCTTAAGTTAGAAACGCCAAGTAGAACGGCAAGTTAGAAACGTCGTGATGGATTTTTTCGACAGAGCGCTTTCCCGGTCAAATATCGATAACTAGGTAGTAACACTATTTTTACACCGATAATTACACTAAACACTGGTCACCATTGTAATGATTTAATCGTATATTGAAAAACTATACTGGAAAAGCGATACATTGATGGGAAAATTGGGAGATTTTTCGAGGTCGTAACCGGTTTTGAAGTGCAGCATACACCAAATCGTTTTTCTCCAAAGTGTACTCCGAATATGAATTAGTATTTCCGTTATTTTATCTTAAAGAAATTAGGTAGGAATTGAATTTTTTCTGGTAGTTCCAATATCCACTGGTCACAACCAGCAACTGTGAGAATTCGGGACATTTTACGGATTAACTGTAATTGAGAAAGAATAAAAGTGATATTTTATTGTCGTCATTAAGGTAGGGTATTGTCTATTTAAATTTTATTTCGAATTATTTATTGTACATAACGAAATAAAAAAAATAAAAACTTTTATAGTTCCTGTGTTAACAAACCACAATTCCTCCCCTTCCAATACATACAACATAGAACAATAATTATTTTTATAAATTTCATTATGTTAATTTATTATTTCTAATTTAATTTTAATTTATTCACAGCGATGAATTTTGCCCACTAAAGTATAACTAGGAATACATACAACCTAATATTTGACACAACAAGTGGCCCCCCCCCCATTAAAGGGAAATATTAAATTGTCGATATTTGTTAAAATACACATTCAAAATTAAGAAAATTCTAAATAATTCAGCCAGTTTATTAATTGAGAATTACTTAAATCCAAATATTTTCATATTCTAGAAATTCTAGTTTACCAGTCTTACAAGAGGTTGCACTGCAATGTTGATCACCACTGAAACTGACAACATTATCATTTTGAAATATTGAATAGATTCAAAAAATTGAATTTTAACAATGAATATGTATTAATTCTTCGGATTAATAAAAACAAATTATCCATTGTAAATGAAAAGAATGGACTAAAATATAAATATAGCCCAAAGACAGTGCACTGAAATCAATATTAATTTATTTAATAGTTGGATAAATACATTATAAGTTTGTGTGGAGAAGAATAAGCAATTATTGTTTGAAGACATAGGCATTCATAAGAGGTAAATATTTTTTCAGATTTTCATTTGGTAAAATTAAAGTTTACAATAGAAACAGTACGACACAATTCTTACATTCATAATTTTAAATAGTACAGCGAATCTTATATTTTTATATTATCTTTTTTCCTAAATAAATTAATCAATTACAATATATAAATTGCTAAATACTGTGGATCTGATTGAATCAAATTAATTATTTAATAATGGTACCAGGAGTAGCAGTAATTATTTAGAAATTTGGAAACTGTATATGTATTGAATAATTGTGTTCATATAATATTACTGTATAATAATTATTTCTTTCATGCCGGGTTTACTAGCATATATTATTTTTATATGACGCTTTATTTCTAATGATTGTTTCTCCGTAACAAGGGCAAAGGGTAACAATTAAAAAAGTTTTACTCGCAGAAATGATGAATAAGAAATGTAGAATTGAATTGCACGGTGAATATGATGTCCAAGGTGCTCAACTTAAATGCATGCAGATTAATGAAAAAATATACACTTTTTCTTTCCCGCATTTCCACTGTCAACACAGAACATACCCCGGATTGAAAAGTTATGCATAAATACATTCTAACAACAGTTACCGGTTAATTGCGGAATAATTAAATTTCCACTGTCAACGCAGGACATACCCAGCGAACAGGAGTGGGGATTGAAAATGTATGCGTAATTAAATAATTAGAATAATTAAATGTCAATATACAGGTGATACAATTTTCCATTGCCTTCCATGGGCTACAGGCTATTCTGGAATATCAATAAAAAATTTTTTAATATTCGCTGAATTCTGAAGAAAAATATGTAGGATGTTTTACTACACCACAGTGTTTTGCCTTCTTAAAAAAATAAAGTTTATACCCTATCATTATCCCGATATAATTGAAACGATAACTAGCACTCAGTTTGTGTCCTTCCTCGGTGAAATTACAGAAAAAAAAAATTATTTCGAGAGGAGTGCCCCGTTTAAAACCTGGATAGGGTGAATAGCTCAGGTTTGGACCTCCTCCTCCTCCTCAACCCTGTACAGTATACAATAAGTTTGTAATCTCGAGTCGGGTTAATGAAATCTCGGCCATCCAGGAAAACCTGGACGTGCCCAGTTCGTTAGATCGTCCACGTCAAATATTTGAACGGGGCCCGCACTTTGTTTGCAGTTTAATAAGGGGGTTAGGGATATATAGGGGTGGGTTTGCCGAAAAACTGGACACTCCGTAGGGTGGGTTGGAGGAAGGGGGGTTTGTTTCAATTTTCTCCGGAGGAACCGGCCGGAACCCCCAAAACGGGTAGGACAAACCCAATCAGGGCTAACGCGATTCCGAGAGGGGGGTCGGGGATTTGAAACGGTCCGCCGGAGACGTACTCGGGGGTAGTCTTTTCTGCCCCCGCCCCTCAACCCCTCAACGCCGGTTATTAAGCTCAGACGATCTCGCAGCCCAATAATTCGAGAATTGGTACGATATTTTCTATAAAACGGCCGCCGCCAACAACACACACACACACACACACACACACACAGGGGGATGGGAAAACGACGGAAAATTGGAAGCCGGAACTATATCGTTAGCGGCTGGACCGGCCACCCTGCAGCCCTTTCTTGTTTTCAGTTTCCCGACCTCCTTATCGACCGCCAAAGCCCCTTATCCTCCTCCTTTTTACGAAGATATTGCGAGCCTAAACGTCTGGAAACGCTGCGATAATCCGTACGATATAATTCTTGCGATTCGCATCATAATTCGGTCATTTTTTTTCTCCACCCTCCACTCTGGTTATCTCGCTTGGTTTTTTACGGCGAGCACAGTTCTTGACACTCCACACTTTCTAACGTAATATTGTCAGATTTTCAGGGTTTTTTTTCTAAAAGGCGTTTAGAGAAAAGCACGTATTCCTCCAAATCGGGCATAGCGCCCCTGTCCTTGCCGAATCTTCTAATCGCTGGTCAATAGGGGAGACCTTCGGACACAGGAAGGATATATATATATATATATGTATTAAAGGGATGGGAGCTTATTATAAGGGGACGGGACCACTCAAAGCCTTAAAGGGAGGCCGGCCGGCGTTAAATTGAAAACCGAGTAAAGTTGCGAAGGGCCCAACTTGGAGCCCAACTCGCCGGATAAGTTGTACTGTATCGAAACGGTCGTCCGCTGAGGGTGAACCCGCCGTTCAACTGCGTTCAATCTCCGTGACCCACCGATTATTCACGAATTAACCTCAGTTAACGCCGTTAAAGGCTTTTCTCCGGTAAAATACAAGCCCAGTTATTAATAGGACGAGAAACGACGTTCCGGAAATCGGCTCCGGAATTGTTCTGAAGACGCTCGTGGAGAAGAGAAAAACGGAATATTATTGCATCTATAGGGATAATGTTGTCAAATACAATAATAGATTCCTCCAATTATTTATCCAGTACACTCGCAAGGTATTTTAAAACGTATATATATTGGGTTGGCAACTAAATAATTGCAGTCAACGTCAACATGTTTGCGCGCAGATAAGTTCGATACGTTATTTATTTGGCCCTTTCTGAAAAATTCTGTATCGAAATTGATAATAAATAATTGAAAAATCAAAATTGTACGCTGTGTACGGCTATGTATCTTATACGTCCAGTCGAAACTATCTACGGCTTATCTGTTCAACGTACTTAAAATGTATGTACAACGCCACTTGTCGGTGAATTGCGCAATTATTTAGTTGTCAACCGAATAATATAAATATATATTGATAAAAATTTGTTGCCCAAGCAGTATAGATTATTATTTTTGAACCGTCATAAACCTACGCGTTTATTGTTTACAACCGTTCGAAACATTCCACGTGATTATCTCTGTCCCCCCCCCGGTTTTAACGCAGAGTTTAAACCGTTTTAAACGCCCATAAAACGCTCACTTTGGAAGCTCGACAACACAGTTGGGGGGCTTATCTGTGGCACGAAACACGCAGCGTCATGACATCGGAAAGGGCGTACAACACGCGCGTTACGAACACAGTAAACTCGACAAACTGTCAAACTGTTAGTTTGATTTATGGCCGAACGGAGACGAAACTGAAAGATAGACGGAATTTCCGAGTCGAATTAAACTGTTTCCAATTGACGAAATACGACTTTTTCGCGACCGAATTAAACTTTATATCCCGCCGTCGGGGATAGTCACAAAGTCCAACTTGAAACCTTGATCTTAGACATTGCAACAGCGGTGGAATAATATTAATTTTTTCTCGATATGATTTGAAATTTTGACGAAATTTTGACTCAATTCACTCATGGGCATAAAAGGCAATAAACACCTGGCGATTAATACAACCTCGTATACATTACAAAGTTAGTACAACCTCTGTACATGATTTGAGACACAACATGTTCTATCGAGGAAAACAATGTTGCTTGGAAATATATTGTATGTATATACATACATTTTTGGGAGCCACATTCGGTGATCAACATTTTGACTTTGGAATTAATTTTATTTTGCTAAAAAAGAAGAAAATTCAATTATTAATCCACTGTATATTCACCCCGATATTATCGACAAATTTTCGTTTCCCCCCCCCACCTTGAGGAACTCCTCGAGACCGAAATCAAATCTTATCAAATTGTTGATTACCGTAGGTTTGTGGTGTTTCTGTCTCCTCTCGCTGTGGATTGGCCTTTCGCTAGACCGGTTTCGGCCGCTCGCCATCTTCAGTAGTCACTTTGGATGTTTTTCAGGGGCGTCCTACTGCACCGCCACTGTCGTGTTTATATTTACTCGTCATATTCCAGAGTATTCTGCTGGAGGTATTTCAAACAAATTACATAAATAAATTACCGTAGATTTCGTGTGTTTCTGTCTACTCTCGGTGGTTTGGCCTTTCGCCAGACCGGTTTCGGCCGCTCGCCACCTTCAGTAGCGCTGTGTTGACCGATAATTCGACAAAAACAAAATTCACCCCAGCGGACCCAAATAAGACAAATAACACCACCCCCAAAAAACACAATAACAAGACACGTATATATAATAATAGTAGATCAACACAAGAAATCCAGTGTTCTTGATCGGATAATAAATTTATGACTAATATATGTTACTGAATTTTAATATTTTAATAACACAATAACAAGATATGTATATGTACAAGTGACAGTGACAGTGCAGTGAGGATGCCCCCTGAAAAACAGCTTCCAAAGTGCCGACAGTGACTGACACAGCGCTACTGAAGATGGCGAGCGGCCGAAACTCTTGTCTAGCAAAAGACCAAACCCCACCGATAGGAGACAGAAACACCACCAAGCTACGGTATTCCAACCCCTCGCAGACCACAAAACAGGTGTATTGAAATTGTTGATTAATTTTGGCTTCACCTAATGTATGGATCTGGCGTCCGTAATGTACTATATTGGCATGTGATATATTCCGTAATAAATGTCGCTCATTTATGAAAATCACGTTGAATTGTAACCGTTTTCTGTGGACCGTATTACTGTATCGTAAATAGTAGCATTACCATTTTCCCTGTACACTTAATTTGGAATAGAATTGTTTTTGACTCTATTTTCTCGTAGTACTGTTGATGGGGTGGGGCTGGGGCGTTGTCGCTTTCTCCAAAGTGTTTAGGTGTGCGTGTGAGAGCGATAAATAAGCCTCAATATAGTGTCGACGCTTTTAAAAATTCCCTCGACGCTGGAGAGCCCAGGGCGGGGGTGGGTGTGTGGGAGTAAACCTCCAGCTCCAGCTCCAGCTCCAGCAACCCCTTCCCCTCGTATCTTCTATATTTTATGAGCATCCCCGCCCCGCCCCCCTCTCAACCCGGTCTCATCCCTTGTGGGTGCAGATAGTCCCTTAAATTCCGGGCGGGCGGATTCTCTGCCGGCGGCGGAAAACCGAAATTGAAAGGGCTGTTGATTTCCAGGGACGGGGTTTAATACGGCCGGAGCCGGGGGCGATGGTTGGGAGGGGGAGAAACCCTTAGGCTCTAACCCACTCTGCCGACTCTAAGGTGTTATTGGGGTGCCGAGAGCCCCCCCCCCACAGTAATTTATAGTGTACCTGTCGGGGGGGTAAAAATATGATAACCCGGTTTTAATATCGCCGGCAATTAGCCGGACCAAGAACCAAGTGAGGTTCTTGTTTGGGGGTAATCGAGGGGGTGGAAATATCATCATTTTTTGGCCCTAAGCTCGCCCTGTCTCGGCTTTTCGACGTCGTCAGTAGTAGAATGGCTACTCCATTTAATATAGACCGTGATATTCTCGGGACACATTAAAAAGGACATTTTCTGATAACTGATCCAAAGTGGTCCACGGAGACTGGAAAGGGGGTCGAGTTAGATCTAATCTTCACATTTTTTGTCGAATTTTCGGAATCAGAAAAAAATTGTTTAAAGTGGTCTATTAGAAAAAAAAGTTTGGGAACCTAGGGTCTAAATTAATGGTGGGGGCGGGGTCTAAATGCCTACCATAAATTTACAATTCTCGTTTGAAAAATCTAATATCAAAATCGGACACAAATAATTCGGTCACAAATTTTTATCAGGTCGGTTTTAACGAGTATTTATGAAATGTTTATTACATGCGCCAATTTATTATTCGTCGTGGGTACTAAAAAATGCACGACAAAAGGTGTGCTGCACACAGCCGAAGATGGGTAGAATCCGCAATTATTTAGTTGCCAACCCGATAGAATATATTTATTTTATTCAAAACCCGCTAATCCGTGAAATATTTACGCGTCTATATACACATCGGAGGTACTCGACTTTTATTTCCCATTGGCAAACGGATATTTTACACAATATAAGCGCATTTTACATTTTATTTACAGAAATCCTATTCTGTCAGGAAGAGGATTGGCTTCGGGTCAGCGGTATTGCGATGACTCGACGACATCGTCAATAATTAAAGCCCTCTTGGGGCGACAATTGAGAAAGTGAGATGGGCGTGAGTAGCCATTCTGTATGCATTAACAACAAGCCCAAGGAAGGCTTGAAATTAACTTAGAGATTGGCCGGGGGGGGGGGGTGGAGAAGAGAAGCCCCCGAAATTCGGTATGAATATGAATGTTGTCTATGTGCAAATATCCCACTTTGTGGAGAGAGAGGGAGAGGAGAGAGGAGAGGGAGAGAGGGAGAGGGAGAGGGAGAGAGAGAGGGAGAGGAGAGGGAGAGGGAGAGGGAGGGAGAGGGAGAGGGAGAGGGAGAGGGAGAGGGAGAGGGAGAGGAGAGGGAGAGGGAGAGGGAGAGGGAGAGGGAGAGCCCGCCGTGTCCCCGCGGTATCTAATAAGGGCGCATATATAACTGCATTCTACGATATTGCCCTTCAAAAATAACTGCTGCTATCTTCAATTTTTACCTTCAATCTTCCTCTCCTGTCTCGACAAATTTCGTTTCTCCGTCGAAATATTCATCAGCGACACTTTTCACCGTCGCGTCTACTGACGGTGGGAGAATATCTGTTTTGTGCCCTGCGAGGGGTTGGAATACCGCAGGTTCGCGGTGTTTCTGTCTCCTCTCGCTGGTTCGGTCTTTCGCCAGACCGGTTTTTCGGCCGCTCGCCATCTTCAGTAGCGGTTTTAGTCACTGTCGGAAGTTTTCTGGACACCCTCACTGACCGGTCTAGCGAAAGACCAAACCGGCGAGGGCGGACAGAAACACCACAAACGTACGGTAT
Organism: Lethocerus indicus; assembly: GCA_019843655.1. Taxonomy (NCBI): domain Eukaryota; kingdom Metazoa; phylum Arthropoda; class Insecta; order Hemiptera; family Belostomatidae; genus Lethocerus; species Lethocerus indicus. Next base: position 2,279,442 of record JACDQD010000007.1, on the reverse strand, counting down.
TCCAACCCCTCGCGGACCACAAAACGGGTATGTTAAATTAAAATATTACAATTCAATATCATATATTAGTCGTACATTTATTATCCGATCAAGAACACTGGATTTCTTGTGTTGATCTACTATTTTAGTGGGTAGAATATTTAGTACAAAACTGGAATAAATGAAAATTTTCAATATCACTGTTAATTTAATAAACTGTAAAAAATGGATAAACAGTGTTAAAAAAAAACTGTAGGTTTGTGGTGTTTCCGTCTCCTCTCGCTGGTTCGGTCTTTCGCCAGACCGGTTTTTCGGCCGCTCGCCATCTTCAGTAGCGCTGTGTTAGCCACCGTCGTCTTTGTAATTCCCCAATAACGCAATAACAAGATACGTATATACTAACGTATAGACAAAAATCGCTACTGAAGATGGCGAAGTGCCAAAAGTGACTACTGAAGATGGCGAGCGGCCGAAAAACCGGTCTAGCAAAAGACCAGACCACCACAGACAGAAACACCACAAACCTACGGTTTTCAACACTGTTTATTGATTTTTTTTCGTAGTGAAACTTCAAATCTGAAAATCGCAGCGAGGTCAACGACAGCCATTTCTAAAGTCGTTTCTTTTATTTATTTTTTGATTTTTTTTTTCAATTAAAAAAGAGGCGCCGTTATAAACCAAATCCGGCCGAGACTGAATATTCCATATTAAAACGTACCGTCAAAGCTAATGCAAATTATGCCTTAATTGTAAACTGGCTAAAGTTAATCAAATTGGCCGTTCCAGTTTTATTGGGGCAGAAATAAACAGCGCCCGAATGAAAATTCGTTAAAACCTGTTTTAAAACTACTAATTTTTATTCATTTAAAACTCGAATACACGGCCCGAATAAAAGCCGTATAGAGTTATATGGAGACCGTTTTTAAATTCACATTTGCTTTTTGTTGAATAAAAACCTTCGGCTTAATCCGCAATCGCGATATCCCCGACTGGCCCGTCCTAGATGGAACTGTGGCAATTGTATATTCTTTAAATTTGCAACGTTTATAGCGGATCTATACACGATATTGGAGGCCAATATCAGGTACTAATATCAGTGCCAGTTATTGATTGGTGGCGTCCAATCAACCGGTTGTAGAACACGGCGTTTCCGACTCGATTGTAAAGTTATTAATTTAGTAATCAGTTAGTCTGCCCTATTGATCTTGAATCTAGATCGGTTTTAGGTTTTCGCCACTGTCGGTATTATAATTATATAGTATTATATAGAAAACATCCATAATCTCTACACTTTGTGTCTGAAATTATGTCTGCTTTCATCACGTTTATGGCTTCTTATTGATATTTTGAATTTTGGTTTTTTTCTACTCGTCTTCAGTGAGACCGATTTACGTCTCTAACTGTCGTCAGTAGCATTGCGATACAGTCGGGGGTGTTGTTAAGCGACAGTCCGCATATATCCCATCCACTGGATGAATAATTTCTAATAATTTATCCCATCGCAATTTAAAAATCTCCTGGATAATTAATCCAGGCGGGATTCCCGGGATAATTCGCTCTCTACCGGCGCCATTTTTTTTCATAAAGAGACGCGGGGCGGGGGGGGGGGGGCGTCTCCCGCCGCGACGGCGAAGGAAAAAGAAAAGCCCGAAACCGAGATAATAATCCCGGATTTCCGGGGGGAAAAATTATCCGTCCCGTTTATTCCCTTTTGTTATTCGAAATATAAAGGGATGAAATATAATCATCGGCAGTCGGAACTTTCATTTTTCACGAATCCCTCGCCCGTATTCATCGTGAATGTATTACAGAATTGAGTATTGTCTGGGGGTGGGGGACCAATCAATTATCCGGTTAGTTGATTAACAATCGCGGTCGGAAAAATCAACCATCAATCACAGATTTGATTGATTCATTCTGGCATTTATCTGTGTCGAAAAAAAAACCGGGCCATCCAGTGAATTAGGCACGACTTGAGTCAAATATTCTGATCTTTGGATTGAGACAACTTAAAAATTTAGTCACTTATCAAGCAATTTGATAATCAATTATATCGCAGGTTTGTGTACATTTCCTAAATAGATGATCTCCCACCGTTATTTTAGAATATCAGTGGTTTGCGAGGGGTTGGAATTAACGTAGATCTCGCCGGTTCGGTCTTCCGCCAGACCGGTTTCGGCCGCTCGCCATCTTCAGTAGCGCCGTGTCGGTCACTTTTGGCACACGGGCATCCTTGCCCTACGAATCGGCGGGGATTTTCAGTCAATCGGCCAAAGCCTTGGTCGAATTTGTCGGTCAACACCGCGCTACTGAAGACGGCGAGCGGCCGACACCGGTCCGGCGAAAGGGCGAACCGGCGAGAGGAGACAGTAACATCACGAAATCTACGGTAATTCATTTATGTAATTTGTTTGAGGCTCCAAAAGGGTGCTGAAAAGACCAAGAATAATAATTGATTTCAAGTCAAGTAAGAAAATAAAAATACCTCAGCAGAATACTCCGTAATATAAGGGCTCGTTGAAAATATAGTTTCGTGATTTTGTTAATGTGCTGTATGCGGAATTAAAATTTCCGTAAATTCAATTAGGCTTCTATTAGGCGAAGTGGAAACGAAAAACCTTGATTTATAATTTTTATTGGAAAAAAAAAATTATAAATTAATGGATAATTTAATAAATTGCCGCGTAACAAAGTTTTATTTCAATTTAACTATTACTTATACGGACACCACAAGATGGGTTATTTCACTGTATAAATTCTAAATGTATACGTATAACATGTTAATATACTTCACCTTCGATAATGAGAAATTGTGTTGCTTAATAAGGGCCGTTAATCGGCGTACATCCCGCGGAGCAGTAAAAGCCTGTAATGAGGAAAGTTCGCGAAAAGCTTTTCCGGGAAAATTCCGGCGGCGGCGGCGGCGGCCCCGACATTATTCAACATTGACGCCCCCCCATCTTCTCGAAAGCGCTCGCTAATCAGCCCCAACCTGTACAAACAACCCGCATATTACTTGGTCTTATAACACCCGGCGAAGGCATTATACAACCCCCCTATCTATGACTGTGGGTTCAATAAAAAATGGGTATTCCGAGAAAATAAAATCGTAATTTTCCGGCGGTAAAAACGCCGGAGGCAGGGATGCTTCCTTCCTACCCCCCACCCGGGGCGAAATCGGTTTCCGAAACGCCCCGAATTCTCTGTTTTATCGTCGGAAAGTCGTGGATGGGGTTGGTGGGAACCGACGAACCTGCCGGGAAGGCCTGGGACATAACAGTCTGGCTGGCAGAGTGGTCTCGTGCCAGACAATAAAAAAGACCGTTTATTAAACCGTCAATTCTCGGATCGGCCTGTGTTTATTATGTGCCGGGAAAAAAATTGTCTGTACGGAATATACCGGCCGCCTATACACGGATCTCGCCTGCCGGAGATAACCATTCCTTTAGTTTTCAAATCATAACAACAGTTTTATAAAATCCCAGTTCCCTCCCTAATAAATGGGCACCGCCCTTATACGATGTCTGTTCAGCCTTTCAGTTAATCTGTGAAGTTGGAGCTTAGCGAGATCGCAGAAAATGAATTTTTGAACCGCTTCGAGGAATGGGGAAAAAACTTTGGCACAAGTGTACAATATCTGGTGGGAGATTACTTTGAAGGGTACAAAATGGATATTCGTAAATAAATAAATAATTTTTGAAAAAACCCAAAATTCGCCTCGTATCAACCCATAAAGAATCGTGTAGAATAGTGGTCCAAAAATTGTTGCCGTTGAAAACCCTTACAGTACAGGATTTACAAGAATTGGAAATGGGTTATCGCCCATAAATCAATACCAATTACGGGCATTTTCATACCCATAAATGTACAGAAAAGTTGGACTAAATTTTTTCGTTTTTTAAATGTTTTTCTGAGAGAGACAGCGGGGGTGACTCCACGGGAGGGTGAAAGCGGTCCACCGCCGTTTTAATACCCCGAAGGTATAGGGGAGAAAAATATTTAGAGATGAAATTTAAAAAAAAAGAAAAGAACTATTGCACTCCTTTCTGCAGAATACAAAGCTGCCCCCCCCGCCCCCACAAAACCAAAGTTCCGGAACACCCGATGTCGAATCACCGAAGTGTGAACGGCCCCGGGGAAAAGAGGATCTGGAAACAGTGTATAAAGAAGGGGTTGGAAAATATAAAATAATCCCCAATCAATAGAAGTTGGAAAGATGTTATAGAATTAGTCTCACTCCGCTATGTGCGAGCTGTTGGTTGAACAGAAAATAGAAATTATTTAAAAATTTGTAATAAAACGATTTCGGTGTCGGGGCCCCCTGTAGAGCAATGTTGGAGTTCAAAAAGCAGCGGAAAGTTCAGACGGGGGAGGGCGACCCCTCGCACGGTCATCTTGTACACTATTGGAAGTCACAAAGTAATATCAGACGAACCAATATAAATGTAAATTCGGTGCGGGGGTTGACCTGGGGGGGGCGCTGTACTAGGTTCACCTCTCTGGGTCACAAATTAATGCGAACCAACCTTCAAAAGATCACCCCCCTCGCCGTTTTTTTTTTTTTACCTCGCCAAAGGTACATCGAATCATGACACGGGAAAGGCGGACGCGTATCCGCATATTATAATTTACACGACTCTCAAAACTCTAAATTTGAAACCGAAATACTACTGATCGCCGTGAGACTACGAAACCGGACTTACTTAAGATAGAAAAAAACCGATTTGTTATTTACGCCTTGTCCAGAGTTCTACCCCCCACCCCCGATGACGGATATTAAATTTCAAAATATTTTTGAATATTTGCCGCGTTCTTCTCGAAGCGAACGAGATCTGAATACGAATAGCCGGATGTTGTAATTCGTGGTGTGGAATATGAAATTTTCACGGAATATTCGTTAGAATACGGTTTCCGGTTCAATGATGGCTATGGAAACGCCAAGGAGAGAAGCTGAAGGAAGAGAAATTCTTGAAAAAGTCTTCCAATTAACCCGTTAAGTGCCAAATTTTTTTTTCTGAAAATTTAGCATAAAATTTACTTATTACGATGCACTATTATCACAAATAGTACCTCCGAATATGTTTTTAACAAACGGTTTGTCAAATATTATGTTTTTAAATCGAGTCCCATTCTGGGATTCAGAGTTGAACCGACACGTGAGACCGATCATCTTTTATTTCGAATAAAAATAGTTAAATGTATTTTAACTACGTTAACTAGTTATTTATAGTGTGAAATTACTGAAAGTGATAAAAAAAAAACTACTTCCTGTAAACAGATTTCGTATCGGAAAAAATTAAAAAAATTAACCGATCCCCATTTTGGGGCCTATCCAATATCCCCGATTCCGATATTAACTGGAAACTCCTGGAAATATATAGAAAGATTAATCGACATATGATGAACATTGCTCGTGGTTCGTGGTTCCGAAACTTCGATTCCGGCCAAGAGTATCAAGCCAAGAAAGAAGCGGAGTCTTCTGAAACTTTTCACTCGAAGATGAAAAGATAAGAGGATCAAGAAGGTTTCGAGGCACCGCAAAGGTTTCGAATCTTTTCACCGACAAATTTACGAGTGCTTATTCGAATTTATGCTGTAATTATCCTGTTGACACAAGCTACCGAGTCAATAAACGAAATATTGACTCGTATTCGTATCTGTTTCGAGGGGGTTTTTATTGTCCCGGCTATTTACTGCCGTTTTACGGGTCGTAATCCAGACTGTAAATCTTATTATCTGGGCTTAACAGACACACACACACACACACACACGCACACGCACGTGTCCCAAAATTAACGCAAGATTTGAATTTGGTTCGTCAGTTCTATGTCAATCTTCATGTGAGATCTTCAGTGAGTATACGCTGTAGAGAGCTGCTTGAAATTTGCAATTCTTGTCTTGAATTGATGTTACTGGACTTTCACAAACACTCTCACTGCTTCGATAGTGATATTTGATCCAGTCTACCTGAATTTTTCAATTAAAGTTAAAATTCCGACCATATTTTGTACGAAATTTTCCAACTGTGGCTTCCGAACATGTCATTAACTTTGAAATATTGTTCAACAGTGAAAACACGTTGTTCTATCGTGTAACGCTCCACATTTCTACTGACCCTGAACTATCGGTTGTAAAATGGTTTTTTTTTTTTAATAAGGTTGCTAACTTTACTGCAAGAACGGCGGGAAATTCAAATATCTTGCGTTAATTTTGGGATTTTTCTCAGCCCCCTTTTAGAAATATATATTTCACACATCGCCTCCCTGCGGCATATTGACATTGGCAAGAACGCATTGTTGTTCCTCGATGCATTTGTCGTGCTGGAAAATGGCAATTTTAAGTTAGCCGGGCGCTAGCGAAAAATCGCCAAATAACGTAGAATTCATTAATTCCTGAATTCTTGCGGAGACGTGGAGTAAACGATTCATTTGGGCGAATTTTCGAGGACATCACCTTATTCTGGACAAATCGATTATTATAAGCATTCTTATGGAAAATTGCCCCAAGAAGACAGCCGTAAGGGGTTGGGGGTGAGGAAATGCGGCCCCGATTCCGTATTTGGGGTAAGTTGGGCAAGTTATTTGTGCAGAATTGGCAGAGAAACCACAACCGTACAACAATCGCCGAATGAACGGCGGCCCAATTGTTGCCGAATTCGGTTGATTTTAGGGCGGTCAGGGGCCCGGATTTGGCCTAATTATTGGCCAAGATCAAGGGGGAAGGCGGCACTAATTGGATACGGAAACCGTTGTTCGACCGCGGCCCATAGTCCACGGAGCCGACCACACATATGCACCCCCCTTAGGCCACCCCTTGCCACCCCTTACCACCCCTTACCGCACCCCTGCCTTAATTACTGTCAATCCGCACACCTGCACCTGACAGCTAACCAACCCCAACCACCTCAGGTTGGTTAACCTGGGACAATCCAGAATTTCGGGATGGATTTTGCGTCCCACGCCGGTGTTCACGAGCTGGAGAAAAATATTTCTGTAGGTTTCGTGATGTTTCTGTCTCCTCTCGTTGGGGTTTGGTCTTTTGCTAGACCGGTTTCGGCCGCTCGGCTAATCTTCAGTAGCGCTGTGTTAGTCACTGTCAGCACTTTGGATGTTTTTCAGGGGGCATCCTCACTGTGCACTGTCACTTTCACACGTATCAACACTACAGTACAAGTGCTAACAGTGACAGTGACAAAAAACATCCAAAGTGCTGACAGTGACTGACACAGGGCGCTACTGAAGACGGCGAGCGGCCGACAAACCGGTCTAGCAAAAGACCTAACAGCAGCGAGAGGAGACAGAAACATCGCGAACCTAACAGTATTCCAACCCCTCGCAGACCACAAAACAGGTATATTAAATCACTTGTTTAACCGTTTTCTAAGTGTGAGTCAGATTGTCGGAAGGGGATGGTGTGGTGGTGGTTGGGCGGGTGTGACACTTTGGAAAACGGATTAACAAAATCCGAAGACAAACATAACCTCCCCAATAACAATAACAGAACACATATATATAAACGACTGACAAACACTACAGTACATGTGAAAGTGACAGTGGGCAGTGAGGATGCCCCAAAAACAGCTTCCAAAGTGCTGACAGTGACTGACACAGGGCGCTACTGAAGATGGCGAGCGGCCGACAAACCGGTCTAGCAAAAGACCTAACAGCAGCGAGAGGAGACAGAAACATCGCGAACCTAACAGTATTCCAACCCCTCGCAGACCACAAAACAGGTATATTAAAAAAATATTTCTATCCGGATGATCAATGAAAACAGGGTGCGAAACAAAGATTTACCACCAATGGCGTTGACGTAATTTAATGCCGTATACTTTCTTACACCGGCCGTGCTGTAGAATGGTATTAAATAGTACTACTCTTCGAATTAAATATTCGAAATAATTATTCGAGTCCGCCCGAAATTGGAAACCGACTGGCAGAATGTATAATAGACTGTATCCTGAATAATAATACACGTTGGTCGTTGGTGGGATTGGCCGGATATATATATATATATATATATATATATATATATATATATATATATATATATATATATATATCACCGACACTACCGCCGTCCCTGTCGGCATAATGTGTTTTTTATTGCCCTCCATGAATAGAGGAAAAGGCCGGGCATTAATGAAGTAACCGGCCGTTATTTATATTCATCCGACATTACCATCGTATTTAAACATTTTAAAGGTGTTGATCGTCGGACTTTTTTCTCTGGACGCAGTTTTTTTTTTTTTTGCAATTAATGTTTAACGTTTTTGCTATAAATCTATACCGTACGGAGAACACAAGCTTTGTGTCGATATATCGGAGTAAACAGGATTGTATAGGGTGTCTCAAAATTACTGCGGCTGTCAAACTTTCATTATTTCTTAAATATTGTTCAACAATTAAAACGCGTTGTTCCACCGTGTAACGCCCCATTTGTACCGACCCTAAACTATCGGCTTTCAAATGGTTTTTCAATAGGATTGCCAACTTTACTGCAAGAATTGGGGCAAATTCAAATCTAGCGTTAATTTTATGACACCCTATATAATTGTACGGAGGGTTGGATATAAAGAATTTCGTGAAGTTTAACATTAACCTGTTTTGTGGTCTGCGAGGGGTTGTGGAATCTCGCCGGTTCGGTCTTTTGCTAGACCCCGGTTTCGGCCGCTCGCCATCTTCAGTAGCGCTGTGTTAGTCACACTGTCGTGTGAATAGCAATTCCCCCAATAACACTATAGCAAGATACGTATATATATATATATATATATATATATATATATATATATATACAACTGACAAACACTACAGTACAAGTGACACAGTGACAGTGCAGTGCCGACAGTGACTAACAACACAGCGCTACTGAAGACGGCGAGCGGCCGACAAACCGGTCTAGCGAAAGACCAAACCGGCGACAGAGAGGAGACAGAAACACCGCAAACCTATAAAAATATGTTCTTTCTATAAATTCATGAAGTGTATCAGTGAAACGAAAGTGGAATTGGGGTATATCGACATTTAAGCGTTAACAGGTTTTTTTTCCACAACGCCATAAAACGAAGAGGTACTTCCTAAATAATGTAATGCAATAATAACGTAAATATATTTTAGGAATAGAGTAAATAAAATATGTATAAAATAAGTCGAACGCGACCTCGGACGGCGCTGAACTGTCGGGGGCGCATTCCGGCAATACACGGAAGTGTTGCGGGACTGCATCCACCGCGCCGTCAACACCATATCCGTTAACCGCACGTGTTATATAATTATAACACGTCCTATCCTATATAAGATTCAGTTCATTACAGGTCATATCAGATTGTATTATTCTATAGGGTGTCACAAAATTAAAGCAAGATTTGAATCGAACTGTGGCCGTCAAACTTTCATTATTTTTTAAATATTCTTCAACAACGAAAACGCGTTGTTCTATCGTGTAACGCCCCCGTTCGTACTGACCATAAACTGACGGCTGTCAACTGGTTTTTTTCAATAGGGTAAAGTTGGCTTTACCGCAAGAACGGCGGCGAATACAAATCCAACTTGTGGCTGAATAGTTTCCAACTACTTAAAATTATTTTGTCTATTTTTTAAAATTACTGTGTCAAATTGCTTGGTGCTTCGTCGACTTCCTGTAGGCCTACATTCGATGCGCGTCCCTTCCATTCCTTGCCAGGTAATCTCGATTAACTCCGGCGGAGTGGTTTTTTCTCGGCTTTCGCCCAACCCGGGGTATACACTTTGAGGGGTTCAAAACCGGTTACCGTTTACCGATTTCGGGATTCGGGGGAAAATTACCCCCCGGGGGGAAAACGTCGAGTCGTCGCGGCCGGCCGTCGTCCAATTCTCGTCTCTTCCAAATATTTAATCCGTTTTGAACAAAAAAAAAAAAATGTAATATTCCTTTTGTTCGCGGATTGAAATATAGCCATTTTTTTGTTGTTGTTGTGTTGGCTTCCTATTAAAGCTTATCTCGCATTACGTGACGCCTTTCGTATTTATCTCAATAACCATTCGTCAAATCGAAGCGAGAAAAAAAAAAAAATAGAAGAGAAAACGAAACAAAATTTCCAACTTGCACAAACACAATCAAATAGAAATAACGAATATTATTCATTCCAACTTTTTTTTTTTTTTTTTTGCTGTGTGTCCCGGGTTCTAAAAAATTACCTGATAAGCGGTGAAATAACCGTTTGTATTAGTGCCAAGAGCGACGTCTAATCTGGGTTTCGGGGTGTGGAGGGTGGAGGGAGGTGGAGGAAAAAAAAATGATTTAATAGAATGTACTAGACCCGAGGGGAAAGTTTTAAAATTAATTGCGAATATTCCCCGTTCTCTTTTCCATCCCTTTTTTCGGCCTTTCGTCTGTGCGAAATAAAAAAAAAAAAAATACCAATAATCTGAACTTGTATTAGGTCCCTTACTTGAGACGAAGTAGGCGTTAAACGAGTTAATAATAACATATGCGGGACAAAAGCGGCGAAAATTGATTAAAATTTGAAGAAACTGGAGGAAATAAATTTCGAAACAGTATACAGAACAGTGTAGAGATACAAAAGGAATAGTGTATTCAGCACGAAAAATGTATTCATTTCTATCATTACTTACACTCTAAGTAGGTCCCCCTTGCAATCGCATTAACGAATGTTATCCAGAGAAAATACAGCTTCATAAGTTTGAACTCATAAATTCTTACGATAAATTAACAGTGATATTGAAAATTTTCATTTATTTCAGTTTTGCACTAAATATTCTAATCACTGAAAAATAGTAGATCAACACAAGAAATCCAGTGTTGTAGATCGGATAATAAATTTATGACTGTCCAATATATGATGACCGAATTGTAACATTTTAATTTAACATAACCGTTTTGTGGTCCGCGGGGGTTGGAATAGTGCCCCAAAAGTGACTGGCACGGCGCTACTGAAGACGGCGAGCGGCCGAAACCGGTCTAGCGAAATTCCGAACCGGCGAGAGGAGACGGAAATACCACAAACTTATCGTACGTAACGTTTTAAGTTAAAACGCCTCCTACAATCTAGCTTTGAACTGAAAGTAGTAAAAACTAATAGAAACTGACTTCCCCTGATGTAGGGAGGGCCCTTATCGAGAGTAAAAATTCGACGAATACCGGCCTGTTTTTTAATGAAATAAATAAATAGGGTCGGAATCGAGGCTGACTTAGCCCCCCGAAGGGCCTATCTTGAAGGCATCTCAAGCCCTCTCCTCTAACCATTTTACGACCCCTAAATTCTTGGCCAAGACACTTTCTCCAACAATTTTTTCCCCGTGCGGCCTCCTTTTATATATCTATATATATATTCAACAATATTATCAAAGTCGTTGTTAATATAACAAGCCGCCGCGAGTTCGGTTGTTCGCCAGATGTATATATATATATATATATATATATATATATATATATATATATTCTCCGGCTGGAGAAATATAGATTTCAAATGTGTCACCTGTGTCATGTGTGTCGGGAAAATTGAAATATGACCGGCGGTTTCGATGTTTTATCGCGCCCTGTGTCTCGCCGCATTACCCACCGAATGGACGAGAGTGGAGTCGGAAAATTTGGAATAGAGTGGAAATTTTACTGTTTTTATTATGTCCCCCCCCCCCAAGTTATATTCCTGTAGCCGTCACTGAAACTAACTTTGTTCTCGACCACTGTACTGGACGGTAGAGGTTCAGAATTAACCCATTAAGTACCGTAGGCCCCAAATGGGGATCAGTTAATATTTTCTGATATGACATATTTTTTATTACTTTCAGTAATTTCACATTATAAATAGTACATCGTGTTAAAATACTTGTAGTTATGATTATTATTCAAAGCAAAAGATGATCGGTCTCAAAAAACAAAATATTTGACAAACTGGTTTTTAAAACATATTCAGATGTACTATTTGATAATAATGCATCGTAATAAGTGAATTTTATGCAAAATTTTCAGAAAAAAAAATTTGGTACTTATAACGGGTTAATAGTCAAAGTCGGTAGGCGTTCTTGAGATCAAAACTTAAGCTCGTGCTTATTCTGAAGAGAGAAGATGAACCGGCAAGAAATTTGCCTGCTGAAGACGGCGAGACGTAGAAATCAAAAAGGGGGGTCGTCGAAAGTTGATTTGAGTGAAGTTCAAGTATTTCAAGCTAAGTGGCAAAGTTTTAATGAATAGAGGCGAGAATAATTAGTGCCGTCTGACAGCTGTAATATTGTCGGTAATTATAATTATCGATAATCCGAGATTTCGTACTGAATTGAGAGGAATGTGGTGGCCATTCTTGAAACTGGCGACCGGTTCGTAAAATGGACGGGGGATGTACGGGGAATGCTATGTATGGTGGGATGAAAACCCTTCGTGTACCCGGAAACATCGGATTTCCCGGATCAAGGCCGCCCCCCCACCACCCCGAAAGCAACAGATAGAGAGATATGCAAGTATGTTCGGCGGTCTGGCGACGGGATGGAGGGTTGGTGGGTCGGGTGGGAGGGTGTTGGTGAGGGTGTGCGCAGTGGGGGTCGGCTTCGGGTGCCGGGGGATGCTGCGGGTCGGCAGTTAGCCGCCGACAGTGATCTCGGTCAGTGCCTCTCAGCCGGCGTCGCATCCCCCTTCGTCGCACATCCTCCCCTCCGACCCGACACAATATGTACCCGCCCCTCGTCGTCGCCGCGATATTCGGGTTAGCCGCGGCCGCCGCTCCGTTCGGAATTTAAGAAAACAAAATATACAATATACGAATAGCCGGACGACCTCCGACCGGCTGCTTGGAAGGGATACGGCCCGCTCCGAGGTTTGTATACACAAGAAGTGGAAAACGATAATTTTTTTTTTTTGGTGCCTCAGGAATACACATCCTAAAAACGGCTAAAACGACGATAAAACCGGTATGTTTTTATACAATACGTAAATTTTTTTTACGGTACGTTCGAAGAACCCGCCGACACATCCGCCGTGTCAGTCCTATTTATGTTGTCGAATTAGCCAATTTTCAATCGAAATTCCCCCCCACCCCGACGTCGAAAATTGCGCCGACGACACTTTCTGAAAACCGGACGAAAGGAAGAAAGCCGACGAACCGGAAACAACCGGTCAGTAACATTTCAGCGACACGAAGTGAAATGAAAGACCCCCGAGATAGCGAAATTTGCGATATAAATATGCGGGCTGAAAACTGAACCGTTGAGAATTACGAGCCAACGAGCGAAGATTGAAGTGACGCTTATAACGCATTGTGGGAACAGCCCCTTGTTTCATTTAAAAATCCCGCGAAATATGTTTATATCGGAAAAATTATATTAAAACTTAAACGTTAAAATATGCCATCAACCGCTTTACTCGAAAGCATATCGATGTGGTTCGGTTTGTGAATCAACTGAATCGGTAATTTATTACCCCTTCGCTTAGTCGTTTTATTAATCGCTATCACTTAATCAATTTCCTTAACAGCTCGGGTATTCGGTTAAATTTACCACCGTAAAGTGTTTTAAAACGCGAAATCGAATATTTTAAGGGAGTACAACAGTATAATGTATCTATCGCCCGATGGGCGTGTATGAAATATTTGAAATTCGGAATCGAATATTATATTGAATTTTTCGAAACACGATAAAAAGTTGTTGTCACAGAGATGTCAAAAGTGTCACTAAATCCGAATTAAAGTTTGAGTATATATATCGGAATATAACATTTGATGGTGCTTATAAAATCCGTTTTTTTTTTTTTTAAATATTCCTATTGCCCTATTTTATAAAGAAAAACACCAATATACGTGATGGAAATAATAGTTTCGAACCGTAATCAAACTAAGCGGGATGTGACAAGGGTCAGATACACTACTAACTCAGACACAGCGCTGTCATCAAAATATATATTCACAGGAATTTGACCGTCCCATCCCCTATTTCTTCGAAATATTTTAGCTTATTTACATTACCATATATAATTCTGTTCTAATGTTGTGTGAAATTAAGTGTCAATTGAACGGCCAGTGGCATTATTATAACGACCGAAATGAAGATTAGAAGTCAGAGGTGGAGTAAATTGGAGATCAGTCTTTATAGTAAAAAAAAAAATTCTGAAATTTGTGTAACAACATGCGTAATCGATAGAAAAGAAAATATTTTAGGATCGTAAGAGAAACGGCGAATATTTGGCGCCTCGGGGACCTTAAACTGATTTCAAAAAATTGCGACGGTTTCAGTAGGCCGAATTTCGAATGGGAATTCTAAAAATGTGCCCAAAAATTATCCGATTTTGTTCTTCTAAAAAAAGAATTTCTTCTTATCGCCGGCGCGATCTCTGGAATTGATCGATTCTAGATGGGTTCGTTTTCGAAAAGAATTTCTCCTTTTTCGGCCCACAAACAACAAATGCATTGGGCCCCCACCCATTCGATGGGGCTTTAAGGGCGAAACATGACACGCAAGCCCAACCGGTTAATCACCGCGACGATATCATTCATTCCGATTACAACCGGTAAAGGTATCTCCGCCATTTTACCGTATTTTATTGCACAAGATAGCCCATTATTATCCGGACGGGGTATATTAGGTTTCACCGGTTAATAAATGGCCGTATGAATGATCTTCAATTGGGCCCTACCGGTATTAAACCGGCAGTATATTTTTAGATGGGGGGCCCTTTCTTTAGGTCCCTACAACCGCCTGACGTCATACATTTTTTCTTGTCCAACAGAAGATACGGTTTTAAAAATTGTATTCATAAATAACGAAAACTGCTGCCCTACACTAGAGTCCCGTTGACCGAAGAGCTTAATTGTCTTCGTCGTGACGTAAAGTCGTAAGAAGCTCAAGTTGAGGACAGACTGATGTTTTAAGTTGACGAATTTCATTAACGGGGAAAGACTTACCGTTGGCGGCAGTAAGTCGGCGTTCTGAAACTGTTAAGCCAATTTTCTAATTGGGAGACTTTGCTTTGGGAAAAAATTCGAGGAAATAAGTTGAATCCCGGGTTAATGAATTGAAGCGTAACCTCATTCATGTACGTTATTGATTCGTCCGTCTGATTTGTTAAACCTTTCGGACGTTAACCGGCCCTATTTTCTCTATCTATTTGTCATTTAATACCGAGCAACATCACATATATCGGAGACAAAGATATTGCACCAACTTCAACTGAATTCGACTGAAGACAAATTTCATTATTTCCTACTTTTGAATCTAGATTTTTCTGTCCGATTCGTTAAACGTTTCGGACGTTAGCTGTCACTGTATTTTCCCCGAATACAGGATATTGGAGCTACTTCGTTGAACTTGAATTGTTTCACCTATCTACAAAATAAAAACCTATGATTGACAAGATAATTTGCTCGTATTTGGAGATTTTCCGGCTGTATTTTGTAATTGGAAAAATTAAAAAATACTTTTGAATCGAGACAATAATTGGGGGAAGAAGAGGGGGCTTAGGTTTTCCTAAGCCCAAAAATCTGTCGGCCCAAAGACGAATACAGAGGTCTTTGAGAGGGAGAGAGAGAGGGGGAGAGACAACGTTTTAATTTAAGTTCGAAGATTAATTAAGTTCTAGATTGATTCAAAACCGAACATCGGTCCCGAATTTCGGAGGGGCGGAAATAAGTCCCTTCCCTTTGTTTCGAGCCGTTGAACCGAGAAAACATAATCAACGGGAATCGATCAATCAAAAATATTATTGGCAACGTCCCAAAGGCGGAAATATTTTTCTTGGGCTATTAAACGGCCGCTTAGACGCCATTAGTTACGGCAGAGTAATTTTTCCGCTATATTTAATAACAGTCCCTAAATACAGCAGAAGGCAATAATAATTTTAGCAGGATGAATTTTCTAGGACGCGAACGATGAACGGGTGAATAGCAGTGTTTCTGGCCACGTTACGGTGTGGCGTGTTCATCGATATTATTTAGATTAGCAAAATTTTAATTGAACAAAATATTACAATATTTTTAACCCATTTTAGGTACCAAAAAAAATTTTTTTTCTGAAAATTTTGCATAAAATTTACTTATCACGAACTAATCTCGCCCCTTAGGGCACTACAGAGTTGAACCGACACATGAGACCAATCATCTTTTATTCTGAATAATAATTTAGTATTTATAATGTGAAATTACTGAAAGTAATACAAAAAAAAAAAAATTCCTGTAAACACATATGTCGTAACAGAAAAAATTAAAAAAATTAACTGATCCCCCATTTGGGACCTACGGTACTTAATGGGGTCAATTGGATGATTATGTTTATGTTAACGGTTTACAATTGCACATACTACTGAAAACCGTAAGGTAGGGCTGAAATCGTTTGATTGAAAGAGTCGAAAATTTATTGGAGAATGAAAACAGATTTGTATATTTCAATTTCCTAAGTACTGGGACGTACTGTATACCCTTCTACGAATATTTCATAGACACCTGAAATCGGTCTAAAATTTCACTAATCACTGGGCCAGCTACGACCCAAAATGTCGAGGGGGAGTTTTTGTAACGATTTTACAAATAGCGGACCGTAAATTGAAGACGTGATTAGGCCGAGTATTATTTTTATACATCGGATTGATGCAGATGCACTGCATATTATTAGCTCTTATAGGAAGGTGGGATCATTAAAATTTTTAAGGGAAAAAAGGTTAAATCTTGATGGAAATTTAATTTAAGAATGCCGGGGGGAAATTTGAGACAATTTCCCCCCCTGACCTCGGCCAAGCTTTTCCTCGCTAAGACATTACGGCCGTATAATAATACATCCGGCACTTTGGGGGGAACGAAGTATACACTGTTTTATTACTTAGCGGATAGAGAAATTTTTAGTTCCTGTCACTATTTGGACACAGTTAGCGTCTTCATTCGCGCGTCGAGTATTTTGAATTTTCTGCGTTTCTCTAATAATGAAGTCCGGTGGGGTAAAATCCTCCTCCGGAGTGTCATACCGGTTGGCTTCGTTATGCCCGAACTGGCGTCCGGGGTATACGTCTAGGCATTCTGATGTAGAATTCAGTATTAATTTACAAAATTTCAGTTCGCCCATCCCCATAACCGCGCTTCGGCAAATTGTGCATTAAACTTTAATGGAGACGACATCGGCCCCGATTGGATTTCGCGGATGTACGCACTTAGCCGAAAGTAGGGGCTCGTTCAAAATTAATAGAGGGATGGTGGGGGGGGGGCGCATTCATCGAACGGGCCCCGTCCCGGTGAAACCGTGAAATCGTGATCCTGTACACGATGATGATGATAACGACGGGCGAAGACATTTACCATTTAAACATTCCATGAATTGAACAGAATCCATGAAATTCCCCGCCGAAGCCCACGTCCGCCTATTCAGCGAAGCAATTACTGTACGCTGTCGATCAATAACAGGGTAAATGATACATGAACTGGGCGTGAATTGTATGCTGTGTGTACAAACGCGAACCGGCTGTAAAATTCATGCTGTAACTCGGGGGGCACAACGCGTACATCTGTTGTTGGATTTAGAGAAAAATTTTATTTTCTTCCAGCGACAGTGCCCATAAAAAACGATATAATGGGGTGTCCCAAAATCAACGCGAAATTTGAATTCGCCACCATTCTTGCAGTAAAGTCGTCAACCCTATTAAAAAAAAAAACTATTTGACAGCCGACAGTTCAGGATCAGTAGAAATGGGGTGCGTTACACGTGTTTTCGTTGTTGAAATATATTGAAAAAAAAATAATGAAAATTTGACGGCCACAGTTCGAAAATTTCGTACAGAATATGGTCGGAATAACTTCCAATTGAACTTTGTGAGCTTCTTGAAATTGTCAATTCTTGTCAACGGCGCCCAATTGATGTTCCTCGACTTTCACAAAAATTCTCACGTATTTTCGAACTGAGGCCGCCAAACTTTCATTATTTTTTCGTCAATTTCTGGACACCCTCTGACGATTAATGAAATACGGTAAAAAAAAATCATTGAAAAGGCCGAAATGATATTGTTATGCGTCCGCCGTAAAATAGCATTTGAGCCTGTGTCTATCGAGCCCTATATAACACGATTTAGCCCCACAAATCTATAATATATAATTGTCAAGAATTTAACTTGCATATGAATTATGTCCAATACTCTCGATACTGGCATTCCGTATACAGTAGCAGTGTAGTGACATAATTTTATAATTTAGAACAATTTTTTGCGATTCAACAGAGTGCCACGACGGTGGACTGACACAGCGCTACTGAAGATGGCGAGCGGCCGAAACCGCCCATCAAGCGAGATTGGACGGAAATACAAGAAATCTACAATTTTTAGTGATACTTCCTTCGCCGGAAACAAATCTCCGTCTGAATGACAGTTGTATTGTATTTTTATCGTCTACCGCTTACTACAATAAACTGCTATTCATTAGCCGATAGAACGGGTTTATTTCATAATCAACGCCGAATTTCAATCGGACAATTGTTGATTATTTCGGCGTGTTCCCCTGTTGACTTTTTTGTTGATCTGACGGCGTTTCAAAACCTTTGCGGTTTGCGGACTCTGATTTTCGGTCAATAATCAACGGGGACATTTTCACAATGGCCTTTGTCCTGTGAACCCCATGTGTCTGTCACCGTGTCTGTGTGTGTACGTACTTATACATCTGTACATATGTGTGTGTGTGCGAGGCGTCCGCCTGTTAATTACATGCGGGCAGCAAGTTCCAATCGCTCGTTTAATTGATGCCTTTCGTTTTAACAGAGCGGTAATGCAGCGGTCCATCCAATAAACCACGGGAAAAATATATTACCGCATTAACGGTTTATGAATCAAAAAGCTTGACAAAACGTCTAAATCCTTTTATTATCCCGTCAATAATCGATGATCCTGACGGATGGTCCTACCTTGGAATATTCGTATTGGACAAAAATTGCGAATGGAGACAGTTTTTTTTTATCCCTTGTACAATCAACTGTTACAGTTACAGTAGTAGTTCATAATATAGTAATTATATGTGGCTTTTCCGATCTTATGGCGGTTTTCTCTCCCGTAACGTGTCCTAAGTTGGGCCGAATTCGATAAGAGGCGATATTCAGACCGGTCGAAATTAATATATTTACGTGACGTGGCAATAAAGTGTTGACTGTGTCATATCGCTTTTTTAATTTTATTACACATCCGCCCGAACATCTTTTTCGTGTTACTGTCGCGTCTATGAAATTCGCGACGAGGTTTTCGCCGAAGAATTGCCACAATTCGTAGATCTGGGTTATTGAATATCAGATTAAGTTTCTCCATTTTACGAAAAAGAAGTATTTGATTTCCGATCTTATCCGTGTAATTTCCGCTGTTTTCCCAAGCAAGGGTCAGATTTATTTTTGACCCTTTCCCTCCGCTTCCTCCCAACCCCCAACCCCCGCCCCTCTTGTCTTTTCCCGACCAACACCGAAACGAAAATATATTACGTATATAATAAATATGTACCCCGCTATATCTTACAAATAATTTCGGTTTATATTGGTATCTTGGAGCCGCCAGAAAGACGGAGAGTATCGGGCACGATATTACTTTTAAGAAACCTTTTTTTGTCTATTATTTATTCTAAGCCGCGATCACAATTTTCAAATTTCCAGAGACATAAGAATGTAAGTAGCAACGAATCTTGGTAATAATGTAAACGGCGAAGTTCCGTTGAAGGGACGAAGCGTGTTGAACGGAAACCACTTCGTTCCCTAACAATTGGTTCCAGATCAAAAAAAATATATATATATAAAAACACAACGCAGGTATAAGTCCGCTCCAACAACGGATTTGACCGTCGTTCAATTCAGTCCCAGGGCGTTCCAAAATTGACGCGAGATTTGAATTAAATAAAAAATCGAATCGTAAAGCGGACAGGATAGGGGTCATGTATGGAACAATGCATCGGTCAAATTGCATCCAAGGACTCTTTTTGTCGAAATTTTCCGCGACCAATTTGCATAAATGTGGCTGAATTTCGTGAATGCGGCGTTGAAACGTCTCGTGCTGTTTCACGTGGGGTATGTGTTTGGCACCGTCTCGTTGAAAACGCATCACAATATCATTCGGTTTTAGACGGAAAGAACTGTGCGTTATCTCGTGTCCACGATATCCGGTACTGTAAACATTGTAAATATTGTTCAACAAACACGTTGTTCTATCGTGTAACGCCCCATTTGTACTGAACCCTAAACTATCGGCTGTCAAATGGTTTTTTTTTGACCAAGAATTGTGGCCGATTCAAATCTTGCGTCAATTTTGGGACGCCATTTGGTAACGCTATTTCAAAGTGGGTGCAGCGCGATAAAAAAATATTACTGTAATTAGTGTAATGATCAATCTTCTGTCGAACCAATAACGGAGTATCTTCGGTTAATTTTATACCAATTTTTTTTTAAATCTATAAATCGCAATCACATACATCGATATGTTGATATTGGTCCCTAGGGCGAGGGGGTTGTACCAGTGGAAATATTCGGTCGGAAACATTTCGAATTAACCACCGGTCGGTTTCAACCCCTGTTTTGAAAATATCCACTGTCGGCTACGAACGACCCGTAGCATTGAGCCAACAGGACATAATTAATGATCCTCATATTGGAGATGTTTCAACTATTTAATGTGGCTGTCGAAGTTTTTTTTTTTTAACTTTATTTACTGTACAATATGTGCCAGTTGTGGGTAGAATTGCGGCCTGTTTGGATTAGTTTCACTCGATAAAGAGGGCCGTCCAGTGATGGCCTCTAGTCTGCGGGCCGGTGGCGTTTAAGCCGATAATGGACGGGGCAGAAGAGGAAAGGGACTGGACAGGAGTGGATTTGGACGTGGAGAGAGGCGGGAATGGAATTTGAGGATGCGGGATTTTGCGACTTCGTCCACTGTCGGGGTATGTTGAGAGGTCATTATGGATTGTTCGGTCAGAAACATACCCAGCATTAAGGATGGTACGAAGGACTTTCGACTACTGGATTTCCCCATAGTTCTATTCCGTATATCCGTGTATCAGTTTCAGTACAGCTTTGTATTATTGTCAGTTTTGATGCCCTTTTCAACAGTCTGCTATTTAAATTTCCCCGTAATGAAAGTATTGTGGGTTGCTGCAGAAATAGTGCGGGATGTTGTTACCTGTTCTTGATTTTTACACACGGATAAGGGAATAAACATCTCTTATCGTATAATCGCTAATGAATCTTTTCTCATCATCTTTCCTTCAATATTATCGATTTCGAAAATTCACTTTAGTCTAAATTCATGCCCTTAAGGTTGGATAGAGACGACAGTCTAATAGAAGAGAATTGTTTTCCTCTTAATAACAGTGAACGTTGTCGAATCCGTTTTAAAGATGGCCAATCTGACCGACCGATAACAGGACTAGGAGTTATTAATAACCGGGATTTGGGGATATCGGGATAGTGTCTCGGTGAACGCGTGAATTATTGGGGTTTCGACGATCCCATTGTCGGTCCCATGGCGGGCCCATTGTCCAAATCCCGTTTCCCATTCAACTTCCCTCTCAGTCTGTCAACCTGTATCGCATGACGGGGCGCAACGGGGTTCGGCCGCCACCGGTCAGGAGATTACCACGAGACAACTCCCGGGGCCCTGAAGACCGCGTGCATTTAACGCGTTCCCTCAGGGTTTCTTCGATCGAATTTCACGCCCTTTTTCTAAGCCTCGTTTACGACAGAACACGGAACGGATTTCGATCGGAATCCGACCGGGATTCGAACCCCCGGCTTCCTCACCGCTTCAGACATTTATTTTGTGTACATCGTTCGCAATGTTAGGATACAGGGATATTTCTTTAGCTACAAATGATACATCGATAAATATTACTGCATACTGTTGGTCCGTGATGTTTCTGTCTCCTCTCGCCGGTCTGGTCTTTCGCCAGACCGGGGTTTCGGCCGCTCGCCATCTTCAGTAGCGCTGTGTGTTAGTCACCGTCAGCACTCTGGATGTTTTTTTGTCACTGTCACTGTTAGCACTTGTACTCTAGTGTTGATACGTGTGAAAGTGACAGTGGACAGTGGAGGATGCCCCCTGAAAAACATCCAAAGTGCTGACAGTGACTAACACACAGCGCTACCGAAGATGGCGAGCGGCAAACCCCGGTCTAGCAAAAGACCAAACAGCGGCGAGAGGAGACAGAAACATCACGAACCTACAGTATTCCAACCCCTCGCAGACCACAAAACAGGTATATCAAATTACTACATATATATATACTTAAATATTATGGTACATCGTTCGTGAATATTTAACAATATTGTTGTGATAATCGTGAAAATATACAGTAAAAACCCGAGAACTTAAGCTCACACATTCACTGGCGCACTTTGCACTGCACTTTGCACTTGCCACTGGGGTTCACTGCACAATTTTTTAATTGGGAAAGTTACAATAAACTTCAAATCAAAGGCATTTGGAACTGAAAAATAGATAGAGATTTTTTACTCTAATTAAAAACAGTGCGCCATTCCCCCCTTGACCGACACAGTGCGCCTCTAACTAAGACGAATTTACGAATTAAATTTTATCACAAATTTCCACTTTGTCTTTTATCAATTTTCCGAACCATTGTTTTCGGATCGCTCCACGAATTTATTCCCGTTTCGTTGAGTGTTCAGTTCGAGAGTTTTCGCCGGGATTGTTGTAATACGGATTGAAAGCGAGCTGGTTTCTAGAATTGTCGAATAGGGCGAATTTCTGATGGGGGGGGGATGAAAGCGAATAATTGAAAATTCAACAGGGGGAGGTGGCTCGGTAACAAATTTAAGTCGTAGTTTCAACAACACTTGTTTGCGTTGCGCGCTTTAATCGCCACCATCCACTTACTGATTTTGTTGGCCAGGGTGAGGGGAAAAAAAAGCCTAATTTTCCCCACCCCACCCCAAACTATCGTCGTAAAGTCTATGCAGATTCGAGAGTCGCATTTTAATAGTGGGGGCGAGATAGTGGCCGGGTGTTTGGGCTTATGCGGTCGGAGAACTAATAAAAAAAGTTGGAGCTTGGATGGCCGAGTCAACACGGAGAGAGCGAGAGGGATGATGGTAATATTTCATGGAATATTCCGAATATGGCCACCAATTTTACGTGACGGAGAGGGGGCGGCGGCGAGGGGTCGTTACCGGCAGGAGCCATTAAACGGCTATTAGTTCGAATGGAAATTCGCAGTTATTATGACCTCGGAGGAAGAAACTTTCAATTGCTGCAACTAAGATCCGATGCACAGGAATGATGGAAATGAGGCTGCATTTTCAACTCGACAAAGTCTTTTTTGATATTAATTATTCGAAAGAACGTTTTCGACCTAGTGTTATTCACACCTTTGTATCCATGTACACGTATTATTTACTTCCCTCAAGGTGTCACTGAACTCTAAGGGACAAGTTCAGACTTACTCTTACGTGAAAATTCATATTGAAATTGAATCTATTTTATGTTAATTTCGTTCTTGAATTGAGTATTTTTTTTTATCTCTTTGCTTATACATCTTTCTATAGTGGCGAGTGCTTTAGTCGAGAGTTCGGAACTAACTTATTCCGGAATTTACCCTTCTGTCGCTGTTTACAATAGCATAAACCTGTCTGACCAATGAAGGAATGGGGGATGAAGGGGGGGGGGAAGGAGGGTAGGTCCAAGGGGAAGATTGGGAGAACCGGGTTTGTCTGGAGACTGGGGAACAATGTGGCCGAATTGGGGGGTGGGGGGTGGTATCTTCCCCTTTCTTTAGAACAAGTCGCAATCTGATTTGCTTCCGATTTACTTTTTTAGGTTTTGCGCCGGGACAAAAGAATTCCGGTCCGTGGCACACGTAAAGCCCTATTCCCGAATTTATCGCCTCTGACATTTTTCGAGTCAAAATGTTTTTTTTTTCTTTTTTTTTTCAAAAACGGCTCTGAGAGTACCGCAGGTCTGTGGTCTTTCTGTCTCTCCTCTCGCTCGTCTGGTCTTTTGCTGGGCCGGTTTTTCGGCCGCTCGCCATCTTCAGTAGCGGCCCCGTTAGTCACTGTTGCCACTTTGGATTTTTCTCACTGACAGTACAAGTGACAGTGACAGTGACAGTGCACAGTGCACAGTGAGGACAGTGCCCCTGAAGAACATCCAAAGTGCGGACAGTGACTGACACTCAGCGCTACTGAAGATGGCGAGCGGCCGAAAACCGGTCTAGCGAAAGACCAAACCACGGCAGGAGAACCACAAACCTACGGTATTCCAACCCTTTGCAGACCACAACCATATATATATATATATATATATATATATATATATCAATTCTCTATTTCTTTGTATACTATTGTATTCTTTTGTCGTTTTCTTCAAATTTAACTCCTCCTATATAAAATTGTTGAGCTTTCTCGACCGTTATTTCAATTGTAACACGGTGCGTGCGGCCGCCGTAAAGTTCAGTTTAATGTCTCGGTCGGGAAGGGTTGGGACAGGAAATTGAAAAGTAAACGATACACTGTAAAGCGTACTTTCCACCGGGCATTTAAGACTGCCCAACGATAAATAAACCGGTTGGAAAGGCGAGAAATTCCCCAAGCGGCGGTGGATTCATTTGTACTGCCCACTGTATCGTTCTAGTGAATACAAGTTCACTCTGCTCACGCTCGGTGAAAGTTTATTTCACGAGTGTTAAACTATAGGGCTTTAATTAATCCTCTAGATAAATTAAGAGTTTTTTTGCACAATCAACTTTTGCAGTTATAAGTACAATTGATACGTGTATATTTTTCACGTGTTTGTCTCGATAAAGGGAGGAGCCGATGATGGCCGTTTTTGACACGATTTAACTACTTTCCGAGGTGATCTCTCTGGGCCGGTGGCGTTTAAGCCCTCGTGGCGGGGGGATAATGTGGATTGGGATGAGGAGAAAGGCGGGAGTGGAACTTCGGGAACCGGGATTTTGCGACTTCGTCGACTGTCGGGGTATGTTGAGGTCATGGTGAATTCTATGGTTAGAAACATACCCGGGGAGCATTAAGGATGGTACGAAAGACTTTTGACTGGAATCTCTGGATGCGGATGTTGAATTACCATAGCTCTATTCCGTAAGCTTTAATGTGGATTTTTATATTGTCAGTTTGTTGTCTATTGCAAGTTTCGATGTACTTTTCAAAAGAGGTCTCGGCAGTACAAATTTACGGTTTAGGTCTATTCTTTTCAGTCGGGTATTGGGGTTGAATTGAATATGATAATATTACATAATGTAGCCGTGACAATTAAAAACTATACACCAATACCACTCTACGACAAATACACTAAAATTCTGAATTTATTTCCCGCAATAACGTTTCTCTGCGGTCCCAACTTGGGGCCCGTTGTTAGGCCCGTCTATAATAAAACATTTAAATCGCCCGAAGTGATAATCACACCGTCTGGTTACAGGGCAAGATGTATTTGAACCGGGGACGGGACCTCATAAATACTCCTAATTTAACTACGTTTTGAACGTTGACACTGCGCCCCCGAACGCCGCCCCGGGCCTAAACCGGGTAGAATTGAATAGTTTATTCACCGGCGGCCGTTGAATGCCTATAGCGCCGTTGGCATTAATTCGGAGTTTTGGGCGGCCAGACTCGCGTAGAACAAAGTTTAAAACCGGGACCGGGAATAATTCGTCGACTCACGCTCCGGACAGACTTTAACGGCGGCCCCAGCGTTTACGAGCCATGCAGAAGATAAAGTGCGCCCGCGGCCGATATATATAACGAGGCCATAGCTCAGGCCCTTCCCTGCGCCCCTCTCCGCCACGGAGCGACACCTGTAAAGACAGGTTTTCCCTCGCAAATAGTACAGAAAACTGTTGAAAGAGAGGCCTGTTGAGCCCTCAAGTTAGTTCAACTCGCGCGGATAACGCTACGCCCCTTATCAATCTTTTATCAGGTAAACCCGTTTTCTCGTCTCGCGACGCCCACCTACACCTTTTCCGCCCACCTACAAATTTTCAGTGAAATCTCTGAGATTGGTAAACACCGAACCCGACATTCGGGAGCCATTCAATTCCCGAAAAAACGAACCCAATTAAACCTTTTTAATATACCTCAAACGCGGGACAGATAATTTAGGGCATCTGAACAAAAATACCTTTTTTTAAGCGGCCTTTTACTCGTCGATTTTTTTTAAAAAAGGGCCACAAACAATCTTCCCTTAAAAAGCATTGTTATCGGCAACTAAGTCATTGCGGGTTTCGTCGCTATGACGGCGTTATTTGTATTTTTACGCGCTTTTACATCTTCAAACCTATATTTTTGTGGATTTATGAAATGTTTATTACACGCCGACTAATAGCCGAACACCCGAAGATGAGAAGAATCCGCAATTATTTAGTTGCCAACCCAATAAAATACATTTATTGGGAAATAAAAAACGGGGATTTTTTCGTCATGCCAGTACAATCCAGTAACAATGTGATAACATTATCGCTACATTTTATTTTAGTGTCAATGACGAATAAATATTCTCTCTCTCCATTCTATTATTTTATAGGTGCGGATATATTTTTTTAAAAAAAAAATGTCTTTTAATTCGTAATTCCTCGAATTACGTAACCCCATTCTGTTAAATGAAAGGGGGTTGACCGAAGTGAAATAGGGGCGATGTC
This sequence comes from Lethocerus indicus, assembly GCA_019843655.1. Lineage (NCBI taxonomy): Eukaryota > Metazoa > Arthropoda > Insecta > Hemiptera > Belostomatidae > Lethocerus > Lethocerus indicus. Next base: position 2,252,885 of record JACDQD010000007.1, on the reverse strand, counting down.
GCGAATCATTTGTAATTCGGATCACGAGTTTGAGAAATTTTGAAAATTGATTAGCGGACCACCTTAATTTTATTAATTCAGCGCTCATTAGGCCGGAGCTTATTTAAGTCGGCGAGGATCCGATCTCAGTTCAATAATGCAAAGATTCATTTATACTTGGTGCTTGGTGCCGTGGCTTAAAATTAATGTTACTCGCCCCTTCTACATTTAATGACCGCGATGCCATCAATTAGCCGAGTAATGTGACTGTATTAAACTTTAAATCTTTGCGTTTCGACCTCATAATAAATATGGAATATCGTGAATCTATAATCTTAATTAGTAGCCGGACTCCGCGTTCAGTAAATGAACCTTAAAATTGAGGAATTTTTTTTTAAAACAAACAATAAATTATCGAATTTTCCTTTGATTATTCCTTCCGCGCATTCTCAGTGTTTTTGCAGAATCTAGGCAAGAGCGCAGTAATAAATAATAATACTATTTAAATATTGACATATACAAAAGGAAATTAAGGGAAAAAGAGACGAAATAATAGATAGGTTAGCGTCGTGATGCTTTTCATATATTACAGTAATTCTAATGGCAGTAGCGAAAAATGGGAAATAATGTTTGGCAACACTTTTTTAAGGCTTGAATTCAACAAATTAATAAAAAAAAATGTTAATAAGCATTTGTTTGTTTTATAATTGAAATTTACCGTATTTAATGGCAGGGACAATTCGTGAATTTAACACTGGACCTTTTCGAAAACCCGTCGCGAACAAATTTGTTCATTCTCAAATTGAATAATACTAGACCGGCCTAACCGACGGCGCTAACCGATTATGAAATAATAATAATAATAATAATAGGAAAACATAAATGGAGCATGTTTGGGCCGACAGACATTAACGTAAATAGATTTTCATAGCGATGTGTAAAAATACAGTATCGTGTAAGCCCGCCTAATGCAACCCCCGGTCACGGTTCGATAAGTCACGAATTGTTGTTGAACATCAACGTTCCAATTTGTTGCTATATCCACACGGCGTACCCATTAATCTCTCCGACTTCGTCCAAATATTGGAAATTGGCGAAAGTCCGCCGGATTCCGATTGAGTCAGGCGTACTTTCGGGACTTCGAAATTTGAGGATGAGGGTAAAAATTAATATTCAAATATCGAAACGCGACCTAATATTCGGCTGTTGAAGTAGTTTCCTTGGTGATAATTGCCCTGAAGGGGAAAGTGGTCGTGCACGAATAGGGGGGGAAAGTCGGGAAAGCTTCGCTTCTTCTTCACCGGGGTTAATATCGCCGGGAGGGCACTGAACGGGTCAAATTCCTGGGCACAGGTAAACGGACTTTAGTCCCTTATTAAAAGGGCCGTCGCGACCTCCCAAGTTGGACAAGGGCGCCAACCACCCCAATCAACTAGGGACTGGTGCAGCAGCGGGGCACTAATAGGCCCCTCCTGGAATCAACCCAATTCCAGCTCTCTGCCCTTTCGTATATCTAGGAATTTTCTCCCCCGTGAATGAAAGGTCCGCCCTTCGACCGAGCGGGAAGGACATTTGCTCGGTAATATCCGGCTTTCGGCTGTCCATTCCTGTTTAAAGAAATTAGCCGCTTAAGAGAATGCCCAACGATCTTGGTGAACACCAAAACACGGAGAAGAAAATTATTTATTTATTTACGAATATCTATTTTGTCCTCTTCAATGATATTATACACTTGCGTTTTTTCCAATCCTCGAAGCACATCCGAAAATTCATTTTTTGTGATCTCGTTAAGCTCCGTCTTCGACGCCGTTTTTATCTCCCCAATTGTAGCGTAGCGTCGTCCTTTCAGCGTGCCCTTTTTCAGTGTTGGGAACAAGAAAAAGTCACAGGCGGCCAGAATACGTTGGTTTTTGGCCAAAAATTCGCGCACAAGAAGCGTTATCGTGGTGCAAAAGCCAATTTTTGTTCTTCCACAAATTTGATTATTTCTGGCGGATCGCTTCGCGCAAATTCTCAACTTGCAACCCAGCGACTTCTCTAACGGTGATTCGACTAATACTAATTTACTAACTTCGTGAATTTTTTTGTCCGTCGTTCACATCTTCTCGGCCGATAAACATTCGATACGCTTCCGCGCACTTAATTATGTTTTTCGCACAAAATTCGACACAGATCCATTTTACGGAATGTTTGAAAATCGAAGACGAACCAAAAAAGTGCCGGAAAAGCGGCTTTAAAAAATTAACTGAACATTCACACAGGCTGAAATTTTCGACACAAGTGAGATACATTTGTACAAATAACCGTAGATTGAATATACTTATTTCTACTGAAGATCGGCAAAACTACGTAAGGAATGTTTAATTGATACCAGAAATACCGACTCCTGAGGTTTTTTCAACCAGAATTCCAACAAATTAGTCCACTAAATCCCGATTATAAATTCGCGTAGCGCCTTCTCGAAGTGACTTATGCTAAGCCGCCCCGCCAAGCGCAAGAGTCCGACGTGTTTAGCATCCGAAGTTTTACACGGGGCGTGGGGGGCGGGCCGCTTCATTAGTTATGAAAGCCGGCCTTGATAACGGCCCAAATTAGGAATTTATTGCCGGCCATCGAAAAACTACTCGCGGTAAACTCAATTGGTAATTAATTACAACTTTTGCCAATACATAATCTATCGGCCTCGAGTTTCATAATTTATTCACGACCGCGTTCCGATATAATATCGGCGATGTGCCCTACGCCGTTCCCGTCTGTGGGACAACTCTAATGCGGAACTCTAATTATGGAAAAGTAATTTATTCATAAGAAAATAAAAGCAACTTCCGTTGAACACCCACGTTCAAACTAGACACATTTCGTGCGTATCGGAAATTCGGAACGGACGGATATGCACTTGACGCTGCGTGCCAATTGCACCTCGCCCTAGACCTACTTACATTATTTATGAGTTGCTTTCAGTGGAAGTAGCGGCAGTAATGCGGTGCAATTCCCCATTGACGACAGGCGTCAATATTATATTATGAATTGACGACGACGAAACCGGTCAAATGTTCAGTATGCTGGCGGAGAAGAGGTATGATGTCCGCTAAGCCGATAACTTGAAATAATATATTTCGGCCGAAGAGTCGCCGCTGTTAAAAAGCGGCGTAGAGTGCTCAGAGACGGCGTACACTAAATTATCCCCTCGATGTGGAAATAAGTGCACGAGAAATTGTAATATTTCAGGGAATAAAGGCTGGAGGAAAGTGTCTGTGTGTGTGTGCGGCCACTTCCTTTTCCTTATCCTTTACGGCTTTCCCGACTGCAGGGAGCAGTTTCCGTCTTTACTACGCCCACCTTTATGGTCCCATCGTATATTCTTTAAGGCGGAAATTCCATAACTAACGCTTGTTGTTTTTTTTTTTCTTTTCCTTTTCCGGTTATTAGATTTTCGCTATAACAAAAAGGCGCAATTTACATACATTTTACGCACTAACGCGGCACTCGGTAATGGCGGGGTTGGGGGGGGGGTGGGGGGAATTGGTCATGATGGAAATGTCATGATGGTAATGTCCCAGGTTTTAAACTATATCTCAGAACACAACTTCTGGAAAGTAAACAGTCTCGGAAAGCTCTCGGTTCTCAGTACATTATTAATATATAATATATCGATTTTTCAGTATTTCAGGTTTCGAATACCACCGTTCTTGCTATGTTCACCGATCGCCACCGGTCTGTTACTCATCGAAGGGAAATCTACTGAAGATTTCCACTGAAGGGCCGAAACTTGTGGCATTTTTACCTCCAAGTGAAGGCATTTCTAGGGTCTTTTTTTTAAACTTACTTTCTGTACGTGGCGAAGCGCCCGTTCGGAGTCTCCTGAAACGGATGGTTGTAATTTTTCAATTTCGCACCAATATCCATTCTCCAATCTCTCTCTCTCTCTCTCTGACTCCGGGATAGATGAATTGCAGAGCTCCAATTTATGTTCTCCTCGCTCTTGTGTACAGCTAAAATGTTATTTCTTTGTTACAGTCATATTTTTTTTTTTTTTAGACCGTACCCCGTGTTTTACTTATTGGGCCGAAATTCAGTTAGTTGTTTTACTGGGGCCAACCGTTTATTTATCGGGGGTACGCGGAGAGCGCAACGGGCGTACTAGATGAAAAAACTTTATATTTTATTGTGGCGACTCCGCGCCCCAACAAGAAATAGTATTCACATTGAGTTATTTAAATTGACTAAAATTTTACACAAAATTAATGTTTAGATTTTCAATTTACTTAACTTATTTACTCGTTTTCAGTTTGCTTCGAATACCTCAGTACAATGCTACCGACGGTGAAACCGATAGGGGTAAAAATGTGAGGTGATGTAATTTTTTTTTTTATCCTTTTGATCCCATTCCAACGTTTTTCCCCCAACAACAAAACAGGAAAATGCGGGGAATTAACTAATTCAGTAGTAGTAACTGCTGGAATGAATTTAACGGCGTAACATCGGCGTAACAACACCTTACTTTGGGGAGGTGCTCCAGTTTAAATGGGAAGACGAATTCGGGGGATGTTTATACTCGTCGACTTTCTAAGCTCACACTTTCAAACAACCCCACGGCCCCTTGACAATAGTTACTTGGACGCTTTAAAACAAAGTTCGTACACTGGGGGCACGAAGGGCTCTCCAACTCCCTTTCTTCGGCTTCCCTCCCACCCCCCACTCCCACGTCTTAAGTCTTTATCCTCCATATCCGACCGTCTCCCGGGCACGGCTATTTTAAAATCGATAGCTCGGCGTTTCCATTTCCACTCTTGATATGGCAGTAAAATATCTATAATAAGACTATTGCCCATAACGTGACATATATAACATTCACTGATAAGGTGGGTTCGCGGTGTTTCTGCCTCCTCTCGCTGGTTCGGTCTGGTTGCTAGACCGGTACACGTGAAAATGTACACGCATCAATTGTACTTACAACTGTAGAGTTGATTGTGCAAAATAAGTGATTGATATTTCAGACCGGTTTCGGCTGCTGGATGTTTTTGGGCATCCTCACTGCACTGTCATCCGACAACAACAACAACAACCATGCAAACATCCAAAGTGCTAACACAGCGCTACTGAAGATGGCGAGCGGCCGAAACCGGTCCAGCGAAAGACCGGACCGGCGAGAGGAGACAGAAACATCGCGAACCTACGGTATTCCAACCCTTCGCAGACCACAAAACGGGTATATTAAACAAAAAAAAAAACTCGTCCAGTAGGACCCATCGGGCTTTCCCGGCCGGCCGAAGGAGACTTTCGTCTACCGGGAGAGCCGGGAAAATGTAAATGGATTCGGGCTGGTAGGGACCGGGGGCCGAATAGAAAACGATATTTTCTCAGATTGTGTCGTAGGCGAGGACGCGACAGGTTCGGCCCATAGCTGTGATTGTGTGTGTGTGTGTGTGCGGGGGCGGGGGCGGGGGCGGACAATTGATTCCGGGGGCGGCGCGGCCTCCTGCGACGCTTGAATAATTCAGACGGCCCCCCGGGAAAGCGTTTGTATCGTTTAGCGGTGGCCGAGCCGCCGCCTTATTTCGTGGATAAGCCGCCCCCGCCCCGCCGCCCCGCCGCCCTTCAACGGCTTAGCGCCGGCCGACCCAATCCTCTCAGACCCAGTTTGCAGTTTCTTGTTTCCCCCCGGGTTATCCAGTTAGTCTCCGATAATATTAGAACCTTACTGTATTTATTAGAATTTTTTTTCTCGCTTCGCGGGCAATTGCCGAAATACGGCCCTGTACGGCGCTTTTCCCGGCTTTAAAACGAAAATGCCGAAAGCGCGTAAGACAAAAAAAATCTACGATTATCAGTCGTAGATAACAGAATCACTTAGATTATCACTGGACAATAGGTCTCCTCTCGCTGGTTCGGTCTTCTGCTAGACAGTACAAGTGCAGCCGAAAGTGACTAATACCGCGCTACTGAAGATGGCGAGCGGCCGAGACCGAACCAGCCGAGAAACACCACATTACCCCCTACGGTATTCCAACCCCTCGCAGACCACAAAACAGGTACGTTCAACTTTAAACGCCCTATTCTCGTTAGGTAGATTCATCAGGAGCGGGTAGGCGAAAATAGTTCATACACAGGTGATACTGAGGACGGGGAATGGAAGAGGACCAGTTATCGGCTCGGTACCATTTAATAGGAGGAGAATAGAAAACCTGTACTGTTGCGCTGTAGTTTCTAGTTACGCGGTCTGAATATAATAATCGGAAGGGCGTAAATTTGAGGTCGGTCTGAAATTACTTTTCCATTAGATTGAAAGAATACACATTGGATTTTCACGATACGGCCTTATACGGTCTTATTTTTATTAGTTTCGCCGCTCGCCGTCTTCAGTAGCACTTTTTGGATGTTTTTCAGGTGGCATCCTCACTGTGCACTGTCACTGTCACTTGTACTGTGGTGTTTGTCAGTTTATATATACATATATATATATATATATATATATATATATATATATATATATATATATATCTTGTTATTGTTTTATAGACAAGCTATAATTCCCCAATAACAACAGTGACTGACACCGCTACTGAAGGTGGCGAGCAGTCGAAGAAACGGGAGACAGAAACACCAGAAACCCAGGGTAAACCTATGGGTATTTCAACACATTTAAACTAAAAAAAGTGTATTTAAGATTGTTTGTCCTTAATGTGAGAGAAAATAATGTCAACGTTTTATACTTGTCTGTAGATATATCCGAATAATTACTGAAAAAAAAGGACCAATGAAGGTCTTCTATTACCTGTTTCCTTGCCCGTACATTATTCCGTAATGAATCGAAGGGCGTAAATTAGAACTTCGCTAATCGGTCACAAATTGGCCCCGTCCACGGATAGCCCTCAATTCCGGCCTAATACGGTAAATCAACGGATTAATAAATAAGACCGAAAGGCCCCCCCCCCCCCGCTTCAATAATTCATTATACCAATCAATCTCAGATCCCCGTCCGTCTCTGCGCTTAGGGGGCCTAACGTATATTACAAATTGTTGGGAGATTAAATCACCTGCAGTGTCGTCTATACACGTATTCCGGAAAGGGATAGGCCCGAGGTCGCGTCGCGGACCACGGCGTGACCAATAAAAAAAAGATGATTTACGCCCTTTCCAATAGAGTCCGGGGGGGTGGAAAGAGAGAGAGAGAGAGAGAGAAAAAAGAAGATATATAACGGCCGTCAAATCTACGATCGTGAACCTTCGCCAAGTTAAATGGTAATAAGGATTTTTGGCAAGGCTCGACGCCTATAAAATGTTATCCTTTTCGATAAATTCGATAAAATAATTCCTTTTCCTTCCGGTACAGTTTCAATTTTGTCGTATAGCGGTGGCAATTTTCCGCCATTAACCACTTGAAAGTGTCCTCTAAAGCTCCTCTAATCCCGGAAAACCCGAACCCGAAATTCCCCTATGCACAGTTACGTATTATTTTTGTCGATAAATTTTCGATAACTGTTATTAAATTTTTCACCATCGGGAAATAATTGACGGGCCGTTCTGTTGTACGAATTCAAATTGTTTGACTTGGGGCTTCAACGGTACAATAAATAGTACGGATTTTGGACAGTGTTTTTGTCCGAAAAGGGTAGATTTATGGGTTTTATTTTCTGTTCGAAATGACGGCCGGAGACACATCTCTTCAAAAATTTGTACGTATACTCTGTTATACGCGTTGATATGTACTGCGACTGCGACACTTATCTTATATATTATTTTTGAAGTATTAAATGCTAACAGTTTTCCCAAACTTTTGGAAAATCGAGGGGAAAAAAGGGAAACGGAAAAACGCCCCAAAAGGAAAGCGTTTGCCTGATAAACAACTTTGCAGTCTGTCGCGGATCGGTATTCGCATTTTTATTTAATACCTTTTCCATTCTAAATTCCTCCAGCTGAATGTATTAATAGCGACAATATTCCACGCGCTCAATTTACCTTCGTTCAATTACTCCTGCGTAATCAACCTTATGAAAAGTTGACAATTTAATAGTTCGGCCCCTCAGACCGGGAAAACAAATAAAAGTTTCGGCCAGTACACTGAGTGCCACAGTACATGAGTGGGTTTTATTGCGCCCCTTTTGGAAGGAGAAAAAGAAAAGAAAAAAGTAAATGGAGAAAAGTCTAAGGGGGGGGGCCGCTAAGGGGTTGGAACGATACAGTAATTTCGGTCGCCTTCGGACGGGACAAAAAAAAAAAAAAACTCAACCGGAGTCGGAAACCGGAGCTGTAATTACATTCCTTACTTCGATTGTCCCCCTCCAACCCCCTCCATTTGCAGAGGGAGAGAGAGAGAGGGGGGGGGAGAGCTTTTAACTCGGTCCGAATTATATTCGTTTCTTTTTCTATCGTTTTTTCTCTCTCTCTTAATCTAGAAATCAGTAAATCCGACAGAACAAGAGCCCGACGCGAATAACACTGCACATATGCAAATGACCCACGGTCGGGTGCACGAGACACGCGAGCTTTGCCGGGGGCGCTTGAAATATTCACTTATCGAATTTTCTATTTGGGCATTTAAACTTAGGCCATTTACGGCCACTTTTCCAATCAGTTGTGCGATTTTTCAACCCCCCAGAAACCATCGAATTTTCAGCCCTTCCGTTGGACCACGGGTCGCTCATTGGGGATGGATAATCCCGTTTACGATTGTGTAGCTTAAGTTCTCGGGTTTTTTATTGTAAATTTTCCCCATCATTACTCCAAATAATGTAAAAAAAAAACTCAAGACCAATTTACTATAATATTTAAGTATATATATATATGTGTGTAGAAAGGCCAATAGGCCGGAATGCATGTACGAATCACCGTTCGATGTAATATTTGTATTTAAAGAAATAAAAATTATTTGGGTCTTTTTCTAGACACGACATCTTCTTGGACTTCAGGTACCGTTCTAGACACGTGTCCGGTCCACGTGTCATCATTTCGAATTTTGAAATTCGGTAAACAGAGCGCGTCGCTGGCGGCAAAAATTTTTTTGTTTAAATCATGATTTTGCAACATGAAATTTGAAGTATGAGATGGGATTTTTTCTCTATAACAGAAAGTTGATGAAATCTAACGGATATCAGATGAATTGTGCACGATTTTTTTTTTTGTGGAAAGCATAAGCATGGATTGATACTTAAAAAATATAATATTTTTTTATAGGGGGAATATCACGTTGTGACTGTGACGGGGGTGGAAAAACGGTCGCTAATGGGGGTCCTATGGGGCGAAGATGAATGAATAACGTGTGTAGGGCTGACCACAAATCACGACGGCTTTACCAAATCTAAACCCGATAACACAAATTGAAAACAACCCTATAAATTTGTCCGGAAATTGTCGCCCCTCGTTTAGAGCGTCAAACTTACCCCCGGTCCCAGATCCCGTTTGAATCGATATTCTGTTGTCCTTTATTTTCCCCCGTTGTAAACCCCTAATGGGGCACACACGGGGGGTAGTAATTCAGGTAATTTAAATCCACTGATAAATACGATATGTATATGACACAGATATATGTATAAATTTCAATCGTTCGCGCTGCTATAAATTATATTGCTAAATCGGTCGAGACAACGGTGGTAGGTTGTAAACAGTTTTATTACGCCATAACTTTTAATTATGAAGAGATGTCAGTGAAAATTGTACAAAACTGATTAATTATTTAAGCTACCTCTCGCCGGTTCCGCCTCTTGATAGACCGGCTAGAAAGTGCCCAAAGTGACTGACACCGCGCTACTGAAGATGGCGAGCAGCCGAAACCGGTCCAGCAAAAGAGGAGACAGAAAAACACGAAATCTGCGGTATATTTGAAACTTTAACTAATTAATCTACTGTATATTCGCCCCGATATTAGCGACAACTCTCCGGCCATTTTTCGGGCGAATTTTCGATTCCCCCTCTTGAAGAGAACTCCTCAAAATACATCTTATCGAATTGTCGATTACTTTTGGGTGTACCTAATATTTGAATATTTAAAAAAAAAATGTTAATTGCTGATGGACAATCGTATATTTGCATATGAAAGTTGACGAAGGAAGAATGAAAAACGTCGCGATCCGACGAAATTTCACCTGCGGCATTAACGACGTTTTCGTAATCGTTTCGAATATCCGTTAACGAAAAACCGAATATTTTTCAGATTACAGGCGAAGGAACACGATCCGAGTAATAATAACGGTTGATTCAAATGCGGTCGAACCCTCCCGACGATTTATTTGTAATATAATGTAAGTTTGCATAGAAATACTTTTTCCAATTATCGGGAATGTCATAACTGGCGGTCGTCACGAAATGTATTTTCCTGGTTGGGGGGAGGGCAAATTTGGCTGAAAATTTGCTGAAAAAGAGAACCGGGTCCCAGTTAAGGACCCCGTCGATAATTCAGATTTTATTGTTTACGACTCTGAATTCTTCTGCTCGACGACACGATATAATAATTTCATGACCCAAATTCATGAAATCGGTCACGAGGCCCTTAAATGATCACAGAACAATTAACCTGAAATGTACGTTCGAAATTTTATTTTTCAATCAAACCCCCCCCCCCGACACACTCACCCTATTAAACTGCGGTCTGATTATCGGAGAATAAAAAGACTTTTTAACGACTATTATGCCACCATAAAATTCCAACCAATTATTAGGGGGTACCCAAAATTAATCAACATTTCGATTTTGGAATTCATTTTATTTTGCTAAAAAAAAAAAACTACTATATATTCACCGATATTTTTCGATTCCCCTCTTGAAGAACTCCCCTCAAGACCAAAATACATCGTATCAAATTGTCGATTAATTTTGGGTACGCCAAATATATCGCAGTATTAATTTATGTATACGAAAACGCTTTCTAGATGTACATATTATATAATGAAGGAAAATTGATGCACCAATACATTTAAGCCCGCACTCCTAACCCAAATTTAAAATTTCAATATTCTCCTTATTTATAAAGAGGAGTATATAAGTCCTGGTTTTTTTTCTTGATTCGATTGAATTGTACAGATATTAAGAATTTTAAAAAAGAATTTCTTCTCTGTTTGAAATAATTATGGGGGGGGGGGGTAATTCCCAGCCTTTCTAACTGGTTAATTAATATTACAGTTATTTCTTTTACACATATTTCAGTTCCCGTCCTCCACCACTAGAAGAAACTAGATTTACTAGAATCGGGTGAACCCTTTGAGCGCATTAACTGTGATTTTACCTTAAGAAAGTACCCCGTACTTTCCCGACTGTTAATTTTTTGTTACTAATCCATGTATTGCGGCTTGAGGCGGCGAGTACCGAAATACTTTATTCTGTGTCAAATGAAATGCAACGTGTATAATAAAGTCAATTTAGGAGTAGATGTATACCTTGGGTGGGGAGGGGGCTTTCCTGAAATTCCCCTAAAACCCGGCGTTGATTCGATTAGAAACTTCGGATACTTGGAGAGGGTTGAACTGAAAGAGGATTTGAGCTGTTTATGCGTTGTAAAGCCGGGGGTTGTAACTGCGTGAATGGGGGTGTGGCGGCGGTGGTGGTGGTAGTGGGGGAGGGGTTCGGTTTAAGGGTTGATAGTCGGCCGCCGGCCGTCCGCCACAACACCCCCCGTTAGTTCAACTACCCCCTTATATATATATATACCTTCCAATAACTCCCATCCGCGTCCCGGACACCGACTGCGGACATTGATGCGAATTGATCGTGTTCCTGTCGCGAGTTTATTGTGATTGTTAAACGATCTTCCAATTTCAACGGCCCGAGTAATGCTACGCGAAACCGAGGTAATTTAGCTGCTTTCAACACTGCCTTTTGTGGCGTTCCCAACTGTTATTTTAAAGCTTCTAGTTCCCTCTCTTATACCCAACAAAATCCTAAAATTCTGAACTAATTTTCCCTTCATAATCGCGGGCTCGTTGCGGCCGAACGAAACAAACAACCCCTATCTATTTGTACGCGCTACAACTCTATTGTATCCGACTACAATATTATTACACGGTTTTTGAGAAATCTGGACGGTTTTCGCAACATAAAACAATTTTTCCATACGCACTATAAATACTGGCATAAAACGGTCCAGAACAGGACTAGTTTAGATCTGTTTCATTTAAGTGTTTTATGGGTGCAATATAAGTTAAATGTGTGCCGATTTATTGAGGATCTTTCGGGGAAAATTTTTGAAAATTCAGTCCAACAATTTTCACAATAGAAGCCGAAGTATTTCTCGTGACCGAGGCCGCTTATAATTGACGAAAATCGTTTTGAATGTTTCAATTAATGTTAGTAAAACAAGTGTTACTAGGGGTAGGGGGGCCTTTCTCCCTGCCTGTTGTGAAAACAACAATGGAAAACGTATTAGGCGTTTCTCTCCATTGAAAGTAGTTTCATTGCCGCTGTAGATAAATGCAGAGGGAGGATTTTATACAGTATTTTTTGTATGGGTTGTATCGGTACGATAGAGTAAAATTATTTCAAGTTAACATGGAACACAGCAGACTTAGCTTTATATATATATATATATATATATATATATATATATATATATCATCAATATTAAATATTTAAATTAGTTGCCTTTGAAGTGATTCACCATGTTTTGGAAATCCTTTATTCTATAATGGCAATTTTCTCTCTACTCGACTGAAATAGAACTCTATATACTATATACTCTAGTACTCTGAGAAAACTATAAAATCCATACTTAAATATAATCTACTATCCGTTATAGCCAAAGATATATGGTCTAGGACCAGATCAGCCGGAGATAACAGAAATCGCACGGATAATTGTAGCAATAAATGCAGCGGGTGTTTTTCGCTATATAAAAATATAAAAGTGATAATTTCGTCTGAATATTTTCAAAAAACATACATACAGTCTTTCTACCACTGAGCGCTACGTTAGATATGGACAAAATTCAGTGAAGAAAAAAAAAGGGTAGTTTTTTCGGCGTTTATTCGAAATTATTGCAGCGTGTTGCATAGTCGGTGCAAAATGCAAGTCCGCACGACTTACACAGCAGGGCATATATATATATATATATATATAACCCACGTGCAATTTTTTTATCTACCGAGGCCATCACAACCGTTTTCGATTGGTTAACGGCTAATAGCTTTTGCATTGCCCCAACGCAGTAGGTGATCAGTTTTCACCAGTTGAAATGTTCAAAATAGATTTTCTCGTCAATTACAGACGGCCTTTGGCGGTTCTGGGGACCGATATCGCCCACGCTGCGTCTATTTTATCGCTATAAACAACGCGTTGATATCTGGTCCGAATTTTTGTAAGCCGAACCTGTTGCCGTCCATTATCGACTGGACAATTGGAACGGGCACGTAACGGCTGAATTAAGTTTAGACTTTGAATTGTATAAGTTGAATAAATTATCACCGGCCGGCTATGCGGTCAGCAATTTAATCGATATATTAGAAATGTCAGTACGGTTTTTTTTTTGTTTTTTTGATGGCGAGTATTATTTGTTTCTGAATGATAACGTTAACAAACAACCCAGTGATTTAATATACCTGTTTTGTGGTCTGCGAGGGGTTGGAATACCGTAGGTTCTCGATGTTTCTGTCTCCTCTCGCCGGTTCGGTCTTTTGCTAGACCGGGGTTTCGGCCGCTCGCCATCTTCAGTAGCGCTGTGTTAGCTGTGTTAACTGTCACTGTTAGCACTTGTACTGTAGTGTTGATACATGTGAAAGTGACAGTGGGCAGTGAGGATGCCCCCCGGAAAAACATCCAAAGTGCTAACGGTGACTACTAACACAGCGCTACTGAAGACGGCGGGCGGCCGAAACCCGTCCAGCAAAAGAAACATCACGAACCCAGTGATTGTTTCAGTTTAGAAAAGTAAATCAAAAGACAATTGGAAGTAATGTTAAGTTTACCTCGTCGAAAATAATTGATACTTTAGCATACAGTGGAATGTGCATGGGGGCGTTAAACAAATTAAGCAATCGATCCAGCCCGACGAGTAGTAAGACTTTAATCGTACTTTAATTCTAATTTCCGATTGGTAAATCGACTGTAGAACTCTGTACAGCTGGAATTGGGAGTTGTCCAGGAATTAGAGAGAGAGAGAGAGGCGCCCTGCAAAGGTTAAACGAGGGAGGGATTTGGGGGCGGGGGGGGGGGGAGGTAGGATTTTCTCCCTCCCTCCTCTCTCTCTCTCCTCCTCCTCTCTCTCTCTCTCTGTCCCTCCCTCCCTCTCTCTCTCTCTCTCCCTCTCTCTCTCTCTCCTCCCTCCCTCCCTCCCTCTCTCTCTCTCTCTCTCTCTCCCTACAGCCCGGTGTAATTTGGAAATAGGTCCCCCGGGGGATCGGTATCGAACTGCAGGAAGTCCTCTTGTCTTGTGCTAGGCACCTGCGAACGGTCACAAACCCAATTCGCGATAACTGTTTTACGGGAAAAATAAATTTGATCGTTTGATTTGGTCGCATAGAAAATATAGACGATAAAATATAAACGGTATTGTGAGAATAGCGGAGTTTGTCTTATACGAGGATACACGGATATATGATTTCATATCCTGTCCCAGGGAGCTCTCCCTCCCATCCCTCTCTCTCTCTGGAAATATTATATAATACCCTTTCAGGACTCATGTTCTTGGGGGTGGGGTGGGGGGGGGAAATAGGTTTCCCGGTTTTCCCTACTATATTGTCCCGGCGACGGAATAGCTCCGCGCTTATGTAAGCCGCGTTACCGTCTTCTGAGAAAACTGACTTGAACGATGCCCGAAGAGAAAAGTTAATTTTTGGCGAGGATATTGTTTTTTTTACTGGAAAGCTCCAGGAATTTCCAGGATAAACCGAGTGTAATTGATTAATTGATGAATTTCCATATATTGTTTCCCGTCGTTTGCGATAATCGGTCCCTCCACTTTTTCTTTCCCCACCCCCAGTCTGTTGTAATTAAAATTTGAATTAGAAAAGTTTTCAGTTCGTCTGCGATTAATTAAGCCAATTATACCGGCGGTCGTAGGCCGGTCATCTTCGTCCCATTTCTGGGTCCCGCCCCATATAATATTTTAATTGGAATCAATGGATTTCATTATGAAAACTCTTTTCTGTCTGTCGACTAGGGACCGAAGGGTTAATGAATGTCTGTTATCAATTAGGAAGAAGTATTAACTTTCTCCCTCCCTATTTCCCTTTGCCTCCCTCAGGATTAAACGTAGGTCTTTCTCCGATCAAACAACTCTTTTTTTTTTTTTCGAGGGGGTATCAACCCTTATTTTAATGTCGATCTCTTTTAATGGAATCGCAAATAAGAAGTGAACCCTACCACTTTTCGAATGGACGTCCGTTGGGCGGGTTCGGCATATACCGTAGGACTTTTCTAAATCTAGAACCCCTAAACTCTTTATGCACGTGTTCTGACATTTAATGGTGCTCTATGATTATAAATATTCGGCTGTATCGTTTCATTGCTCTCGACCAGATATATAGGGGTTGGCAACTAAGTAATTGCGGATTTCGCCAACAAGTGGCGTTGTACATATTTTTAAGTGCGTCAAGCCGTAGATGGTTTCGACTGCACGTATAAGATACATTCAGCTTCTCTGCAATATTACAGTGTTGAACTGTGGCGAATCAATAATGGCCTTTATTCGGTCATCGTCGACCTCCACGTCGACGTCCAGACCGGAATTTCGGCGAAACGGTACCGAAACTGGCGTTCTTTTAAGGCTTCATCGCCGTACACAGCGTACAAACTTTTTATGAACCCGCGAGGCATTAACAATAGCGTCGGACTGAACGACTCCCGTCCGGGGGCGTTAATGATGCTATAGTGAAGGGGGCGCGAAAACACTCACAAAATAAAATAGAGCTCGTCGTAAATAATACGATTGGCATTGTAGAATTTGAGGGGTGGAGGGGTAGGGAGCTGCACTCGGGACAAACCTAATTGGGGAGACTCCTAAATTCCCCGGGTAAGGGGTGAGTTCTGTGGGGGTGGGTCGTCTCCACGGCAATGTATTAAATTTTCGTTCGGAGGGAACCCTAAGACGGTCG
Organism: Lethocerus indicus; assembly: GCA_019843655.1. Classification (NCBI taxonomy): domain Eukaryota; kingdom Metazoa; phylum Arthropoda; class Insecta; order Hemiptera; family Belostomatidae; genus Lethocerus; species Lethocerus indicus. The sequence continues at coordinate 2,236,890 of JACDQD010000007.1, read as the reverse complement.
ATTTGGTGTAGTGGGGGGAGGGGGGGGATGAATTTTGAATAATAGGTTTCCCCTGAGCAATAATGTAGACCGGGAAGGTAAGGACCACCCCACCCCCATCTTCATCCCCTTCGCTAATTCGGCGGGAGCCCCGACGTCCATTGACATTTGGAGGACGAAATTCCATCGCCGAAAATTCCAGTTTTTCCACCCTTGAAATATATTTGGTTGACGACTAAATAATTGCGGAATTCACCGACAATTGGCGTTGTACATATTTTTAAGTACGTCAACATCTTTGCACAGATAAGATTCTTGGATATTATTTGGTCCTTTCTGAAACATTCGGTACCAAAAGTTGTACGCTGTGTACGTCGATGGAGCCTTAAAATCTGAAGCCGAGTGCATCTTATACGTTCATTCGAAACCGCCTACGGCTTATCCGTGCAGAGATGTTGACGTACTTAAAAATATGCACAACGCCACTTGTTGTCGGTGAAATCCGCAATTACACTTAGTCGTCAATCCTATCAGGAGTTCAATGGTGGGGTAAAGAAGTTCTCGTAAACTGTTTTTCCCATTTAAATTTTCTGATGCTGAATCCTCGCGTTGTTTCGGGAAGAGAAATAAAAAAAGTTATAAAACAGAACTCCGGGATTGTCCCAATATCGTAACGTTTATTGTTATTTAATAGAAACCGATTTGTTCTCGAATAACGTTTAACTACCGACTGCGACTCTATTTTCCCTTCACCGTTTCTGTCGAAGACGCCATTTTTCGAAAATACAACAGCAAAAAAGTTCAACAGAAGTTATGGGGTGGGGGTGGGGTGGGGATATGAAAAGTCGAACAACTAATATCAGAGAAAAGTCATATAAGTTTTGAAATTACCTTCATCAAGTCCGCATATATCCTGCTGTTTTTTTTTTTTTTTCTGAAAAACTGTCTGCGACTCGTTCAAAGTTGAGACGGAAGAGGAATAATCAAATCCCAATTCATCTTCCTCCCCCCCCCCCCCCCCCGAGAAGACGAATCGGAAAAACCGACTTCGTTCTTCAATTATTGATGAAAACGCAATTTGATACCGGATTCTCTCGGTCGAACTCGGAAAATTGCCGGGGGCGCAATTGCCCCCGTTGATTCGTTACTGCTGTCGGCAATAATAACTGCAAAGTTGTAGTCGGTGGCCTAAAAAATAAATTCCGCCCTTTCAAAGTTACGACAGATATATTTTTCAAACCCGATTTCCGATTTCACCGCGCGGCCTACGCACGTTTCTTTATATACCAATTGGGTCAATATTAGGTGAAAATCAAAGGACACTTTCACCGAATGGCACGTAGCTAATCCGCGCCAATAAAGGGCAGGCACGAACGCGGCCGCGGGACAGATTAATAAAAGATTATTAAGAGTTTTTTTTTTTTTTAATGCAATTTTTTTAATCGACAATTTCGTTGTTGCGCAGCACATAACGTTGTTTACATCGTATCTTCGAGTTTAGTAAAAAGTTTTAAAAACGGACGATTTAATCTAGCCAAAATTCCGACTCGGGTGATATTCTCATTGGATAAAAATTAATTCCTAAAAAATATTCTGGTGTCCCAAAATTAACGCGAGATTTGAATTAAATAAAAAACGCAGTTTTTTTTTATTTAAATTGTTATTTTTTATTGAATCGTAAAGTACACAGGATAGGGTTCCACGTATGGAATAGCACATCGGACAAAAGGCCTTCTTCAAATAATCCCGTAAAAAGAAATTTAGAACGATTTAGGGGTGCGGGGGTGGCAATTCTTATCACCGAAACGAGAGATAGTAGACGGCCAGGAAATGTCTCATAAAGTAATTGAATTGTCTCACGGGCTGTACGTGGGGCACGTGGCACCGTCTTGTTGAGACCGTACGTCAACCGCATCAATATCGTCCAGTTTAGGCGTAAAGAACGTTGAGGATGCATTCGCTTTTTATTAATCGCACGTGGGTTCTCTGAACCCCGAACGATTTCAGACGATTGACAAAGCGATCAAGCCGAAAACGTGCTTCATCGCTGAAAATAATTTTAGTCGAGAAAAATCCCCGTCCACTTGTTGATGCCCAATAAACCGTCCGACTTGACTCTTGATCACGGAGACGTTACGAGTCATTTGCAATTTTCTCGCAGTAACAAAGTTGATTCTGAATTCCCTCTATTCTTCCGTCATATTGGGTTCTGTAGGGGCTGTTTTGGGGACAATTAAAAAATCGACTAGTAGTTTGGGCCCGATTTAATTCCGCCGAGGTGGAAAATTCGATTTGTACAAACGGTGCGGTATTGTCGAGAGGGGGTGGGTTTTAAGAGCTGGCGGTAGAAAGTTTTTCAATCTGTGAACAACTCGGCCTTCCGGCCAATCTAAATGGGCGGGGGGGGGGCGGTCGCTTCCCCACCCCCACCCCCGTCCAACCCTATTTCAGAATCGATACAATTTGCATAGCGAAATCCACTAATTACGCCACTATCGTTTCAATTGACCCGTTCAAGCCCCCCCCCGGACTTGATTTCCCGAACAATGGTCTGGTTAGAAATGAGGGGAAAAGTCGTTGACCAGTTCCCGAACCGAAATATCCCATGAAAAAATGGATAAAAAAACGATTAAATAAATTAATAATACCCGTCTTAAATCGTTCTAATTGTGCTACAGACATCGCAAACGCATTGGGGGGAGAAATCATCGTTTGGGGGGAATCGTTTCTTAATTAATTAGAAGAGGGTTGTTTTAAACACATTTTGCGTCTGGGAGCAGAAACAACATTATAGGCTGGTTCAACTTTTATTTCGTTCAAATTTTACAGCTTTTCATCTAGCAATATGTACAAAATGAAAATTTCTAATTCAACAATAACCATAATTTAGGCCGCAAAATGTGCCAACGGGAGATTTCTAATTTGGAGAACCTAAAGATCCCGATTCTTTCAATTATTAACTGAGGTATTATATCGATTCGGAGGCTCATTATTCTTAATAATTATCTCTGGATAAATGTTTAATTTCAGCCGCATAAAGTACAATCATGCTTACGACTAGCATATATAACTTGAAGTGCAATATATACCCAAGTTGACTAATAATATACTACTACTCGCAAATCATAATTCCTTGAATATTTTGGGCTACCGACATTTCACAATTTTAAATAGTTATTTGGGGCTTTACGGCAGTAAAAATCAAAGGTATTTTTAAAGGTTTGATTCCGTTGTAAAGTGTATTATTTTTCAAGCTTAAATACCACTGCGTATATTGTACCTTTCGAGTACTTATTTGAACGGAATTTCACCGTAAATATTAAGTAAAATACACCGAGCAGAACACGATATGACCACAAAAAAAGAATTTTTCCTATAAATCGGTATTTGTGGTAGTCTGAAAGGTAGGTTTTTTTTCAGAATTCGGCGACGGTAATATAAGATTATATACATTTTCCCCGTATCGATACCCAGTAATGCCAATATCCGCGATATTTATTAGATTATTTCGTGCATTATATTGGTATTTAAAACTTAAATATAGCGGATAGTGTAATAATGTTGAAAACGAAAAAGTAACCGTATACTCGAAAGATTCGTTAATATATATTTAAATATTTACCTTTAAATATATACCTTCTGCGATTGATAAATGGGACAGTCAAAATGGGCCTGAGTAGAAAAGCTTGTTCCGCAAATTATTCCCGTTTTAAGCGAAAAACGGCGCCGAAGAGCGGTTGGTAAAACAAAAATGCCGTGAACATGACGCACGTCCCGTGACACAGTGTACGGGTGAAAATATATTACGAACAAAAATATTTTTACACTAAAACAGCTAACAATTCTAACTGAGCGTTCGCAATGCGATGCAACATCTTCTCGGCGTGGCCTTAAACATTGAACGTTAAAAAAAAATTAATTAGATTTCCTGTCAGTTTGAAATGGAAGACATTACCTGCCTGTAATTAAACGGGTTGAGCCGTAGTCGACCCAACTTCGAACTATCCCTCCGTATTATTAAGATGACGTTGATTTATTGTCCCGAAATTCCACAACGCGTTGAAAACCCAACGTTGAAAATGTTACATCAGCGATCCATTTTTGATGATTAGTAATCTTCTGTAAAAATTGAAAACCGAAAAATGCCAATTCGGTTTAATTGTAACGTCTCGAACGTTCGACGATGTTTCTCTTTGCACAAATTACTATTCCGAATTTCAATAAATTTATTATTAACAACGATTGCCCTATTCTCTGCGGATTTATTTTTCTGCGATATTTGAATAATTAGAATATCGGAATCGGTGCCCCGGTAGGATAGTTTAAATTCAGCGAGTGTGTATAGAAATCTCCATTCAGATTGAATGCTTACCGAGATTTTCCGGGGGTGGGGGTTTTCCTCCGCGGCAATTTCCTGTCCGGCGATATTTAGACAAATTCTACTTTAAATTCAAATACGGCTTTGAATTTACGGACGGGCATCGATTTTTTCCAACTTCATTCCCGACCCTTGTTCGGGATAATTTTCACCCGTTAAATATTCTCCAACTTGAAAATTATACTGTGAACATCAGAATTTATCTAGCTGGAGATTCCAAAATTCGTTACATGATTGGCACTTTAGTAAATTCTATAAATCTTCCGGTTTTTTTTTCCCAATATAGCCTCTAATTTTGAATTTTTATGAGTTTTATAAATACATTTTGAAATATAATATATTAAGGTGTACCCAAATGTAATCGACAATTTGATAAGATGTATTTTTTCGGAAACTTGAGGAGTTTCCCTCAATTTGCCGAAAAAGTGGCCGGAGAGATTGTTGATAATATTGAAGCGAAAGTTTTTCTTTTTTAGCAAAATAAAATTAATTCTAAAGTCAAAATGTTGATTATTTTCGGATACCCCCTATAATAATGGGTGTCCCCGAAATTAACGCAAGATTCGAATCGAACTTTGGTTGCCAAACTTTCATTTTTTTTTTTTTTAAATATTGTTCAACAATAACAAAACACGTTGTTCTGTCCAGTTTCAATAGGGTTGCCAAGAATTTACTGGAAATTCAAATCTTGCGTTAATTTTGGGACACCCTTGAGTATAAGCCGAGTTCCCTTTAACACGGATATTAATGCTGCTAAAGGCCTGCAAAGGGATTTGAAAGAAAAGGAACAAATTGCCCGATTATGATATACTTTGGGAACAATTTTCAACTGCCGAACTTTCATTTTTTATTTTTTATTTTTTTTGGGGGCGGCAAATTCCCGTAGGGGGCCCGGGAACAATTTCAACCGGACAATATTTTCAGTACGCTAATATCCACGAGAACCGGCGGAAGAAAGAAGGTGTGGGGGGGGGAGGCATCCCTTAATTCAGAACCGGATGAAAAATATGAATATGCAAATATTCCGTTTGCATCCTCTCATTCCTATTCGTATTTACATGTAAGAAGGAAAAGAATTAATATTGAAATCGTATTCCCTCCACCCCCACCCCCGGGGGCCGGGGCCCTTTTCATTATTCCCGGGATGAACCGCTGGCGAAAACAGCGAAAATGAATAAAAAAACCAACGGGCTATCTACTGAGGTATATACAGTTTGAGCTTTAACAGTTTTCCCGGTTTTTAAGTAAATAATAAGTAATAATAAGCGTTACTGATTCAATTTGAAACGGACAATAGAAACGGGAGCTGTAAACTCATTGATCCACAAGATATAATAATCGGGTTCTGTACTGACGATGGCGAGAAACCGTTGCGGCTGAAATAGAATGAAGACGGAAATGCCGTAAAGATATTATCAAGAAAAAGAAATAAATATTTTCTTTTTATTCAGCCGAAACCGGCTGAAAAAAAAATGACTTTTTCATGGTACTTCATGGTTTTTCAATCGCGCAATGACGCCGTACAAAAATTATTAAAAATACACTTTGTAAAAGTAAATTAATTCGAATGGAATATAAATTACGGGCCAAAAAAAAAAAAATATAATTGCCCATTTTTTTGTTGCCATCGCCGCCTTCAAAGCTGCCGGGATGAAATTATGCTCTCGTGGAAGAGAGAGAGAGGGATGAGGGATGAGGGGGAGGGAGGGAGGGATATTGTAGAGAGATTTGATTTTTTTTTTATTTTCAGCCTACCGTGAAACGAGGTTCCGTTAAGAAATCTTAAAAGGGAGGAAGGGATATATTTGTTGGGGATAAAATGAGACAGCCAACGGGGGGGGACTTAAGCCGCGGAAATTATTTTTTTATTTTTTTTTTATGATCGCCCTCTTTCTCCGAAAACAATGTTTCGGTAATAATATTGGAAAAATTCGTTGTTGACGTCTGTTCTTGTACGTTATGAATTTTTATAGCGTCGTAAAAGACGAATTAGACGGCGATAACGCCGTCGTTCGAAAAACTAATGTCGGTCGCCTCCAATTCGGAATCGTCTCAGTGAAAAATGTTTCAAATTGAAAAAAAAAAACAACAAGGGCTCAATGAGCTCAATAACTGAATTAAGTGCGCCGGTTAAAAATATTTGTATTTGAGTCCATTTTAGTTGATTTCTCGACGCTATATACAACTAGGTGTACCCAAAAAGTAATCGACAACTTGATAAGATTTTGGTCTTGAGGAAGGGGAGAAATTGAAAATTTGCCGGAAAAATGGCCGTACAGTTGTCGATAATTATTGGTGAATATACAGTAGATTAATAGTTATTAATTTGATATACCTGTTTTGTGGTCTCCGAGGGGGTTGGAATACTGGTAGGTTCGTGAAATTTCTGTCTCCTCTCGCCGGTTTGGTCTTTTTTGCTAGACCGGTTTGTCGGCCGCTCGCCATCTTCAGTAGCTCGCCATCACTTGTACTGTAGTGTTGATACACGTGAAAGTGACAGTGCAGCAGTGAGGATGGCCAAAAAACAGCTTCCAAAGTGCTAACAGTGACTACTGACACACAGCGCTACTGAAGATGGCGAGCGGCCGACGAACCGGTCTGGCAAAAAAGACCTAACCGGCGAGAGGAGACAGAAATTTCACGGACCTACAGTATCAATAGTTATCTCTTTGATGCCTATAAAAACATTTAAGTCGGGGGGTGGTTTCCCAGATTTTTTCCTTCTATTAGCGGTCTGCGAAAAATGAAAATATCCACCGAGAAACCTTTCCGGAGTTTTATTCATCGTATTGTATAATTAAAATTTAATTGGCTGGAAGTGCTATTCGACGCGACAGTCTCTAAATATGCCAAGGGGGGGGTGGGCGGTTGGGCCCGGTTTCATTTGGTTCGCGTGTCTTGTAGTTATTCGGTGGAGGCCGGCCGTGTTGTGTGCCGGTTGTACCTCGTTAGGTACCACGGAAATTCTCAATTTGTGTACCCTCAACAATAATGCCGCCCCGCCCCACCCCCCTCCCCCTCTCTCTCTCGTTTAGTTTACAACTTCAACAGAGAACGGGTGTTTTGCAAATGGCCCGGCTCGAAAACGGTAAATGTTGTTTGGTCGGACGGCGGAAAGCGGGACGGACTCATAGTCGTCATCAGTAGCGGGAGTTTCCGTAGGTTTTTTTTATATTGCTGGAGGAAAACTTGCGACTATAAAATGTCGGTAGGCCGAAGCTGTAAATATGCAGTAGCGAATAGGATATTGACATTGATTAGCCAATTATTGGGAAATCATTTCTCAATTACAACAGTGTTCAAGGTTCTAGGCGTCCAGGAAACAATTCGTCATAGAAACAACATTAGGGCAGGTTCAATTTTTATTCTGTTCAAATTTTTTACAATCAACGTGAACTTTGTTCATCTCCCCCACCCCCCCTAGCAATAGGTACGAAATGAAAATTGCTAATTCAACAATGACCATAATTTAGGCCGCAAAAGGTGCCAACGGGAGATTTCTAATTTGGAGAACCTAAAGATCCCGATTCTTTCAATTATTAACTGAGGTATTATATCGATTCGGAGTCTCATTATTCTTAATAATTATCTCTCGATAAATGTTTAATTTCAGCCGCATAAAGTACAATCATGCTACGATTAGCATATATAACTTGAAGTGCAATATATACCCAAGTTGACTAATAATATACTACTGCTCGCAAATCATAATTCCTTGAATATTTTGGGCTACTAATAATAAATTAATAATAATATTAAATCGTTCTACAGACATCGCGAACCATAATTCCTTGAATATTTTGGACTACCGACATTTTACAATTTTAAATGGTTATCTGGGGCTTTACGACAGTAAAAATCAAGGGTATTTTTAAAGGTTTTATTCCGTTGTAAAGTATCCTGTAAAGTGTATTATTTTTCAAGCTTAAATACCACTGCGTATATTACACCTTTCGAGTTACTTATTTGAACGGAATTTCACCGTAAATATTAAGTAAAATACTCCAAGCGGAACACGATATGACCACAAAAAAGAATTTTTCCTATAAATCGGTATTTGTGGTAGTCTGAAAGGTAGGTTTTTCTCAGATTTCGGCGACGGTAATATAAGATGATATACATTGAGCATAAAATTAAAATTCAACCAAACCAAAGATTTCAAATTTGGAGTACCTAAAGAGATCCCGATTCTTTCAATTATTAAGTGATGTATTATTATATTGATTCGGAGGCTCTTTGTTGGCCTATATAACTTGAAGTGCAATATACACAAGTTGACTTATAACCGAAGTTGTCGAGGTCCGTGTTATTAGAAGAGTCCTTGGGGGGGGGGCCGACGTTGCGGATATTGTTTAATATGAACCGCCGGCGGGGGCCTTTATTGAATAAAATTTAATGCGCCGGCTGTTAGGTTGTGGGGAAACTGTCGGATGGACCTCGTGTCTGAGCTATAAATCTCGAAAAAGAGAGACCGCCGGCGGCCCCCCCCCTCCCCCCATCCATATTGAATACGTAAACGGCCGTCGAAAATATTGAATCGTCCCCCGTTCGAAACGGTGCGGGGGGGGAGGGCCTCAATCCTATTTGTCGAGTTAACACCTGTTTACCCGAACATATTCCAAAAATAACTCGTTTAAAGGGAGTATTTTCGTGAAATTTCGCCCCCCCCCTACAGCCGCAATTCTTATATAGCTATCCAACAATACATCTAGAGAAAAACTTACATTTTCCCTTATTATTAGGTCGACTTCCGTTTTTTTATCAGACATTTATTTTGTTCACATTGACTAAAAAAATTATATTAATTTATTACGGATTCACCACAATTGTCTATAAATCTTCCTGGCAGTTTTTTTTCAATTCCCTCCTTGTTAAATGTGGTCGTTTTGGACTGGAAGAGAAGTTTACAGAACAGAACATGCTCTTCAGAATAGAAGGTTTTACCGTTCAAAATTTTCGTCGGGAACAAGATCCGGGGATTAGGGTGGGTTTTGTATGACATTTATAAAACAAATTTCTAACTGCCCGATCGGTTTATGCATAGGAAGTTACTTATGACTCGAGCCTAATAATTCTCAGAAAGTCATGTTGTGAAAATTTTTAGTCCTTTTAAACTCCCACATTTTCACATCTAGGACACGAATTATTGAGAATAAGGGTAACAGAATTAAGGGTAAAATGCCTTAACATCCCTAAATGACGCTAGTCAATCAAATCTAAAGCGAATTCGCACTTATTCATCTAAAACATCATAAAATTCTCGATAATAGTTTCCCGTATGGAAATTGGCTAATTTATCTCCGGTTGTTTTCAGAATTTTCGAGACCATTTTAAGCCCATTCCTAGTTTAATACCGATAAAAATTATTCAAGAAAGTCCTTTTTTTTTTAGAATCGTTTCACATCACAATCTCGTTAAGGCGTCGAGATCGGTCGTGAAGATTTCACGGCGAGACGCTAAAAACAGCGCTTTTCTTCAAGAAAGGTTTTCTTCAATTATAAGTCCGTAATATCAAAAAAATTATCAGTTGTAAATATTTAAATGCGCTGAAATCGTTCACGACTCGCGGTGTGAAACATAATTGGGCTGAGAAGTTTCGGGTATAGTTTCGAATTTTTTCTCGTTTTCGTGATTTTCGGATTGAGATAAAATTTAAACTCGAGCTCAAACTAAGAACTGTTAAAAGTTATTCATAACTACGGTTCGGAAGTAATTACAACGGTGAATCGATGTCGAAATTTCGTTAGGGTGAGTTTTACTCTAAAAAATACCCCTTTAAGAGTTGTGCGAAATTTATTCTCTCGCCAACAGAAGAGGAGCTGGACGTAATAAAATAAAATACCGCACGACGGCAGACGGGTAATTTCAAGTTTTCTAGTGTTTTTGAAACACTTTAAACTATCCATTTTAAAAAAAAACTAGTTACGCGCTTTCGAGTTAAACCGACCGCGAAGTCGTAATTGAGCGAAACGGGTATTTAATTAAATTTTTGCCGTTTGGCCCGTTTTCCTTTCTTTCAGCCGGAATTAAGCGCTTTATTACGGAAAATTCTACGCACTCAGGGGGCGCGCACGATGATATATACTGTGCGTACATCGTTCCGATTTTTAATTAAATCGTGACTTTGGACAACTCTTCGGGCCGAATTCGAATTATTATCACCGCACGAAATCATATCTCTTATCTCGGTCTACGGGGGAGGACATTATCGGGCAGCAGGTGTCGATCCACTCTCTGTCCGAGGGGCGTTTCCCGCCTTTTCAGGTACACCTGAGCCGGTCGTTTCCCGCCTTTTCAGGTACACCTGAGCCGGTCGTTTCCCGCCTTTTCAGGTACACCTGAGCCGGTCGTTTCCCGCCTTTTCAGGTACACCTGAGCCGGTCGTTTCCCGCCTTTTCAGGTACACCTGAGCCGGTCGTTTCCCGCCTTTTCAGGTACACCTGAGCCGGTCGTTTCCGCCTTTTCAGGTACACCTGAGCCGGTCGTTTCCGCCTTTTCAGGTACACCTGAGCCGGTCGTTTCCGCCTTTTCAGGTACACCTGAGCCGGTCGTTTCCGCCTTTTCAGGTACACCTTCGTTTCCCAACTCGCGTCCAGCGATCAAAGAACTCTCCCCGCTCGAAGAGTTGGATCGACTTCGGGTCAACGAAGTGCAATCGGTTCGAAGGTAACTTTCTCCTAGTGATTGGTCCCAGGGCAGGATGAAACGGCCGCTTCCTTGCGTCTTTAACGACGGCTGAATAATTAGAGCCGGGCCGCACGTGGCCGGGCCCGAGGGCCTAGCACTGTGCTAACCTGTAGAACAGACTGATGCAATTAGGACCGTAATTGAAACCCGGCCCCGAGAGCACTTTACGCCCCAAGTGCACTAAGGAAATCGAACCGACGCGCTGAGTCACGCCCTATCGGAGCTGAACTGCTATATTTTTGGCTTCTCGCCAGCCGCGAAGAACTGTTCGACCTTTCGATATTACGATATTTCGAGAGAAAATTGTGCGTTAGGAACTTTATTGTCGCCAATAGAATCAAATGCGAAAATATCAAGAAGTAATGGACATTCATGAGGCGAAAATGGACGAAATCTCACCGTTATATTAGTTACAGAATATCAATCGATTGTTAATTTTAAGCAAGTACATCAGGTACTCACCAATCCTGTCTTTTTTCATGTCCTTTTTACTGATTGAAAATTATTGGAAATTACGGTATGAGAGACGAATTTCCGGACGCAAACTTGAAATTGCGCTTCGACAGAGGAAAGAGCTTCAAAAGAGGACACAATTCAGGGTAGTGTTTCCACGAAAACTACTTTATCAGGTGCTCTGAAAGTGGGAAATATAATTACCGTCGGTTTCTAAAAACTGAATTGTAACTTATGACATTTTTCGACGAGTTCTGTACGCGACTTTAAGATCGATCGGATAATATCATGCCATTAATAGTTGCCATTAGTACCGAGGGCACATCGTACCCCCGATCATTCACGAGACTTAAATTGTCGCACAATCGATGCTAATTTATACATCGAAGCGAGGGGTCCTTCAAATAAACCAATTACGACCTCTTCTCCTTTGAGCCTTTTGAGTCCAAGACCGGGGTCTCTCAAGGAGCAGGGGGGGGGGCAGGGGACTAAAAATTGAAATAAAACACTTAAACGGTATTGCCCTAGACCGGCAATTCAATTATAGGGCCCCGTTTTCGCCTGAGGAAAAAAACCAAGAGTCGGTGGAATACAAATGGCGGTCTAGACATTTTCGGGATCGGTTTGCACTATTTATTTAGATTATCGCTATTAACAGTCGGTGGGGCGCTACCACCCAAAACCTTCCCCGTCTAATAATTTAGCGGAATTATTTATAGCTGTTGAAAAGGCAAAATAGCACGCGTTGGTTGCCCTTGTGTAGGCCGGAACGAAACGGCACAGAACGATAAGGGAAAATTAACTAGGCGTTTTCAAACTTTCATTTAAGTGAAACTGTCCCCGTCCGCGTTAACCGCCGGTTGTATATCATATTTTAATGATGGCGACCGGCCACCAAAGCGAAGTTTGTACTTCAACTTCGGCCAATACCTAATTGAGGTGCCAGCAACCCCTGAATGGGATAACGACTGTTCTAATCTAATGTTTGACGGTCAGAAAATAAATAAATACACGTCCTATTTTATTATTGGCTGGACAACTAAGTAATTCAACGGACAAGTGGCGTTGTACGTATTTTTAAGTACGTCAAGCCGTAGATGGTTTGAGAATGCACTTATAAGATAGTCCCTCGTTGAACTATGGCGATCCGAATCGATAACGGCCTTTATTTGGTCATCGTTTCAGAAAGGACAAAATAATAACATATCAAAGAATTGGATATACCTGTTTTGTGGTCTGCGAGGTGTTGGAATACTGCCGGTTTGGTCTTTTGCTAGACCGGTTTCGGCCGCTCGCCATCTTCAGTAGCGCCGTGTGTTAGTCACTGTTAGCACTTTGGATGTTTTTCAGGGGGCATCCTCCACTGCCCACTGTCACTTTCACATGTACTGTAGAAGAGAGTACTGTACGAAAAGAGTACTAGAAAACGTGCCGAAGTGCTAACAGTGACTAACACAGCGCTACTGAAGACGGCGAGCGGCCGACAAACCGGTCCGGCAAAAGACCTGACAGCAGCGAGAGAGGAGACAGAAACATCACGAACCTACAATATCAAAGAATCTTATCTGTGCAAAGATGTTGACGTACTTTAAAAAAATACGTATGTGAAATCCGCAATTACTTAGTTGTCAACCAAATATTTTCCGAATTAGGAATTATCCAGAAATTGGCCGAAATTCTTACGTTTCGGAGAGTTTGATTTGAAACTTCGAAATGATTGCGAACAGAACTGAAGTGAACGGAGAAAAATCTAATAATAAGGCTAAAATGATAATTGCCGACGCTTCCCTAATAGCGGGGTTAATATCCGGGCGAAAGCGCGGTCTTTGAATTGGAACCAAAACTGGCGGCGTTAAAGAACAAAAACCAAAAAAAAAAAAACGGGGGCCGCCCTTTAACCGTGTCACGAAAGCGAGAATTCGGCTGATAGTGACGGCCTCGTCTCAATTGGATTGGATCAATTGGAACGTCAGTCAACAAATTGAATACAAGTGTCCGCCCCGCACCCGCCCCCGTAATTCTCCCCATCATGTGTTTTTTTTTTTTTGCCGACGGAGGCGGATACGGACGGCCGTCCGTCCGCCAAACGCTTTGGCCGGGGCCCCCACCCCACTCAATTATAAGAGTCAATTAATAGTAGGAAAATTCTGCCAAAAAAAATTCCCCCGTCCGTCAACCTTTAATTGTGCTTCTGACCCACGCTCTGTCATCTTTCAACGGATCCGACAATTCAAGTCCGAACGGGCCAATAGGAAATTTTTTTTTTCCGCCGTCACAAGAACATTATGGTTGGTGGGGGGGGGTCGGGGGGGGGGGTTGAATTAAAAATTGCGTTGTAGACGTCACTACGCGCAACGGAATTGATAATAATAATAATAAGAGTGCGCCCTAGAAAGGAACAATAATAAGTACTTCGGAACAAAGTTCACAGACGAACTTGATTCGGAATACCCCCTCGCTTCAGAGGTATTATATCGGCAGTGTGATGCCAACGAGTTGTTCAATTATCCTAACGACGCAAATTTGATTTGATTAGAACATCGGAGGGCATTGTCGCACTGACGAACAACGCTTCAGAGGATTCGGAAACTCATTTTTGAAATACGATTTTTAAGATCCGTAATTCATTTTATTTTGCTAAAAAAGAAAAATTTAATCTACTATATATTCACCCCCTATATTGTCGACAACTCTCCGCCGCCACTTTTCCGGTAAATTTTCCGCCGGAGGGAATCGAATTGTTCAATCACTTTTGGGTACACGTAATATTTTAACGTGTACTTTATTTGTGCATAGCGACACGCTGAAGGTACACACAAAGGTGTACGCAGCTCGGAGTATTGATTGAGTTTTGATTGAGGATTTTCCTCAAGCCGATAACGTCGATACGACTATTTTACCGAAGAATACGACTATTTTAGAATCGATCTCATTTGACCGGAAAAAAACAGAAAAAAAAAAAAAATGAAGTACAAACCTTCTGTTTATGCACGAATTTATCACGAACTTAAAAATAATTAAAATTTCCACCTCATTCAGTTCATCGCATCTTATCAAATTGTTGATTACTTTTGATATATAAAAAAAAAGGATATATTTTTTAAAATATTTTAGCGCGACCTGTCGGACACACTCGGACGAACGGAATAAAAGAAATTTTTGCTTTATTTCATCAGGGGAATATCAATTTAACGTTAGGCGCAAAAACGGAAATAGAACGTAGTTCGACTGAATGGGGCGTATATATATACACCGGCGAAATAAATGACCCGGCGACCGATTCGATTCGCTTTAAACCGTTTTCAGTTTTTAACCGGCGATTTTCGGCCCTCTTCGGGCCGCAGCCCCTGCCCCCCTATTTGCACTTGGCCGGGGCGAAAGATAAATTTCTTTTGATCGCTATAAGATCGCTTTCAAAATCAAATCCCGAGACCGTATTTTAAACCGGGCCCAATCAAATACAGTTTACAAGCGGGAAAGCCGCCGTGGCTTTCCCCCCCGGGGGGTGGGGGTGGGGGGGGTGGGGGGTGGAATTGGGCGCGAGGTACAAATATTAAATTATCGTTTGAATTTTCATTGTTTCCAGATTCCAGACCTGGAGGAGAAAATCGTGGGTTTACGTGTCTGACCACTCGGTCGGTGTTTACGACGCGGGATGATTCCAGTAAAAAATGCAAATTTAACTCAGCGTAATATAAATATTCCTTTTTTTTTTTTTTAAAGTATCAGCTAACTAAATTCTGACTTCTGAAATTCACTGCGGGCCAACCACAATTTTCGTTACATCTATAATAAAATACCTCAGACAAGGTATTATTTTTTTGAATTATACTCTCCAGATACTGTTAATAACTACAGAGTTATACAGCTGTGAAATTCCCAATCTACACGCATACACGATCTGTACGCTATGACCGCACCGAAACGGGTATTTTCCTAGAAATATTAGGTTGGGGAAAAATTAATACATTATTTCGGTCGCTAGACGAAATTACCGGCGTACATTTTTCATAATTTATACTCGTTAAAGAGGGGGGGGGGGATTCGTCTAGAAAACAATCACAGTTTAACATTAATTGATTTGCTTAACATACCTGTTTTGTTGTCTGCGAGGGGTTGGAATACCGTAGGTTTGTGATGTTTCTGTCTCCTCTCTCGCCGGTTCGGTCTTTCGCCAGACCGGTTTCGGCCGCTCGCCGTCTTCAGTAGCGCTGTGTCAGTCACTGTCGGCACTCTGGATGTTTTTTGGACATCCTCACTGCACAGTGTCACTGTCACTTGTACTTTAAGGCGCTGCATCTAAGGCGCCAATACTAAAATGTAAGACAGACCTTTTTTGCGTGTCAGTATTACGCTCGCCGTCTTCAGTAGCGCTGTGTCAGTCACTGTCGGCACTCTGGATGTTTTTTGGACATCCTCACTCCAGAGTGTCACTGTCACTTGTACTTCAAGGCGCTAATACTAAAATGTAAGACAGACCTTTTTTGCGGGTTAGTATTACGCTCGCCGTCTTCAGTAGCGCTGTGTCAGTCACTGTCGGCACTCTGGATGTTTTTTGGACATCCTCACTGCACAGTGTCACTGTCACTCGTACTTTAAGGCGCTGCATCTAAGGCGCCAATACTAAAATGTAAGACAGTACCTTTTGCGGTATAGTATTACGCTCGCCGTCTTCAGTAGCGCTGTGTCAGTCACTGTCGCCACCTTGGATGTTTTTGGACGTCCCTCACTGCACAGTGTCACTGTCACTTGTACTTTAAGGCGCTGCATGTAAGGCGCCAATACTAAAATGTAAGACAGACCTTTTTTGCGGGTTAGTATTACGCTCGCCGTCTTCAGTAGCGCTGTGTCAGTCACTGTCGGCACTCTGGATGTTTTTTGGACATCCTCACTGCACAGTGTCACTGTCACTGTACTTTAAGGCGCTGCATTTAAGGCGCCAATACTAAAATGTAAGACAGACCTTTTTTGCGGGTCAGTATTACGCTCGCCGTCTTCAGTAGCGCTGTGTCAGTCACTGTCGGCACTCTGGATGTTTTTTGGACATCCTCACTGCACAGTGTCACTGTCACTCGTACTTTAAGGCGCTGCATCTAAGGCGCTAATACTAAAATGTAAGACAGACCTTTTTTGCGTGTCAGTATTACGCTCGCCGTCTTCAGTAGCGCTGTGTCAGTCACTGTCGGCACTCTGGATGTTTTTTGGACATCCTCACTGCACAGTGTCACTGTCACTCGTACTTTAAGGCGCTACATGTAAGGCGCCAATACTAAAATGTAAGACAGACCTTTTTTGCGGGTTAGTATTACGCTCGCCGTCTGTGACTGACACCGCTACTGAAGGTGGCGAGCAGCCGAAACGGAAACACCGCGAACCCAAACCGTATTGTAACTATTTTAAAACCGATATTCAATTTGTTGATGTTCTAGGCGGGCCCGGTGGAGGAGGATCAGTGACCGGCGAACTGCGCTGAGGATGCATCAACCGTGGCTGGTCATGTCCGCCGCGCTCGGGTCACTCCTCACATACGGTAAGCCTCACATGCCCAATTACCACAAGTTCTATATCAAGCAGAACAAGTGGAATGAAAATTTAGCAAGCAAAACTGCGTAAAATTTTTGAGTTTTTCATCGGGCTAATCAACCATTCCCATTCAATGAATGGGCATAAGGCAATATATTAAATAGATTTATCGTTAACGGCAATAACCGGTCACCTAAACTGTACATCCATATACACTATACATTACCGCGTTAACAGTTATATATGTACAAGTAGTGTCATGTGTTCCATGAATTATTGGTCGGTTAATCTGACCGCGGGCGTGTGTGAAATACGATCACATTTATAATACAACTGATAATTGAATTCGAATAATTATCGCGATGAAAAATAGCGGGGTCATTAAAAATGGATTGGACGGAATTTGAGTAATAAAAACGGTGAATTACAGAGCCTGAGGAATTTGCCGTCAGGTTAATTATTTAGACCGGTTTCCTTGACTGCCTTACTGCGTTACGTCTATTTTCCAGAATTTCTTCCTAAAAATATCCTAATATTCATTGGGACCGGCTGAAAATTCGATAATCGATATCGACAGCCGGGGGGGGGTGGGGGTGGGGTTCAAGTGGCTCATACCGTATTCTATGAGAGTTATTTAAAGTCCGGATTGCGCGATTTACTCGTCAATATGTCATATACTTGATATATTGACAGTGGAGGCGTTGTGCCTTCCTGCATAAAACATAAGGGTTGGTGGGGGGTAGGGGGGTGTGCCGGATGCAAGCAGACAGCCCTTTTACCTTCAAATTCTTCCCCTTACCAGGCTATTGGCGTCGACCGCTCCGCCTCCCCCCCCCCCCCCGCTCAACATCCCCTGTGCTTCTCTGCAACGTTGCACATTTTTCATAGGTCCATAGGGTGTGTCCGTCCGTGTATAGGGGCGAGTGATTAAGGCGGGGGTGTGTCCTCCGAACATCCACGCAGGACGAGTTCTCAACGCAAAAACAATCGGGACAACATACTCAGGGGTACAGAAAATTAATATTGAAATTAACCCTTCCGATTCGCTAATTATGAACGTTTTTGTTCGATCGCTGTCTAATTGGGAACGATAATTTTCCGAATTTATTATCTCGTCGTTTGGTAAAAGCTCATAATGGAGAGGATCCCTTTCCAATCCCACCGGACACACAGAGCATTACCTTCTTCGGGCGAAGACCGGCTTTTGGGGCGGTTAAAGGTGTTTCATCACCCCAAGACGTTTTACGCTCGACGTTTTTATAAATTATCCATTTTTCATCCCCCCGTCACCAATCGTCTCCTCGTTGCAGATCCGGCAGAATTTTCCTCCGTTAAATCGTGGGGGGAATCCGTACATCGAGACGGCTTATGTAGCCGAGTTTCGCAATATGTTAGTGGATCGTCGATTTTGATTTATTCAGCATTTCCTCTAATTGACGTGTCGTAGAACGTGGATTATTTTCCGGACTGTTTTAATCGGATTTTCGCCTCCGTTCTCGATCTTCGAGATCGAAATCTCCGGCTTCAAACCGAGAAAACTGCACTTCGCCAAAGTTCTTTCGGCTGCAGCACCTTCGGCCATAAACAGGGCATATCTCGTTGTGCGGCATTTTCGCCTTTTCGGAAAAAGTAAAGCGTTTTAAATGCCCATAACGCGCTCTGTTCGCTACCGTATTTTAAGGCTTATAAAACCGAGAAAAATTAACGTATCGTAACCGAACTTTTTCCAAATATGCCCCAAGTACCTACTCTTAGAATATGTATACGCGTGTCATTCGTTTTCAATAATTCCGATATATTCAGACCCGTCCTAATACCACCTATCGAAAATCGGCACCAACTTAAAATAATCTCGAGGATATAAAATTTATCAAACCGCGATGATCGATAGGGGGGCGAGACGGTTTATTAATGGTGAGAATCGCAATCGGTCACAGCTCGAAACGGTTCCAGGGCCGAGACCGATAACGCCCAAGTCGTCGCTATTAGGTGCAGGTGGCGGTTGACAGGGGGTAGATTATACGGCATTATCCTGAGATGACGGTGGGGGCGAAGGGGGCTGTCTTAACCAATGGGAGACAATGTCGGTAGCCCAGCCAGGGCGGCGGCGGCGTCATCCTGTGACAGCGTCTGAGGGTGACACTGACAAAGAAAGTGTTCTCCTTCGGAAGACAGTCGGGGGTGGATGAGGGGTGGGTTTTCGTCGTTAGGGGCGAACAGAGACGAATAGCGAATGATTAATTGTGTACGCGTCGCGACAGAGAAAACGACAGGACCGAGACATTTCCTCCACCACTACCCCTACACTAGACAAGACATTTCTTAAGGATCCTATTCTTAAGCCGGAGATATAAGTCAATATTTCATACATCACGCATTCAGTTTAAATTACTCATTGCGTTAGCTATACATTTCTTCCTTCTATAAAGTAGATATGAACAGTAAATAATCATCGGTGCTAGTAGTAAACTGTATTACGATGAATACATATTACGGATAAATTACAGTAATAACGAAATTATTTTAAGGATAAATGGGGGAAATGATGAGGGATTTTATAAGCACGCAAGTGCTGTGAATACATTACGTAATAATATATTGGGTTGGCAACTAAGTAATTGCGGATTTCACCAAGACAATTGGCGTTGTACATATTTTTAAGTACGTCAACATCTTTGTGCACAGATAAGATTCTTTGAAACGCTATTATTTGGTCCTTTCTGAAAAACATCCATTCGGTCCGGTGGAGGAGGTCGACGATGACCGAATAAAGGCCATTATTGTGATCGGGATCGCTATAGTTCAACACTGGGACATTGCAGAGAAGCTGAATGTATCTTATACGTCCAGTCGAAACCGTCTACGGCTTATCTGTGCACAAAGATGTTGACGTACTTAAAAATATGTACAACGCCACTTGTGTTGGTCAAATCCGCAATTACTTAGTTGCCAACCCAATATTTGCATTTGAAGGCTAAATTTTGCACTTTGTTTGGTATACGTCCACTGTATACCATCGTTAGGACTATACCACGGTTAATATAGTTCACTTAAACTGCAACGTCCATACGACGTTAAACGACTGATTAATCGTTTTTCTAATCTGAACAGGCAACAAGCGCGTTGCTGTGTAATTATTGGAATAATCGAAGAGGAAGGTTGTTTTCGAATTTTTTCTCCAGTGATACATTTTAATTGATAGGCGGAAACTGCTATTGTTCTAGTGATATTTTTTGGCCCCGTGGAGAGCGGAGAAATCGCGAATAGGATTTTAGGGGCGGCTGAATTGAAGGGTCGGGTCCTACACAGTCCCAATTAATTTAAGGGGCGACTCCACCGTGGTCGGGGCCTACACGATTCGCGGCCGTCCAATCTCCAGCGTGTCCCCCGGATCCTGTTACTCCAGAAACGGTCCGAATCCCGGGGACGAGGGATATAAGCCCACAACACAGTTTTCCCCTCCCTCTAAAACGTAAATTCCACTTTTTATGGAACCGGAATTTTTCTTGTGGACCGTTCTCGGAAACTAACGAGAAATCGTTCCTGTAAATGTACCCCGCCGTCCGGTTTATTATTTTCACACCCCTTCGATTCCGCGGACAAGTGGGCCTGCTGTTTTGTTAACCCGATCTCCAAACGGAATCCGGCCGCGGAATAAAATGCTCGGTGAAATGCTGAAATTCCTGTCTCTGCTCGTACAGCTTGGGCGCACTTCAAGGCACGTGCGGCCCAAAGCGGCCAGACAGAGACAACTCTCGATATAATAATTCCCCAATCGGAAATGAAGCCGGGATAGAGAGTATCAAGTTGGGAACGTTTCTGAAGCCCCTTATTGCACTCGAAAATGCTTCAAATCGTTCCGAAATATTCCTAGCGTATAACTGACACTCATCCTCCGATATTCGCTCAGGGAACCCCTCTTGAGAAGATTAAAATAAACTCGCTGTAATTGTTATTACGGACACAATGATCTGTCTTTTGAGTACATAATAAAATTAAATTAAACAATATTAAAATTGATCGTTGGAAGAGCGCAGGGGCTGAGAATCGCAGTGGTCGAATAATTGTTCGGCAACAGAAACAATTTGCAGCCCGATTAGAGTCAACTCTAGTATATTTCTAGTTTGAAATTTTTCCCGGGATCGTACCCAGCGGTACCTGATGGAAGGATTTTTCCGCCCCCGCCGGAAAATTGGGAAACGGCAATGGGGTGCCGGCCACGCAAAGGGACGTGCCCTGGTTTATTAGGGGGTAGATCACGAGCACACACACACACACGCGCACACACACGGGCGCAACAATCCGAATTATAATTCCGTGCACTCGCCGGCCCATCCATCACCGGCACAAAGCCCGAAGGGAACACTCTGGGGCGGGTTAAAAATATTTTCTTATCCGCCCCCACAAAACCCTGGACACCGACAGACCGTGTAAGCATAAACTGATTTCGAGACAATTTATGTACGTTTCGGGGACTGACAGTTAGAACGACACGTGACTCTCCTTCTTCAAGGTTTCACCCCCTGAAATCATCTTAAGTGTCTCAATTGATTAGTTTCACTCGATAAAGAGGGCCGTCCAGTGACTGGTACTTTTGACCTGTTTCCGGCCTACGGAAAGTCTCTAGGGCCGGCGGCGTTTAAGCCGATAATTGATGGGTAGAAGAGGAAAGGGACTTGACTGGAGTGGATTTGGACTTGGAGAGAGAGGCGGGAATGGAATTTGAGGAAGCGTGATTTTGCGCGACTTCGTCGACTCGGTCGGTATGTTGAGAGGTCATTATGGATTGTAGTTTTAGTATAGCTTCGCATATTGTCAGTTTTATTGGCCATTGTTGTAAGTTTTGATGTCCTTTTCGTAAAGAGGTCTGACAACTGTCCAAATTTACGATTTAAACCTGTTCTTTTCAGTCGGGGTCCTGAGAAACTCCAATTCATCCCCGCGATGAAGGGGCGTAAATTGGTCGAGACGATGAACTGAGTAAAATATCGGTGAAAGTATTATTACCTACGGGGAGGGGGGGGCGGTTGCAATATTCAAAACCTGGCGTTGCGAAAAGCTTTATAATTGAAGCGGGCCCGTGCGTTGGGGGCGGTTTCGGGGGTCGCTATTAAACAGGTGCCCCGCTATTCATCGCCGGTTCCGCTTTGCATTCATTACCGGCCCCCGGTTAAAATTTACCGTTTTAATAGCGCCCACCCCCTAGCGCTATTAATTGGCGACTGTAGAGCCGGCGACGCATTTCCCGTTCCTGGACAGGGTTGCGCTATCTCTTTCGGGGGGGGGGCGTGTCTTAATGGAGAGGCGAGTACACACCCCCGCCCCACCACCCCCCCCCGCCCATTACCGATTAAATATTGATTTATAGGCCCATAAATATCTCATAGGGTTGGGGGCCGTGACGCGGGGCTGCGGTGGCGAGGTCGGCCCACCCTGGATAATGCCCTATTATTTATACCTGTCGGATTGCTTTCCATTTGCAGGTGGACCCGGTTCAGCTCTAGGACGCGTCTAGCGGAAACTACGATTTATAGAAGCAATTTGGGGGGAAAAAAAGAAAGTTTTCGAGTCGCGGTCTTTAAAACGTACATTGTTCTTCTCAGTTTTCACCTACTTAGTGACGGATGGCGAATAATGCACCATTTACCTATATATAGATCCATATATTTATATTTAATTTTCAGTCGGATACATTTACGAAATTGCCGCCCTGCAGAGTTTTTCACAATATATTTAATACGAGCAATATATTTGCACGTTCTGACCCTAAATGAGAACTGACAGGGCACTCTTGAAAAAAAAGGTTTGTACCGATGTAAATACTATTTTAGCCTTTGCGACTATTAAATGATTGATTACACTTTATTTTACTCTCATTTAAACTTTTCAGGGCTGGCTTAACAATTATACTAATTAATCCTGTTAGACTAAGTCTCCGGCCCTACTGTTTTATTCAGTCCCCGGCAAATTATGCCCCCCTTCGGGATAATACAATGTTTAATAAACGCGAAATCACTTTATTATATTTAGATCAGATGTAATAAATATTTGGAACGACATTTACGGGGATTAGACAATTATTAGAAAAAAGACGTTCCCAAAGATATTCAAGATTAAGACCATGGGACGATGTTTTATGGCAAGATTCGGTTTTAAAATTAATTATAAAATATAGTTAAATATATTTGTATTAATACACCCGACTGTCTTCAATTCGCCTTCTGTCCATCAGTTATCATATTATCTGTGTTTTAATGGCCGATTATATAAAAAAAAACAACCCGACGACCGAAATTCGTATGAAATTCAGTAAGTGAACGGCGAATGTCGTAGCCATTCAAAATTTTTATGAATACTTCACCTCGGAATTCAATTGAAGACCTCGGAATGGCCCTGTCATATCCTTATCATTATATATATATATATATATATATATATATATATATATATATATATGGGCATCTCGCCAATAGTATCAGGTAATTGCACTTTAGTTGCAGTTGTTCACGAACACCCAATTGAACTGCAATGTGCAGGCTGGAGTTAATGCAAACGGAAAATCGACATCGAAATTTCCCATTAATTACTCCTTATTCAAATTTTATAGGCTTAATGCGCAGCTAATACGTAGAGAGTGAATTCAGTTTCTGTCTACTATAAATAAAACTATGTATATATATTTAATATATATATCTATTGTATGTTCTCACGTTTAAAACAGTAGTATATATCTCCATAACAAACAGTGAATAAAATAATAAAGAAAATTGATACGAGAACGCTTTACTGCTTAATAAAAGTTTCGAGATTGGCTGAACCCAAATTTAATGAAAAAATAAAAAAGATTTAACTGTTTCTCGCTGCCTGTTGTATATATAATAGCATTCAACAATGGGCACAATAGGCCAGTAATCGTATTGCTAGTCCTAAGCGCCCTAAGCGTTAAATCTGACTTAGCTTTTCGTACGGCGGTAAATTTCGCGTCCTGGGCAAGTCTAAATAGGAATAAAAAAAAATATATATATAATATATTTTCTCGAAACCTGGCGAGGGGTATTAACACACGGATAGGGAAATACGCAACATTAAATCTCTGTACGGCTTAAATGACTTGTAACTTTGGCCCCCGGCTTTTTACTTCTTTTCCAGTTTTTTTTTTTTTTTTTTTAAAGTCGTGCTTTGAAATACGAGCCCAACCCTGTACAAATGGAAAAAAGTCAAAGCGCGTTGGGACAATGGAGGCCCCGGCTAGAAACCGGCCCCGTCAAATGTAATAAGAAACAAAAGGGATTGTTTTCGACTTATCTCTTTCTGGGCGCCCCCCCCCCCCAAAAAAAAACCCCGCTTCCGCGAAAAAATGAAAGCACGAAGAGCGATGAACTGTTCTTCAGTCGGTATTTGAGTTCATAAAATCTCTAAACGCGCCCCAACCACCCTAATAAGTCTCAAATTGCGTTACGATCCAATGGAACGAATTTTGGCCTAAAAACGTGGCCCGAAACTTCCCTTTAAGTTAATATCTGAAATTATCACGCTGGAATTTAGCGACAGCACGAACTACTGGAATACTACTGAGGATAGTTTATAGCTTCCGAGACGGTGAAGATGAAAATAACTTCGTCCCTATACAATAAAGACGCGCATTTACGCTCGGTTTTTAAGGTTTAAAATTAAAACGGTATCGGGCGCCCCTGCCCAGAGGATTTTCTTTTTCTTTCCCCCCCCCCTTTCCGATTCTCAGAGTTAACAAATGGAAAAGCCGGACCCAAACCTAATTCCCGTGTGCCGGGAGTAAAATGGACGCCCGGTTGGGACGCCGTCTCAGGTGCACTTAGCGATTACTTCAAAGGTCATTTGTTAAGTCGAGTCACACCGACCGACCCCCCCTCGAAGGACAAGGCCCCCAGGTTGACATCCAACAAGCCCTAAGCCCACTTTAACCAACTGGGCTTATTCATTTATCCCGAATGGGGAAATACAAAACGCTCAGAGGACGACTTATTCCACTTATCACTTATTGCTACTTATCGACCGATTGTCTTAAACGGAAATAGCACTTTTCAACTCTCTCAAATTGGCCTGATTTTTAATATTCGGTACAACCTAATTCAGATTAAAACTCTGTTCGGTCAGAATCAGACTCAGCGTCTCTACCGGTCAGTTTTTATAACAGTATATTTATTTTATTATTAATATTATTAGAAAATTTCCCAAGGAAATAGCAATTCTCAACTGTCCCAAATTGGCTTGATTCTAATATTCGGTACAACTTAATTCACATTGTCAATTGATGGAAAACTCTGTCAGAATCAGACTCAGCGTCTCTACCGGTCAGTTTTTATAACAGTATATTTATTTTATTATTAATTTTATTAGAAAATTTCCCAAGGAAATAGCACTTCTCAACTGTCCCAAATTGGCTTGATTCTAATATTCGGTACAACTTAATTCAGATTTTCAATTGATGGAAAACTCTGTCAGAATCAGACTCATTTTATTTATTAATATTATTAGAAAATTTCCCGCAGTTTATCGAATTATTGACTTTTCTTTTTGGGGGATAACACCAACTTCAAAATCTAAATTGATAACTAAAAAAAAAAAAACTTAAAATTAAAACTGTACGATACGATATTCCTTTCCATGTTTGCGTACATTTTGCATGTGCGAAACTTTAGGTCTAACTTAAAATTTGAAGCGCCGATTTTGACGCCTCTTTTTCACACTTTCAACCCCAATCCTGCAAACCGGGAGAATTTCATCCCCGACATGACCGATATAAACCAATTAACGCGCTCGATTTTTCACCAACATAAATTCAATCGAGCGGTCATCATAGGTGGTTGTTATAGGGGGGGGGGGGAGTTTTGGGCGCTTTCCAAACTGCGAATCGGTTAACGTGCTTTAATGCGAAAAGGGCGGGGGTAAATACGAATCCCCACCCCCTCCTCATCCAGATTAAACCGGAAAAATAGCACCCGACGAGATCCACTTTTTGTCTAGGGTTAATTTCCCCCCAAAGTCGGAATCCTCGAATCGAATTACCCTTTAATTTTCCCCCTTTAATATTGGCCACGGGGCAGCCATATATAAATATTTCGTCTTATTCGATACAGAAGAGATTGGTACTCCAATTCCCAAATGAGCGCACAACACCTAAAGTAAATTGCGCTATAAAAATATTAGATTTATTGAAACGTTTTCAATTGCTATAAAGTTTTCACACTCGAATTGAAAATAACAATGCGAAAGCTAAGAAAAAAAAATCCTTTTATCGATATTTATCATTTACATAGGATTGTAAATTTGTAACGCTCATTTATTCGAGAATAAAATAAGAAAATAAGAAAACAGAGTCGTTACATGTCTAATACTTGCAATTTTGGGCTATGTGCTGCACCCCCCCCCCTATATTTTTACCGATAAAAATATGTTTTTTTGTCGAAATAGCGATACGAAAAGAAAGATAAAAAAAAGAGTCGATGTACGTGTAACATTGCAATATTCGGCTCTTTTCTGCAATGTGGATCAAAATCCAAAATTAAAATAAACATTTTGTTCTAAACTGTTTTTTTAAATAAAAAAAATTTGATCTTTTTTGGCCGGTTTTTTCAAAAAAATCTGCGCGTTAAGGGTTAAAGACGTACACAATATATATAGCGTGTTACTGTATCTTGATTATTCCGTGAAAATTCCGTGAAATGAGGCTATCGTGCGATGAAAAAAGGCAATAAATACTGTTTACTTCGTATTGGCCTATTTCGGGAATTGACGATGTATTGCGGGTTAGTGTTGGGGGTGGGGGTGGGTTTTCGATTTTTTTTAAATGCGATATTTTCTATATTAACGAAAGCTGGCTTCGTTACTTAGACTCGGAAGCGCCGTTTAGTATATCGGCCGAGAGAATAAAAAAAAAAAAAACGTGTTATTTTTATAGACGCGATAAGTTAATTGTCGGCGGCCCTATTTATTACGGCCAGTCGGTGAAAGTTTTCTTCATTTCACGCCGCTACTTTCGGCATCGCTCTCCTGATTATATGAAAGTTGTACAGAAGAATATGAAAGTTGTACAGAAGAATAATCAACTGTACAGATGCTGTACTGAATTCCTCGCACGATAAGGGAACGTACGAGACGTCAAAATTTATCGAGATCGGTTTTTTCGCCCCCACCCCCACCCCCGATCGACATTTTCTCATTCATATTCAATAACGGAACTAGACGGTATAATTTTTTTTTGGGGGTTTTTGGAAAAAATACAGGCGTACATTTACATACAAAAACACGGTACAGTTTTTGTGAACCGGCGAGGACATAAAACTTATATATTTTCCTATTTATACGACGATTTCTGTAGTCATGTAAAGGACTAAACTCCAATTACATACTACAGCTATTACATACACTCCGTGTTGAATTTCACGTACGTGCCGGTCGAATCATTTTCAAATTTTTTCCCCCCTCCAAATGAACAACTCTGGTCGTGATTTATTATTATTATTTTTATTTGATCGCGACGAAGGGTGTTTCGGGGCGAGATAATTACCACCGGCTTTGTTTCCAAATCGACATCGGATACGGTTTTAATGCGTCGGCTCTCTGACACGTTTCTGTTCGGGTATTTTCAACACGTACACGTCAAAACAGACCGGAATAGACAGGTCGCAATCGGTAGTTATTTTTTTTTTTAAAAACTGAACTGGACAATACTTCTGAATTAAATTAGTCGAACTGACGCGACCTAGAAATATGCGTAGGATGCATGGAAATATTTGAATTCGTGTTGGCGACTATATAATTGGGGATTTTACCGCATTCTTCAGTCGGCCAGACAGGCCGAAACCGGTCTGGCAGGAGACCGAGAAACGGGCGAGAGGAGACGGTCTACAAAACGAATTCGAAAGGATATTCCAAATCCTCGCGAAAAAAATCCACAAAAAATGAAATTCTAAATTAACTGAAGACCTGTCGATTGTAAAATCCGCAATGACTTAGTTGCCAACAATTGATTTATTTCAGTGGGGCTTCCGCCTCAATTTACGCACTAACTGTTGCCCTGAGATAAATACTAAAATATATATATATATGGACTAGAAAAGAATTTGTTAATATTGTCTATACAATAAACATCAAAGTTATTGCTTTGTATTAGAGGACCGCGTCGCTTTTTTTTGCTTTCGCCCCCCACCCCCACAGCAGCAGTCTTTAAAATTATTACCCTTAATCGAGAACATAAGAACTGGAATAAGTCCAAAGGCCGAACCCTTTACAAATTGTTCGGCCGGAAATTTCTTTGCCCGATTTCCGGGCATCGATTTCCGGGAATTTATAGTCTTATAGAATGTTGATCGGCTCAATTTATAGATTTCCCAAAAAAAGAGAGTTTCAATTTAAAAAAAGGCCGGCCCCCCACCCTTTTTGAACTCTAGATATACTCAAATTCCGATCTGTTGGCAAAATGTTTCGTAATTAAATTCTCTGTAGAAATATTGATTTTTTTTTAAAATTCCTCAGAATAGCCCATTACTAATAGAATGGTTTCGATCGCCTGAAACGTAAACAGAAAATCTAAATTTCACTCGCTTTTCATTTTTCCTCAATTCCATTTCACTCGAAAAGTAGCAACTTCTACGAACGATAAGTTATTGAAGTGATTTTATGATTTGTGTAAAACTCATTTATTAAATACGATGGAAACTTAGTGTCTATTAACGAAATATTTCCTATGTAAATTCGCCGTAGAAATATTGATTTTATACCACTTTATACCGGGTCAATCAATCACCTGAAAAGTAGACGGAAATCTAAATTTCAATCATTTCTAATATTTCTCAAGTTGAATTTCGTTCCTGTAGTCCTTTTCACTCAAAAGTACTTAGTTAAGGATAAGCTATTAAAGCGTACTATATTTTATGATCAGTGTAAAACTCTTAAGTTCTCCGGTTTTTATTGTATATTTTCCCGATTATCACAAAATATTGTTAAAAATTCATGATCAATGTAGTGCGCATGGAATGCGTGTAGTGATCACAATTTGTATATCGTTTTATCGATGTATCGTTTGTATTTAAAGAAATAAAACTTGTTTGTATTTGTAGTGTAAAACTCAAATTTAAATACGAGGTAAATATAATGTTCTATTAACGGAATATTTCGTATGTAAACTCGGTGCCGAAATATTGATAACGGTACAGTGAATATTGGATAATGGTACATCCAAGTCGTAACAGACTATAGTACAACACGTTCACGTCACACTGTCAGCCCTTTTAACGCAAATTATTTTTAAAATATCGAATTGACGATATTCGGTTCTTTGAACGGAAATGCGTTCCAATTTCCAGCGTTTCGTTTAACGACATTTTATTGTCGTCGAAATAGAAATTAATTGTACATTGAATTTTCTCGCTTTGTCTCACTACTGTGTGTGTGTTTGTTGGGCGATCGAAACTTTTCTATTATTGAATTATTTCCTTTTCAATTATGACGGAAGAGCGCCCGACCGAGATGACACTTTTGAACTGAGGAGTAACGGCGCTTTCAAAGTTCGAAGCTCCTCCAACTTTTTTTTCTTTCCTCCTACTTTGTTCCCTCCGAGTCCCATTCCTCTTCCTACTTCTTCTTCCCAATAGATCACCGTTAGTTTTCTGCCGGACTTCCGGCTATTATTATTATTATTATATAGCGTTGGGGCGAGGAGGCGCCATTTCCGTTTCAATATTTCAAACTCACCCCAACCCCGCCCCCCCGGATTAGTAATTACTCAAAAATTCGATGTAAAATCTCTGCAATAGGGAATTAGAGCTATTTTAAAGCTTTCCGACTGCATATTAATATCTACTAAAATTTTCTTGTTGTATTGATCGATGAACCGAACGCTATCACCTATTGATGGTTAATCATTAGCGAACGAGTTGGGGGTTTGCAGGGCCGTTGAATCAATGTTCAACCCCCTTCCGTCCGCCCCCCCCCCCATTTCCATGGTTGGAGCGGGGACGAGGACGGAATTTTCATTAAATACAAATATTAATTCGTGCCGAAAGGCCGTATAGAATTCATTGGGCACAGCTCGTGCCCTTATTAGAGTGGCATCGATTGTGGCACGTGCCGTGGCCGGGGCTAATCCCGCGGCCCATTCAGCGGTCGCCTCTAAAGCCGACGGTCTGGGGGGGGGGCCCTTTGAGAATGCACTTTGAAAATTTCAAAACCCCATTCCACTGGGGGCGGCGGGGGGGCGTCCCCTTCTCAGTCTGGCAAATATGAAATCGAGACCGTGAAGTATATCGATTCAGAGGGTTGGCATTGACAACATCCCCCCAACGATATTGCAACCCCCCTCCCTTGGACTGCAAGTCCGAACGGAGAATTATCGCCGGTTATGAATTTATTGAAGGGATGAAGCGAGTCAAAAGCAATTTCTATTGTAGGAAAACGTATCAGATTATTACTGTTGCTACCTGAAATGCAATTGAATATCCACGCCGGTCTTCTAGCAAGCCCGAGATATATTATAACAACGTTATATATTCAATTTCGGATACAAATATTTTTTCAGCGAACATATTTTTCGCCAGTTTTTAAAACTGGGCGATCTGAAATTAGTACAGAATAATTAATTGCGCCCTCCTTAATGCAGTCCTAAAATACAGGATTGAATATCGAGGTTAATTCAATAACCAAGTAAAAGGAATCGGAAATAGTACACATTTTTCGACATAATATTCTGCCATATTCACAAGCCGAAATTGGATCAAAGACTTCGAAACTGCAGGAAATTCATTGCAACTATCATAAATAAAATTAGGGGAAAGACTATGGGATAAAGGCGTAAATATAGCTGGGGATTATTCGAAAGACTACTTTATATATTCACCAATATTATTGACAACTCTCTGTGCAACTTTTCCGGCAAATTTTCGATTCACCTCTCGAAGAACTCCTCAAGACCAAAATATATCTTATCAAATTGTCGATCAATTTTGTGTACACCTAATATTTTAATGTTGCAATTATACATATAGTTTATTTGTTAAATGTCCACCGTATACAGTTTAAAAGGTACAATTGTGAATAGCGACACGCTAAAGCCGCATACAAAGGTATAATATGGAGCTCGGAGTTTGATTTTTGATTGAGGATTTTCCTCAACCTAATAAAGTCGGATACAACAATTTTACCGAAGAATACAACTATTTTAGACCGGGAAAACGTCTTCGTTGACACATTGTACGGGCTGAGAGAATACAAAAAATACGGTGAATATAACAGAAATGCGTCCAAAAAAAATGAATTACAAACCTTCTGTTTATGCAATTATCACGAACTTAAAAATAATTAAAATTTGCATCTTATTCAGTTCAACTGCGGGCTCGATTGTCCTGTAGACCACGGTTTGTCTACAGCTACCGGTTATCTAAATTTGCGCTATTCAACCGAGAAAATATTATGCTTTGAAACGGAGGGGGTCCGCTCAAACTGAATAAGTTTCGGTGTTCTTTTCACCAAACTTGTGACTGCTTTCGGAGTTTCGAAATTGAAACAATACTCTAGAAATTGCTAAGGAGCGGTCCTTGAAAGTGTCAAGGACAAGTTGCGTCCTCTTGTTTTCCCCTTTTAGCAGTGATTTTCTTAAGCATCCTGATATAATTCAGGATTGATGACGCCCGTTTTATTGCATTGAACGAATTAAAACCGTTCCTGTTCATCCGTTGTTATTAGTTTTAATACATCAATTATTTGAATCGTGTCACACATGCTATCTGTTTTTAGGTAATTTCGACGGTCACATACTGTTATTTGAACGTGACGTTCTCTTCGAGAAAAACTTCCGATTTTCGTTTCACTTAGTTTGAAAGTGTCACCGTCACTGTTGTAATTGACCTTGTCGTACAACACGGCCCTGGGAACGTTGTTGGGAAGGAATTCATCGGGCAAAGAGAGAGAGAGAGAGAGGAGAGGAGAGAGAGGGAGAGAGGGAGGGAGAGAGGGAGGAGAGGTGAGAGGAGGAGGGATGACCGGACACTGTTGGACAAGTTGGGAACTTGTCGGCGAGCGCGGCCGAAGTTGGGCTTACAATAGGACGGCAGTTAAGTCCCATCAGAGCCTCTTAAATAGTTTGGGACAATGACGTCCACTGCTCGCCACCCCTACCATCGCACCCCCACTGCGCCCCGACTATGCCAAAACTCTACAAATTAACAGTGGAGACGTGGACCTATTCCCGACCCCCTCGCTCTCAGACCTGATTTATACCGCGTTAAGGGCGGCTTTGGGGGAGGATACTGCACTTACTTTACCGACAGAAGGAAAATCTCTGCTGGAAATCATTTCATGGATATCTATTCCAGACCTCTGCTTCGCCTCCAAACGACAGAACTTCTGAACCTGTATTGCTCTGTGGCCGCCGATCGGTTGGATTAAACGCTGACATATTGATGAAAGTATATCAGACCGAAAAGGTCTGATATACTCGCCCAATCCCGGTATAATTCATGGACCCAATTTATGACCAATTGACCCTGTGCTAATCCGCAATTGGGGCGAACTCTAATCATCGCGCTATGTTAATGCGACCTGGACTTGAACAGTATAAATGAATTGACGGTTGTAACGAAATATTCGTGACGCCCACTCAAAAGTTATATACAATTATCGAAGGGTATAATTATAAAATTGCAAATTATCGGTTCGGCAACTAAGTCATTGCGGTTTCCGTCGCTAGACGGAGACGGCGTTATTTGTATTTTTACGCACGTTTACATCCTCAAACTTATAGAGTATTTATGAAATGTTTATTACATACCCCAACTGTTAGTCGTGCGTACCCGAAAAATGCACGACATAAAGCTAAGGGTGCACACAGCCGAAGTGGAAAGGAATCCGCAATTATTTAGTTGCCAACCCAAAATATCCGACGATCCTGATGCGATGCAACGCTGTAGAGTTACGCTTCGTTCCTAAATTCACTAGAAACTATTCCGTGACGGATTTCCGTCGCATAATTGAATTGTACAATCCTGTTTTAATTTTTCGTCTCTATTTTAGAACGAGAGCTAAAAAAAAAAACACCGGGAACTCTGTAAAACTGTACGTCGACGAGGTACGTTTTATTATCCGGCGTGTTGTTTGTTACCCGGTTACGCTGTAAATGAAGGAAAGCGGATTCCGGTGGCCGGATATTGGTTAATGCCGGTCGCGTTAGTTCGCGAAACAGGGACGTTGTTGTTAATTAAGAAAGGACACGATCCATGGAATGGGAATTCTCGAACCGCGTACCGATAAACTGTAGTGGGGGACGTGTACCGTATCCAGAAATTGCGAAAACCGCACTACTATATATCATATAGTATAATCATTATTACTATAAATTAGGCGTTAAAAAAACGGGAATTGCATTCGGAGAAAAAATTGCTTGAGTTTGCTTGAGAACTAAAAAATGTAGTGAATGAAACGGCACTTGATTCCCCGTTTGAAAAATGTCCTTAAACAGAAAATTTGGACTCTTAAGGCCACTACTAAAACGGACAACGAATACTCCACGAAGACATCCAACATCCAGAGATTTCAGTCAAAATTCCTTCGCACCATCCTTAATGCTCCCTCCGGTATGTTTCCAACCATACAATCCTCCATGTGGATCCCAAATTAAGATATTTAAGTTCAGTTACCCAATACAGAATCTTTGAAAGGAAAACGGAATACAATAATAGAATTAATTGTTTGAAATTTGAGTCTGGGGGTTCAAAAACTCCCATACCCGAGTCAAAAGTTCAGATCTAAATTCGTAAATTTGTACTGCTGAGACCTATTTTGAAAAGGACATCAAAACTGACAATATACAAATCCATATTAAAACCGACACGGATTCCGGTTAAAGAGTCCTTGGTACCCGCCCTTAATGCTCCCCCACCCCGGGGTATGTTTCTAACCGAACAATCCGTAATGACCTCTCCAACATACTCAACATCCCGGTTCAATCCTTCCCCTTAACCGTCCTTGTTCATCCTATCCGTAATAAATCATCAGGATTATTTTCCATCCTTCGAGGGTAGTGGATCGCACGATTCCGTTTCCAATGTCGACCCACTGCGATTCTGAATTTCAACCCCACCCAACCCCACCCCAATTTTTTTTTTACACCCTCTTGTCGTTCGCGAACGCGAGACGCACCCGCAGGAAATCGGCGCGTGCCAAAGTGGCAACGGTTATCTCCTCCGCGATTATTCCGGTACCGGCGAAAATTTCACCGAAACGTTTATTCGGCAAACTCAAACAATATACAACGGCGGTCAAATATTTGAACACCGCTCCAATATTTTAATTGTGCCAAGACACACAAAGCCGAAACTCGCGGCACTAATAAGACTTTCATGCGCCGATGTCGTTTGAGGGGGTTGGGGTGCGGATTGTAAATTTTTTTAAAACGGACCGTATTTCCGACGCAAATTTTATTTCCCGTCGTCTCGAAATGAGAAAAGAAGGTAAACCCCCGCCCCCGCCCCAACCGTCTTTTTAACGTCGGTCCGAGGGTTCTCCGATAAGGCCTCTTTTACACTTTAGGGTCCGGGGCCCGCATAAAAGGGTCGAGAGCACCCTCGCGTCTTGTCTCCTTTATTATCATCATCCCCCCCGGAATGTACGCCGTCCGCCCGCAGCTCAATTACTCGGTTTTCGAGTACCCGAAACCGGATACGTCCGAAGGGCGGGGGGGCAGAAAATCCGGACGGAAATTATGAAAAAAAAATCCGACCCTGCCACGAAAAAATTATGAAAAATTCGGTTTTCAATTGATTACCAACAATTGAATTTGCGATGCAAACCTTTTTAATATCTGGGCCGAAGCGACTGTCCAGAAC
Source organism: Lethocerus indicus (assembly GCA_019843655.1). Lineage (NCBI taxonomy): Eukaryota > Metazoa > Arthropoda > Insecta > Hemiptera > Belostomatidae > Lethocerus > Lethocerus indicus. Next base: position 2,202,015 of record JACDQD010000007.1, on the reverse strand, counting down.
GAAGTGGGAAAGGTCTACGCGAAAATAAAATATAAATCGCTCTTTTTGGGGGTTCGATTGAAACGGTGAAATATATGAAATAAAATTGTTAATTATTAAGAAAACTATTGGAATAAAGGCCGGATAAAAGGGACGAGGGGAGGAAGTGATAAAGTCACGGATAAAATGATAGAAGAGTCCCCCAACTAGAGAGCAACGCAGACGATCCATCTCAATTATTCTGACACGCAACGTTGTCCCGATCTTGAAAATTAGAGTTTCTGCAGAGAGAAATTTTACCGGAAGAAAAACCCGTCAGATAACTTCGACTGAACATTTATAAAAATTATTTATAAATAATATTTCTCCGTTCGTTTCAATTTTTACCTAAGCCTCTTCAGTCCAAATATTGGGGTGTATTAGTTAGTTGGATATATTAAATATTATCATTACGAGTCAATATGTCGAGATATTTATGATAGGGTGTCCCGAAATTAACAACAAGATTTGAATCGAACTGTGGCCGTCGAACTTTCATTATTTTTTAAATATTGTCCAACAATGAAAACACCACGCGTTGTTCTATCGTGTAACGCTGAATTTGTACTGATTTGTACTAATACTGTGTACTAATTTTGTGACACCCTATATATATAAATAATATTCATAAAATAAATGTTTCGTCCGTTCATTTCTATCATATCATTTATTGACAGACACGTGCTGAATGTTTTTGAAAGATATTTACTGGGGGGAGTAGGTTAAAAATAAAAAAATCTTGAAGATATTTATAACTTGATCTTATACTAAATAAAAATCCTCTGTCCAGCCCTACAAACCTCGGCCTGTTTTCTGTTTTAATTTTTCAGGAATTCGTCAAAATCCTTGTAATCTCGCGGCAGAAATTATCGGCCCCCCCCCCCGGAATTATCGGTCGAATGTTTCCAACTTGCTGCACTAAATTTAGGGTTTCTGAAAACGAAAATGGCCCCCGTCAACCGCCAAATTAATATTCCAATTTTGCCATCTCGATCAAAACCGACTCGAATTTGCGCTCGTTCGCTAAATATCGACGAACTGGCGACGAGACCCTGTTGTTTTCATAATTCATTTCCTCCTAATAACAACCCCAATTTTAGGGGCTGCCAAAGTCCAGCTTTCGTGTTCACTGCAGGGCTGTACCCACTGATCGTACTGCACAGGTCCAAGTTAGGCTTCAAACGATTTCAAGCATTTCAATTATAGTACTTAAAGAATATAACTACCAGGCTAATAAAACCCCCTGTTTTTAGACGCGTCGTCTACTCTAAAATTCCAGTCTCGAGTCATTAAAATTATTCCTAGAATATTCCGAATGTGAGGTACGATTTGATAGAATCGATTTGGACGCTAATGGGCGATCGTCGGTTTAATGAATTATTGGCTATAACCCGAGTTATTTTACGGACGTCATAAACTCGTCTTAAATAGATTCAATCGCATTAGTTTTTATTAGTCGAACTGTATAAAAATGCATTCACATATTGCCTCCTTTCCGAGCAGTAAACTGCAAGGTACATTAACGGGCAAGCAACCGTATAATTCTGAATACAGAAAAACAGGAATTGCAAATGTAATAATTTTATTAATAAATATTTTTCTAGCTTCATATACCTGTTTTGTGGCCTGCTAGGGGTTGGAATCTTCCTGAATCTTCCTGAATCATCCTTAATCTTCCTGAATCTTCCTTAATCTTCTTGAATCTTCTTGAATCTTCTTGAATCTTCTTGAATCTTCTTGAATCTTCTTGAATCTTCTTGAATCTTCTTGAATCTTCTTGAATCTTCTTGAATCTTCTTGAATCTTCTTGAATCTTCTTGAATCTTCTTGAATCTTCTTGAATCTTCTTGAATCTTCTTGAATCTTCCTGAATCTTCCTGAATCTTCTTCAATCTTCCTGAATCTTCCTGAATCTTCCTGAATCTTCTTGAATCTTCCTGAATCTTCTTGAATCTTCCTGAATCTTCTTCAATCTTCCTGAATCTTCCTGAATCTTCTTGAATCTTCCTGAATCTCCTTCAATCTTCCTGAATCTCCTTCAATCTTACTGAATCTCCTTCAATCTTCCTGAACCTCCTTCAATCTCCCTGAATCTTCCTGAATCTTCTTAAATCTTCCTGAATCTTCCTTAATCTTCCTGAATCTTCCTGAAGATTCGTCGTAGGTTCGTCGTGTTTTCTGTCTCCTCTCGCCGCTGTTTGGTCTTTTGCTAGACCGGTTTCGGCCGCTCGCCATCTTCAGTAGCGCTGTGTTGTTAGTCACTTCAGGATGTTTTTCGGGGAATTCGGACAGTGACTGACACAGCGCTACTGAAGATGGCGAGCGGCCGAAACCGGTCTAATTTTTTTTTTTTATATTTCTTAAATTACGGAATCTGCGACTTATTTCAGATTATACTGGTGCCGGGTATATCGGAATGGCCCCGTTCCTGTCAATTTGATTCAGTATCAAATAAATTCATTTTTACTGTTTTACTTAGTGGGAGTAAGTACAGAATAAAATTATTGAATTTTCTCAATAATTTCCAATTTTCTCTTTTTCCCTTCAACTGTGGAAGGGATAGTAGACCGAGAAGAGATGGATAGACACCTCTGACGCAATATTAGCGACTATACAATTTCTCTGCTACTGCACAAGAGGCAAGACTGAAATAATTCAGGGGGTGAAAATTCGTTTCTTGAAATTACAGATGTGTTGAGACCGCGGACAATATTTTCCCGGAGCGAAGACAGATTAGGGTGGGGGCGGGGCGGAGGGAAAGCCCGAGAGGGAGGAAAATACGACGGCGGGGGTTGGGGAGAGGGGGCTAGGGGCATAACTGGAAACTGATACCGCTCAATTTCCTTTTATATTTTCTGAACGGGAAATGAAATACTTTGTGTTGTTGTCGTATCAATCCAAGACTACCAATCTGGACAAATGGCAGATTCAATCTTCAGTCTAAAACCCATTGTTCGATTTATGTAACTCCCACTGCAGTATTTCGATATTTATATATATATTAATGACTTTTGTAAATCTACTAACGCTGGTACAAAATCTGTCGTACGCGCGTTGCACACAATTTTATACTGACTTATTTAAATTGCGAACAATATAATTGTTGACCGTACAATATTTTTAATTTATTTCAGGGGAAAACGCTTCAATGAATTCAGTAATTCGATGAATATAATAATTATTTTTGTCCATTGACATCGGTAAGTGACAGCTTGTCTTCAGGTTCAGGACGAACTTTTGGACGCTAGCTTCAACTTACCGGATTATTATAACAAATAAATATTATATGCCAAATTAGATATTTTCATTTCTGTTTGCGTCCAACAATCCAGTGTCCGAACTGGAAGCTATCTTATTACTCTAGAGCAGGTTTTGGCTGCGCTTGTAACATTTTTTCTAAAGTATGTTCAGCCACTGGATGCACATATGCTCGCTCTATTTTGTGTATGCTGTAAGCCCAAGTTGGAAATTTAGAATTTCAAAATTAAGTTCCTTCCATGATCAATCCTGTCATTTCACCTGATTAACTCAGTTCCTCGCATCATTTAATCATGAAAATTACATTTCAGTTATGCAACTTGTCAATCTACACATAAATGGAGCCATAGGTAAACACCGTTTTCTTGCTTAGTATTGAAAAATAAATTAATATTATTTCACTTCGAAATGCACTGTTGGATCAAATAATTGTGGAAAAATTCCAATCCTTTCAAAAATTCAGTCTTTTATCAGTGCACTGTTTCACACCCGGCACTGATACATGACTTGTCCTACACTATGGCATTGTAAATAGGGCATTTACACATACCTGCTCGCCCTATATATATATATATATATATATATATATATATATATATTCGTTGAACTGAAAGATCACGTGACCTGCACGTCTCCATTACCGTACACGTGACAATTCCGTCTACCCGTCCGGGTCATTGTAATTTCACGGGTCATGAAAGCGTATTGAGAGCGTGGATAATTGAGTTTCCGTGTGGAAATTCACGTGTCGGCTAGAAAAATGTAAAACTCGACGACAGGGAGGATATCGTAGACTTTAGTAGTTGTTAACGCCGGTATAAAGTGCCGAAAGTCCCGAAAGTTGGCCGAGATAAGGGGTAAAAGTGTGACGCTATTTGACCGATAGCAGTGACACTGTGTAAGGGCATTCGTTGAGTGTATTATTTTATTCTTCGACACTCGTTCTCCCTCCGGGGAGATACACTCGGTTCAACTAATGTGTATTTTCTATTACACAATAGAAAATACAGTGTATTTTTCTGCGGCAAACCTGTAGCTGAGGTTTTTTTCAAGCAGTTTGAATTCGAACAATGTCTTAGAAGAATTATATAAGTCAATAAAATTATCAGTGCATCGGATCGGCACCAACCCGGTTTTAACACGGCGTACGTTTCAAGTACGTTTTTCGTATAATAAAAAAATGGTTTCACGCGAGTTGGGGAATTTCGAAATCGCTACTACTTGGCGACGTGTTGGGGCGTCCGGGGAGGAAAAACTTTCCTTGGGGGTGATTCATCATCATCCCCAGAAAGAGAGGGGAGAGATGCTGTGTTCCTGCCGACGCTACCAACCGGGGGGAGATTTATATTCATCTCTCTGGCAAAATATATATATATTCTCTTCTCACCCTCGGTATGAATAAAACAGGGGGGGGGGGTGGGGGTGTTTTTATAACGCCCGTGAACGGAGCCGGCCTGTGTGACGATAACACGGCCGGACACGGCGGTAGAGTATAATAATAAAGTCAAAACTAAATAACACAAGCGAATTTCATGATTTTTACTATAGCGGGATATTCTAAACGAAATTTCTTTAGCCCGCACAAAAGAGGACATTTTATCAGTGTTTATCGGCCCTCACAGCTACGTACCTGTTTTGAGGCACTAAACAAATTTTAGCGGAAATACATAAGTACATATATGGATGATAGAGTGTATGGAAATTTGTAGCGGTTTGAAAACAATCCCGCTCGGATTTTTATTGCTTTAATGAGCTGCATCGTGAAAATTTTTTCTATTGGCCCAGAAAACATTTAAACTTTCCGCCGTTGTCAGTATTTATTTACTGTTCCTATCAGATCAATCCCGACTTTTCCCGTCCGTCCGTCCATTTATTTATATACGCATATTTTCCAATCGTTCGACGTCGCGACCGCGAAACGTTAACGTATTTACCGGTGAAGCATAAACCCCGTAAGGTAATGATAATATTTACGGCAGTGTTACGGCTATGAATAAAAAAATTCGCGCTGCATTCGCAGAAATATCCTTTCCGAATTCGGCCCCCCGATTGAATTGTCGGCGTTAATTTATGCTAATTGGCGGCCAAATCGCCTCCAATTAGCATGACCGGCCGGTATTTTAAATATTATTCAAATTCAAAAGCCCCGGGGATGAGGAACCGGACGGACTTTGTGTGTGTGTGTGGGGGGGAATTATAGTCGGGGACTTCATCAACACAACTCGGATTATGCATAAACTAAAGTTTCTAAAAAATACTCTGCGTACAGGACACAATCAGGAGGAAAAGAAGAAATCGCGCGACGTATATAATATCCGAAAATCTGGAATGAATAAATAAAAAAAATATATATAGAGAGGAAATAAGTAAATTCCGTTTGCACGACTAAGATAAACCACCCCCGCCCCCCCAAATCCTCGAATAAGATAAACGAGCGCAGAAGAAAAGCCGTATTTTCGGCCGCAATCGACGTCCGATTAAGGGAATAACTTTTTCTGGAACAACACTTGAAAGGAGAGGCGTAAACAAGTTGACTTCAATCGTTTCGAGGGGCCCCGTTTTAAAGTTTCGAACGATCGTTAAAAAAAAAATTTTTATTAACGGCTCTACTATATTTTTTTGTGAAAATCGATCCATAATTTGGTTGCAACTTCGGTTGTTGTAGGGGTATACAATGAATCACGGAATTATCAATAACATAATAAATAATAAAACTAGTAACGATAATAATTATTAGTATCAAATTTCATCCCATTACCACCGGGTACTTAGGGATTTTGGATGTATTCGGGCTACTAACTGAAACTTCTCACGATTTACCAGAAAATCGGAATATATCATGGATAACACAAGAAAAATGTAACATTTTCATTACTTTGTGGTTTGTTGTGTTTCTGTCTTCTTCGCCGGTTCGGTCTTTCGCCAGACCGGTTTCACTCACTTCGGGTTTTCGGGCCTTGTGCACCTGTACTGCGGCTCGAATGAGGCTTTGTCTTTGATGAGTGACTGACAGCGCTACTGAAGATGGCGAACGGGGGCGATGGACGGAAAGACGGAAACGGGCCAATTAGACTAATTACTTTGTTAGTGAACTTCGATAAACGGTCACAGACGGCGGTTTGTAAGCGCGCTCAGATAAACTTTGAAAGGATTTTACGGGTGCTGGCGGATTGGAGGTGGCATTTTTTCGGCCGGCCGAGCGCGTACGTGCCGGGTATCGAAATAAATCACCTCCTCCGCACGATTCTGCCGCCCCGAACTAATTGCGCTCGGTCCATCGGCCGCAGTCAAACAAAATATCACACAACCCCAATCGCTAATTATTTTTCTTCCGAAGGTAAATCGGGAGAAGTTTCAGTTAGTAAATATCACCTAAGTACCCGGTGGTACTGGGACGAAGTAAAATCCTTTCAAAGTTTATCTGAGCGCGCTTACAAACAGTTTGACTCCCGTACACTGACCGTTTTATCGAAGTTCGCTAACAAAGTAATTAGTCTAATATACCCGTTTTGTGGCCTGCGAGGGGTCGGAATAACCCTGTAGGGTTTCGTCGTGTTTCCGTCTCCTCCCGCCGGTTTCGGCCGCTCGCCATCTTCAGTAGCACTGTTTACTCACTCATCAAAGGCAAAGACTCGAGCCGATCAACAAAATCCCAGTACAGGTGCACAGTGAGGAGGCCCGAAAAACGTCCGAAGTGACTGGCGGGGCGCTACTGAAGACGGCGAGCGGCCGAAACCGGTCTGGCGAAAGACCGAACCGGCGAGAGAGGAGACAGAAACACAACAAACCTAGGGAACAAAGTAATAGAAAAATGTCATACATTTTTTATTGTGTAATTATCCATGATATATGTGTCATTTTCTGGCAATATTTCTGTAAAATGTCTTCGAATTCGAGGGACTTCTGCCGCCGACAGCCCGAATACATTTTAAATTAAATTAATCAAAAGTTGAAATTTTATACTAATAATTATTATCGTTACTAGTTTTATTATTTTCCCGCCGTATGCGTATAATGTTATTGATAATTCCGCGATTCATTGTATACCCCTAAAACAACCGAAGTTTCAATCAAATTATTGATCGATTTTCACAAAAAAATATAGTAGAGCCGTTAATAAAAAATTTTTTTTTAAACGATCGTTCGAAACTTTAAAACGGGGCCCCTCGAAACGATTGAAGTCAACTTGTTTACGCCTCTCCTTTCAAGTCAATAGGCCGAATCACTAAATTACTTCGTTGTACAGCGACGGAATACTACTAACGATGGGGGAGACTGAAAACAGGACAGAGTGGCTATATTATAAAGTAACTATTGTTGGATGCCTAGAATTGTCTTTTTCTTTTTTTTTTGCACTAAGTACGCTATCAAACGAATATTGCAACGAACCCTTCTATTCGTGCCGAGAAGCAGTTTACATGCAATGAAAGCCGTAACAGTTCAGTTGGAAAATAAATATTTACCTTAATTCCTACCGCCGTTTTACGTGTGTCGGCAACGCTAAAGGTCGGCCGAACATTATCGGCCTAATGGGTTCTCCCGGCGGACAGTATGCGTTAAGGATGTTTATCAGTATTTTTTTATATTAACCAATCCACAGTATACCTGTTAACTTATATTACTTTAAGGATATTAGGTAATTTTTTTCTCTTCCAATATTATTACCCTGCCAACTTAGGTATGTTTTCTTGCAACTCCATTCACTTATATATTGAACAAAGCTGGCACAAGTTTGAAAGTCGGTATAAATTCAACCGTCTCTATTGATTCCGAAATAGAAAAGTTTACTTTGTAAACTACTCGAGGTAAACAGGGTCCGAAGCCGGGGTATTTCACAACTGGTCCTAAGCTAACATCACCCAGGTGGAAATGCGTACAGCCGTAAATTAAGTGAGAGTTGAAAAACCATCTTTTAATAAGTCGAGGAATACGGAAAGAGGAGCGAAAAATGTGTATTTTTTTAAAGTCCCCGCCGATATTCCCCCCACGGTCAGTAGACAACGGGGAATATACTGGGACCGACCACCCTCCTAACGAAGATTCACGGGGTTGGGGTTGGGGGAGGAGAAACAAGCTGAGGCCGCTATGAATTAATTAGTTACGAAGTTGAGAGAAAAACTTTAAAAGACCGGACGAGAAAATTAAGAGGAGAAAATTCTATATTATTCAGCTGCTAGATTCTTTAAAATTGCCTCGGGGTTGGTGTAAATTGAACAATTCGGTTTAAACCCGAAGGATTACCCAATTCGAGATCCACAGATTCGCTAATGGGGCAGGTTTATTCGGTGTTTATGGGGAGCGGGATGGCGCCCTTCTGTCCAACGGCCCTTAGCCCCCACCCCCACCCCCCGGTACCGATAAATGATAATCTATTTATTGGAAGGCCGATTAAATAAACAAGGATTAGCCCAGCGTTGACCGTCAAGTGTGCCCGGCTCCCAAGGCTTGGGGCTCCGGGGCTTGGGGCTTTAGGGGGACGACACTGTTTTGCATTTTGATTGGACTCCCGATCAGGGCTCTGTCAGGAATTTCCACAGGAGTTTCCCCTCCGGAAAAGCTAATGGCCCCAGCTGAGCACGCAGATACCGACGGTCCAATGGTCCTATTTATATGAATTTTCCATGAGATTTCCCGGTTGCGAACGCCCCAATTCCCTATTCTTGGTTGGGGAGGGGGGGATGAAAGGGGGGGGAATAGTGTTAACAAAGCGTAACTTAGACTATACTTTATCCTAGCGTTTGTCGGTCTTAGAGGCAACTTAGAGGATGAACTTTTTCTTCATTTTTTTTTGTCGACAGAGAGAGCGCTAAACAATTGGCAGCACTTTAAATTTTATATTCCGCCTATAACTATCGATTTTTTCAATTCAACACGACGATATAATATCACTACGACAAAAATGCCCACTCTAATTACTAATTACTGTTGCAGGAAAGCGTCTAAATGAGATTTCTTACCGAGTTAAATTTAAATACTGTGCTCTACGGAAAGCCGTATTTCAGAGAGTAACTAGGACTAGGAGATAGTCGGTGGGTAAGGAAAAACCCGGAGCAATTAACAGCCAAAGTAAATTTAAAGGGCCGAGTCTTTTTGCTTCCGTTTTTTTTCTTTTGCGCCGACCCCGCTCCGAATAATTTATTCGAAATACAAACTTAAGTCTGTTTCTGGGACAAGATCATTTATTTTAGAGGATTAGTGCCTCTTAAACAAAGTGTAAATAAACTCCCGGGCGGGGAGGTGGGGTATTTTTTTTTTTTAATTCTCACCCCTTTCCGAATTTAAACTTCGGCGTCTTTGACGCGCATCCCTCAGCTTCTCCTCTCAATATATTTCAAGTGTCACCGGAAGTTATTCTAATTGCGGAAGCGAAATATTGCCGATTGAGTAATTTAAGGTAGTAATTCGAAGATACGGTCTTATCCAAACCGGTTTCCAAGTTTGTAGACGAAAGGGGGGAAAATTATTTTAAATATCAATAATTGTAATTGGGAAGTTAGCGGCCGGAAGTGACTCTCCGGCTGTTGGTTTCCTCTTTGAAATTTCCCGGGAATAAATTTCTCAATGGATCGCCCTCAGCAAATGTCGCCGTCCACATTTTTTTTTTTTTAAGTCTCTAATTTAAGAATTGGAGATTCGCGAAAATCACTCGAACCCGATTCAAATACAGTTATAGGTGCAATTGATACCTGTATATAATTTCACGCGTTTGTCTCGATAAAGGAACCGTCCCGATGAGAGGCGCTTTTCGACACGATTCAACTACTGTGCCCGAGGTGATACTGGATAACTTGATAAAAGAACCGGGATTTTGTGACTTTTTTTCGACTATTCGGTTAGACATAACGGAGGGGGGGCGTTAAGGATGATGGTACGAAGGACTTTTGATAGCTCTATACCGTACGTCCTTGTCGCTTTTGAGTATCGCTTTTTTATACTGTCAGCCTGTTACTTAAGGTCAATTTCGATGTCCTTTTTAGTAACGGCCTTAAGAGTCCAAATTTAAGTCGAGTCTTGGGTATATGGGTATTCCGCGCCTTATTCCTACGATTCAAAACCCACTTAGTCCTGATATACCAAACCTGTAAAGAAGGAACTACGTGATTTAAGAGCCGGAGAAGTTGATTGATTAAAGATAAATTAATATTACAGCGGTAATATTATAGGCTTAGAATTGAAACATGTCCACCGAGAGAGAGAGAGAGAAAAAACAACATTAAGTGGACAACAATCGAAAGGACAACCGTGTAGTAATAAGTTGTAAATAGCGGCCCACTTTTGGTTGAGAGGGCCGAAAGGGGAGTCCGCCAGCCGAAAAGGGAAAGGGGCAACTCGACGCTTTCCCCTGAAGAGGGCCTTATCCAATTTTGGTGAATAAGTCCTTTCCTTAGGACATTTCACTCGGTTTAATTCCTCCCTCGGAAAATTGGGGAATGTCTCTTATTGCGGAATTCCGGATTCGAAACTGGCCCGTTTCGAAAAACCTATAAAATTATTTTTTCTCCCGCATTCTGCAATTGGAATCGTATAAAAAAAAATGAGCCTTTATTACCACCGCATAGGCTGAACAGTTTCGTCTAATCTGTTGCTTCGCGCTGAAAACTTTTTATGGGGGTATATATTTTTTTCCCCCACAGGCTTAGTTAAACTGAGGGAAAGTTTCTTTTCTTATCTACACCTGTCCGATAATAAGTTTTATTCGGTAAAAGTTTTCTTCGACCTTGTCACCGCCTTTGTCTCTCTTTAACAACCCAACAATTAAGACGAGAATGTTCAGAATTATAGCAAAATTTTATTACGTTCCGTGTTCAATTCGATTGAAAATATTGAACAGAGTGATTGCGGTATAACAACTATCTAATTTTTTTATTTTCTAATTGAACTGCTAATACCTTCAGCCCGTCAATCTCGTACAGGTAACATTTTACTAGATGTTATCGAAAAATTGTCTCTTAGTTCGAAGCGACTGTTACATATTGGTCGGTGGTGGCCAAAATATTTGACTTCGAAATTATTTAAAAACGGACTGAAAAGCAAAATTGTAAGAGTCCTCAGGAATTAAAGTTACAACATAATTTACAGTCCCCCCCCCCCCAGTTAGCCTTTGAGCCGAGCTAATTTTAGTTGGCCAATTAATCTTCTTTTCAGAGGTCATAACTCGGATATACTTTTTTACATAATATATACACATTTTATGCGGCATTTACGTGCTGAATCCGCACGGACGTAGAGCCGGCGGTAATTTGACCTGAGGCCATTAGTAGGGTGGCAGAAATATAAAAGAACGTGGAAAAGGGAAATGTAAAATATTATAAAAACCTGAAGCTATCGTTCCGCTATAGCATTAAATATTTCTTTATGATTCCGTCTCTCGGCTGCGTATGTATGCATAATTCGTCGACGAAATTGCACTTGCGATTGAGGATTGCGGCTGTCAGACTTTGAAAATGTCCTCTTCCCAATCCTATCCAGAAGTAGGAACATATATTGAAGGTTCCTTCTTCAATTTGGTTTACCGTTCGCTGCGCTAACAGTTGGAAAAGATCGGTTTGGTATTTGCACAAGAAAACGGCCTCCGATTTCACGGCGTAAGCATCCAAAATGAAAAAAAAAACCACTTTCGAGGCAGTTTTCGTCCATTTTCACTTCCAACTCCTTACTCGAATATCATATCAGTATTTGGTCACCTGAAAAATATCCCACGTGAAAATTCATTAAACAGGCGAAACTATTAATCTACGTTAGCACCTACGTTAGCACCTACGTTAGCACCTACGTTAGCACCTACGTTAGCACCTACGCTAGCACCTACGTTAGCACCTACGTTAGCACCTACGTTAGCACCTACGTTAGCACCTACGTTAGCACCTACGTTAGCACCTACGTTAGCACCTACGTTAGCACCTACGTTAGCACCTACGTTAGCACCTACGTTAGCACCTACGTTAGCACCTACGTTAGCACCTACGTTAGCACCTACGTTAGCACCTACGTTAGCACCTACGTTAGCACCTACGTTAGCACCTACGTTAGCACCTACGTTAGCACCTACGTTAGCACCTACGTTAGCACCTACGTTAGCACCTACGTTAGCACCTACGTTAGCACCTACGTTAGCACCTACGTTAGCACCTACGTTAGCACCTACGTTAGCACCTACGTTAGCACCTACGTTAGCACCTACGTTAGCACCTACGTTAGCACCTACGTTAGCACCTACGTTAGCACCTACGTTAGCACCTACGTTAGCACCTACGTTAGCACCTACGTTAGCACCTACGTTAGCACCTACGTTAGCACCTACGTTAGCACCTACGTTAGCACCTACGTTAGCACCTACGTTAGCACCTACGTTAGCACCTACGTTAGCACCTACGTTAGCACCTACGTTAGCACCTACGTTAGCACCTACGTTAGCACCTACGATAGACGTCTCGTGTCCCGTTAGAAAAATTTCTTTTCGAGAACACTGTATTCCTTCAACCGCCCTACTTCAGATTTGAGATATCGGGTTCGAATTTCCTTCGCCTTAGGACTTACCACTGAAGCGAATTTAGGAAACAATATAAGCGGGTTTCTCGTGCAATTCGACAGTGACGTGTCCCGTAGATCAGGGGTTTGTTAAAAATTGATTCCGTCCAATTAAATTAGGTGTCAATTGTCTTAGCCTCAGTTAATACAGCCTACTAATAGGATATCGGTGTTTGAATATTGAATATGGTTCTGGACTGGGACAACAACGGGTAGGGGGCTAATTGAACTACAGTGGGAGGCATTAGTAGAGTGGAGTGGCCATCCGGGCTATTGACGACGTTGGTACTGTTGGGGCGGCATAGAATTGATACGGATTGGGGTGGGGAGGGTAGGTTGTGGGTAAGGGGGAGGGTGGTGGTTTAAGGGGAAATTCGTGTCGGGGGCGATCCGCCCCCCTTAACCCCTCCCCCGAGTGGTATCAGATTCCGGTCAGATAACCCGAATAGTGGGCCCCCCCCCACCTGGATATATAATGAGTAATGGTCGTGGGTTGAGGGGATGAGCGAGAGGGAGGGAGGGGGGCGACACTCAAAGCGTTATGAGCGCCTTCACTTCGTATTGAGGAAGCGCCCTTACCCACCCCCCCCTCCCCCCAGCGGGTGGCCAAATCCCGGCGTTAATTCCGAAATGAGTTTCGGGCCGGTAGAAAAAAATTTTCTGCCTGAGTGTCGATAAATTCATTTTTGATGAACCGCCGAGAACCGAAATGAACTGAACTACTTAAGTTGAGAACGGCTTCCCCCCCCCCCAAAATGCCCAGGAGGAACGCGTCTTCAGGGGTTTTGACGGAGCGGTCGGAAAAAATTGTAATTAAACTTTTCACTGCTAATGTAACATCATTAATATATAATATTTCCTAAAAATTCCTTAAATTCTTCCAACTTCCATCATGCCACTCACTTTCCCTAGCGGCGATATTAATCGCGCGACAAAACAATAAGGGAAGAACTCGACACGAAATTGAATTATCGCCAGCTTCCGGTACGATTCCCCGAAAATATTGTTTCTATCCACATTACACATTGATAAATTCAGAAAATATATTTTGTCCCTGTACTACCACTGCGGAATACCGTCTTCCGCACTGACCTATTTCGGTTGCCGATCTCCGCCGGTTTTCGGTAGAATTCTGTCAGTTTCTGTAACGGGGTAGCGACAGCGGTGGCTGATAGGATGCTACGTAAACAGAGAAAATGAGTGGCACGACATATACTTTTCTCCGAGTATTATTAATCTGTCCGCGACATAAAATTGTCCGACAACAATATTTAGTGACAGTTATTCGAAACTGAGCGTACCCTTATAAAGACACAAGCACCATGAAACAAATACGAAGTAACTGTACAGGACTCCTGTTGTCCTGTATTCAGGCATTCCAGGCCTGGGGCGTCGGGATATTATTATAGCATCGTTGCATCGTACAACCGCATATACGTATTTCATAAGTTCCAACCGGTTTGAAACTAGTTTCAAGCCGGGGGTGGGGGGTTCGCGTTAACTCGGGGCCGTCGGAAACTCGTGAGTGGCGATAAATTAATTTTTGATGTTGACAACAAATTGGGCCACTTTGAGATATAATACTTGTATACAACTTGGGCTGATGAGAAGAAATATTTATGCAAGTTGCCGTCCGCGAAATATTTTAGATTGGCACAACAAACGGTGGTGTCCCGGCTCGGTTGTTCCCTCGGGACGAGGTTTCTCTTATTAATATTTTAATATAGAGCTCCGACGGCGGTATTTTATAAAAAAAAAAAAAACTAAATAATTTCAGTTTCATTTTAATTCCATAATTTAACTTTATAAACTAGAATCTGATGAACTCGTATTTAAGATGCTCCCTACGTTGTTCCGCGAGGGTTTGGAATTTGCTGTAAACGCGGCGATAAGAAATGAAAAAAAAAAAACGGAAAATATATGGAGATTGAAAAAACAGACTGTACTGAGTAAAAAAAGAAAGAAAAAAAAAAAACAGCAGATAACACACCAAGGTGAGAACAAACAGAAATAGATCTACGACGGGTTGAGGACACTAACAATGCTGAACAACAAAAACTGAAAAGGAAACAAAAAATGTAACACCTACCAACTGAGCTTCTGCAAACAACAGAAATATAGTCCAGTTATGTTAAAAAAAAAAAAAATTAGCCAAGGCATCCAACAACCGGCAATAAGTTTCCTGAATTTTCCTGAATAAGGAACATATTAACCCAGAGTATAAAGCACAATTACACCGAATATATGCTAAAATAGTATATATTCGTTCGATCTGATTTTACAACTGCTATAATTACTATTGCTATAGTTATTCGTATATATATATATATATATATATATATATATATATATATATATATATATATATATATATTGGGTTGGCAACTAAATAATTGCGGATTCTTCTCATCTCTGTGTGAGACGAGAATACCGATCAACTTCTACGATAATATATCATCAATTTCATCATTTATCGTCAAAATTACGAATAGGAAAAATTAAAATGCGATCAATAGGCTCCCTGTCCCAAATATTTCGGTCTATTACTAAAAGAACACTATTTCGACGACGAGAACTCACAAAACCGTTTTGAACGTCGCCCAAACGGTTATTTTCCATACCGAAGCCCTTTGGCTATACATTCGAAAATGTATACATTCGAGAAGTCTTTTTCTGTAGACTGACAATTTGCGGAAGGTACAAAATTCAATGTCAGAATTTCCCAATTTCCTGTATATAAATATATTGGGTTGGCAACTAAATAATTGCGGATTCTACTCATCTTTGGGGGTGTGTGCGCCCTCATGTCGTGCATTTTTACGACGAATAGTTGGGGCGTGTAATAAACAATTCAGAGTAGTCTCTGTACAGGTTTTAAGGTGAGTAAAAATACAAATAAGACCGTTTCCGTCCGGCGACGAAAACCGCAATGACTTAGTTGCCGAACCGAATTATTTCTGTTAAGTTTCTGTTTACGTCGAATATCTATAAACCTGACGAATATGTGTTTGATTCTAGGTTTATATATTCTGCAGGTGAGCAGATCCTTACTAATTTAGCCCGGGCGATAGGTAATTGAGATAGTGGCGGCGGCGTCTGCGTTCTGTAGGAACTGTGACGCCCCGAAGTCTGTTGACTGTGACAGTGATTGATGAGACCGGTCGGTACACGACTACTGAGGCCGGTTTCGCTACGTTGGGCCGCCTACTAAATCCGAGCCGACACAGCGTATATTACAGCTACAGTCGGGATTTCTGAAAGCGTACACTTCTGTACACTTGTAATTGAGCGATTCCGATGAATCTTGATGATGGAATTAGTAAGAGTTCCGAAACGTCGCAACCGGACAACACACGAGAGGGCCCCGGAAGGAAAAATCCCGGAAAAACGAGGTTTTTCTTATAGCATTAAGCAACCACATTGCAGTAACATTAGCCTATTAATTTTCTCCTCAAACCGTCGGTTTGGGGCACAACTCTCCGGAGCTCGACTTATCCGGTTACCCAATTTCGTTACGTTCATCTCATCACTTTGTTGCCCGGACGCCAATTTTATTCCGAAACAAAGGGGAAACCTCCCAGGCCCGGAAAAGTTCACCGGGAGTTCACTGAATATGTATCTTTTCCTCCTAAATAGAAGACTCGGGAGAAACATCGGGAACTCGAGGAATTTCATTGAAATTCAAGTTTTTATTATTTTCATTTCAACTCTTGAAAGTTCCTGTTTTCAGTATGCAGATTAAATCTGCACCCTTCGCTGTGAAAAAGTGACGTTTGATCCGATACCACCAGTGGGGGTAGTAGATTCCTTCGGAAGATGCTGAAATTTTTTCTATATCAAAATATTAATTCAAACAATTATATCTATTTGAAATTGATTCAAAGAATCGGGGTTCGAAATTAAATTTCGGAACGGTGCCTCCCCGTCCGGACTGTGAACGATAAAGCCGAAAGTTCTTTGAGCTTTCACCACTAACCGACCGACCCCCCCCCCCGCCTAAACCCAAATGAAAAGTTTAATATCGTCGCCCTCTCGTCCGGGCCCTTTCAATTTATCCCTAAGGGTCTAGCCGGCTCCCTTCATCACGGCGCGCCTCGCCATCCTCACTCCAAACAGCATATTCTCTAATAATATCGTAAGGGCATCACATATATATATATATATATACCCTGGGGGGGGGAAGGGGATTGTTGCCGAACTGTGACGATACCCGGGGCGTATATCAAATTAATGTTGGAAACCTCCTCCCCAACCCTTTTCCAGCGGCCGTGGAAGATAATCTCGAATTTCCGCCACATTACCGGTCGGCCGAGAGGGAGGACCCGGCCATAGGGTGGTTCCCCCCCACCCCGACCAGCATTAAACTTGTAAAGTCCCCACCCCCACCCCCACACACACACTCTCTCCGGCTAATTATTTACACTCTGCTGAAGGGAGGACGAGAATTATCGTCGTATTGTTGTCCCCGGGTTCCGTGAGGAAGTGGGACACCTCCTCCCCCCAAAACTACAATATATCTCTGCGTGTGATACATTGAATGTATTCATAATATGTAATATATACAGAGCGTATTAACTTGAAGACCCAGAATTCCGAAAAACCCCACCACGGTATTCTGCGTTGACGTAATAATTGGACACTTTTTCAACGACGAATGGAGCTATCAAAAATTGTACGTATTGTATTTTTAAAGCCCTTCCCCTACCCACGAATTAATTCATTCGTTCATTCCGAGTTTAACTTGGAATTGAAAATTTGAACCGAATAAAGAGAGGAGCTTATATTATTCCAGGGTGCTCGTCGAAATTTCCCGGGGGGGGGGGGTGGATTCTCTAAAAACTCTCTGCGCCTTCAATATTGGTTCTCGATTTCCACCGTGTATAAAGTGGGGTGGGGTGGGGAATAACGCCGGCGGTCTCATCGCGGCGAAGGGCCCATAATAAAGGGAACGAAGGGAGAGAGGGAGAGCAGCAGGGTAAATCGAAAACAGCGCCCCGTATGTGGGAATCGGCGGTGCCCGGCACGGATATTTTATGTAGCCTAGAAGTGTATTCTAAGAGTCTGGAATATTTATTTAAATTTACCCGCAAGAGATATATATATATATGTGGCTGAGTATTGCGCTGAAAGAATAGTTCTTAACGAGAAATCCCACGGGGAAGAAGAATAAGCTCAATCTTGCAAGCTGCAATAGAAAACTCTGAGAGAAAACTTTATACCCTTATCAAGTCTAAGCCGCAATATAAATCGTTAATATTAACGGACTTTTTTTTTATTTTGCACAATCAACTTTTACAGTTATATAGGCGCAATGTTGATACGCCGGGAAAGGCGGGAATGGGACTTCGGGAACCGGGATTTTGCTGACTTCGCCCACTGGACGGGTACGTTGGGGTCATGGTGGATTGTTGTGTGGTTGGAAACATACCCGGTGTCTTGGCGGAACCCAATTACTAAAGGTCAATTTCGATGTCAGTTTTAGTCCAAATTTTCCGTTTAAGTCGATTCTTTCGAGTCGGGTGTGGGGGGGATTCCACGCGAGTCCAGGTTTGTCCAGCTGGAGCCCAAGATAGCGAACCATAAGATAATATTATTATAGGTCTTATGGAAATTTAATTCAATCGTTTATTGCGTTAGTGTAGGCGCTCTTTTTCCATGAGGGCGGCCCGGAGCTCCTCCCTGCACAGGAGGGGCTTTTCGCCCTCGATCTCGCGGAGAATGTGTTTGCACAGTTGAGCATCTGTTGAGCCTACTGTAGGCCTAAAACCACCCCTGTATGGCCCCTCCACCCTCCCCCGTAATGGACCATTATCTCCGCTAATGAGCCGCAACCCGCCCCCGCTCAGCAAGTATCAAGTTGTGCGCTCAGTTCAATCAGTGCTCAGTCGACCCGCATAACCGCAACTCGTGTCCCCAAAATAAAAATATTCGAATTTATATTTTAAAGGATTGGTGCAATTTTGACTATTGCCACTCTAGCCAGGATTCTGACCCCCCAATATTCCGAACTCACTGTATAACGGCAGCGTTGATGGTCGGTAAATAATACATAAATCGGAATTGAGGAAGCCGGTCGGCGCGGTTTCAATATATTATGTATCGAATCTCGGACAGCGCCGGCCTATAACGGGGGTCGGGCCATTGTCGGGTGTTCCTCCGACTCCGATCTATTTATTCCCTCCGTTCGGTCAAATTGAATACTCCAAGAACCGACGCCCAGTTATAACAACGCGACGAGACATATTCGGATTGGATTTGCGAAAAATAGTTTTCTCTCTTACCTTCGGCGACCCCGGGTTATTTTTGTCCCGGTCTCAGGTGACCGGAGGGAAACGCCTAAATTGACGAACCCCCATCTCCAGCGGGGTCTAAAACTGGGCCAATATAAATAGCCTCACCCCCGACAGCAGATTCGCAGACTCGAAAGAATCGACTTGAACGGAAAATTTGGCCATTACTAAAACTGGCATCGAAATTGACCCTAAGTAACAGACTGACAGTATACAAAGCGATAGTCAAAACGACATCCCGCCTTTCTCCTCATCCCAATCCACTCGTTCAGTCCCTTTCCTCTCTTACCCATCCCCATTATCCCCCCGCCACGACGGCTTAAACGCCACCGGCCCAGAGAGAGATCACCTCGGACAGTATTTAAATCGTGTCAAAAAGCGCCATCATCGGGCGGTTTCTTTATCGAGACAAACGCGTGAAAAATATACACGTATCAATTCTACTTATAACTGTAAAGTTGATTGTGCAAAATAAAAAAAAGTTAAAAAAAAATAATTAGTACCTATGGTAATACATGCATGCGGTACGAACTACTAGGCAATTTTTATATTCTGTATTAAGAGTCTATTTAATGAATGATAAAACGTAGCATTAGAAAGTCGACAAAATTATGCTGTAGCCCCGTTGTAAGTAAACACCTTGAACTGAACCGATGCAGTCCCGCCACACAGCCCTGTAATGCGGGACGGCATCCGCCCCACCGCCCACGGCTCCTCGCCGCACAATTTTTAAGATTTGCTACTGGCATAAGTGGCCCAGTTAAATGAAAAATGGCCAGAGGGCCTAAAAGTCGGAAAATATGTACGGCGCCTATTGAATAGAATTAGTGTATAATCGATTAATAATCAGGCCCTCCCTACTTTACTCGTGTCCCGTCTGGCGTACTGCAGCCAACACATACAGGAAACACGTGAAAAATATACATGTATCAATTGTACCTATTGAAAGTTAAAAAAAAATTACTGATGGAATGTTAATCAACACTAAACCCCCCCCAAAAAAACACATTTTTGTAAGGATTTTTATATTTCCCGACACTTCGATACAGGATTTACAACATCCTTTTTCTGGGACCTTCTTCGGTGTATTTCCTGTGTGAGTATTTTCCGAGGGCCCAATATCTCTCCGGAAGGCGGGGGGCTTGGACGACAATGACCAGTAGGACGGGGTCACACCACCCCCCGGCACGCGCTCCCAACCCCAGATGTTGTCCCAACGCCCTGCGACGCTCGACGACCCCTCGAAAGAATTGGACGTCTGTTATTTGGAACAGTACAAGTTACGACGGCGATCATCACTTGCCCCGAATTGACGGACTCAATCCTCGACTGTTATTCAATTGAGTCGGCTACTTGATTGAAAAAAATCAGTCAGTGTATAAATATTGGGTTGGCAACTAAATAATTGCGGAATTCACCGACAACAAGTGGCGTTGTACATATTTTTAAGTACGTCAACATTATCGCACAGATAATAAGAAAAGCTGTAGGAAAGTCCGTGAAGGGAATGGCCGGGTCCCAATTAGGCCTCGGACCGGTGACGGATCTTGGCCGGTATTTGACGTCGGCACAGAATTCAACATCCGTCAGAGTAAAGTCCCCTCCGTCCCCCCCCTGACCCGTACTCTTGATTTTAGCCGGGGGCCATTAGGCCTAATGGCCGTGTGAAAAATGTCCCGACCGTATAATTTGATAACGCTACCGGCCGGGGGCCCTAATTAAAACGCCCGCACTCCGAACCGTCACCCGGCGTTACCCGCCCGGGTATCTTTTTTCATCTCCGAGGGCCGTTTTTCAATTTTCCGATGGGACTTTGACCAGGTTTCGGTCCACAGCCGCCGCCGCGGCGTGAAATTCGTTTTTACGCGCCCCAACTCCGAATCCGCTTTTTCATCCCTCGAATATATACCCATTTTTAAATCCCACCACTGGATCTACGAACTATTCAACCTGCACTTCAACGATGCATCCTGTCAGCACTTGCACATTCAACTGACAATTGTCCGTAATAAACGCTAAGCTCAATGTCGCTTATGATAAATGAATATGAATAGCGAATCCCTTAATATTATAACCATGGTGAACCAAATCGTTGATAAGCCAACAAAAAACCTTTACAAATTTTTCCAGAGGGTAGAAATACAGTTTGATTTTTTCTGTTATATTTTCCGCCGTAGTTTGCATTGAAATTCCACTAAAGGGACCGAGAGAGAGATAGAAACAGAGGTGAATGGATTTTATTTTATTTTACGAGACATTACGATGAAAACCCGTTGCCGTTGACGATTGTAAAAAATTGTCGTGTGAGGTAATAAATATTAAACTGTCATTAACACTTTAAAGACAGCTTTATGTTGGCGAGATGAGCTTTTAATTTTTGTCAGCACAGAGAGTTGATTCTATTTAAGGTCAAGGGAGGCCGAGGTGGCGGCCGTTTGTCAACCGAGTCTATATCTGTTTGAACAATTGAATATAGACGAGACATTGACTCGCCGTTTTGAATACCAACGAGGAACGTGAAAAGTGTCCCGAATATTATTGAATTGAGGAGAGTATTTGTAACGGGGGTTGGTGGGGGCCGGAGAGCGAGTGTTCGGAATATAATCTGGCGGTTTTCTCCCTCTCCTCCTACAGCTATTCGACCCC
Source organism: Lethocerus indicus (assembly GCA_019843655.1). Lineage (NCBI taxonomy): Eukaryota > Metazoa > Arthropoda > Insecta > Hemiptera > Belostomatidae > Lethocerus > Lethocerus indicus. The sequence continues at coordinate 2,180,275 of JACDQD010000007.1, read as the reverse complement.
CCCCAAAAAAAAGTCACATATATTTCAGATTCTTCACGTCGTCAGTAACACTGTGTCACTGCGCTGATACTGCGCTGTTTTTCTCTGACACACTCTGAATAAATTCGGAATTTATTTTCGATATATTGGGTTGACAACTAATTAATTGCGGAATTCACCAATAAGTGGCGTTGTACATATTTTCAAGTGCGTCAACATCTTTGCACAGATTCTTCGATACGTTATTATTTGCTCCTTTCTGAAACATTCGGTATCAAAATTACATTGACCAGTTGAATTATTTGTGTGTATATAAAAGATGAGGAGCGCTCTGGACGTCCGGTGGAGGTCGACGATGACCGAATAAAGGACATTATTGATTCGGATCGCCATAGTTCAACACTGGGACATTGCAGAGAAGCCGAATGTATCTTATACGTCCAGTCGAAACCATCTACGGCTTACGCACTTAAAAATATGTACAACGCCACTTGTCGGTGAATTCCGCCCAATTACTTAGTTGTCAGCCCAATATTTAAGTAATCAGCGTATTAAAGTATAAAGGTGAGAAAATTGAGGGCGGGCGGTGTTGAAATAAAATCGGTCCAAAGCGTGCAGAAAGTTGAGGGGGTTGAAATAAATAGGGGCCTTCTCTGGGGTTGTCACACGGCCCTTTCCCTTAGTCATCCACCCCCCCACCCCCCCCATCCCGCCAACCACCCCGCTTTCACCACTTTCCCTCTTTTCCAACCCCGCCACCCCGGTTTCTCCATCTATAAAAGTCGAGGGCTGCCGTCCCAGACATTGCCGGTTTCACGTCGCGATATCCCGATTGTAGGGGGAGTTACCGACCGTCAGTGGGGTTTAATTTTCCGCCCCCTCGTGCGGGAAATATCGCTTTTCCATTTCCCTCTAATAAAACTAACGGAGAAATTACCGCGCTAGAAAATCATATCACTTTCCCCGAGACAACAGAAACGACAGTCTATATTATATTCGATTAGAATAGGGATACTCAACAGAAGGATGAAAAATATTATGATGTATTTCGTGGGTCTGTGGTGTTTCTCGCTGGTTTATAGTCGTTTGCTAGACCGGTTTCGGCCGCTCGCCATCTTCAGTAGCGCACTTTGGATGTTTTTCGGGGGTCATACTCACTGCACTGTCACTACTGTGTACTGTACAAGTGCCGACAGTGACTGACAGAGCGCTACTGAAGATGGCGAGCGGCCGAAACCGCAATCGAGCAAATGACCGAACCCGGTATCACACAACCCCTAGCAGATCACAAACAAGGTATGTTAAATTAGACGTATTTATTGTTTGAACATTGAAATTCGGATTCCAGATTCAAAATAAGTTTGACGCCGTTATTTGTATGAAAAGAAAAACGGAATGGAGTCGTCCGCGATATAATTATAAATTATTTACGCCGTTCTCGCGCCAGGTTTCGGTTCCTCGACGTATTCGAGGCGGAAGATTAAGTTGAGATTAAATTAAGCGTTATGACAGGATAGGGACCTGAACCGAGACTGCAACCGACGTGTACCTCTCAGGATGCATTACCTCAATAATCCGCCGTTAAGCCCGAACCGTTTTAACGTTGGATCAAATCGGCGTTCTCCTGAACTGAAACTTCACCCCTAAATTAAGATACTTAAGTTCGGTTACCCAATACACAGTCTTTGAAAGGAACAAACAGTTTGAAACGATTCAGATATAATTATCCCATGATTTACCATAAAACAGATTTCATTGTTTGAAATTTGAGTCTGCATTCGAACCACCCCAAACCCGGTTTAAATTCCGGTCAAAAGTCAACATACCCCGACAGTCGACGAAGTCGCAAAATCCCGGTTCCTGAAGTTCTTTTATCAAGTCATCCAGGCGAGAAACGTATACTCAACTTACACATAATTATGATATAATTGATTTTACAGAAAAAATAAAAGAAAAAAAAAACAGAGTCTACATTTCTTCCAACTCCACTCGACTTTGTAATGTTTACTGTAAAAGGTCAAAAGGAGTTGTTTTCTAAGCCCGAAAAAAAAACCCCAACGCTTGTTCAAAGCAGGTTGTAATCCCTCCTCCAGTGGGCAAAAAATAAGTTGTAATACTTTGAACACTATTGGGGTTATTGCATTAGACCCCGGCAGGGCCCCAGGGGTTCAGGTATCAAAGTTTTCTTCCCCTAAAGAGACCCCCGACCACCCCGCTTCGGGTTCGGTTTACGACCCCCTAGTGCTGACTGTGTCCTTTTCAGTCTTCGATAGTGCCCTGGAAAATATTCAACCGTGTACAGAACTCGTTACAAGCGTCTGCCGAGTAAAATTGCGAACTCCGTTACTTGGCCACAAAAATGTCTGGACCATATATGGAACCAATAATTTTTATATATTTACGAAATTGTCGAAATAAATAGTTGGAGATTCAGAAATATCTTCTAGGCGAAGATCTCTAATTTGATGCGGGGGAAATTTTGAAGAGTGGCGAGAGCGATAAAGGCGATGAAAATATTTTGTTTTCATTTTCCTGCCAATAAACTGTATTTTTCAATCTGCGAGAGAAACAAGAAGATAACCAATTCCCGACTCATTTTACACCGAGTTTCATATTGTCTACCGTCTATTTTTCAGAGCTTCTGGAGAGCTTCAATTTCAACTGGCTCTCCACAGCCGTCATTTTGCAACTTGGCCGATTCCAATTTCAATTTCGACCCGACCGACGATTCGTGCTCGATTTTCCCAAAACCGCTGGCAATAGTTTACCGGTCTATTTTTTTTTTTTAAAGTCTTCATTCTCTCTACGGACATTACGTTGATTCAGTCTCTCGACTATTTTTTCGGTCATTTTTTATTCGGTAACGTAATAATTCGACAGCCTTTGAATTTTTTTATTGTACACTCGCGGTTGCAATATTTTTTTATCTACACTTAGGGCTATAGATAAATCACGGCCCGAGAATTCGTATTTGGCTCGCAACAAAAGATCCGAATATCTTTCATTTTTTGGCCGCTGTTCAATCTCAATTTTTTTTTTTTTACTTCGGTCCAGCAGTTCAAAATTCGTACAGCCAGCAAAGATTTCGCTATCGCTAAATTTCCTCTATTCTTTCGCGCCATTTATATTTTCATTATAGGAGGGAGAGTGCATCAAGTGAATTTATTCTGAAAGAAATATCTCCCTTGAAACTTCCGAATATCAACACTGCTCATCGTTAGTTATAAATTTTTTATTGAGAGGATCAGAACCTGGTTTTGTGGATTAATGCCCTACAGTTCTAACACTGAACTGGGCGAATACTTTCACTATATATACGGGCCTGTCGCCGTTCAAATTCGGGATATTTTAGGTGGGAAAAAAATACAGAGTTGATTTCAGTAGTACTGGAATTCTGGAATATCTGAGGGAATCCAGAATTCGCCGGTGATGGATGGAATAGGCAGGACCCGGGAATCTGCCGACACTGTATTATAAAATTCCATCCCACTACAGCCAGAGTTATATTTAAACGTGACGCCTCGCATAGTGGAGTAGTTTTTCTTTCTTCTTCCCGATTTTTCTTTCTCCCATACTTTCAGTGGGGGAAGCGGTAAAATCGGCCCTACGTGAAAACTCCTCGGGTCTCCGGCAACGACTTCGAAACTGCAATTTGTCGGCGGACTTCGGTCGTCGACGCCCGGTTATAAACACAACACCGCGCCCTTTCAACCTTCACCGGGGGTGCGGGGTTGAGGGCCTGAATTCGAATCACGTAGAGGCTGGAAAAGCGAAGGGCAGCCCTGAAGGGCAGGATATGGGAACAGAGCTCGGTTCCCAAGTATCCAAATTGGAGGTGAGAGCAGAGGAGAACGCAACTCTCTCTCTCTCTCTCTATTTCCTAGTCGGTTGACACCGTTGGAAATCTATAGTCGTACACAATTCCTCCCCTAGGCGCCCCAGAGACGTCCCTGATGCATTGCCTCCTCCCCATTGCGCCACCCCACCCCCACCCCCGGCCCATATATTTGCATAAAGACTTCGTATTTCACCCTATGAGTTAAACGCATCCGAAACCGGGCGTTATAGAAGTACCCCATTATATGTGTAGCCCCATCCGGCTCCTCCTTCTGATTAATCGGCGCCCCATGCCCTCCAGATACGTTTATATATATATATATATATATATATATATATATATATATATATATATACAGTCCCGGCAGGTACACGTGGGAACATTTTGTCAGGATGTTCTAACTAATAGTTCGTAATATCACTCATTACGGCGTCGACGAAATTAAACGTCCGATATTACCGGGAACAAAAATTAACGGTCCGTCCTAAATTATTAATTAGGCCGGCTCATTCCAGTGAATCGTCTTTAAGGGTGATTTTTTTCAACCCGTATAAATTTCCCTTTACAAAGCGCCCAATCATTGCGGCGATTTCCGAACGGTGACATTGACGTAAAGTCCTAAAAATTGGGGTATGTTTCTAACCACACAATCCACCGTGACCTCAACATAGCCCGATAGTCGACGAAGTCGCGCAAAATCCCGGTTCCCGAAGTTCCACTCGTCGGACGCGCCATCATCGTGCGGCTTCTTTAACGAGAGAAACGCGTGAAAAATGTACACGTATCAATTGTACCTATAACTGTAAAAGTTGATTGTGCAAAATAAAAAAAAGTTAAAAAAAAATCAGATCAATGGATTCCTTCAATTGACCTTCTGCGTCACAGCGAACACTGTGGATATTCTGCCGCTGGTACATAATTGTTGTATTTTTCAACTTTCTTCATGTAAGTTCATGAAAGTTGGCAGCAGATTTAAATTTGTAACCTAGTGTAGTTCTCTCGGGGGCATCTCAATTGGAGGCGAGCTTAAAACTGTTACGGCTCGAGCCGCCATAATTCCTTGCTTCGACTCGAATAAACCGATCCATTAATTTACTACCGGTTTTTTTTTTTTTTTTTACTTCCGTCTGCATCACTTCCGCTTGTTTATTACGAGGGGGGAGGGAGGGCGTAGGTGGAAAATGGAGGCGATAGATCAGGGCCCCGCGTTAAAAACCCTTTTCCACTCCGCTGACGTGCAGTGGTGCAGCGAGCGCCGAAGGGGGATCGACATAAAAATTTATGGCCTTATTTAAACTAGCCAACCCTCTCAGTCTGTGCCCAACACAGAGTATTGCATTTGGGGAGTAATGACGTGCCGCGGTATTAATACCGCCCCGGTATCAGGACCGATAACGGTACGCGAAAACAACTTCCGTTTACCGATTTGTTCGGGGCGCTTCAATAATTTCTACGGAAAAAAATATCATTGCTCAATACACCGTCAACAAAATAACACTTGGCTCAGTAATGTCTTCAATCATTTTCTTTAAAACCTGCACATATCGGGTCGGCAACTAAGTAATTGCGGAATTCACCGACAACAAGTGGCGTTGTACGTATTTTTAAGTGCGTCAACATCTTTGCACAGATAAGATTATGGTCCTATTAGATACAGATACTATTTGGTCCTTTCTGAAACATTCGGTATCGAAATTACATTGAGGTCCGGTTGAATTGTGTCTGTGTGTGTATAAAAAGCTAAAACAAGGTGAGCATTTACGTCAGATTTCGCTTTTTTATTTTAATTTAACGCGAAGGTGTTAGTGCTTAACGGGCTCATAAAAAGGAGAAGCTGAATGTATCTTACACGTGCATTCGAAACCGTCTACGGCTTATCTGTGCAAAGATGTTGACGTGCTTAAAAATATGTACAACGCCACTTGTTGGTGTATTCCGCAATTACTTAGTTGCCAGCCCAATAGTCAGTGTGCACTATATCTGATTTCGTTTAGCTTCATAATCTAAAGCCGGTCGGCCCTATATTCGAATATATTATCAACATTTTATATATATATTATTTCCATTATCCAGTTTTGAGTTTACCGAATATCCTATCGCGATTTTTTTTCCTTCCAAAAGAAAAGCGCAGTTTAAATGTTTGTCGAAAGATAATTTTTTGTAACCTTTGACTTGGTCGTCCATTCGACAGCGCGGGCTTTACTGGCGTAAAACTTCGACCGGCCGAGCTCGAATATAATCCCTTTATACCAATTACAACGTCGCTTTTAATTAATTCAGAATTTGAAGTAGAATTCTGAAAGTAAACAGAGATCAGATTGACGTTTCATATACGTTATATATATATTTTTTAATGAGGGATAGGAGGGAATGAAGGGCTCAGCGGGGGCTTATGTTATAGGCCGAGTTGGCCAACTCTGGGGGTTCCTAAAGCGAGGTTTTTGAACTGGTAAACCGTCTCATCCAAAACCGCACTCCCCGATAAAAGTTTAATGAACCGGACCGAAAGTCCTTTGAGTCATTCTATGATAGGGCCGATGATGGGATAAATAAAATCATCCCCCTGTCAGAGCCCGACTGTCGTAACTTTAGGGGTAATTAAAATTCGTCATTTAGTTTCATAAAACGGCGTTTATCAATACCGGAACCGAAACTGTGAACATGCTTCGGTCAGTTCCCTAAACGAAACTTCAACATCGGGTACGAACGAGTACACTGAGGGTAAAGCTTACACACATCCTTAACCCATTTTAGGTACCGAATTTTTTTTTCTGAAAATTTTGCATAAAATTTACTTATCACGACGCTTTATTATCAAATGGTACCTCCAGATATGTTTTTTTTAAAACCGGTTTGTCACTGCAGAGTTGAACCGACACACCTCTCTCTCTGCACCTTCTTAGGCCCCAAATGGGGATCACCGAAAAGTGCGCCGAAAAAATTAAAATAAAAATTTCTTTTAACAGCTTGACACGGTCAAATATGTTTACCAAAAGGTATACGGAGAACTGAAAACGGAGGCGAATTTCTAACTACCTTATCTGAGACTTTTTGAAACTCACGCCTCTCAATATCTACTCATCTAATGCTGGGTGTTGATGGACAATGCCTGGGACCCCCATTTGGGGCGTACGGTACTTAATGGGTTAATAAACTACGTTTTCCAGTCATTTTTAGGATTTTCCGAAAAACGAAAATCCCGTCCGAACTAGAATCAAACGAATGTTATTTCCTTGCTTCAATACCTTAGCTGCAATAATTCCTTACTTGTATTTTAGAGGACAATTTCTTTGAATATTTTATAGCCCTTATACAGTGCTATCGCAAAAGTGAAAATAATTATCAAAGCTGTATTTAAAAATTGGATTTATACAGTATGAATACAGGCGAACAATTTACTCAGTAATAAAACCCAATTGTGTACACTCAAACTGTACGGAAACTGTATAAATTAGTTACCGTTACTGTATTCAGCATTGTATTCTACTAAGAATGTGTTTACGGAGGCAATTCGGTCAAATTGAGCTACAGCAAAATATGCCGAATCCCGTTTTCTCGGTTAAAAGCGCTCTCAGGTCGTTTCTCTGGTGAAATTTAATTTGCCCCCCCCCCAGTATTTTCACGTATTCCGGGGCTAACTGCCCCTTCGTTTCGCCAAATAATATCTGTAATTATGTTTCGCAAAGAATCCGGCATTTCTCAACTGCATTTCAGTTTATTCAGTTTCATTTTTGAAGCGACAGAGCGAGTTTAAGTGATCAAATAAAAAAATGGTTTACTACCAACCGTCTCGTGTAATATCGAATTTATAAGTCAAATTCACATTCTTCCGAGTGAAATTCAAAATTTTCCGAAATCAAATTCCCCGTTTACTAAACAAACTATTTAAAATGTTATGATAGGGGTATTTAAGGCAGAATTTGTTTTAACATTTCTCATATTACTTTTACTGTCAATGAAGCTGGTGTATAATTTTTATAACGTATTATCGATTTATTTTATTCCAATAAAATAAAATTACTAGATGTGGCCGAAGGGAATTCTGAAAAACAGAATTACACCGAACACTTTGTGTTTTATGATCCTGACATATCTTGTGTGAAGTTTTATTTCAGACAGAGCCCTTAGACTTAAAGGGCGGACTTAAATTCACATTAATACCAAGTTTCTCCATCCTTTGTTCTACATCCATCAAATGTGTCGGTTGGAGAATATACTTAACTTACAAATATATATTTGCTCTTTTGAGGACGTTAAGGTTGTCATACATTTCGTATTTAATTATACCGAAAAAGGTCTTAAATTCACGTAAATGTTTGCATCATATCTTAAATATTATTCTACTTCGTTTCCCATCGCTTTTAACTCCCTATTGACACAAAATAAATTGTCCATCAATTCTGGTCGTAAAACAATCCTCCGTTGGAGGGCCCGGACTGTCTATTTTTCGTAGATTTTAATGTATAATAATACCGTATATGTATAAATAAAATAATTAAAATGACAATGTATTAATTTAATTTCAGGTGAGTAGCCATGCAAACTGAGCCGTTGTTCAAGAAACTATCGGTACGTAAATTTTGCTATTACCTACTTTCGATTTAAACAATTTTATTTCGGTAAATACATTTTTATGATTTAAAACGAACTCGAGTTTATGTCAAATTCTACATCTATAAACGAGTAATTTGCCAAGAATCGAATAAAACCGACCGGTGGGCCGTTTATGAAGCTAAATGAGTGATTAATGGAGGCACATATCTCTGTTGGGGTTCTACAGGTGCAACTAGTAAAGGACAATTTTACGAGGTGTATCAGTTTTTTAGCAAAAAGGTGCGTCATGTGCAATAAAGCGGGGAGCTATTGCTCCCCGATAATTCCGTTTTAATAGTTGTATCTTTACAATTATTTCATAAATATCTATTCGGGTAATCGGGGAAATTTAGACTGGAATTAATGTCTTGGGGGCAATATCGCTTTTGCGGTACCTGCAGAACCGACCGGGTTCGGTTTGTGTTTCTCAAATCGGCTGACTGAATTATTAAATAAGCCCAAAGATGAAAATCGTTTCCGGACGGAGCTCTTGATCCGAGGACGGGGGCGGAAATCCAATTCCATTATTGGACTCTCGAGAGAAAACGTCATTAATATTTCCTTTTGATAATAAACACTAAGGTATTAGGGCGCCGAAGGGCGGGGCGGGGGGGGCGGAATCCCGACAGCTTTACCCCAACCGAGGGCGGTCGGAGGAGACACTCTCTGGACGCTGTTATTAAAATCAGAAAATATTCCCCATTGCCAATAAAAATTAGATGGGATAATAAAATTAACGGAATACATTTCGCGACTGAGTTTGCCTTCACGCCATACGCAGTAGCACAACTCTTACTGTAACAATATCTAAACGGGAGCTGTGCCCGGGGAGTAGAAGAAATGTAATTTTCTTTACAAGATTATATTTTTTATTGTAAGGAGGGCACAGTAAAATAAAATGTTTGAGAGCCACGAAATTCGTACATTTTATCGTTCTCATATTATATTGGGTCGGCAACTAAGTAATTGCGGAATTCGCCGACATTTTTAAGTACGTCAACGTCTTGAAGTTGATGAAGCCTTAAAAGAACGGCAGTGTCAATACTTGATTTTTCATTAAAGATGAGCAGTGCTCTGGACGTCCAGTGGAAGTCGATGATGACCGAATAAAGGCCATTATTGATTCAGATCAACATAGTTCGACACAGGGACATTGCAGAGAATCTGAAATGTATTCTATACGTGCATTCGAAACCGTCTACGGCTTATCTGTGCAAAGATGTTGGCGTACTTAAAAATATGTACAACTTGTTGGTGAATTCCGCAATTATTTAGTTGTCAACCCAATACTTCGTAGTTCCTAAACTGCGAAAAAATATAGCCCTTTTTTTTTGAACGCGTCTAGAAAAGGGACAGTTGTCGAAAAGTCGCCCACGACTGTGGGGGCGCCAACCACGTAGTCGATAGAATTTCTGATATTATTTGGAGCGAAAACGCCGGAAGGTGTGGTTTATTGTGAACGGTTGTGGGAAAAATGCGGAAAATTCACGCGGGATTTTCCTCTAGGAGGAGGAGGAGGAGGAGGAGGAGGAGGAGGTCGGCTCGCACTACCGAAACTGAAGGAATGAGAAAAATCGTCCCAGGACAGAAAAAAAGAGGGTGAAGGGAGCCAGGGTACCTCACGTAACATATTGATTTCCGGCCGAACGGAGGGAGGAAGAAATACACATTTCAATCTCGGGGAAGAAAGACAACCCCCTCCGACGTAGACTGGAACAGAGACGGAACACTATTTACAGACACTGTACGGTGTTGTTAAATTACTGTTCAACGTGTCTTCCGGTCGACTGTGGTGGATGCAGATTCAGGGAAATTCCTTCCACGGGTTTTCAATACAAATATCGGTACAAAATATTGAGGAGCGTTCCGCCCGATTCTGGGATCTTATCGCTTTCGTCCGATATTTATGCTGAAACTTGCTATAAGCTGGCTTAATACTGAAAGAAGTCGGCGGGAGAAAGCGCGGTAGAGCCTCATTTATTATAAATTTCAGTTGTGACAATCGAAATTCATCCATTTCGGTCCGATAATGGTCGTGTCGACTTTCACGGCGCCGATCGCAGCACGGTCCCGCATCGCACCCAGACATTGCCGGTCGCGCCCGAAGCCACTCGTGATTTAACAGTTGATTTGAAAAATGAAAAAAAAAGAAAAAAAAACGGGGGCGTAGCTCCCGGATCATTTCGGACGTATTCGGACGGAAAATAGGGCGAAAACGAAGTAAGTTAGGCGCAGATACGATGTTTTTACAACGCGTCAAACGAGCGTTACAGCGCAGACCATTTAACGGCGTATAACACCATCGGTAAACTTTTTATATAAGAACTTCGTGACATGCGCTTCGTGATCGGTCACGAAACCTTGTTTCGATATTATTGATATTTCACTTGCACTTCCTACAATTCCTAAGCTATAACTGGCGACATGTGTGCTTAACGCTCAAAGCCTCGCCTATTACAAATATATTGTCCTGTAAGTGGACTTTCTCTTCTGCCCCATTCAATGATTAGTTTCAGAACAAGTTTGCATTGAAAATTGAGCAAAAAGGGGGCCTCTAAAAATCGATCATTTTGAACATAATTGGAAGGGAAATACGGGAAAACTGAAGCGAAATTGAAGTCATGAGGTTTCGGTATCGATTGCCGAAGTTAAGCTTAGATATTGTGTCTTTTTAAATTGTATACAAGTACTGCTCTCTCGACTCGAAGAAAAAAGTATATGATACCGTTCTCTAGGTACGGTCATATCGGAGGATGGAAATTATATTTTCTACAGTAAATTTCGATATTTTATAAGACATACGGCATGTTTCAGAATGTTTTGTCCGTTCTCCTTGGCTGGCCGGGGTCCAAGGGGCGGCCCCTGTATTGTCTAGAAAATGTTCCAACACAACCCCCCGCCGCCCCATAGGGGTAGGTAGGGGTGTGGGAGTGATGTGTGGCGAGGGCGCATCACTCACCCTCGCATCACTATTTTTTTTTTTTTTTTCGCTATTTCATATCGGCCCTCGCCCGAGTTCGCTCTGCCGCAAAATTGACGCTCATTCCCGTGGATCTTGAATTCAATGAGCCGTCCATTCTTTCGCTGGGCCAAAGTAGCAGCATCCGCCCCCCCAGCTATTGGATTCCTATCCTTTTTCAACCCCTATCTCCTCCCCCAACCCCCACCACCACCCCGACAGACTTATTGCCTTCCACATTTTTCAAGCCCCCCACTCGAGATTTTTGACGGCTCCTGTTATTATTATTTTTTTTTTTTATTAAACCATAATCATAAAAAAATGATATACCGACATTTAATGGTCTCTTATTGAGTACTGGCCCAGTAAACAACGATTACCACTTCCGTACCCTGGTTGTAAACAGGGATAGACATTAAAAAAAATATCGGCCTACACTAGAAAATATATTTTCCCATCAATTTTTTCCAGATGAGATCTTTCTTAAGGCACTGTTTATTATCCGTTTATGATGTTGTTGGTGTACCAACCAGGCGTCGTCCTGCACTAACAATTAAATAGAATGTTTATAAACTGAATCCACTACTTATGTCAACGCGATTTTTAATGTAACTCTATGCATGTAAACTCGAAAAATCCGCCGTAAGGGCATAGGACACAAACGAAGCTTGAAATCCCTTTTGGTGAAATTCGCGTCAGGCAACTCAACCTCTCAACATGAACATTTCCAAATGTTTGGATAAATCGAACCCGAATAAACATTTTTCCAGCTTCCAATCGACGGCCTAGTTTTGCTGATTTCGATTTGGGAACGATAACGAGATAATTTCATCGATTCAAATTTGAAATCGGTAGGAAAGTTCCGCTGTCCTCCCCCGGACCAAAATGAACAATAAAGTAGGATACTTTATTCCACATAACTTTGTAAAACCTTATTCGCGTTTACAATTATAAACGTAATAAATATAAAATTGTTGGAAGCAGACAACACCCCCAGGGGGGGTGGGGCGCCAGAAGGGACAGGGAAATTCACCCTTCCAGTGGAGCTCTCTAGGGCGGTTTTCTACCCTAATAACCGAGGTTCTTATCCTACCCGAAGTTCGTTAGTGAAAAATATCAGGGTTTTTTCATTATTTATCGTAACAAATGTATCAAAGTTACGACTGAGGTGGCTACGTTTGTGTGTGTGTGTGTGTGTTTTTTTTAAATTTTTCCCTACATCGGGTTTTATTGCGTGTCAAGTGGTAAGGTGAGGGAGGGGAGGAGGGGGAGGGTTTAGACGAGGCGGAGTTGGTGAAATACCAACTCTCATCGCTCATTTCCCGACAGCAGTTACCTCCCGCCGTTACCTCCCGTCTCGTCGTAATGGAATAGGCCGGCCATTATCATCCCCCGTTTCTTCCCCCCTACAACCCACCCTCCCGCCCCCTCCTGAATATACCCCAGCTGTATCAACCCTCGTCTCGTCCTGTTTTTTTTTTTGTTTTTTTCTCCCCCCCCCGTCGTTCCAAAGAACGAATAATAAAACATCTCGACACGGCATGAACCAAAGTACACGCTCCTTAATGAGAAACCCAATGTTGAGTAACAATTTATACGTACATATATATATATATATATATATATATATATATATATATATATATAGAAAAAATTAATCCATTAAAACCGACCAAAGCCCAACACTTGACATATTGATACACCTTCCGCAGCAAACGTAAGTGCCTCAATATTATAATTAACAACGCGGCGCTAATGACTATAAGGAGAACACGAAACCGCTTCAGTCTAACACAATACTTTTATCAAATTAAGAATTAGATTGAGTATCACGTTTCGGAATTTGTTCGAATTTATGTCCACAGATTTCATATTGCAGAGTTCATTTGTAGTACTTTCTTGACTGTAAAACAGTAAATATTGCACGCCGGCATTCATTCAACCCGTTCTCCATTTTATGTATATTTCCTGGTTAAACCTTCGGCGTCCCTATTTTTTTTTCCCGAAGGATTGTCGTCATTTTCACCGCTCTTTCTTGAATTGTTGATTTCAAACAGAAAATAATAATTTTCTGCACTATATACGAAATTTATCGAGCTTTATATTCATGACAGTAAGTAATATATATATATATATATATATATATATATATATATATATATATATATATATATTAATTAATGTCGACAAATTATACATTGTATAACGCGTCGCTGAATTAGGCCGACAGAAAAGCACTATTCGATTATCCGCACTGTGTTAAATTGGAGCACTAAATCAAATTGCGTCAATTGAAAGGTAATTGACAGCACGAGGGGGACAAATCAGAAATTTGTAAATTACCGGGAAATATATTAAATCTGTTATGAAATTTTCGGGCCAACGAATTGCGCCGAACTAATTTTATCGGGCACAACAATGCTTCAATAATTGAATAAAATTGGCCAGTTGATAAAAGCGAGAAATTCAACGGCGGCCGAACAGAGTTTACCGATCGATAAGTTTCTTTTACAGAAATTTATTTCCAAATCGTTGTCAGATTTAAATGAAACCGAAACTCGAAACTGGACTTTAGTAGGGTTTAAATGCGCTTTGCGTTGGACACAATACATTTTAATAGGTCCATTTCAATACATCGTTTGTATTTATTCCATTGCATAATATGATTGAACAATTATCGTAGAGTTGCAATCAATTTGGTATTAAATAGGCTCGTCACAATTCCAATAATCGGCTCGTATATCTTTCTTTCACAGGTTTCGAATTATCGCCATCATCGGAAACTATATTTATTTATAAATGTAATAGAAACTTTACAATGTAATAGAACTTTATTATTCTAGTTGAGTATAAACTCTCCTAGACGGTTTAAAATGTTTTTTATCAAGCGAAAAGTACGTTTAAAATTTGGTTTCTAATTAAGGAAACGGGTTAAAACCGTGTTTTTTCAAAGCAAAACCGTAATTTGTAAAAGAATATAATCGTATAATCTGGGTTAAAGAGTGAAATTAAAGTAGGTTAATAAGGTACTAAGAAAGCTACGAAAACCGGCATAAAATAGTTTTTCAAGGCAAAGAAAAACGGTGTAAAAGTCTGTTTCTAAGCCCAAAAATAGTGCTAGAATGTGGCCTAAAAACCCCCAATTTTGGGCCTAAAAACCGCATTCTTGGGCCGATTTTGAGCCTAAAAACCCCATTTTGGGGCAATTATGCGCTTAAAAACCCCAGTTTTCGGGCTAAAAAGTGAATATTGGACAAATTTTGTGCATAAAATACCCATTTATGGGCCAATTTTGCGCCTAAAAACCTCATATTTCGCCCTATATCGGTAATTTTGGGCCGATATTCCGCATAAAAACCCCAATTTTGGGCCTAAACAACGAATTTTTTAGCCCATTTTGCGCCTAAAAACCCCATTTTTGGAATAATTTTTCGATTAAAATACACATTTTCTGGCTAAAAAGGGAATATTGAAAAAATTTTATGCATAAAATACCAATTTTTGGGCCATTTTTGCTCCTAAAAACCCAATATTTCGCCCTAAAACCGCATTTTTTGGCCAATGTTACGCCCAAAAACTCAATATTAGGGCAATTTTGAGCCTAAAAGTCTCATTTTTAGGCCAACTTTACGCCTAAAAACCCCATTTATGGGCCCAAAAATCGTATTTTAGGGCTAATTTTGCGAATAAAAATCCCTCTTTTTGAACCAATTTTGGGCCTAAAAACCCCATTTTTGGGCCAATACTGGGGTTTTTAGACGCAAAATAGCCCCCAAAATTAGGTTTTTAGACGAAAAAATGGCTCCAAAATGCGGTTTTTAGTCCCGAAAGGACTATATTAGACGCAATTTGCCCCATAAATTGTATTTTTAGACGCAAAAATAGCATAGAAATGCGGTTTTAAGGGCAAAAAATGCGGTTTTTAGACACCAAATTGAACCAAAATATCTGTTTTTTTTTGGCAAAAATGGGGTTTTTAGGCGCAAAATTTGTCTTGAAATGCGGTTTTAAGGCCCAAAAATGGAGTTTTTAGACGAAAAACTGGCTAAAAAATACAGTTTTTACGCCAAAAAATTGCCTTTTTAGACGCAAAAATAGCATAGAAATCCGGTTTTAATGGCAAAAAATGCGGCATTTAGACGCCAAATTGACTCCAAAATATCGGTTTTTGGTCCGAAAAATGGGTTTTTAAGGCGCTAAATTGGCCCAAAAATACTTTTTTAGGCACAAAAATGAGGTTTATAGACGAATATTAGTCCATTTTGCAATGTAGGTTTTTCAAAAACTTTCGCCGATCGATCCCATATTCCACCCACAAGTGTACCAATGTGAGTTACACTTGCCCCTGAAACGACGGGTTGAAAATCGAAAATTTAGGTTTTTCGAAAATTTTCGCCGATCGATCCCATATTCCACCACAAGTTGTACCGAAGTGAGTTACACTTGCCCTGAAACGGCGGGTTGAAAATCGAAAATTTAGGTTTTTCGAAAATTTTCGCCGATCGATCCCATATTCCACCCACAAGTGTACCAATGTGAGTTACACTTGCCCCTGAAACGGCGGGTTGAAAATCGAAAATTTAGGTTTTTCGAAAATTTTCGCCGATCGATCCCATATTCCACCCACAAGTGTACCAATGTGAGTTACACTTGCCCCTGAAACGGCGGGTTGAAAATCGAAAATTTAGGTTTTTCGAAAATTTTCGCCGATCGATCCCATATTCCACCCACAAGTGTACCAATGTGAGTTACACTTGCCCCTGAAACGGCGGGTTGAAAATCGAAAATTTAGGTTTTTCGAAAATTTTCGCCGATCGATCCCATATTCCACCCACAAGTGTACCAATGTGAGTTACACTTGCCCTGAAACGGCGGGTTGAGGTTGAAAATCGAAAATTTAGGTTTTCGAAAATTTTCGCCGATCGATCCCATATTCCACCCACAAGTGTACCAATGTGAGTTACACTTGCCCTGAAACGGCGGGTTGAAAATCGAAAATTTAGGTTTTCGAAAATTTTCGCAGATCGATCCCATATTCCACCCACAAGTGTACCAATGTGAGTTACACTTGCCCCTGAAACGGCGGGTTGAAAATCGAAAATTTAGGTTTTCGAAAATTTTCGCAGATCGATCCCATATTCCACCCACAAGTGTACCAATGTGAGTTACACTTGCCCCTGAAACGGCGGGTTGAAAATCGAAAATTTAGGTTTTCGAAAATTTTCGCAGATCGATCCCATATTCCACCCACAAGTGTACCAATGTGAGTTACACTTGCCCCTGAAACGGCGGGTTGAAAATCGAAAATTTAGGTTTTTCGAAAATTTTCGCAGATCGATCCCATATTCCACCCACAAGTGTACCAATGTGAGTTACACTTGCCCCTGAAACGGCGGGTTGAAAATCGAAAATTTAGGTTTTCGAAAATTTTCGCAGATCGATCCCATATTCCACCCACAAGTGTACCAATGTGAGTTACACTTGCCCTGAAACGGCGGGTTGAAAATCGAAAATTTAGGTTTTCGAAAATTTTCGCAGATCGATCCCATATTCCACCCACAAGTGTACCAAAGTGAGTTACACTTGCCCCTGAAACGGCGGGTTGAAAATCGAAAATTTAGGTTTTTCGAAAATTTTCGCAGATCGATCCCATATTCCACCCACAAGTGTACCAATGTGAGTTACACTTGCCCTGAAACGGCGGGTTGAAAATCGAAAATTTAGGTTTTCGAAAATTTTCGCAGATCGATCCCATATTCCACCCACAAGTGTACCAATGTGAGTTACACTTGCCCTGAAACGGCGGGTTGAAAATCGAAAATTTAGGTTTTTCGAAAATTTTCGCCGATCGATCCCATATTCCACCCACAAGTGTACCAATGTGAGTTACACTTGCCCCTGAAACGGCGGGTTGAAAATCGAAAATTTAGGTTTTTCGAAAATTTTCGCCGATCGATCCCATATTCCACCCACAAGTGTACCAAAGTGAGTTACACTTGCCCCTGAAACGGCGGGTTGAAAATCGAAAATTTAGGTTTTCGAAAATTTTCGCAGATCGATCCATATTCCACCCACAAGTGTACCAATGTGAGTTACACTTGCCCTGAAACGGCGGGTTGAAAATCGAAAATTTAGGTTTTCGAAAATTTTCGCAGATCGATCCCATATTCCACCCACAAGTGTACCAATGTGAGTTACACTTGCCCCTGAAACGGCGGGTTGAAAATCGAAAATTTAGGTTTTTCGAAAATTTTCGCCGATCGATCCCATATTCCACCCACAAGTGTACCAATGTGAGTTACACTTGCCCCTGAAACGGCGGGTTGAAAATCGAAAATTTAGGTTTTTCGAAAATTTTCGCAGATCGATCCCATATTCCACCCACAAGTGTACCAATGTGAGTTACACTTGCCCCTGAAACGGCGGGTTGAAAATCGAAAATTTAGGTTTTTCGAAAATTTTCGCAGATCGATCCCATATTCCACCCACAAGTGTACCAAAGTGAGTTACACTTGCCCCTGAAACGGCGGGTTGAAAATCGAAAATTTAGGTTTTTCGAAAATTTTCGCCGATCGATCCCATATTCCACCCACAAGTGTACCAATGTGAGTTACACTTGCCCTGAAACGGCGGGTTGAAAATCGAAAATTTAGGTTTTCGAAAATTTTCGCCGATCGATCCCATATTCCACCCACAAGTGTACCAATGTGAGTTACACTTGCCCTGAAACGGCGGGTTGAAAATCGAAAATTTAGGTTTTCGAAAATTTTCGCCGATCGATCCCATATTCCACCCACAAGTGTACCAATGTGAGTTACACTTGCCCTGAAACGGCGGGTTGAAAATCGAAAATTTAGGTTTTCGAAAATTTTCGCAGATCGATCCATATTCCACCCACAAGTGTACCAAGAGTGAGTTGCACTTGCCCCTGAAACGGCGGGTTGAAAATCGAAAATTTAGGTTTTCGAAAATTTTCGCCGATCGATCCATATTCCACCCACAAGTGTACCAATGTGAGTTACACTTGCCCCTGAAACGGCGGGTTGAAAATCGAAAATTTAGGTTTTCGAAAATTTTCGCAGATCGATCCATATTCCACCCACAAGTGTACCAAAGTGAGTTACACTTGCCCCTGAAACGGCGGGTTGAAAATCGAAAATTTAGGTTTTCGAAAATTTTCGCCGATCATATTCCACCCACAAGACCAATGTGAGTTACAAAATTTGCCAAACCCACCTAAAATCGAAAAATTTAGCATTTTCTTTTTGTGAAAAACCGCATTTTGGCGAATATTGCCAAAACCCAAAATTGAGTTTTGCGAAACGGCGGGTTGAAAACGGGTTGAAAATCGAAAATTTAGGTTTTCGAAAATTTTCGCATCGATCCCATATTCCAAAAACCCACAAATGAGTTACACTTGCAAATTGAAAATCGAAAATTTAGGTTTTCGAAAATTTTATAATATTCCAGTGTACCAAAGTGAGTTACATAATTGCCCCTGAAACGGCGAAATGGGTTGAAAATCGAAAATTTAGGTTTTCGAAAATTTTCGCAGATCGATCCCATATTCCACCCACAAGTGTACCAAAGTGAGTTACACTTGCCCCTGAAACGACGGGTTGAAAATCGAAAATTTAGGTTTTTCGAAAATTTTCGCCGATCGATCCCATATTCCACCCACAAGTGTACCAATGTGAGTTACACTTGCCCCTGAAACGACGGGTTGAAAATCGAAAATTTAGGTTTTTCGAAAATTTTCGCAGATCGATCCCATATTCCACCCACAAGTGTACCAAAGTGAGTTACACTTGCCCTGAAACGGCGGGTTGAAAATCGAAAATTTAGGTTTTCGAAAATTTTCGCCGATCGATCCCATATTCCACCCACAAGTGTACCAAAAGTGAGTTACACTTGCCCCTGAAACGGCGGGTTGAAAATCGAAAATTTAGGTTTTTCGAAAATTTTCGCCGATCGATCCCATATTCCACCCACAAGTGTACCAATGTGAGTTACACTTGCCCCTGAAACGGCGGGTTGAAAATCGAAAATTTAGGTTTTTCGAAAATTTTCGCCGATCGATCCCATATTCCACCCACAAGTGTACCAAAGTGAGTTACACTTGCCCCTGAAACGGCGGGTTGAAAATCGAAAATTTAGGTTTTTCGAAAATTTTCGCCGATCGATCCCATATTCCACCCACAAGTGTACCAATGTGAGTTACACTTGCCCCTGAAACGGCGGGTTGAAAATCGAAAATTTAGGTTTTTCGAAAATTTTCGCCGATCGATCCCATATTCCACCCACAAGTGTACCAAAGTGAGTTACACTTGCCCCTGAAACGGCGGGTTGAAAATCGAAAATTTAGGTTTTTCGAAAATTTTCGCCGATCGATCCCATATTCCACCCACAAGTGTACCAATGTGAGTACACTTGCCCCTGAAACGGCGGGTTGAAAATCGAAAATTTAGGTTTTTCGAAAATTTTCGCCGATCGATCCCATATTCCACCCACAAGTGTACCAATGTGAGTAACACTTGCCCCTGAAACGGCGGGTTGAAAATCGAAAATTTAGGTTTTTCGAAAATTTTCGCCGATCGATCCCATATTCCACCCACAAGTGTACCAATGTGAGTTACACTTGCCCCTGAAACGGCGGGTTGAAAATCGAAAATTTAGGTTTTTCGAAAATTTTCGCCGATCGATCCCATATTCCACCCACAAGTGTACCAAAGTGAGTTACACTTGCCCCTGAAACGGCGGGTTGAAAATCGAAAATTTAGGTTTTCGAAAATTTTCGCCGATCGATCCATATTCCACCCACAAGTGTACCCAAAGTGAGTTACACTTGCCCCTGAAACGGCGGGTTGAAAATCGAAAATTTAGGTTTTTCGAAAATTTTCGCCGATCGATCCCATATTCCACCCACAAGTGTACCAATGTGAGGTACACTTGCCCCTGAAACGGCGGGTTGAAAATCGAAAATTTAGGTTTTTCGAAAATTTTCGCCGATCGATCCCATATTCCACCCACAAGTGTACCAATGTGAGTTACACTTGCCCCTGAAACGGCGGGTTGAAAATCGAAAATTTAGGTTTTACGAAAATTTTCGCCGATCGATCCCATATTCCACCCACAAGTGTACCAATGTGAGTTACACTTGCCCCTGAAACGGCGGGTTGAAAATCGAAAATTTAGGTTTTTCGAAAATTTTCGCAGATCGATCTCATATTCCACCCACAAGTGTACCAATGTGAGTTACACTTGCCCCTGAAACGGCGGGTTGAAAATCGAAAATTTAGGTTTTTCGAAAATTTTCGCAGATCGATCTCATATTCCACCCACAAGTGTACCAATGTGAGTTACACTTGCCCCTGTGGTTGAAAATCGAAAATTTAGGTTTTCGAAAATTTTCGCCGATCGATCCATATTCCACCCACAAGTGGTGAGTTAAAACCCAAATTCCACAGCGAAAATTTAGGTTGAAAATTTTTTTGTCGAATATTCCACCCACCCAATGTGAGTTTTGCCCCTTTTCGGGTTTTCGAAAATTTTGCCAATTTTCATCTAAAACCCTATTTTGAAAATGGCATTTTGGAGCCAATTTTGCTAAAAATTTTTGGGCTTTTCCAAAAAGCATTTTGGGCAATTTTGCGTCTAAAAACTGCATTTTTGGGCAAATTTTTAAAAACCCATTTTGGGCCTAAAACCGCATTTTGGAGCCAATTTTGCGTCTAAAAAAAAACGGCATTTTGGGCCAATTTGCGTCTAAAACCCATTTTGGGCCATTAAAACCATTTTGGGCCTAAAACCATTTTGGAGCCAATTTTGTGTCTAAAAACGGCATTTTGGGCAATTTTGTCTAAAACCCCATTTTGGGCCTAAAACCCCATTTTGTAATTTTTTGGGCCAATTTTTTTGCATCTAAAACCCATTTTGGGCCTAAAACCGGCATTTTGGGCCAATTTTGCATTAAAAACCCCATTTTTGGGCCTAAAACAGCATTTGGAGCCAATTTTGCGTCTAAAACGGCATTTTTGGGCAATTAAAACCCCATTTTTGGGCCAAAAACCCAATTTTTGGGCCTAAAAACCGCATTTTGGAGCCAATTTTGTGTCTAAAAACGGCATTTTTGGGCCTAAAAACCTCATTTTTGGGTCAATTTTTCATCTAAAAACCCTATTTTTGGGCCTAAAAACGGCATTTCGGAGCCAATTTTGCGTCTAAAAACCCCATTTTTGGGCCTAAAAACAGCATTTTGGAGCCAATTTTGCGTCTAAAAACTGCTTTTTTTGGCGATTTTTGCGTCCAAAAACCCCATTTTAGGCCTAAAAACCGCATTTTGGGGCCAATTTTGTGTCTAAAAACGGCATTTTTGGGCCATATTTGTGTCCTAAAACCCCATTTTTGGGCCAATTATTCATCTAAAAACCCTATTTTTGGGCCTAAAAACGGCATTTCGGAGCCAATTATTCATCTAAAAACCCTATTTTTGGGCCTAAAAACGGCATTTCGGAGCCAATTTTGCATCTAAAAACCCCATTTTTGGGCCTAAAAACGACATTTCGGAGCCAATTTTGCGTCTAAAATCCCCATTTTTGAGCCATAAAACCGCATTTTGGGTCCTATAAACCGTATTATGTAGCCAATTTTGCGCCTAAAAACAGCATTTTGGAGCCAATTTTGCTCCTAAAAACCATATTTTTTCGCCTAAGACACCCATTTTAGGGCCAATTTGTACCAAAAAATCCAATTTTTGGGTCTAAAAACCGTATTTTTGGGCCAATTTGCACCTATTAACCCCATTTTTTTATATTAAAAACCTCATTTTTGGGCCAGTTTTGCGTCCTAAAACCCGATTTTGGGCCAATTATTTATCTAAAAAACCATTTTTGGCCAACTATTCGTCTAAAACCCTTTTTGGGTTAAAAACCCTATTTTTGGGCCAATTATTCGTCTAAAAACCCTATTTGTGGGCCTTAAAACTACATTTTGGGCCTAAAACCTCATTTTTGGGTCAATTTTTCATCTAAAAACCCTATTTTTGGCCTAAAACGGCATTTCGAAGTTTCAATTTTGCCCCTAAAAACTGCATTTTGGGCCTATAAACTGTATTTTTGGGCCATTTTGCGCCTGAAAATACCAGTTTTGGGCCTAAAAACCTTATTTTTTGGCCAATTTTGCTCCTAAAAACCATATTTTTTCGCCTAAGACACCCATTTTAGGGCCAATTTGTACCAAAAAACCCAATTTTTGGGCCTAAAAACCATATTTTTGGGCCAATTTGCGCCTATAAACCCCATTTTTTATATTAAAAACCGCATTTTTGGGCCATTTTTGCGTCCTAAAACCCCATTTTTGGGCCAATTATTTGTCTAAAAAACCCATTTTTGGGCCTAAAAACTCTATTTTGGGGCCAATTATTCGGCTAAAAACCCTATTTTTTGCGTCAAATAATTAATTTTTAGCTCCATCTTCGCGCATAATAATCACTATTTATCCCAATTTTTACGCTGCAAATTCATATTTGAGTCCCATTTGTGCGCTAGAAAACCGCTGTTCTGTGCCGATTTAGCTCCTAAAAATGCCTTTCTGGACCATTTTGCATATAAAAATGCACATACTAAATAATAGTATAACAATAATTGTATTCCCATAAAATAAATGTATTTTACATCCTGTCTATCTGTATTATGTGTCTTTTGCGATTTGCAATGGACTAAGTTTGGGCGGGATGACTGAATAATGGACAAAATGAAACATTACGATATGAGCACTAGTTCTTCTACTTGAATCTTGGAGAGGTGTAAAACGTGAAAATATGGCGCAGAATGGAAACTTTTCAACCTCCCTCATCATTAAAGCCAGAAATAATTGTGTGAGGAGAAACGAGAACGGTGGGGTTCAGTGGGGGTTGATAGGCCCCATCCATAAAGTGTCGCCGGGGCTACCCTAAATCCAACAACCCCCACTCCCCCACCAAGGTCCCTTCACAGTAATAAGTTAACGATCTCATTAAGTCGCCCCCCATCGCACCCACTCCAACTTTCCCTCCGCCGAGCTCTTTAATTAATTCCCAATTTATTTACGTCGGGCCGCCATCAGCCGAATTTAAATTCCGGTAATTCGACCGCCGGACCCCTACCCTAACCCCCGCCGGCGAGAGCACTTTCTCCAAAATCTATGCAGATATATTTGCATATTTATTTCCACTTCTGGTGCCGACACCAAAACATTATACGTCGACGCGACGGCGAGACGAGTTAATTGGAATATCGATACGGTTTTCGAAATTCAGGACGCCCCCATTTTAACCAATTGAAACGTGCAAATTGAGACGTGTTCATCGTCCACGTTGTTACTCAATTCGATAGAAATAAATTTTCCGAAGCTAAATGCTAAAGTCTTGTTGCAGCCGGTTGTTGCTCAGTGTTGACGGGCTTAGTCAGCGGCCGGGCCAAATAGTGTTTCTCTTATTTAGTTAGCCATAAATGTTGGCCTATTAAAGTCCATAAAAAATGGCCTATCGGTGATCGCGAAAGGCGGTGACGAAGTCGCGCGTTTAGTGATTCACAGCCGCAAAGTTGCCACGCTGAACGTAAGAAAAGGGTAAAACTTAGCCCCCGGGGGAGGTTTGAAGCTCGAGTTGTTAAAAGCGATTGTGCATCTTCGGGCCCTTTCCGGCGCTCACTCTCGCGGCCCCACTCCTTTATCAGTACCAGTTTCCGCTTAATTTATACACCTTTACGAGTAATTTACAGTTCTCCCGCTTCCTCTCCTACGGCCCCGACGAATTATTGCCAATTTTCTTAGTTTCGATTGAATAACGGCGACGCTCAGAGTCCCTCTAACGAAGTTTTACCAACCCTCTCTACCGTTTGGAAAAGGCGCTTAATTCAACGGCTTTATCTGTGTGATCGAAGCACTGTTCTAAATTTAACCGACCCCCAAAACGTGCATCATTTTCATTGCTGCTAGTCCGCTTTTCGAAAAATTCAGTGCCACTAAACTTATCACAATTCCTGAATGGTCCGGAGTAATTTTTTCGCCTATTCAATTAAATTATTTTAACATACCTGTCTTGCGGTCGGCGAAGGGTTGGAATAACGTAGGTTTCTCTCTCCTCTCGCCGTTTTGGTCTTTGGGCCAGACCGGTTTCGGCCGCTCGCCGTCTTCAGTAGCGCTGTGTGAGTCACCACTGTCGGCACTCCTTGGATGTTTTGCACTGTGAAAGTGGCAAGTGATTGAAAAGACAGTACAGGTGAAAGTGCCGACAGTGACAGGCATAGCGCTATTGAAGATGGCGAGCAGCCGAAACCGGTCTGGCGAAAGATCAAACCGGCGAGAGGAGAGACAGAAACACCACGAACCTAAGGTATTAATTAAATTATGATAGAGTAGTGAGGTGAATGCGTAATTCATAAACTTGAAAACTATATATCAATATATATATATATATATATATATATATATATATATATATATATAATTCATGCACGAAACGTTTATTATACGTATAATTATCGTATATCCCCCATTTATATTAGCCCTTTATTCAGTACCGAGTCTACCTGAATTGTTAAATGTAATTGATTATGGGGGCGATAACTCAAGGATCGACTGTGGGAGAGAATAGTTGGGGGTGATTTAATCGCTACTCTGGCGAATTTAAATTACCTTAAATTATTAAATTTCGGTAACTAAATTCCTAATATAGTTCGTAGCCGTTGTATTGGAGTGAGGGGTGTAAATAAGTGAGCGTGGGGGGATGGTGGTGTGTTAGTGGGCGATTTTACCCATCTCGCGTCAGCCCCGTGAGTGCTATAAGGGCTGCGGTGAGATATTTTGTGTCGCCGGCCTCCCTCCATTATTGATTGCTACCTCGAACTCAACGGTCGCTCTCAAACTCCTCCGCCCCCCCCCTGCTTATCTCCTCCGGGGGTGGATGGCATTGAGAGGGGCGGTTGGGGGGCGGATGGGGTCACGACCTATCTACCCCCCGGTCCCATGACCCACCTACAGAGTACCCCATCCTGAAACTCCGACCCTACTGATATTGTTAGTGGGAATATCAACATGATTATCTCTCACCATACACACCATACATATATATTGGGTTGACGACAAGTTTAAAACTATTGGGTCGGCAACTAAGTAATTGCGGAATTCACCGACAACAAGTGGCGTTGTACATATTTTTAACTACGTCACATCATCTTTGCACAGATAAGCCGTAGACGGTTTTGAATGCACGTATAAGATACATCAGTTTTGAAATTGGAATTCAAAAAATCCATCCTACACTGCCGTGAAATTTCCGTTCTATTCCGATATTATTATCGTCTAAAAGTGGCGTTATCAAAGAATGAAAATCTAATATGGGAGAATAAGGGCCGATCCGAGAATAGGCGTAATTGAAGGGAGATTTGAAGTCGCAATTGACAGACGAGAAGGGAAAAAATACAACCCCACAATAGAATGAGATAATATATTGGGGCGGCAACTAAGCAATTGCGGAATTCACCGACAACAAGTGGCGTTGTACATATTTTTAAGTACGTCAGTACATCTTTGCACAGATAAGCCCTAGATAGTTTCGACTGGACGTATAAGATACATTCAGATACTCTGCAATGTCCCAGTGTTGAACTATGGCGATCTGAATCAATAATGGCCTTTATTCGGTCATCGTCGACCTCCACCGGACGTCAATGTAATTTTGATACCGAATTTTTCAGAAAGGACCAACGCTAATAACGCATCGAAGAATCTTATCTGTGCCGAAGATGTTGACGTATTTAAAAATATTTGTACAACGCCACTTGTTGTCGGTGAATTCCGCAATTACTTAGTTGCCGACCGGATATATAGTACTGGGAGGGGGGGTGATACGAAATTAAGCGAAATATATCATATTTTCCGTCTCATCGGTGACCTTTCAGCGGTCAAATTGAGGGAGGCGCTTCTTCTCGGAGGGAAGGCGATCCCTTCGGCACTTTATTATATCTATCGGACGATCGACGACCGCAAAACGGACCTCGTAAAAACCCCACCTGGAAGCTCAAACAAATTGGTATTTCACGTACCATTCAACACGAATTTTTATGAGCTGTCCGTTGTCAGTTTTGCCCCCCGGACTATTTTTTTTTTATAGTAAACCCTTACGGTAGGGTATCGCCGCTCGTCAATTTCAACGATTCCGTAAATTTATTTCGGCCGTCTAACAAAACTAGACCGTCTGGCTAGAAAAATACATCCACTAGACGGGTAAGTAAATTATTGATATATTATTGCATTTTTCGTTAAAACTATTGGGTCGGCAACTAAGTAATTGGGCGTAATTCACCGACAATAGGCGTTGTACATATTTTTAAGTGCGTCAACATCTTTGCACGGATAAGATTTTTGTCATTATTTGGTCCTTTCTGAAAAATTCGATATCAAAATTACATTGACGTCCGGTGGAGGTCCGAATAAAGGCCGTTATTGATTCGGATCGCCATACTTCAATAATGGGACATTGCAGAGAAGCTGAATGTATCTTATACGTGCATTCGAAACCATCTACGGCTTACGTACTTAAAAATATGTACAACGCCACTTGTTGTCGGTGAATTCCGCAATTACTTAGTTGCCGACCCAATATATTAGATTCAGTTTCGAGTGCACTGTTCGAAATAACTTTAGGGACAACGAAACGTACGTTGTTAAATGTTATTTCTATTACTTTTTTTTCATTTCGAAAATGTACAAGAATAGATTATTAAAGCGGATGTTTCTCTCGCTATTTCCAGTCCACTTTCCCTCCAGTAAAACCCGTCTATTCCCTGAAACGGAGTCGGACATGCCGGGAAAAAAAAAAAAAAAAAAAAAATAAAAATAGAATATCTTGGGGCGACGTTAAAACAACCGGCGGGGAACAAGGTCCGACACGAAGCAACTCCGGCAATAAACGCCGATTAAATAGGGGAAGAGGGCGCAAAAACTACCCCCTGCGCTTCCAGTCCTGTCCTATCCCGCCCCGAGGGGTTCCTCTCTCTCTCCTGCTCTCTCTCCCTATTTTTAATCTGGACCCGCCTCCGATTCCCGTTTTTCCAAACCCGAGCAATATTTACATTGGCTCTGGTGGAAATAATTTTTTTTTGTCCCTTCAATAAATTATACAGACAACCCTCTCCGAAACATATCCCCCCCCCCACCCCCACCCCCGAATTTTTGGGCATCACGTAAACGGACTTGTGTTCATTCACTGTCAGTACTGGGATCGGTGAGAAATATTTTATCCAAAGGTTTATTCGGATATATTTTTAAATCGTGGAAAACTCCACGAAACCGGATTGAAATTTTCCATATTTGAATCAACCCCAAATAAAGAACGACCGCTCTACTGTACAGTCGACAGTGAAAAGGGACATTGGACAGTGAGTAAGGTTGAAAGGCATTAACCTGTACGCCTCCCCCTTCCGGCCCTTAGCGTGCTGAAGGGTTGCGAAGGGCCGCCTCAAAAGGGCGCATCTGCCGTCCAATAAAGAAACAAATAAGACGCAACAACGCCGGCCAGATCTCCAACGTTCAGATTGGATTAACGCCGAAGTTATACAATGGAATTATACCGTCGGCGCAGTTTCCACTTTTCCAGAAATCTATGTTTTCAATTTTCCGAGCAGAACGCGTAAGTGTCCCGGGCCCACCCCTTCTTTCGTCGTACTTTCCCTTTTATAGGCCCTTATATAGGCCTATTTATATTTTCTATTGCTCGCCCACTGCGTGCAATTCGAACGCAATCAATTCAAGATCACTTCCACAAAGAGTTACATTGAATCGTTTCGGCCTTTGTAAATAGTTGTATAATTAAAAAAAAAAAATTGTTGTAGGTTCGTGATGTTTCTGTCTCCTCTCGCTGAGGTTCGGTCTTTTGCTAGACCGGTTTGTCGGCCGCTCGCCATCTTCAGTAGCGCTGTCAGCACTTTGCATGTTTTTCGGGGGGCATCCTCACTGCCCACTGTCACTTTCACGTGTACACGATTTGATACTTTATTGATGGGCAGTGAGGATGCCCAAAAAACAGTGACTGACACAGCGCTACTGAAGATGGCGAGCGGCCGAAACCGGTCTAGCAAAAGACCAAACCTCAGCGAGAGGAGACAGAAAACATCAAGAGCCTACAGTATTCCAACCCCTCGCAGACCACAAAACAGGTATATTAAACTATAAAAATAATTATTCTTCTACTTTCTCTCTTCATCTAGACCGGTTTCTGAATTCGGTAGCCACTTAGTCTGTAAATTACGGCGTGTCGAATCTGACGGGATTATCACTGTAATCGCCTTATCCCATTACCCCCATAGCTTAATATCTTAAGTTAAAACGTAACTTGAGTGTTTTACACTTGCCCCATTATAATTACGATGTAATGCGACTAACGCTTATATAATTATTCCCGCTTCAATGAGAAAATAATAATTGAACAATTTTAATAAACCTCAAAAAAATAGTTAAATAAACCTTAATAAATAATAGAAATACTTTTTAGCAGTTTTTCGAGCACTGTGCGAACTTGCGAGTAACTCGGATTGCTGACGGTTGGACGAATTGTATTTATTTGTTTTATGGCTGATTCGTAGTCTAATTTAGACTAAAAACTTGTCCACTCTACGTACAAACTCTATTGATACAATTACAAACTCGCCCAAGTAATTATGACGGATGCACCGGTAAATACGCGTGCATTAAGCGCGTGCAACTCCAGTTCTCTGTGTACAAAAGGACTAGAAACTTTATAATCAAGTGAACTTAGTTCGTATTTCAATGAAATTCCGGAGTTGGACAACTGTAATGAACAAAGTTTGTACAATGAGAATTCTTTTTAATTGAAATAACAACGTAGATTCGCCTCGCGGTTCGAGCGTAATTTCGGATACTGAAATTGATAGTGGCATTCAATTTGCCGTCCAAAATTATCCTTCGTCCTGAATTTCAATGTATTTTTTTTTTATTACACTTGTAAAAATATTCAGATAAAAAATTTCCTCAAGAGTCGATTTTGTGTCTGATACTCCTGCCGAAGGACCATTTCTCAGTTAGCTGAAATTGTCGTATTTTGAACCGATATATAAAAATTTCGTACATTTCAACAGGTATCCGACTAGAATTAATAATAACGATACAATCGCCGTCAAAATTTAAGTCCAATCCTGAAATTTAAACGACTCTCACGACCGTAATTGTCTCAAATTTCTCGCTAACGACTTGGACAGATATACAAATTTAGGTCTTTAAAGTTTCTCTCTTTGATTTCCACCCTTGACTTCTGCCACCCCCTTAAAGCCCGGCGGTCTAATTTCTGCTCTGATCTTCAAATTCATTTTCGGTCTCTTGTTTAATTTCCCCTTTTTTTGTGTGTTCCCTCCCACCGATGTACATTAACAGAGGCGGGATACGGAGGAGGGGCCCAAATGAAAAATTAACATCGCCAACCCCCAATTACGTATACACGAGCGAAACGCCGTCAAATATTTACCCCCACCCACCATTTAATGGGCCAAATATTAAATTCAGTTATTAGCGCTTCAAACTCATTTTTCCCCCCATATTGTGTAACGCAAGGAAATCCCGTTTCGCAAATGAGTCGTTTTAAATATTTATTTGACGGACCGTTTATTCTGAAGGTACCGAAGCGATGTAACACTTTAGAGATCGGAAACGTTTTACACCAGTAGCATTATCGAAAGACGGGACTTGAGCTAACGTTTTAAACTTTTGAAACGTGAATTTAGCAACATATCGTTATGTCTTTATAAAGTACGAATTTTACCGCGACATCTTAAATTTCAATTAGCATATCGTAGCCCTAAGTGGAACACAATCGGTGTTTCCACTGGAAAACCGTCTAGAAAATATTGGGAGATTAAATATTTACTATTTAGCTCAATCCGAAACATCGGATAAAACTGAAATGATGTTAATACAACGAAGGATTGAAGCGAAATAAATTTAATTTTAAAACCTTTTACCGAGTTCAATTTTCGTCCCCAGCTTTCATTACGTTCTATTTTCCCGGTTTAGCGGCCGTGGAGATTCCAGCCGACCTGGAATTCCGCACTGAATGTAAAACTGCAGCTGTACTGAGCGCGGGGTACTTACCAGTAGGTAAGTACCGCGGCTTATCCTCGAATCTCGCTCGAACGGGCAAATAAATTCCCGCTTGGACTTGGACCCGAAAGGCTTTCTACTTCGTCTCGTACGAATATCGTTTGGCTCCCGGCAATGAGCAGTATAATAAGATATATAATCGTAAAAATTGAACTTAGACACAATATCATCCCAAACGTGACAGTGCAAGAAAGAAATATTCATTAATTTGATATACCTGTTTTGTGGTCTGCGAGGGGTTGGAATACTGTAGGTTCGCGATGTTTCTGTCTCCTCCCGCTGGTTTGGTCTTTTGCTAGACCGGTTTCGGCCGCTCGCCATCTTCAGTAGCGCTGTGTCAGTCACTGTCAGCACTTTGGATGTTTTTCGGGCATCCTCACTGCCCACTGTCACTTTCACATGTACAGTACATATATAATCGTGAATATATATATTCACACTAAGTGCTAACAGTGACTAACACAGCGCTACTGAAGATGGCGAGCGGCCGAAACCCCGGTCTAGCAAAAGACCAAACCAGCGAGAGGAGACAGAAACATCGCGAACCTACAGAAATATTCATTCTTTATAGGCTCATTTCCGCAATTTTATTGATTTTTTTTAATGTTTGAAACAATTCCCAGTATAGGTATTTTTTCCCAGAGTAATACAGTTCGGTGTACACTCTATCGCTGTACGAAATTAAATGATAATGATTAAAGGCGAAATTCGTCTAATTCGAACCGACCGGACCGCCGCTGTCCGAAATTTAAACATTTAAACGCGAATTCAATTCGTATTAAATAAATACGGCTGGCTAATTTGGGACGGAAAATAAACGGCCGGCGCTAAATTGGTCGGGATGAAACATTTTCAGGTTTTATCTCGTCTAGCTGACAGCTGCCCGGAGGATCCATCATTTAGTGTAATACTCTGTACTTCGTAAAATACGGACCGGAGTAAATAGTTACAGTATAACGGATCTCTCATTATACGAATTAACTTTCGCGTCGACCGATCATACCGAAATTTCTAATTAAAACAGAGGCATTATTCCAACATTTTTCACTCGTTAACGTATATAAAACTTTAATGCTATTTCGGCTCTTCTGAGATATTGTCGATTGTCAAATTGAGCCAACAAAATGAGTCGGAATTTTCAAAAAAAAAAAAATGGACTCGAAGAGAAAATTTTGGACTCTTAACGCCGTTACTAAGACGGACATCGAAATTGACCTCAAGTAACAAACTATATTAAATATTAAAACCGATACGGTACAGAGAGGTATGGGGTTCCACCGGGAGAGATCCGACATCGCTAGCGTCCAGAAATTTCAATCAAAACTCCTTCCAATCCCGTCTTTCTCCTCATCCTAATCCGGGACTCGTATCAGTCCCTTCAATGGCTTAAACGTCACTGTGGCCCAGAGAGGGAGAGGGAAACGCGTGAAAAATATACACGTATCAATTGTACCTATATAACTGTAGAGTTGATTGTGCAAAATAAAATTTCTGGTATAACCCTGGCTTATCCCCGCGAATAGGCCGGATGTACAATACGTCGATTGTGTCGAAGTTGAATGATATAGTATATATCTATATATTGTATAAGGGGCGGGAAAATCAGACGGCGCGGGCAAGAAAATAACATTACCGGGTGACATTTTGAACTGGGGCCGTGAAAGAGGGCGGAAAAGCGGTGACCCATAACACAATGGCGGGGTTTCCAGTTTCTCCCCGCCCCCTTTTTTTTTTTTTTTTTTCTTTTTGCGCCTTTCAGTCTCTGTCTCCGGGCTTCTAGGGGCCGAGGTCACAATTCAGCGACGACCGACCGAGTAGCTTCGATTGCCGGGTCCCGATAAACAAAGTCCCCTACCACCGCCCTAAACAGGGCCCTTTCCCTTTCCCTTTCCCTTTTTCCTCCCCCGTTTACCGGCCAATGCCTTCGACCTTTTCTCGCCGCCGACGTTTTCTCCTTCTTGTTTCCCGAAGGAAGTCCCCAAAGTAAACGGAGACTTCATCTCAACACGAAGCGGCCGAGAGGAGATCAAATATTGGGCCGTGAATTGGAAAAGGCCGGAAAATTTCGGAATTTTCCCGCCGAAATTAGTACAAACTTGCTGTAGCCGTAGCAATAAAAATAACTGAACGTAATGCAATTTACCCGGTCAAAATCTAGTGTCGATATATAAATTATAAGCGCGAATCGACTAAATACCCCCCAACGTTCGTTACTCGATTATATTCCCCAGAGCATTAACATAATACGGGCGTACAATGCTCGAGTCGAAGCGGCTCTAATTGTTGGCTCTGCATCTAATTACGGTCTAATCTAATCTACATCAATCTAACCCCCAACCCCGCCCCCCCCACG
Source organism: Lethocerus indicus (assembly GCA_019843655.1). NCBI lineage: Eukaryota > Metazoa > Arthropoda > Insecta > Hemiptera > Belostomatidae > Lethocerus > Lethocerus indicus. The sequence continues at coordinate 2,147,404 of JACDQD010000007.1, read as the reverse complement.
TTTATTGTTAAAATAACAATCGCTTAGAATAACGTAGTTCTACTCCAGTTGCAGCTTTCGAAGAAGGGGCGAAAAAAGAGAAACTTTGATTCGACTTGACAATAAGTTGATATCGGACTTTGAAGAGGTTGTTTAGCAAATTCAATCAGTTCAAAAAATCCTTCCTTATCGGGTTGACAACTAAGTAATTGTTGTAAATATTTTTACAACATCTTTGCACAGATAAGATGCTTCGATACGTCATTATTTGGTCCGAAATATTCGGTATCAAAATAACGTTGACCGGTTGAATTGAGGTCGAATTATTGATTCGGATCGCCGTAGTTCAACACTGGGACATTGCAGAGAAGCTGAATGTATCTTATAGGGCTTATCTGTGCCAAGATGTTGACGTACTTAAAAATATGGCGAATACCGCAATTACTTAGTTGCCAACCCGATATATATGGAATATTTGTAAACTGAATTAACTATTTATATTACCGTTGTAATTTCTCTATATTAGGGTTCTCAGCGCGGTAGTGTACGTGTGGTAAGTCGTCGGATTCAACCCCATTAAAAATGCCCCTTAATTGTTGTGACACCGAAGAAAATTAAATTCCTGAACGGAACCGTTTGGAGAGAGAGATATGAAATATATCCGATATATTATATTCGGATTGCCTTTCGGTCTTACTGCGACGAGCGGGTACGTTGTACGATAAGTGGTTAATTGTAATTCGGGTTGAGGGTTCGGTTGGGCCAATTAAGGAGGCCCGAAACCCGAGTAGGGAGAGTGTGTCATCCCCCCTATACCAAAACAACCCCTACACACACACACACACACACATATATAACTGTTCGCCCCAGTTACTTATACTACCCCTCTAAAATATACTCCTGAAATACTGTCACCGCCGGCATGTTTCAACTCGGTTTATATTTTTCCCCCTCCGACCTATTCATTTATATTTTATGCTGTTATCTCAGTTCCGAATTGAAAGAAATACATATCACCAGTTATAAGTATTGAAAACAGGTTTCGATTCACATATTTCTACAACTACAGAAGGAGAATAACGTTAAAGAGGGTGTGCAATTCGAGACCGAAATCTGTTATATTTTTGTACGATTTAGTAACGAAACAACGGGACCTTGTACTTAGCGTTAAGTTGGAGACATATTAAGGTGCATTTTCCTTAATATTTTCCACAGTAATATTGGGTCGGCAACTAAGTAATTGCGGATTTCACCAACAACAAGTGGCGTTGTACATATTTTTAAGTGCGTCAACATCTTTGCACAGATGAGATTCTTCGATACGTTATTATTTGGTCCTTTCTGAAACATTCAGTATTGATGAGTATCAAAATTGCATTGACCAGTTGAATTGTGTGGACGTCCAGTGGAGGTCGACGATGAGCGAATAAAGGCCATTATTGATTCGGATCGCCATAGTTCATCAATGGACATTGCAGAGAAGCTGAATGTATCTTATACGTGCAGTCGAAACCATCCACGGCTTATCTGTGCAAAGATGTTCAGGTACTTAAAAATATGTACAACGCCACTTGTTGGTGAAATCCGCCCAATTACTTAGTTGTCAACCCAATATATAAAAAAGTAAGTTTATTATTTATCCGGTATTATGTATATTAAATGACCATCAATTTTTGTTTGGAGAAAACAGTAATTACATTTGTATCTCTCTTAATTCATTCAAAGGCCGATTCCCAATTTCGTGGTGATTTTATGAAAACCCACTTGGAAAGAGAAAAACTACAATATTTTTTCCCGAACTTTTCCTTCTTACCCATCTTAACCGTTTTTGTGTGTAACTTTGAAGGGAGCTTTGCGAGGCCTGCTTTTGACAAGCCGCTATGAAAACCCGGTTATGATACCGGCGAATTTCCCCGTTCGCCGTGGAAATATCGTGGAAGTTTCGAGGGCGGAGATTGCACTCTCCGCTGGAACCGGCCGTACTGGAAATTCGTCTTTTCCGGCGAAGAAAGCCGCCGCCGGCCGGAACACTTTGAAATGGTACGCGTTGCATCGAAACGTCATTTAATTTATGGCAACTTGTGCCGATCAACCGAAAACGTGACTGTAAATTGTTGAAAAAGCGCGAAACATTTCAGCGGAAACTCGCTTTCACCTCAATCGAAATGTGGCCGCCAAACTTTCATTATTTTTTAAATATTGTTCAACAATGAAAAAGCGTTGTTCTATCGTGTAACGCCCCCATTTGTACTGACCCTAAACTATCGGCTGTCAAATGGTTTTTTTTTTAATACAATTTGCCAACTTTAGTGCGAGAATTGTGGCAAATTTAAATCTAGCGTTAATTTTGGGACACCCCACATTGTTTTGGGGAATTAAATTATGATTTGAAACTGTTCCTGGGCGATGCTACGAAATTAAAAACTGGTGTAAATTTCAATTTACAATTTCAGCCGCCCGGCTTGCGTTTTCGATCTTTATTAATCATACAGTAAAATTGTAATAAAGTGTACCGATTTTTTTTCCTTTCTACCCCTACATCATTAACGCTCCCAGCTAAATCAATTAATACCGTACGTTTGTGATGTTTCTGTCTCTTCTGGTCTTTCGCTAGACCGATTTCGGCCGCTCGCCGTCTTCAGTAGCGCCGCGTCAGTCACTGTTGGATGTTTTTCGGGCATCCTCAGTGCACTGTCACTGTCACTTGTACTGGGCCGGAAGGGATTTCTTTAATCGTCTCGAGTTTTTGTCACGAATTGTCGGTCAACACAGACAACCGCCGCAGGTTAACACAGCGCTACTGAAGACGGCGAGCGGCCGAAACCGCAGTCCAGCAAAAGACGAGACCGGCGAGAGGAGACGGAAACATCACAAATCTACGGTATTCCAACCCCTCGCAGACCACAAAACAGGTATATTAAGCAAATCAATTAATGTTGAATTGTGCTTGTTTTCTAGACAAATCCCCCCTCTTTAACGTATATAAATTATGAAGATGTACGCCGGTAATTTCGTCTAGCGACCGAAATAATGTATTACTTTTTCCCCAATCTAATATTTCTAGGAAAATACCCGTTTCCTAGCGGTCATAGCATACAGATCCTGTATACGTGTAGATTGGGATTTCAGAGCTGTATAACTTCCCCCCCTCCTCCTCCTCCTCCTCCTCCTCCACCTCCTCCTCTCACCACCGACGATAATTACCATTATATTCAAATTGGGGTCGAAGTCGGTACGTTAAGTGTAAAGTTTAATTGGAAACCGAAGAGAAAACTGGAAACCGGATACCCGGGACGGTTCTCGCCCTGTAGTTAATATGCGTTGGCGCGTTCAGTAAATGATAATTATGTATAATAGTGATTCGGAGTGTATTAATTAAACGGTATTTGTTTTCTTACGGGACGGTGGGGGGCGGAAAGCTATCGCTCATGTTTTCGCCAAAGCTTAAATTAAAATAAATTTTAATCGCCGGACATTTACCCGCCCTACTCCATTATAATGTATTGTACAGTCTTCGAAACACTGTTAACCCGCTGCCGACGAAGCATCGTGTCGGCACATCTCCTAGAGTAGGGTATTTTTTTCTTAATACAAAAATTGTCGCGAATTTTAGATTTCCGCGAAATAATTATACTCAATCTAGGGTTTTTTTTATAGCCTCATGTTTCTACACACGTATCTCACTCAAACCGACAATTTCAGCCGTTGTTTGAATGTTCGGTTGATCTTTTTAAAGCGTTTTCTCTTTTTTTCGGTTCGTCTTCGATTTTTACCGATTCCTCAAAATGGATCTGAGAATCCGCGTCAAATTTCGTGCGAAAAACGAAATTAAGCGGCGCGGAATCGTATCGAATGTTGACTGTGGTACAAAATGTTGAATTTTCGGCCGAAAACAGCACACTAATAACGCCGAAGCCAACGTGACTTTGTCTCGTTCCCAAAACTGAAAAAGGGCGCACCAAAGGGACGACGCTGCGCTACAATTGAGATCACGAAAAATGAATTTTCGAAGTGCTTTCAGGATTGAGGACAAGTGTATAATATTTGGTGGGGGATTACTTGGAAGGGGACAAAATTATTTTTGAAAAAACCCCTAAATTCGCGATACTTTCTGAACAGACCTCGCATATATAAGATAAACTCGAAAGCGGTACTAATTGTTTATAGACGGGAAAGCACAGAGTTGTTTGAACGAGGGGGTCTCTAACTCAGGTAAATAACAGACAACGCTGGTTGAATACGCGGGAAGGGAGGTTTTCAAAGGGAGAAAGCATTCCGCCCCATTCCCTTCCGCCCTGCTGGTGTACAGGAATGTAAGAGTCTCTGGAGAGAGGACCGTATACAACAATCTGATACTGCAGGTCACGTTATATTGACAGTGGGGGTGGGGGGACAAAGGACGCCGGCGTAATTACAGTCGGAATTACAAAGGGATTGACCAACACGTATGAAAATAATATTGTATTGTACAATCAGAGGTCAGGAAGAAGGTTTAATCACCAATCTGACCGGTTTGTACAGTTCCAGTCTCGTCGTGTACAATACTAATGGAACGGTTAGTGCCGTGTCATGTGGGCTTTTGACGGCCTCGAGGGACTTGTCTCGCCTGTATTGACATGAAAGGTGAACTTCCGAGAACCCGTCCAGCGGGCTTTGCCCTCCCGTAGGGTCCCTTTTTGTCCCCTGCAACTTAAACGGCGGCCCATTTCAAATTTCGCCCGGTCGACTTAACACGGCCCAACCGGTACCGTTCTCCGTTCTAGCTGGACCGGTACCGAAATTCCTCGTCGTCAATTGAGAAATTTCGGTCCGTCTTGACAAAGAATTGATTGAACGCCCAGAATCTCGATTTATTCACCAACAAGTGGCGTCGTACATATTTTCAACATCTTTGCACGGATAAGATTCTTCGATGAGTTATTATTCGGTCCTTTCTGAAAAATTCGGTATCAAAATTACATTGACGTCCGGTGGAGGTCGACGATGACCGAATAAAGGCCATTATTGATTCGGATCGCCATACTTCAATACTGGGACATTGCCGAGAAGCCGAATGTATCTTATACGGCTTATCTGTGCAAAGATACGTTGATGTACTTAAAAATATGTACAACGCCACTTGTTGTCGGTAAATTCCGCAATTACACTTAGTTGCCAATCCAATAATTGTACAGATTTCTGAGTACAACGAGTAGCATTCACTTTGTGCCAAATTCAATGCGTGAAGAGGCAGTAAAAATAACAGTAATATCCGAGAGGGGACTTGCGGCGAGGTCACAGTTGTAAAGCCCAGAACGTAAAAGAGCACGAGGAGCAACGTACGTTCGATGAATTGCCAACTGTCTGGCAGAAAGGAGAACAAAGAAGAGGAAATTGGAGTGCAGTAAATTGGACTTCTTATGCAGTAATCCTACGGAATGAGGGAGGCGAAGAATACAAGGAATATAGAAATTGTTGAAATCTCGACTTACAGCGTTTCGAAAGGGCGGCTATAAAGCGATTCCGCGAAATCATCGCGCTTTCAGCCCCCGCCAAGACAGCAACAGGCGAAACTGAGTTTCGCGACGGGGCTAAGATCACTTTCTGCGTCTAATAACAGTCGGGGAAATACCAGCTTTTTTCTCCTATTTTCTCTTTTTTTTTTAAAGGTCGAATATTTCAAGCTTCAGAAAGCGCCGATGTTGGGGAGGCGACCTTCGACCTTCCGGTTTAATTTTGAAAACACAAAATTTTTCCCACCGACTATAAATCTAGAGTGTTTCCCGTATTCTGGACGAAACGTCGTAAACACGAAATGCCGAATAACTTCTGGAGAAATCGTTTCATTTCACTTGAAACCAATTTTTATATTTATATAATTATATAATGAAGTGAAGCATTTGAAAACAACGTCGGATTAGCACCTGTTGTATTTATACACGCGCGTAGTACGCGCTACTACCAGGCAATTCTTATATTATGTATTACGGTTTATTCAATGAATTGTAAAATGAAGCACGCGAAGCCTAATTTACCGGGCGAATGGCGACCGGTCAGAAAATCATTTAGGCCGATCAAAGCGCTTCGTCGAAACTTTGATGTAATACGCCCGTTTAACGTTCCGCCAGCGATGTCACCGTCGACACCCGGAGAGCTTGGAAATTTCAGATTATTTGATAGTGGAATTTCAAAAATATTTCCCGTATCTCACTTTGCTGTTAGTGACCAAAGTGTGCCGCCGTGTTGATTTTTCGGCGAACTGAGGTCACGGAAAACATGACATTATTAATGATATTGGGAACTCTCGCTATGGGAACAGAATATGACTATTTTAAACTATTTTCTTTCGGTATAGGGCCGATGTACGAAGGAGTTATTCAATGTTCCTTTAGTTATATTGGGTTGGCAACTAAGTAATTGCGGATTTCAACAACACAACGCGGCGTTGTACATATTTTTAAGTACGCCAACGTATCTTTGCACAGATAAACGTGCGACGTGCGGACGTCCACACAATTCAACCGGTCAATGTAATTTCGATACCGAATGTTTCAGATAGGACCAAAATAATAACGTATCGAAGAATCTCATCTGTGCAATGATGTCCTCCTGGCGTACTTAAAAATATGTACAACGTACACTTGTGTTCGTGTGAATTCCGCAATTACTTCTCCGCACGTATTTCTCATAAATACTTTGAAATTGGAATAGAATATTTATGTAAATTTGAAGTGAAGTGGGGAATAAATTCGGGGTGGGTATTTAAGGAGTCGGACGGCGATTTAACGGCGGACAAAGCCGGTGTCTCCGTGACCCTCCGAAGGGGGGGGGGGGGTTGAAATGTGGCCGAGGGGTTGTCGGGGGTTGGTAGGGGCAATGCAATTTAATGCTGCCCACCAATATATACCAGGTGGAGCCAATGATCCAATTAAAAGCCCCGAACTTGCCTCCTCCATAGGCCTAATAGAGGGCGGGTTTCACATTTCTTGCCGAGATTGAATTTTCAATATCGCCCCCACCCCCCCACCCCCCCACCCCCCGAGACCGAAATTGAAAACGGCCGAATGCATATAAAGTTTATAAGGATAAACGATCGGGGCGTGACTGAAACGTATCGCTCCCTTCTCACGGTAACAATTTCATTTTTTAGCCCTTTGATCGAATTTAGATATAGGGCTGGGCTGCCCATTTAGGTCGATAGACCCCCCTCCCCCCCGATTTTTCTTTCGGGGTATTTTAAAAGCCCAATAAAGTTTTTATTCCGCCCAACAATTCCTACCTGGTTTTTCCTTATTACATTTTCAAGGCGCCCCTTTCCCTACTTTTAAAGCCGGCCCTAAGTTTTTACAATTCGGCGACACTCGTACCGTTTTATCGCCCTCATTTTTGCCCAATATAAAATTGCAAAACAGCCCCTATATACGAACTCTGCACAATAAATACCTTTAATGATATCATGTTTATCCCGCAGTGTCTACTACGTTACGACGACTGGAAATATTCCGACGATGACAGTAACAGTTACTACTATTCTCGTCTACTTTTCCTGAATAATATATAAAAAAAGCGGAATTTGCTTTTTGAATCGTTGAACATACTTAAATTCAGCGTAGAATAAATATATGTTGCGTTTTATTCGACATATTTTTTTCAGAGTAAAGTGATTAATTAACGAACGACTAGGTGAAATTTTACGGGTCGAAAATTGGTCCCGATTATTAGCGCTCCAACGGTGTTATTAATGAATAAATTCATTAATAAACCTTAAAATTAAAATAATATAATTTTCAGATAAAGTGTTCAAAACCCGACATTCTACACAATTTTCCAGGTCGTTGTTCAAAAAATTACTCTCTGGAATCGAGACGTTTCCAAGATTAGGTAATAAAGGAAATTAACTGGAATCAGGAGGACTTGATGAATAAGCATTTCATCGGAGATTACGAATGAATATATTCTCTTGAAAGCGTCTTTATGTAAGGGGCAAAATGCACGGTTCTTCGTTAAGTTTTCGCTTACATCCCGCATTGACGAGTAAACTTTCCTCGGATTGTACTTTTACCTCGCAAATTGGAAGCAATTAGCGAACAGTTTCATTTGCATTGGACAAACCAAGTCCAACTTAGCCGCAAGTCGAGTGCACCTCGGTGATTTGAAGAGCGAAGCGCGCGCGAATTTTACAATTCTTCGTTCAGAGACCGACGAACCGTTCGACAACGGTCAATAGGGACTTAGAGAAGTGCTGAAATTGTTGGAACGCAACACAATCAGTTTTGTATTGTGATTTTGACACGTTGCACAAATTTCACTTCGGTTTATCCCCCGGTTCTTATTTTGCAATTTTCAGGTTCTTGACAAATTGGCCAAATTGCAATTTTAAACACGGAGAATTCGTTCTCTACTCCGACCATAAAACAACCACTCGAGTCGCGAGATATTCGTGATTAAATCCAGTTACGTTAGGTGGGAAATTATTATTTCGCGTTGTGCCTGCACGGACATTAAACTGCGTTTCATATTGCGTTCTGCGCGTGAACGGAGGATATACCAGCGAATATCCTCGGGGCGCCGGAATGGAACTTTGTTTTGAATGTAACTTCAGAATGTTTCTTCAGTAGCAGCAGCCATCCTGCTATAACTGTCTGGAATTATAAGCCTGAAAGAGGCGCCGATGATTCGCTTCTACGAAATATTCCCGAGGCCGGAGAAAAATTTCGGTAGATCACATTTACCGGTCTACAGTTTTATTCCACCACTCTAGACCGCTATTGGAAACTACGGTCTAGACTGTCAGAAACCACTCCGGCGGCCTCCCAGAGCCTCCGCCCAGTATCCAGAATGCTTTTCTCTCAAGTGCAAACTCCGCACTTGATATGTGTCCCTCTGGAGGGCTGATCTCGGCGTGCGGCCCGAATGGGCGGACTTGCGGCGAGCCACTCCTTGGCCAAGACCAAATTGACAAAGTCCCAACAACCCCCGACAACTCGATAAGTCGACTCGGCCGTCTCATCAAGTGTTACACTTCAAATGAACGACATAGTGTCACTCGATAAATTATTGACAATTCCAGGAAAGCGTATGTTAATTCAGTCGATGAATTTAACAAATCCTAAAGTCCCATTCTTATTCTTTATCCTCTGTAAACGCATCCTTCTCCGGTCGGCGGCCCGTTAATCTCCCAGTGATTCTTCCGATAATTTCGAATTTCTGAACTCCTCGCGGCAAATGGGCCGCGGCCCCATTACTTTCATCGCAACTTATCGTCTCGGAGGTCAACATTTTTTGGTTTTGTTTGGCGCGAAACCCGGTCTCTATTATACCCTACCCTACACACACGTGTATATATTCCTGAACGCGAAATAAAGAAGAATCTCGGATTTTCCTACTTCTCTCGAGCCATTTACGTTGTCTGCACTTGATTCGAGTGGGATACGAAACCACGGGGCCATAAAAATGGATTGGGCGTACGCTCTTCCGTTTATATAATGTCGGACTTTGTATCTTGACTACAGAGACAGTTCCCCCTGTAAGTGCGGCTTCCAAAATTTAGTTTAGATAAATAATTCTGTTTTTGTGGTTTGTGGAAAACAGATTTTTATGAGGCGAAGCTTGATTACGCCTATTGCTTGACGGGCGTTATCGGGAGGCGGCGAGAGGCCGAAACCGGTCTATCTTAAGAATCTCGAGAGTGATTAAATATTAAGTCGATTATTTTCCGACTGCGCAAGTTATGCGGTGGCGGTAATTCAGTGCCTCCCACGGCCCCACCTGGAAGAGTAAATTTCGGAATTAAGGCGCGCTTCCATTTAGTTAAATAATTCCGTAATAATTTGCAATTACTGAAGATAATTAGAGCTTTATTGCATCGCTCCCTTCCGGTTACACTACAGCCCTGCGCCGCCTCAAAGCTACACCAATTATGATAATTGCCGGCCCTAACAAAGGGAAGCTTCCCCACCCACCCCGCCTTATATAAATTTCATAATTAGGAGAGATTATGGCCGTGTGTACTTTCTGTTCTCAGCTCCGATGTTTTATATATAAAGTATACGCCGGCCTAATGTTATTACATATTTATTCAGCTTTTTAAATGAACTTAAGGCCCACAATCACTCCCCAACCCGAACCAACTCTCATTATATACGCCGTTTTTGCGGTATCAATTCTTTTCAGTACAATTTTTAAAATTGATAACGCGACGGTACTTTCACCGGCCCTTATTGGATTAGGAAGGAAATAACACGGCCGTTTGCTCTTAAGGAGGCGCTCAGGATGTTCAGAAATGATGAGGGGCTTAACGAAAGATTAAAGTTTCGCAATCAATTTCTTTCGAGTTGGACGGCTCGAAATTGTAGTTCAATTAAAAATTGCCGCCGACAATCCGAATTTCTGATTAGAAATCCCGCGGGAGTTCTTGATATTTGGTCAGCTTTAAGTGAATTTAACTGAGGCACAAAGCCGAATGACTTTGGCGGGACGGAGCCCCGAACGTATCGCAGAACGAACTTCTCCCCCCACCAGAACGAAGTCCTCGCTTAATTTTGCTAACGCGATTCGAGTAATCGCATCAGTTGGCTCTACGGTTCGTTCCATATTTCCTTATGCCGAGTCGCAAAGAGAGAGAGAGAGAGAGAGAGAGAGAGAGAGAGAGAGAGAGAGAGAGAGACACACACACCCCTCATGACTGCCACCCCTCTGTTGTAATTGAATGCAGAAGTTATAACGCACCCCTTTCGCCGAGTCCTAATTGAGTTCACTACGGTAAACCCCGGGCCGAAAGCGAATACGAGAACGAGATTAATTTATTCGATTTATTTTCATTATAATTTGGGGCCGGAAGTCGCGGCTTCAGTATCAAAGACGAGCGTGCGAGTTTCCACTGGAGGCCTAGCCTAGAGCCTGGAGATTCGAGTTTTCCATATGAAAATGTAGTTTAGGGCCTAATTCGGTGCAGGGAATTTTCGGTCACAAAAAAGTTTCGAACATGACCCCCCCCGAAATTATACGAGCGTAGAACCCATTCAGGATAGTAACGCGTTTCTGTAACTGTCCTATGTTCTTCTGTGTAGTATTTCCGAAATTTACATTCAGACAGAAGTTCTACAGGAAAGGTAGTACAGGTAAGTAGGATTCACTTTCAAATTCGGCGTCCAACTAAGCATCCATTCATGAAAATGTATACGTTAAAGTTTCAACATCCCCCTTCCGCGTCCGTTAGTGTGAATTGATCCCTTTCTAACGGTGATGACTCAATCAAAGACGAGTCCCAACTAACTCAATCCAATAGGCACCGTACACATTCCATGTCTGCATCGGTTTTCAGGACTTTCAGGAGGAAAAGGGTATCGGATTCTGGAGGCGCCGGGCATCGATCCCGGTACCTCTCGCATGCTAAGCGAGCGCTCTACCATCTGAGCTACGCCCCCTGGAAATCGACTATAGATTGAATTAGTTACACGACTTATAGAACCGGAATTGTACCGATGTGAAAGTGAGAGTGGGGATAGCCTAAGGGGCCGTCAGGAATGTCGGGCCGTGTGCCGGGTCTGCATCTAGCGCCGCGTCAACTATAATACATCACACGGAATTACCACAGAAATTACTGTTTAGTAAATTGAAAACTCGGCGTTAGGTGCAGTGAGACAGCCATCCCTACGCCACTACCTCTCCCACAGTGCCACCCTAAGTAATCAAGCTCGCATTCCAATTTCAACCTGGAGCAACTCCTAGATTTTCAAGTATATCAGGGAGCCAGATATTGTACTGGTAAGCTATTTTCCTATGCGCTATGGCCATAAAAGTGACGCTATTTGAGCCTCCTCTTTCCCTACAATTAAGTCATACACTTCCTTGTTTTTTAATCGATATTAGGCTTTCTCAATTGGTCAAAAGTATCGATTCTGGAGGCGCCGGGCATCGATCCCGGTACCTCTCGCATGCTAAGCGAGCGCTCTACCATCTGAGCTACGCCCCCTGGAAATTGCCATTTGAATGGTCCAATTTTTAAAACAAGAATCGGGCAGTTAACTGTGCCAAAGTGAAAGTGGAGAGCGGCCTCAGTAGCGGGCCTGGAGGGAGGCCACCTGCTCGGCGGGACTGCATCTAGCGCCGTTTTCGATCTCGGACAAGACTTATAAAACCGGAATAGCCGTGAGTGGCGGGTCTGCATCCAGCTGCAACGTTTGTTTCACAAGTTCGTTTTATACGATATTAATACAATGGTATATGGACTGGTATTTAACGCGAGTCACAATTTAACTGAGCTAATAGCACTAATAACAGTGGGCACAAAACAACAACCTGTAGTGATTACCGACACAGTAATCGTTAACAGCGTCTCATATATTTGTGAAAATGTTTTTTTAATGATTTTGTTAACGCATTTCTGCAATTCAAATTTAAATTGTGGTTGGATACTTAACCGTCAGTATGAACATCTAATCTCGAACTTATCTCAGTGCTTGGCCACGGAATTGAGCCAATAATAATTAAAGAAATTACTGTTCAGTAAACTGAAAACTCGGCGTTAGATGCACTGAGACAGCCATCCCTACGCCACTACCTCTCCCCACAGTGCCACCCCTAAGTAATCAAGCTCGCATTCCAGTTTCAACTGGAAGCAACTCCAGTCATGAAAGTATAACTGCAAGCTAAAAATTGCTGTCCGCTATAGCCGTAAAAGCAACGCTATTTGAGCCCCCTCTTTCCATACATTTAAGTCATACCTAGTTTATTAATCGATATTAGGCTTTTCTTAATTGGTCAAAAGTATCGATTTCGGGAGGCGCCGGGCCCTCGGACCATTTTTTTTATTTAAACTAGGTCACTTATGCCAGTATTAAACTTGAAATTGTACGCGAGGTGAAAGCGGAGCCGTGGGCCGTGGGGCGGATGCCGTCCCGCATTACAGGGCTGTGTGGCGGGACTGCATCGGCGCCGTGTCAACATCGTCCCAGCCCAATAATCCATTTCAGTTGAAGGTGTTTACTTACAACAGTGCTATAGTACATACTTTCGTCGACTTTCTAATGCTACGTTTTATTATCCATTAAATAGACTCTAATGCATAATATAAAAATTGTCTAGAATTTCGTACTACATGCATGTATTACCATAGGTACTAATCCTTTTTTTTCACGCCCTCTGGATAGCGGAAAAATAAAACTGGAGCGACTGGAACGACTGGGAGTAGTCCTCCAACTCTGGAGGGGAGCTCTCAATATTAGGGGTAGCGCTGAGGAATGTCACTGTGCGACACTGTCTGACAGCGTATTTTATGTTGAAACAGTTTTAATTTATTGCTACGACATAATACCACGCAAGAGCACGTACCCAGTAGAAGTGCGGCGGCAGTGCGGACAGGATGCTATATGATATCTCAAATACTGGCCTACAGAAATCTAAAATATGTATATATATATATATATATATATATATATATATATATATATAGGGTCGGCAACTAAGTCATTGCGGGTTTCTTCGCTAGATGGAGATGGCGTTATTTGTATTTTTACGCACGTTTACGTCTTCAAACCTGTATAGAGAATATTCTGAAATGTTTATTACAACATGCCAACTATTCGTCGTTGGTACCAAAAAGTACCCAAAGATGAGAAGAATCCGCAATTATTTAGTTGCCAACCCTATATGTATATACTGTATCGCGGATAGAATTAAATATTCAAAATTCTAACTGGTAAAACATGGCCAATTATATATATTAAAGGGAGGATTCCTTGTAGATTGCAATTGTAGGGCGTTCGGGGAGGTGTTTGAAGGCCCACTTCTGAAAACGGGGACCGTCGGCCCCGTTTTTTGTCCCATAGTCACCGTTCCCAGCAATAAAAGCCGTCGGGGGTGGCGGGGTGCCATTTTGGACCGACAAAAAGCAAGTGGGATTTTAGCGTCGGGTGGCCGGGGTGGGGTGGGGTTGGTTTGAACAAAAAAAGAAAAAAGAATGTGGCATAAAGCCCCGTTTTAATATTGTAAACGGTCTGAAACAAGACTCGAAATTAAATCGGGGACTTCTGAGTTTCGGACGCCTCCACTTCACCGACTTGAATCATTCGAGTTCGTTTACCCGTGTTTCTTTTTAACTTTTTTTTTTTTTATTTTGCACAATCAACTTTACAACTTATAAGCACAATTGATACGCGTACACATTTTTTTAACGCGTTTCTCTCGATAAAGAAACCGCCCGATGATGGCGCTTTTTGACACGATTCAACTACTGTCTCTCTGGGCCGGTGGCGTTTTAAGCCGATAATGGATGGACTTTTGATTGAAATCTCTGGATGTTGGATGTCTTGGTGGAACCCCATAGCTCTATACCGTATGTCAGTGTCGGTTTAAGTATCGCTTTGTAAACTGTCAGTCTGTTACTTAAAGTCAATTTCGATGTCCGTTTTAGTAATGGCCTTAAGAGTCCAAATTTTCTGTTCAAAACGATTCTTTTGAGTCGGGTATGGGGATTCCACGTGAGTCGTGGAAACTATATTTTCTTTCAACTATAAATACGGGTTATAATTGTCACTAGGTAATAACGGTGATATTGCATTAACTTAATTGTAATAATGACGGCCGTATTGATGGTTGTACCGAAACCGGTATCCGATGAAATTGATATGGTGTTGACGGCGCGGTGGATGCAGTCCCGCCACACTTCCCTGTATTGCCGGAGGCGCCCCCGACCCCATTTCAACCCTCTGCAGCATTTCACTTATTCTATACTCTACATATTTTATTTACTTTATTCCTACGAGACAAGATTTAACTACTGTCCTATTGTGGATCGAAACACCGCTGTCGTGGTGGATTGTGTGGTTAGAAACATACCTGGGAGCATTAAGGACTTTTGATTGAAATCTATGGATGTCTCCTGGTGGAACCCCATAGCTCTATACCGTATGTCCATTGTCGCTTTGTATACTGTCAGTTTGTTACTTAAGGTCAATTTCGATGTCCGTTTTAGTAACGGCCTTGAGAGTCCAAATTTTCTGTTTAAGTCGATTCTTTCGAGTCGGCTATGGGGGGGGTGGGGGACTCCATCCTGACAACCTAGCCAAGTTACATGACATAAATCCAATAAAAACCGTAAATTTACGGTGTAAAAGCGATAATAATTTTTAGCCATTCCCTAGTATAGTTTTGCTACAATTTCTCTGAAATACTTCCGAGATGTGTCCTGGTGTTTACACTGGGCGAGACTGATCCTGCTCCTGCTCCTCCTCCTCCTCCTCCTCCTCCTCCTCCTCCTCCTCCTCCTCCTCCCCCCCCCCGGGTCAATCAATATTAGGCCGGCTGTCGGTCTATTTGCTGCCGGACAATATTGACCCCAATTGATATCGCCGCCCCTACACGGCCCGGTCGGCACACCCAGCGCCCCTCTCTCTCTCTCTCTCTCTCAATAAACTCTTGGCCAGATTCTCCCCGTTGAATCGAAACCGAGAACGTTTCCAATATCCGACGCTATCGTCGGCCGAACGGTGTCCGGATGCCGGCGGGGAGTTGTTGTTGGGGGGTCTAGTAATGAAGAGAATTTTTTTTTATTTTATCTGAAACACTCTCGCAGTGAGTTCAAAATTTTTAAACCTAGGATCGAATATACGGTGTATAAGTTCTATATATGAGGAGAACTCAGTAGAAATTCATACAGGAATAAAGATTACTCAAAAACAGTATAAAAAAATGCTTCCAATTTAGCAATTTCAATTCTTTACGAGTGGACCTATTTTGCAACATGTTTTTCCCAATCCAGATTTATGCTCTATCTTTTCTGCTAGTTTATTTATTAAATTCCAGCATCAAATAATAGTCTTAAACTCTAAGTTTTAAAAATGACTGATCTCACTGATATTATGACTAAGACCCCAGCCGTGGACGGTTGCGCTATAACAGTGTAGAATAAGTCTGTATGAGGATTTTATTTACGTATGGATTACTGTTTTATGACGGTATAAATTGGGCGGCCAAAAAGCCATATATAATATTGGATTTAAATTAATTGCTCCAGCAATATTCCGTCTATTTGTTGATGGTCAGATTTCGGATTTCCACAAGCGTTAGTAGTGTATGGACAGTTATTTCTTTTAGTCCATTGCTCTCTCCCTCTCACTCTCCCTCTCACTCTCCCTCCCCCTCTCCCTCTCCCTCTCCCTCTCTCTCTCTCTCTCTCTCCTATCTCCGGTTCGCATCAGTGAAAGTTTTACTTTCACGCTGTCCTCTACTCGTCTCTAGACTGTTTGCCCCCCCCTCCTCAACCCCCCAGCTATATGATCACATTGTAAAAACATTGTATGAAAAGCGTTGTACAGTTAGATGTTGTTGTACCCAGAACTGGGTACTAACTCAACTCCTGTGCCCTACTAATTGTTCTACGATGTTAATTCTGCCCCCCACCCGCCCCCACCCAACAGAGGCCCCTAATTGAGAGCGATTTGTATTCGCCCATTGCCGACGTTTCGTGGGGTAAAGGCGGGATGATCCCGGTTCCCTCAGAGTCCCGCCCCAAGGCTTGTTTACATAAAGTCCCGGCCAACCCCCGCTAATGGCCTCGATCTGGTGGGCCCGGGACGACTCCAACTTCTGTTTTAACGCCGATTTTAATAGTCAAAACCCTTGTCCCGCCCTTGTGCTACTTCCCCCAAGCCCAAGCTCTACATTGTTTTAAATTGCCGGTGTACCGCAGCGGTACTGCGGCATTTCAATTTACGATAATTTCACGGTTAAAACAGCTCGTCCAGTCGGCCCCGGGCCACGATCGCAATTTATTTTATATAGCCCTTGGTGGACACCGGTGGCAGACTACAAAATATAGTTTGTTTTAAATATTATTCATACCCCGGGTTTGTTGTGTTTCTGTCTCCTCTCGCCGGTTCGGTCTTTTGCTAGACCGGTTTCGGCCGCTCGCCGTCTTCAGTAGCGCTGTGTCAGTCACCGTCGGCACTGTTTTTCGTGCATCCTCACTGCACACTGTCACTGTCACTCGTACTCCGGTGTCTGTCAGTTTGTCGTCTGT
The DNA here is from genome assembly GCA_019843655.1 of Lethocerus indicus. NCBI lineage: Eukaryota > Metazoa > Arthropoda > Insecta > Hemiptera > Belostomatidae > Lethocerus > Lethocerus indicus. The sequence goes on along the minus strand of JACDQD010000007.1, from coordinate 2,130,426 downwards.
ACGTATACGTATGTTTTGGAAAAACATCCAAAGTGCCGACAGTGACACAGCGCTATTGAAGATGGCGACCGGCCGAAACCGGTCTAGCAAAAGACCGAACCGGCGAGAGGAGACAGAAACACAACGAACCTTCGGTATTCCGACCCCTTGCAGACCACAAAACAGGTATGTTAAACCAAATATTATTCAAATTCGGTTCATGTAAAAATATTATAATAAGAGTGATCGAGAGGACGATTTAAAAAAAAACTATCCCCAAACACAGTTTTCATCAGTCATACCGTGGAATATTTTACCGTAGAATATTTTGTACGGAATAAAACTGCTAGATCTTTCTGTCCCCCCCCCCATCCCCCCAACGACTGGCCATAATTTCCGGGTGTACGCCGTACGAATTTCGTTAGGCCGTTAAATATTTGTCCAACTTTGTCGGGGTGGGTGGGGGGGTGGCCACCGGGGGTTGGTGGGGTTGGTCGGAAAATTATGAAGGGCGGGTCGTGTGATAAAAGTGGACGGCCGAAAGAAGACGGAACATAAAGAATGGGACAGTGCGCATTAAGTGGGCCCCCCCAAGTGTGCGGTCGGCCCAATCTTAATTGGAATCTGAATTAGTGCCCGAGACGGAGCTTCGCCTTTATTTTAAATTCACTCTCGACTTCTCACTGAACAGAACTCGTACTTTCAAGTTGTCACACGAAACGGGGTGGTGGGGGTGGGGTGGTTGGCCCGTTTACTTTCCGCGGGTTTGAATTTCTCAAATACGCCCGCCCGAAATCACAAATCGGAAAATGGAAAATCTGAAATAATAATAAATGCGTCGGGCGACAGTTTTAAGTCACGTACATTACTGCGGTCGGCCGATGTCACTGTCACTGCTACACTTTAGGTCTAAATTTAGTCTTTCTAAAGTATCTGTATAAAAAAGTCTATCTGGAGCTCATCTTCACTACTACTTGTACCACGAGACTCAATCCTGTTTGAACGTTTTGCCGTTGTTCCAATTAAAAAAAAAAATGAATAAATCCGTGGATTGAAAATTTCTAATCGTTATTACTAGATCTGTTCTTCCGAGGGGACATCTGAGTCAAACGGTTAACCCTGTGACTGAAGGTCAGTCAACTTTAATTAACTTTAAAAAGTTCCACTCGGCTAGCGGCAAATACGCGCTTCTGTTGTAGTTATAACTTTCAATGAATTTTCAGACTAAAGCGCTACTAAATGATAGGGCTCGCGTCAAACTGCCGAGTCTTCCGGGAAACCGGCTCTCGAACGCCTCGAATAGGGAAAATGCGGCGTTAAGTCGGGGCGCAGTTGAACACAACTTCAATCTCAACTGTTCCACTCAGCCCAAATATTATATATATATATATATATATAGGGGCAAACTACAGCCCGGACGTATGATCCCGACCTCACGGGGGTTGTGGACGGGTTTCTCGGGTTTTCCATTTCCGGCTCCGGCACTGTTCCTACCTACCCCCCCCCCGCCCGGCACCTGGCGCAGCTTACCCTTTCACGGACAATGGAGATTTTCAGTAGATGTTTCTACTGTAGAAGTTTGCCCCTCCCCCAAACTGACGTCATTTCCAACTGATGATGTTCCGAACTCTCGGAACAATTCGCTGAATCGTCTGTACGGAAAATTCTACTGAACCGTACATTCTACTGATCTCTTATAAAATATAGTGTATTAGATTTGAATTGGCCACAATTCTTGCAGTGAAGTAAAGGCGACGGTATTAAAAAAAAAAATTGGACAACGTGTTTTCCAAAATTTCAGTACAAAATATGCTCGGAATAGCGGCTTTCCGGACACGGAGTACGCTTTCCGCCCCCTAGATCGTGTGATTTGACACCATTCGAAATTTCTTTTTACGGGCTTATTTGAAGTCAAAGGCCATCGAGCCCGCGACCAGTCGTGCATCGAACGAGGAAATTCAACGGCGCATCAACGAAATCTATACAAAATGGTCGTGGAATCTTCCTGAATCTTCCTAAATCGTCCTGAATCTTCCTATATCTTTCTGAATCTCCTTCAGTCTTCCTGAATCTCCTTCAATCTTCCTTAATTTCCTTAATCTTGTAGAATCTTCCTTAATCATCCTGAGTCTTCCTGAATCTTCTTGAATCTTCCTGAATCTTCCTGAATCTTCCTGAATCTTCCTGAATTTTCCTGAATCTTCCTGAATCTTCTGAATCTTCCTGAATATCCTTCAATCTTCCTGAATCTCCTTCAATCTTCCTGAACCTCCTTCAATCGACGAAAGGGTGCGTGCAACCCTATCCTGTCTACTTTAGGATTCGATATAAAAAAATAACAATTTAAAGTAAAAAAAAACCCGCGTTAATTTCGGAACACCCTATACAATATCGCATAGGGACAAATAACGTTCTGTCGGACCCTGACGAAGGAACCGGTAATAATTGCGAAACGCCGGAGCAGACAACTGTAAAAACCTTTCCAGTGTAGCTATTTCGGGCGATTTCCCGACGTTTTTCCCACATTATTATACCGGATCATAACGGAAGTTTAGTGAAATGAATAATTAGTGACTAATTTGACTTCGAATTTGAATAAAACTACAAGACCTTAATGCGGGAGAGGTTCTTATAAAAAAAAAAGGTTGAATTAGAATTACTTAATTTTGTTCTCCCTTCGGTTTTCGACTACTTTACTTTTAAGGTAAACTGGCTTTAAATTTTGTTCTCAAATCAAAAATTATGTACTTTAATAAAGCTAGGATTTTAACTCGCGTAAACGCTATAAAGACTGGTCTTAATGTCTGGCTGCGGTTTATTCGTGATTGGGGGGCGGGGGCGGCTTTACGGGGTTCAGTATGAAATGTCAGCTCCGACTGCCAGCCGCCCCCCCACCCTCAAATGAGAGACTAAAACTGGTTACGGCGAGCAATTAACGCCGCTCATTTCTGTTGATTCGCATAAACAAGGCCGGGCCCCCCTTTTATTATCCGAGAGTTCCACTGCGGTAATGTCTGAAACCGGGCTTAAAATTGATGGAGCTTCCACTCATTTCAGTCTCTCCCACTGCAGTGTCACGGCAAACTCATTTCACCGCACGCTTAAAAACAAATTCCGTGTTTTTAAAATGTGGTCCTCGCATTATATTTTCAATTAACTTGACTTATAAAACTTTCTCAGAGATCACGACATCGGCCTATAATAAAATTGTTTTCTTTTCTTTTCGAAAACTCGAAAACAGTTTCGCCCGTTCGGTCTGCGGTTTCGAAATATTACGGTCGAACGGAAAGTAGTATTTTCAGTGGAGCAGATCACGTCTTCAATTTCAAAATCGTCTATAACTGCCCTCGACATTTCAATTGGTGAAATTCTAGATCGATTTCAAGTGTACTTGAAAGTGTACTTCAAAGTACTTATAACATTGAAATATACAATCTGTTTTAATTCTCTCATAAATTTGTCAAGAAATCACACGATTTCAGCTATACCTTACTGCAATTTTTTACAGGGATGAAATATGTCCAATTGTAAACCATAAACATAATCATCCAATTAACCCATTAAGTACCTTAGGCCCCAAATGGGGATCAGTTAATTTTTCCTGATATGTGTTTACAGGAAGTATTTTTTTAATTACTTTCACTAATTTCACATTATAAATACTACACCGTGTTAAAATACTTGTAATTATGATTATTATTCAAAATAAAAGATGATTGGGACTCGATTTAAAAAACAAAATATTTGACAAACCGGTTTTTTAGAAACATATTTGGTGGTACAATGGCGGTTTGTTTGACTTGTTTCGCTCGATAAAGACGCCATCCAGTGATGGTACTTTTGACCCGTATCCAGCCTACAGAAAGTCTCTAGGCCGGTGGCATTTAGGCCGATAACGGATGGGTAGAAGAGGAAAGGGACTGAACAGGAGTGGATTTGGACGTGGAGAGAGCGGGAATGGAATTTAAGGGAGCGTGATTTTGCGACTTCGTCGACTGTCGGGGTATGTTGAGGTCCTTAAGGATTGTTCGGTTAGAAACATACCGGGGGGGGGGGAGCATTAAGGATGGTACGAAGGACTTTTGACTGGAGCGATGTCGGATTTCTTGGCGGAACCCAGCATAGTTCTATTCCGTATGTCAGTGTCGGTTTCAGTATAGCTTTTTATATATTGTCAGTTTTGATGTCCTTTTCAAAAGAGGTCTCGACAGTCCAAATTTTCGATTTAGATCCGTTCCTTTCAGTCGGGTATGGGGTTTATAAATTACAGGTAAAAAAAAAAAAAAAATGCCCGAGGCGGTACTGGGAAAAGTTGTAGAATGGAGTCGGGAATCTGGAGACAATGAACTGGAATTAAGAAATGGAACCGGGGGATCGGACAGTGCAATCTGTGCCCGGGCGCTATATAAGGCGAACGGGATAAGTCGTTCGATCGGCGCCGGGAAAATCCGTCCGGCTTTTATTCGGCCCCGAGAAAAACCCCGGATATATCCTCACCGGCGCCGGCCCTTTGTTCCCGGTTAGGCGCTTTACAACCGCCCTCAGGTTCAGTTAGCGCCGAGCTCTTTTGAATCCGGCCCACGAGAACGCCGGCGGAACGCGGAAATGCGAAAGAGATAGAGGGAGAGAGAGAGAGAAGAGGCCTTCGAGGGTGGTCGGGGGTGGTCTCACAGTTTTTTTTTAGAATTTTCCGTCCGGGGAAATATTCGCGCCGACTTTTCACGGCCGGAGGGAAATTCGTAAGCGCTCCCCGGATTGCGTCCGCCTACAATTGGAAAGCGGAGAAAACTCAGCAGCAGACAATAACCGCAACCCCCACTTGATATTGGAGAATAACTGCACCCTTCTTTTTCACCGACTAACGTCCGCATTTCCACAGAGATTTCTTCTTCTTCTTCTTCTTCTTCTTCTTCTTGCCCTTGCCCCCCCCCCACGACCTTTCTCCGACCGACGAAACTCGGGAAATTCGCTACTGTCAGTGGTGCTTAACGCCCCTGAGAATTGCCGTTTTCTTACCCCCTTTCGGGTCGACCCCCTTATGGTCCGGCCGGTTTCAGAAACCGATATTCCTTTTTCAAGACGAATATTCAGTAAGTCCGTCATAAAAACAGATCCACCAAATATTCCGAGAAATAATTAACGGGCGTTAAATACTGTAATTCCGACTCTGTGAAACTGAGTAAGAATATAAATCAGTTTACTTATTTATTTTCACTGTTTTATTGTCACAACTATAAATTACAAAAACCACCTTTGATGTTCGAGCGGCACTAACAATGGGAAGACAATAAAGGGGGAAGAAACCCCACTGGGCTTATATTTTGTATTTATTTATTTTTTTTGTTCAGAATACCTGTTTTGTGGCCTGCGAGGTGTTGTAATACAGTCGATTTCGTGTGTTTCTGTCTCCTCTCGCTGCTGTTTGGTCTTTCGCTAGACCGGTTTCGTCCGCTCGCCATCTTCAGTAGCGCGGCGTTAGTCACTTCTGGCACTTTGGATGTTTTCTAGAGAATTTAGTTAAGTACATTTGCGCACAGCGCAGTTAGGATGCCCGAAAAACAGTGCCAAAACAGTGACTAAAACCGCGCTACTGAAGATGGCGAGCGGCCGAAACCGGTCTGGCAAAAGACCGACCGAACGAGAGGAGACGGAAACACACGAAATCTACGGGTTTTTTTATGATATCTGTAACGAGCGTTTGGAATGTCGGAACTCAGTTTATAAGAAATAAATATTTTTTTTTAATACCATCCCTTTCGATGAAAGATGATGTCGCACTACCTTGAATACTTGAATACCCGAAAAGGCGGTGACTCTTCAGCGGACACAACAGACTTAGAATACAACAGGTGGGCGAGAGACAAAGTCCGCCGGACAAAGTCACGGACACTATATAGCCAACTTCGGACTTGAAAATAAGCGGCCTTTCAACAGTCACACCTCTTAAAAATTCTAATCTTAAAAGTCAAGAATTTGAATTATTATAATCGTATTTCAACCTATAATGAATTGTTTTTATGTTAATAAATAGATCATAAAAGTATACTCCTTTTTGATGTCCATATTTCATGCGTATCGCTAAATTTTAACTTGTAAATACCTAAGTCATTTCATTTTATAACTTAACAATTTATCAATTCCATTAAATATTTCTAATATTAATTTCCAGTTTTTATTCTCCTCGCGTCCTTACGCCACAATAGGTAAATAACAATTTTTATAGAAATCAAACCAAAAACCGCCCAGCATATTTTTGACTAGGAGAGAGCAACAGTTGAAAACGAATAGATAAAAATCTTTAAAAAATGTGTGATAAACACCATAACGTCTCATCTTATGTTAAAATTCTCGCGAAGTAATTTTTCCGTTGGCAAAATTTCAAGAAACGGACACATTATTTTTATAGCCTGAAAACAGCGTCCTCAGAAAAAAAAGCTACTGAAGTATTACGTGCGCCTGTTGTATATATGTATATATATATATACGACGACATTTCCACATTTCAGCCAAACAACAAATAAAGAAGGAAAATTATAGAAAATATAGCCACTCTCGTGAAAAAAATTGTTATTCCATTTTTCCTCACTTAGTGTATTGCATCTCAGTTCGTCCGTACATTAATACTGACCGACCCATTTTTATTTTCGCGACCGAGCCGATATTTATCGGCTGTTGCGCTTTGTTCGCAATTGGATCGATGAAATTTAATTTTTTAAATCTCTCGAGGACGAGAAAAGGGGGCGCGGAAAAGAAATATCGGGGAAAAATATTTTTGCTAGAAACTTGATTTTCTGTTTGTTAAATTGGGTAAGTACCATTGCACAGGTTATCACGATTGTAGTGACAGCAGTCGGGTTACAGTTCATTTCAGATAAAAGAAATTAAATAAAATTCTTTCTTCCACCCGGATATGACCCAATTCAGTGCTCTGAGCTCACGGTGTATTCAGCTTAATAATCTTTTAATTTTTTTTAAATACCCGCAGGATATCTGTAACCCATATTTAAACTACAATATGTAGAATTATTATTTAATCGAGGAAATATACAGAAGGACAAATCGAATATTCCCGGACATTTATTTATACAACGTTTCGGACGCGCTGTAATAATTGAAATTTCACGAAATCGGTTTCCGACGAATAAATTTAAACCTTCCGCATCGGACGAATTGTTGAAAGTTGCAATCGCGACCACTTAGGCCTTCAATTAAGCCTGTTTACTCGGTCATACTTTACGGCAAACAGTTTCTCCGCTCCTTTCATTTTATCCCCTTCAATTAGGAAACTTAATTCTAACGAATCCGTACAATTCGGTTTCTGAAATTGTTGTCCGACGCTGAAACCGGTTCGGCCGCTTTCTCGGTTAAAATTGCTTTAATTAATTTTAATCGATAGTAGTTTCGAGCTGTGTTCCTCCCACTTGATATCCTACTTTATTTTCATCTGAACGTTGAAATAAGAAAAAACCAAATTCGAGTATCACTAATTTGCGCTCGAATTCCCTCCCGCGCTTCTTTCTCCCAACACTAAGATAAATTTGAGCTAAATTCATTGAAAATTTGCAAGCGAAAGAAAATTTGTTCCTTCATTAAATTTCGGACTTTGGTGGACGGGAGCTACTTATTTACAGATTAGATCCTATCTCTGGAACTTTCACAAATTGGCACTTCTGTTGGGATCTCCTGGCTTATATACCTCTTGGTCATTGAGCCGGTTCCGAAATAAACTTCGCTTCACGACGTTTACTCGATTTAAGGCCGATTTGCGAACAGAAAATGCATATTCGATAAAAAAAAAAAATTGCCTTCAGAATTATATAAATATGGTTTAACATACCTGTTTTGTGGTCTGCGAGGGGTTGGAATATACCGTAGGTTTGTGATGTTTCTGTCTCCTCTCGCCGGTTTGGTCTTTCTCTAGACCGGTTTCGGCCGCTCGCCATCTTCAGTAGCGCTGTGTCAGTCACTTCGTAGGGTGCACATGCACCGTGAAGGTGGTGCGGAAATGTACTTAACTGAATTCTCTAAAGACAGTAACAAGTGAAAGTGATAGTGAGGATGCCCGAAAAACATCCAAAGTGCCGGGAGTGACTAACACAGCGCTACTGAAGATGGCGAACAGCCGAAACCGGTCTAGCGAAAGACCAGCGTGAGGAGACAGAAACACCACAAACCTACGGTATATAAATATGTTTCGAAACTTCTGTCAAATGTATACACATAAAATAAAAGGTGCTTTAAAACCGTCCCATACAACAGTAAATTTATGTGTAAATCAGGATCATGTCAGAAACGTAATATTTCTTTTCAACATAAAAATCGGTAGGCTCTAATGATCTACTGTTTCTATAGAACTGTATGAAAAATACTGCCGGCGTCACATTTTTCGACACTGGATATTTAACTTCCTCTTCAATGAATTATATAGGGTGTCCCGAAATTAACGCAAGATTTGAATTTGCCAAAATTCTCGCAGTAAAGTCGGTAACCGTACTAAAATAAAAACAATTTGACAGCCGACAGTTTAGGTTAAGTACAAATGGGGGCCGTTACACGAAAGAACAACGTGTTTTCGTTGTTGGACAATATTTGGAAAATAATGAAAATTTGGCAGCCGCAGTTCGATTCAAATCTTGCTCTAATTTTAGGACACCCTATAGAATAATATAGTATAATATGACCTATAATGAACTGAATGTTATATAGGATAGGACGTGTTATAATTATATAACACGTGCGGTTAACGGATATGGTGTTGAGGGCGCGGTGGATGCAGTCCCGCAACACTTCCGTGTATTGCCGGAGGCGCCCCCGACAGTTCAGCGCCGTCCGAGGTCGCGTTCGACTTATTTTATACATATTTCTACATATTTTATTTACTCTATTCCTAAAATATATTTACATTGGAGTGTAGTGAGTGTAAGGAGAGTGAATAGGGCGTCGGCTCCAGTCCAGTAACGCATTCCGCGTTACCTCCGCCTCTGCACAATTTTCTCTTCTCCGGCGAAATTCCGGTTTTATTGATGTCGCTAATCGATACATTTTGGACGGAAATTATGCGGGCATTGAGAAGGGAAAAATGTATCTAATTTTCGTTTACGGCCGACCGACTGATCAAAGCGTCACGTCCGGAGGCTTAGGGCGCCAGTTTATTACCGACGGAATTTCCAAACAGATGATATTTCTAAATTTCTCTTCCCGTTTGTAACTGAGAAATGTCGATTAACCCTCGACGACATTAAAATACTTCGTTTCGAGGTGTTTAAGCATCCCCCTGTTTGATCCCCTGAGTGCGGCCGCGACGGGGGAAATCGGGAAATTGACAAATGTACAAAGTGTTTTTTAAAGGTAAAAAAATTATTAAACTAAGTCATATGCCTACGTATATGTGCAATGAAATAAAGAGTAAAAAATACAGATTTACTGTCCACGGTATACTGTGTTTTTGCGCGGTAACCCGAAACGGCAATAAGCTCGGGTCGGAACTTTCCGATAAAAAAGAAAAAAGGAACGGGGTGGAAGGGAGAAATTCGGTATAAAAGGGACGGTACAGTAATACCTGTGTACTGTCGGGCTGTGACAATCGGATAGGGGAGAGAAGAGAAAAAACTTCGCCTAATGGACTAACCGGCAGAGAGTCCTGGTCCTGGTCCTGGCACTGCTTAGGTTCAGCCGTAGAGAGGAGGGCGGACAAAGTATCAGACTCGGGATAAAACCGAAGAAAACGGCAACCCGGGGTGGGGTTGGGCCGATGAATATTTCATTAATTCCAGTTTTGTGCGGAACTCCAGAAAACATCTCAGGGAAATTTTCATTCGTGCTGTCGCGGCGAATTGGAATTCGCGGCTAATTCCAAACCTTTTCTTTTCGGGACGAAAAACACCGACTCGGGAGTGACACCCCCCCTCCCCTCCCCCTTTGTCCAAAATACCTCATTATAGCCGAAAACCCGCCTGAATTATTTTTACAGTTCAGGGCCCGCAATTGGAAATATTCGGGGTTTATAGACGTTTTAAATTCGTATCACCCGAATTGAGCATTGAGCATTCTCCGTGCGAGGATCTACTCGTTTTATCTGAAATGACATAAACGTCGACGGGCGTATATACTGGCCACGGTCCATGATCTATCATCGTGGACTGTGCCAGTTTTTCAAACTCGTCGTAAAACTCCGATTCGAGTTTGGGAAAGCCGCCAGGGCCCAGGGCGTGTTGCGATCCTGAATAAAAGCCAGATCGGCTCGTCTAAACCGCAAGATTTTAGACGCTATTACGGTCTATTTATATGATACTCGACGACTGTGAAGTGTAACAATTGTCATCCCGACTGTTTTATTGCCAAAACTAGAAAATACAATAAGCGCACTTGAAGAGTTAAGAATTACTTTTTGTGGTCTGCGAGGGCTTGGATTCGGTTCGTGATTTTCTGTATTTCGGAGATAATAATTTACACTCACTAGTGATGCACAAGGTCTGGGTTTTTCAAAATTATTTATTTATTTACGAATATCTATTTTGTCCCCTTCAAAATAATTCCCACCGGACGCACTTGTGCCAACGTTTTTTCCAATCCTCGAAGCGCTTCGAAAATTCATTTTTTTCTGATCTCGTTAAGCTTCGTCGTCCTTTCGTGCGCCTTTTCAGTTTCGGGAACAAGAAAAAGTCACTTATTAGAGTTCGCTGTTTTTTGGCCAAATATTCGCGCACAACAAGCGATTTGTGTGCGGGGAAAGTTATCGTTGTGCAAAAGCGAATTTTTGTTATTCCACAAAAATAAATAAATAAATCGAATGGCAATCGATATGTTCGAGTGCTCAGCAACTTCTCTAACGGTGATTCGACGGAGATGAACGGAGATCTGAGTTATAGCGACTTATGAAACAAACGTATATTAATATGGCCTTCTATGCTTTATACACCGAGGTGCATCTAGACCCTATACAAACTAGTATTTTACATAGACGAAATGGGCCCCAGCATCGATGCGCAGAAAAGTGTTTAAAACCACCGTCAAATTAAGGGCCGAGTTTGTAATTATCGGCGCCGATATTTGGCCGAACATTGAGAGACCGACGATTAAGAAAACTCAGAAATTGGGACGGAAAAGTCAAAGAGCGCGGTTTTTAATTGGAGGTTTTATTTTCTCCTCCTCTCTCTTTCTCTGTCGCCGGAATTGAACCCTGTTATTCAATGCGGGGGGGTGATTAATCCGCCCCACTCTAAGCGAGCCGAGAGAAAAACAGCCTTTGATTTGAATACAATAAGAAAATGAACAGCCCTGTAAACAGGAATTAGTGGAATTTACCTGAAAATATTTTCCGCCGATCATTTGTATATTCGCTTTATAATAAAATTCTTTTCTATACAAACGTACGACGCCGAATTTCTTATTCGGATTTCTCTTTCATCGCCGGTTGAACTGAAAAATAACCAATTCTATTTTATTTTTTTCGTCCTCCAAAGCTCCGGTTTACAATGGGATTTTTGTAAAGTCAAAAAGATGTTCGACTAATGAAACTTTTCGGAACAGCCGTTCGTAAAAGGGTGTCGAGGGGATCACAAAGGGTACTGTAAAAATCTTAAGAGGGCGACAGGAATAAAAAAACAAATATATAATATTTAGAGGATTCCTCTATCTTTCATAGAACATAGGTTTTGATTAGTTTTCATCCGAAAGATATTTGTCTAAGTCTCGTCCAACATCTTGAACTAACTAAGTGTAGTCCCTTAGCGGATAACTTCTCTCTCTCTCTCTCTGGTGGCCTCGATTGGGTTCCTGATATACGTTCGGACGTCAACCCAAGGTTTCAAGTTAAAGGGGAGTTCGGTAAGCTATAGTCCACCGCTTAAAGGTTATAAGTGAACAACTGCAGTGTTGTAAACTATTCGTCTGAATATCATTAGTTAGTTGGGCCGGAGAGGCGGCCTCAACTTTTGTATAAATTGGACGGCCCCCTTCGGCCCAACCTTTCTTGAATTATTCCGTTACCTTTGGTCGCGACGCCCACTCCCAACTTCTCCAGTTTACTCCTCCCGCTGTCGGCAATTTACTCCAGGAAATTAATCCAGTTCGCGTTACACTACCCGACCCCGGTCTTGTTGTTGTTCTTCGTTGCCGCAACGAAGGCGCTAATTAATTTGATTATATATATATTTTTTTAATCAATTCGGAAATCTCGCCTCCGCCGACGTTGACTCTAGAAAAAGGACAAACTCCTTCCGAGTACTGTATTGATTTTTTTATTTTGCGCAATCAACTTTTCAGGTGTTTGTCCCGATAAAGAAGCCAGCCGATGATGGCGCTTTTTGGCGCGATTCAACTGCTGTCATGGTGGATTGTGTGGTTTGAAACATACCGGGGAGCATTAGGGATTTTCGATTGAAATCTCTGGATGTCTCCCGGTGGAACCCCATAGCTCTATACTCTATTTGAGTATCAATTTGTATACTGTCAGTTTGTTATTTGAGGTCAATTTCGATGTCCGTTTCAGTGACGGCCTCTTAAGAGTCCAAATTTTCCACGGAGTATTTTGTTATCATTTCTTATCGCAATCTCTTCAGAATTATGATGTCCAATATCCCGGCACAATGTATATATATTACTGTGCCATATTTTCAGGTTTCTCGGGTTATTTTGTCAATTTTTATTTCTCCGACCGCTTAAACTAATCAGTAACGCTGGAAGAGAGTTCTTCCAGCTCTATATATATCAATTTAGTATGAACTGTGCGGTTGTGGTTGAGGGGCATTACACAGCAATTCCGGAAAGCGATTATTGCGAACAGTCCACTTCCGGACGTGATAATAGTCAGGGGGCCGGTTAATTTAGAGCTGAACTTAGTTTACACCGTTTATACCTTACCCCTAACCCTGCCCTATTCGCTGATCTGAAGGGCGCTATTGTCGTCCGAAATACGTGAATTTCAGCTGTAAACCAAAGGATTTACGCGACCCCACCAAATTAGGTATTTGGTCAAGTTCGATTTCAATTCAGTTCGAGTTCTCAATGCTTTAAATAGGACCGATACACTAGGACTCAAATCATCAGTAGCCAAATAGTTGGGTTTATAAATTATTATTCGTGAAATTTACCCACTCGTAATCAATTTAAGTTCAATGGTTATTGAGTTTCTAGTCAAGGAAAAAGATTTCTGTATTGGCCCTGTTTATATCTTAAGCCACTATTATTATTCATTACTGCCTGTCGTGTTTCCCACAAATAATATCCTTTTTAATATCCATATATGGATATTTTTAATATCCATTTTATTTTGCTAAAATAGAAACTTGAATTATTAATCTACTATATATTCACCCCTATATTATCGACAACTCTCCGGCTACGTTTCCGGCAAATTTTCGATCCCTCCCCCCCTTGAGGAACTCCTCAAGACCGAAATCAAATGTTACCTAATAATAGGGATATTGGGTATATAGAGGATATTGCCCTGTAATAAGGCTCAGCGGATTAAGGTATAAAGAGGACCTCTTCAGTAGACCTTCTTCCCGATGATTGGACCTGTAAGATTTTCCGAAAAGTCGGAATAGTTAGTGAAAACTTATTCTTCTTCTACTTTTGGGTACACCTAATATTCCGAGATTATTGGGTCCATAAAGATTCTTAATAAATATAATTGTCACCATTGGAGCTATTTTTTTATTCCCAAGCGACGCTGATCTCCCCCTTCAGGTCAACTGATCGACGGTTATGTACAAGTTCAATCTGTACATTAAAATAACGGCACTTAATTTGCACGATTGGCTCGCCTCGGGCGTTAAGCTTTTTTCACGGCGGATAAACCCCAAGTTCTAATACCTGGGAATTTTGATCTAGGGCCGTACATTTCGGGACATTAGGGCCGGTCGTAAATCGGGTTAAACGGCCGGTGTAAATTGCGGGAATGGCCGCGAGTCGAATATAAAATAAACGCGGCCGGTTCGGTCAGCGGGGTTGTTTCTGGCGGGGGCTAGCGGCTTTAATCAGAACGAAGGGGTAACCGCCCCCGGTACAGCCGCGTTTTAATTAAAGTCGCGGACCGCCGATTCCGCGACCGCAAGTTCGCCGCCCGGCTGTTGATTTCCCAAAGGGCGGAAAAGCCCTTCCGACCGCCGGACGCCCCCACCCCGTTACGAATCCGTTATCAAACGGGCCCTTCCATCTCGCTACTTTATTAGCCAGTTTTCGGTTGCTTTACGCCGGCCTCGCTTTACTTTTTTTTTTTTGGTTCGTCATGAATAATAACCGGGCTTGATTAACAGGTTACCGACACCCCACCCAACCCCCGAAGCCCGGGGGTTGAAAGCGGACACCGCCGGTGTCGGATTACCGCCGGGTTTAATTGCGTCGGATCCACCCTCGGATAAAAACTATTGCCCGCGGAACCGGTACAAATTAAAAATTCTGTCCGTACCAGTATTTCTACCATCGGGATAAATCGGAAAATGGAACGCGAGCAATTAGTCACACAATACTTCTTTTTTTTTAACTCTATTTATTGTACAATCAACTATATGCCAGTTATAGGTACGACTTGTTTCGCTCGATAAAGACGCCGTCCAGTGATCGTACTTGGGACCTGTATCCGGGGCCTACAGAAAGTCTCTGGGCCGGTGGCGTTTAGGCCGATAACGGATGGGTAAAAGAGGAAAGGGACTGAACAGGAGTGGATTTGGACGTGGAGAGAGGCGGGAATGGAATTTGAGGAAGCGTGATTTTGCGACTTCATCGACTGTCGGTATGTTGAGAGGTCATTATGTTCGGTTAGAAACATACCCGGGGGGGAGCATTAAGGATGGTACGAAGGACTTTTGACTGGAATGTTGGCGGAACCCAACCCATGTGTGTCGGTTTTAGTACAGCTTTATATATTGTCAGTTTGTTGACTATTGTCAGTTTTGATGTCCTTTTCAAAAGAGGTCTCGACAGTCCAAATTTACGATTTAGATCTGTTCTTTTCAGTCGGGTATGGGGATGGCAGCTAAAATGGATAAGAATGTTGTTCTGTTAAGAGAGATGGAACGAAGAAACACTCGATTTACGTACCATATTACGATTTAATATACCTGTGTGTGTGGTCTGCGAGGGGTTGGAATACTGTAGGTTCGTGATGTTTCTCTCTCCTCTCGCTGGTTTGGTCTTTTGCTAGACCGGTTTGTCGGCCGCTCGCCATCTTCAGTAGCGCTGTGTTAGTCACTGTTAGCACTTTGGACGTTTTTCAGGGGGCATCCTCACTGCACTGTCACTTTCACATGTACTGTAGTCATACAGTACCTTACAGTAACCGTACAGTACCTTATCAATATTCAATAATCAATCGAAGTGCAACTTATTATTGATCTATCAAATTTGGGCATAATATCGATTAATACACCTCAAGGTGTTGGCTTATTTTCCAATTTCCAAAAATTATTTCCAAAAAAGAATTATCATTCATTATAGTATTTACAATATTTATACCTTTTAAAAAATTTCCCTCATACAGCCATTGTCGGACGCGGAGTTAGTGAATGTTTATAGCTGAACATCGGCCAACTGAGCATGAGCTAACGCTCCGTCTATTACCTGGAAAGCTTCGATAGCGCAGATCCGAAACCCGTCTTGCTTCGACCCCATAAATCCCATTATGAGCGCTGAGGATAGACCAGTCGTTGAACTGGACGTCCTCACTTCGATATCGCAATGAAAATGCGTTCTCTGATGAACGAAAAACAGGATTTTCGGCAAAATCGCAGCGGTCACATTTGGAATTCGGAGCGCGGAAAGACATTAATTTAAGTTCTGTGTAGAGAGAGCCGGGTGTAATTATTTTTTCAACTGTAAACCGACGCTTCCGACTTGGGCGGCATCGGTGTTATACGTTTTCTTTTTTAAGCCGGACCCGATGACAAAAGTTTCTCCAACCCCTTTTCGCCGGGGGTGGCTACCCCCTGTCCTCTTCTGTGAGCCGCCTCCGCCACCCCCAACCCTCTCAACTCAATTGTGAGAGTAGAAAGACACCCTCGCTAGCCCACCACCGGAACAAAACTCATTCCTTTGTCCTCGACTGCTCGTAACTCGATTACGAGCGTTGTGTCCCCTCTCGGACCCTTAAACCCCTACACCCTCCGTCGCCCCACAACCTCAACTACATGTCGTCCTATATAACTGAGAATCAGCGTAATGGGGGGGAGGGGCAATCATTTTATTATAGTTAAGTTCGTTATCTCTTCCGGATATAGTGGAAATTTACGCCCCGTAAATGCTTGCGCTACTTAAAATATTTCGGAATTGATCCGCCGGTGAAACAATCGGGCCGTATCGTAGGTTTCGGCCGCTCGCCATCTTCAGTAGCGGTGTTAGCCACTGTCACCTGTACTGTATAATTATTTGTACAATATTTTTAAAACTACTTACAAAATTTGTACCGCGAAGCCAGTTCAAAGGGCCCGGTCGCGAGCGGTACAGAAATTTGTTTTCCGAAATTACACGCGAATTTAATTATTAAACAACGGCCTCTTAATTAATACTCGGCTCGGTGTATTAATTTTAATTACATCGAGGGCGATTTTATGCCCGAGTGCGCCGCCAAATGCTTGATTCGAAAAGAAAAATCCGAATTGGTCTATAAATTATCGATTATGAAATATACAAAAACAACTATAAGACAATAAGTTGTCACAGTACAAGTGACAGTGACAGTGCAGTGAGGATGCCCCCTGAAAAACATCCAATGTGCCGACAGTGACTACCACCGCTACTGAAGATGGCGAGCGGCCGAAACCGGTCTACCTTAAACTAATCGGGCTAGATGTTTGAGCCATTCTATGTCCTCAAGTCTTATGAAAAATTGTTCTCGCTATCGTCTCCCGTTCATGTAATTTTCCCGCCGTAACATTAACAGTAAATAAGCTCCAACAAATTCAATTTATATTTTAATAGCGCAATGAGGATCGTTCGAAATCTGTAAAGAGTTGCTGCTCTCCAAATGGGGTTGGGATTGGCGGCGGTCCGCTAATTAGGTCCCTGTGTATTTGGCGAAATCGAATCTGCCAAGTCAGCCCAAAATGAGTAGAGGCCGCCGCCGCCGCCGCTCGGTATTATCTAACTTATTGCGGCCATAAATACTAGCTCTTTGCCGGGCTTTAATTCGGGCCGAAATGACTGAACGGCGGCACGTAGTATCCGGCTGTACTAAATTCAAATGTGTACATTGGCCGGCTCGTAAACAGGAGAGGGAGAGAGAGATAGAGGGTGAGAGAGAGAGAAGGGTGGCGGGGGGGGGGGGTGGCCCCAACCCCCGAGAACCGAGCGACGAGCTTAATTACATCCATCAACACACACACACACCACACCACAGACATTCACGAACACGAGCGTCCGTAAATACACAGACGTACAAACAAATACAAACAGCGGCCATCACGCCATTACACTAATGCCTTGTATTTTATATCCGGCCCGGTTTGGTTGGGTTGGACGGGGGTAGAACTATTGGTTTGGCAACTATGTAATTGCGGAACTAACCAACAAGCGGCGTTTTACATATTTTTAAGTACAACATCTTTGCACAGATAAGATTCTTCGATATTATTTGGTCCTTTCTGAAATATTCGGTATCAAAATTACATCGACCGGTTGAATTGTGTGTGTGTGTGTGTGTGTGTGAGCATTTCTGTCACATTTCGCTTTTTATTTTCCGGAAAGTGTTTAAGTGCCTCTGAGCTCATAAAAGTTGTACGCTGTGTACGGTGGTGAAGTACGGTTTTGACGTAGCGCCAACTTACTAAATGAAATAAAAGCTTCCTACCGAATACGCCAGCTTGGCAGATTCTATACATTATTATACACAATTACCTAAAAATAAAATCGTAAATCGAATACAAAAACTGATTCCAGGGTTTAAATAAAAGCGTTTCAAAACCTGGGGGCGTTAACCCAAATTTTCCTGAAATTAGAATTTGCGTAACCGATTAATCGAGAGAAAGTCTTCGTATATATTTTTATTCGGTTGGTTCAAATAATAAGGTCACTATGATCAATAGCAGTTAGTCGCGTCTACAGAATTTATTGTTATTATTATTATTTTCAACAAGTTTGTAATTTATAAATATTAGGTGTGCCCAAAAGTAATCGACAATTTGATAAGATGTATTTTGGTCTTGAGGAGTTCCTCAAGGGGGTCGAAAATTTGCCGGAAAAGTGGCACAGAGAGTTGTCGATAATATCGGGGTGAATATATAATACATTAATGATTAAAGTTTCTTATTTAGCAAAATAAAATGTATTCCAAAGTCAAAATGTCGACTACTTTTGGTTACCCTTAATACAGTTTCAAATTTCTTTTGTGTTCTGTTAAAAGTATTGGCAACAGAACATTCACACGTAATAACCAGATGAAAAAAAAATTGATTCAGCATTTTTACGTTGTTGAGTCCATTCATTATTGTTATATCTGAATGATTGTGTTGGTCCACAAACCTAATTATATTGTTCGTAAGGAGGTTTTAAACAATATAATGGAAAATATTAGGTTTGTAATCCTTTGTTCATTTGGACCTGTCTCGCATTAAAATGACACGCCATTGAATCGTATCGAAATGGTATTGATGACGGGAAAATTCAATTTTTCCGCGGGGAATAATTTGTTTACGCCGATCACTTTTAAAATCCGACTATAAATAAGGCAACAATTTATTAGCGAAAAATTCAATACCAATACACGAAATTTATGTAGAATAAAGATATACACTAAGTTGTATTAATTGGTGGCTATAACTTCGTCAAAATTTACTGAACTACAAAGATGAATACGTTTATTTTGCGCATACCGGAGCACCTCTTGGAAAATAACGTTTAACGAACTGGTTTGAATTTTTCTTTTAAGTTATACCTTTGTCTCGATCGGCTGTTGGGGAAAAAGCGGGTCAGACTGTTTGGAGATTTATAGTAAAGGGTAACTTTATTGAAAGGCGTTCAGTATGCGAGAAAGGCGCCGAATGAAAGGGGGAACGTTCCGATCGGGACGGTCGTAAACCTTCAAGCATCATATCACAGGCGTTTCTTAAGACCGGCTTAATTGCCGTTTCAGGGAAATTTAAACGGTTCGGGGCCGGAATATTTTAAGTTTTCCAGGACATTGAGCACAGTTTGGGCCGTTACAGGCGACGCAGACGATTCGGCAATCGGAGCCTCACAAAGGGACTTGAATATGTATTCGACTCGAAATACACTCCGTTTATTTTAGGGCGAGTTTCCAGTCTTTATTTGTCATTTTACGTTTCATCCCCTTTACATACAGTTCCTGCGTCCCACCGAAATCTAGAGCAGATTATTTCACCGCGAACAGGTATAGATCCTGCGCCCTTAGCTTAGGAAAAATGGCAAAATTATTAATTTCGTCCACCTTAAATTAACCATAAATTAATAGGCATTTTTAATAATATTCTTACAAACGCTAACGACGAATAAGAAATTGGTAAGCAATCGGTAGAATGTTGAAATTTATTTCAGCCTATTTCCAGTCGTATTTAAGAATTTTGAACATTAATAGTTGTCAATTCATAGGGAAAAATTTTGAAGATGACGTGCATTAAGCGAATTTGAACGCGTTTTCATATTCATGGTTTTCACTATATTCTCCGCACCGTATATTAGATGTACCCGAAAGTAATCAACAATTTGATAAGATGTATTTCGGTCTTGATGAGTTCTTCAAGAGGGGAATCGAAAATTTGCCGGAAAAGTTGCCGGAGAGTTGTTGCGATAATATCGGTGAATATATAGTAGATTAATAATTAAATATTTCTTTTTTAGCAAAGTCAAAATTTTGATTATTTTTGGGTACACCTAATATATGGCCGCAAAGCAAGGGGTACCCCCTATCGGAAAGAAAAGTCCGGTTTTTCCAGTATTGTCTTTTGCCTTAGCAAAAAATATTTTTCCCGGTTACTCGATTTGCAATTCGTAATTCAATTGAATCGCGTTATCGGCCGCAGGCTGGAAACATGGACGGAATTATTGCTTCCGGAGAACTTGAATTTTCATTAAATTCTACACAATACTGAAGCCCTATTATAACAATTATTATTTGTCTTGTATTTGGCAACAAACCCCGCTGTGGAAGTGTTTTCCGGACGCCCATCGAAGAGATCGGTGTACAGCGAAAAGCTGTAAGAAAAAATTAGTTTTACGACATAATGGAGTTTGATTGCGCCGGGGCCAAGTTAATTTTATTGTCCGGTACTGAAAATAATGACAATAATTCTGAGTGAAGGGGGGAGAATAACGGGGGGGGGGGGGCGGGGGGGGGCAGGTTTAAGCAGTTTAGTTCAAGATGGTGAGGAGATGGGGGGGGGGCGGGAAACGCCTTGAAAATTATTGCTTTTTCAACTTAACTCCATTACAGAAAGAGAACTAAATAGGAGCGGAGTTAATGCCTTATTTATGTCCCCGAGTCCGAGTTATATACTGGCCCCGTTATTATACCAGTGGACGTGTCGTCCGTCGTTAAAAATTAGTTTTCCGCTTCAAATTAGCCGAATAGAGGCCGCTGGAAAACTATAAATTTTAATTTTCATAATAGCGGCAATAAAAGCGAGTCGGACAGCGAATATTTTATATTTGTTTACGACGAACGTTTCGGCGACCTCGCCAATTAGTATGGAATATTTCGCTACCGTATAAACACCGTATATTGAAATTCTATTGATTTAATTTCGAGAAAAAAAAAGAAATTTCTAATATTATATCGTACAAAATTATTACGCGGTTATTCACCAATGACGATAGGCGAATTTTTTATTTTATTATTCCGAATAGATAAGACTGTATGTTTTGTTGTGGGTATAAAATTTTCGCGGTGTAACTTAAAAATCGTTAAACTGAAGAGTGCTGGAGCCAGCGGCGTAATTTATCGGGTATAACAATTTCTCTCTTAGGGCCTCCAATATTCGGCTTTATTTCTTCATTTTTATTCTTCGTTCTTCTCTTCTCGGGCTAATCCTGTTTATTTTTCTCCCCCTTTTCGGCCCCATCCGCTGTTAATTAGATCTTCAGCAGTATTCTGAGCGCCGGGGGGGCAGGATTTTCGAGCGTACCTGATGAGCATAAAGAATCGAGGTTTTTTTTCTTTTCTTTATTTTATTTTTTCAAAGCCACTCTCAGATTCAATTCCTGTCCTTTATCCTGCCCGTAGCTCGGGACAGAAAGGATGATCACGGCCTTCTTCAGTATTGGATAAAAATCCTTTCCATCGAGCTACACTTCGCGTCTAATGAAAATTATAAATTGCCCTGTAATTAATGCAGTTAATTCGTTTTTTTTGCATAACATTTTGTCCGCAATTGTTCATTATGTATTGAAATACAAACGTGTAAAATATTAATTCCGGCACTACCGAAATTTCGTTACTTCCTGAATTCTTTTCAGCCCCCATTTTTTGATGAAAAATTCAACTTTAGGTATGTTCCAATTAGAATTCCAATCACGGTTATTGACGGTAACCCGGCGTTATTACAGTTTGAGGCTCGTCGATCGTAAAAGTTCAATTCACAAATTTGTTTATCCGGCGAAAATCCTTCCGTTAACGAATAATATCGCGTCTTTAGAACAGAGAACAGGTTTTTTCGCTAAAAAATAAATCTACAAGTGAATGGGAATATACAGAAATAATTTTTTTTGACAACTTTTTTAATTAAATAAGTTTTAGAATATATCTGATTTGGTGTACAGTAGACAATCATTCTAAATAATAAATTCTCGACCGAAGGAAAGATGTTTTCCTGTTTTATTAATTTCACAAAAAAATAAATTCAGTACAAATCCGCAGATGGCCTTAGAGGAGAATTGTGTATTTATAAATTATTATTGCATATTTATATTATTAGGTGTACCCAAAAGTAATCGACAATTTGATAAGATTTATTTTGGTCTTGAAGAGTTCTTTAAGGGGAATCGAAAATTTTCCGGAAAAGTGGCACAGAGAGTTGTCGATAATATCGGTGAATAAAGTTTCTTTTTTTAGCGAAATAAAATGTTGCTCCAGAGTCAAAATGTTGATTACCTTTGGGTACTCCAATATATTAATTACTTATGTGTTGAAATACAAACGTGTAAAATATTAATTCTGGCCGTACCGAAATGTCACTTCCGGAATTCTTGTTACCCCCTTTTTTGTAGAAAAAAAATTTTAACGTTCTTGTATGTTCCGATTAGAATTCCAATCGCGGTTATTGACGGTAACGCGCCCATATACCCGTTATTACAGTTTTTGAGGCCCGTCGATCGTAAAAGTTCAATTCACAAACTTGTTTCTCCGGCGGAAATCCTTCCGGTTAACGTAGTAATCGTTTAACGAGGTGAATGTGCACAAATAAATTTTTTTACTAACTTTTTTGAATTTTGAATAAATTTTAGAATATATATATGCGATACAGTAGACAATCATTCTAATTTGATAAATTCTCGACTGAGGGTAACATTGTCTCGTCGCTGGATGGAGGCTCGAGAATGGGGTTGGAGGAGTTGTACTTCTTGTACTATGTAAGGGGGAGGGTCAAAGATGTTGGCGGATTAAAAAGGAAAAAACCTGGAAATGAATTCGGGGAGAGAAACGGGCTGAGGACGAGAAAATTATTTCGGGGCGACTATCGGAGGGGCCGCAATTAATTCTGAGGGTACGAACCGCCCCCGCCCCCAAAGTGTGACGTCATCGTGGCGGCAAATGACCGTCCGCAAAACTTATCCAAACCGACAGTCAGGACATCGGTCCCGAATTGATTTCTCGTGTTCATTTTAGCGGTGAGGAGGGTTAGGCCGGTATCGAGCCGTCCGTCATTGGGGGGTTGCCACCCCCTCCTGTAGGGGGATGAATGAATTCTCCGGACACATACAATACACTACCAACGTACAGGGGGGCAGTATAGTAGACTACATCCCAACTATGAATACTATGAATATTGTAATACGATTTCGACAGCCTACACCCTGTTAATTGACCGCCACTACATTAATAAGGAATGTGTATTGAAGATGGCGTAGTGCCAAAATTTTTCTTCCGAGACCGAATAACTTCTAATGTTTTTCTTTTTTTAAATATATTACTCTATCTATTTTTCATCATTTTAATAAATCTGTATGGCGCGCCCATTCTTCGCGGGGCACATACGGGAATGAAAAAGTCTCGGTCGGGCAAATATTGGAATGAAAATATCTCATATAAGCAAGAGCTCCGGATGCTTTAACAGACCGAGAATATATATATATATATATATATATATATATATATATATATATATATATATATATGTATTATTGCAGGGCGACAAATAGTATAAATGCGCAAAATAATACAGAAATAAAAGATGGTAAACTCGTCGTAACAGCACATCAAAGTGTTATTCAGACGTTATTAAATTATTCGTTCAAATTAGACATCGCCGCGTCTGTTTCTAACAGAGTTATTTTTGCATAGTGAAATTTTTAAATTATTTGTATTCAAGTCCGAAATTGTATAATTTCGACATTTTTAATTGCCAGATGAAACCAAGCTTTATCAACGCCAGCACTAATTTACGAAAACATTTCCGGATTAACGACGGACACTAAATAATAAGCTCCGGTTTTGAAATCAGTGCGAGATCCGCTCGTAATAAATTCAATTTTCCATTTAATTCCTGACTTTCCGCCCCCTTCTCCGAAGGCCTGCGATAACAATTAGAATTTCCTCTTTATCTTTATCCACTATATATTTTAATGGAAAAATGTTTTCCTGTTCTTTTAATTTTCAGAAAAAAATAAATTCAGTTAAATAAATCCGCAGATGGCCTTAAAGGATATTATATTATAATAATTACTCGTTAAAAATAATAATAACAATAAATTCTGTAGACGCGACTAACTGCTATTTATAATAGTGACCTTATTACTTGAACAAACCGAATAAAAATGTATATGAAGTTTCTCTCCATTTATCGGTTACGCAAACTCTAATTTTACGAAAATTCGGGTTAACGCCCCCCAGGTTTTGAAACGCTTTTATTTTAACCCTGGAATCAATTTTTTTATTCGATTTATGATGTTATTTTTAAGGTAATTGTGTGTAATAAGCGCTTTGTGTACAGAATCTGCCAAGCTAGCATTTAGTTCGTTGACGATGGCGCTGCTTCAAAACCGGTCTACCGATGGGACAAAAACGTTGTATCTTTCATAATTTAAAAAGTGCGGCCATCGAAATTGGCCAAAATAGGACGAAATGCACTCGAAACGGCGGAGAATCCGAAAGAATTACCGTCCGGAGGCCGGTTAATGGGAACCGGCAGAGTCGACCTTTCAGCAATATCTAAGGAAAGGTAGGCGAGGGGGCGACCCTCTTAAAGTCTTAGACAAAGTTCCGTGTTGAAGAAGAAGAAGAAGAAGAAGCAAGGAAGAAGAAAAAAAAGAGAGACCGGTTGCCGTTCTCAATTGGTCAATCATCCGGGAAGCCTTTCATTGCCCCAACCTTCTATAGTCGTTGAGCATAATTTCGCGACGGCTCAAAAAGAAAGGGCGCCGAACCCTCAGAGGGCACACTTCATACGGGTTGTAAGAGACCGGTAAGAGCCGCGACTTGCTGCAGAAGGGACGAATTGCAGCTACTTCGAGCGAGCTGACCTTTAGGACGTGGAACAACCGAACTGAATTCTAAACAGTGGACTAGAATTAATGACCTCCTTTCTTTCAATAAAAATTATACCGCAGGTATTTTGGTGTTTCTGTCTCCTCTCCGGTCTTTTGCTAGACCGGTTTCGGCCGCTCGCCATCTTCAGTAGCGCGGTGCCAGTCACTGTCGGCGGACTTTTTTTTTTTTTGTCGCGAAGTTCGCCGGTATTCCAACCCCTCGCAGACCACAAAACAGGTATGTTAAACTAATTACGAGATTGGGAACAGGTGAATTTAAAATTTTTTTTCAACAGACACTAGAGACCAGGTCGACTCTACGGAACAAATCAGAAAAATATAAATAATAAACAATTTTTTAAAACTTTTTTCAGAATAGAAGCGAACTTATTGTCGCTCATCTCGATTAATTTATATCTGTCAAACAGTAACGAATACGGTTATTGTGGACAGTGTACGGGGGTTCTCGATAAATTTGCGTTTAACAGGGTGGCCGGGGGTGGGGTTGGGGGGGGTCAAAGTGAACGGGTCATATATGCGCGTTGAACTCGGCCTAATGTATGCCTAAGGTCGCGATCCGATTAAACTGGAATAGCGCCGCCATTTGCATAGGTCAATCGCGCAGGACGCACCCAAATCCTCCAATCTGCATTGCAATACACCCAACACCCCCGGTGCACTAGTACATAGGGGGAGGCCAACCCCCCCCCCCACCACCATAAGAAAACCGAGTCTATTTGGCCCCCTTTATTACATCCGGCGGTCTGGCAACTGTTAAATTAGCATTTCCTTCTCGCTAAATTGCTTTTCCATTATGCGCGATCGAATCCTACTTTCTCCGTACGTTTATTCGGGTTTAGTTTGAAATTCGCTGCGGGATAATTTTGTGACAAATTTTGTTACAGATAGTTTCAAATTTGAATTTAAAAAAAAATCCATCCTACACTGCCGTGAAATAAAAGTGGCGTTATCCAAGAATGAAAATCTAATATGGGAGAATAAGGGCCGATCTGAGAATAGGCGTAATTGAAGGGGGATTTGAAGTCACAAGCGAGGCAATTGATAGGAAGGAAAAATACATCCCCACAATAGAATGAGATAATATATTGGCAACTAAGTAATTGCGGAATTCACCGACAAGTGGCGTTGTACATATTTTTAAGTACGTCAACATCTTTGCACAGATAAACCGTAGATAGTTTTGAATGGACGTATAAGATACATTCAGCTTCTCTGCAATATCCCTTGTTGAACTATGGCGATCCGAATCAATAATGGCCTTTATTACGTATCGAAGAATCTTATCTGTGAAAAGATGTTGACGTACTTAAAAATATGTACAACTTGTTGGTGAATTCCGCAATTACTTAGTTGTCGACCCAATATAATGGACAAACCCTCGGACCGGTATACTTTCATTTGTACATTATAAAAAATCCCAAGGCAAATTTCAAAAGCGGCCCGAATTTTCAATGAACTAGAATTTACAATATACGATATTCTAGTGTAAAGTAGGGTAGTTAGTATACATTTTTCATAATCAGTGGGAGTAGTTAGCGCTGATAATAATGCGATCGTATTAGGCTGAAAGCTCAATATACTGCCAGCAAGCTAGTCGGGGTTGATAAGGCAGACTGTCAGCACAGTGTCGGCTCAATCGGAGGAATAACTACGCCGTGTGGGATACAGACAACAACACGCCGTCCTTAAATTAGCATAAATTGTCAACAATGACATTGACTGTGGGGGGAGGGCGGGGGATTATCGGTTCGCGTCATGTGTAGGCGGGCGCGAGCCCCAGATAGGGGAAGGCTTTCCGGGCGATATATTATAGAAGGAAGCCGGCGGAGAGTGTTAACTGATGACCGCCAGCCTGGTACAGGGGTGGCTCCGTGGTTTTGGGGTGGATCCGATACCGCCCCCTCACTTCTGATACCGCCCCCTCAAAACCCCCCCACCACCACGCACTCAAAACCAAGCCCAGTTTATCTCAAACCGATTCTCCTCTACAAATCGACCCTACACTACGTAGATTTCATGCACCCTCCAAGAAAAAAAAAATACTGTAGGTTCGTGATGTTTCTGTCTCCTCTCGCCGGTTTGGTCTTTTGCTAGACTGCGGTTTCGGCCGCTCGCCATCTCCAGTAGCGCTGTGTTAGTCACTGTTAGCACTTTGGATGTTTTTTGGGCATCCTCACTGCCCACTGTCACTTTCAGTATGTCAGTCGTTTATGTATATGTGTCCTGTTATTGTTATTGGGGGTTATGTT
This sequence comes from Lethocerus indicus, assembly GCA_019843655.1. Taxonomy (NCBI): domain Eukaryota; kingdom Metazoa; phylum Arthropoda; class Insecta; order Hemiptera; family Belostomatidae; genus Lethocerus; species Lethocerus indicus. Next base: position 2,103,544 of record JACDQD010000007.1, on the reverse strand, counting down.
TGTCTTCGGATTTTGTTAATCCGCTTCCTAAGTGTGAGTCAGATTGTCGGAAGGGGGTGGTGTGGTGGTTGGGCGGGAGTGATCCTTTAAGAGGATTATAGGGGTAAAAATGGCTTCAAAAGTAATCGACAATTTCATAAGATTTGATTTCGGTCTTGAGGAGTTCTTCAAGAATTGGGGAATACAAAAATTTGCAGGAAAAGTGGCCGGAAGAGTTGTCGATAATATCGGGGTGAATATACAGTAGATTAAAATATCTTTTTTAGCAAAATAAAATTAATTCCAAAGTCAAAACGTCGATTACTTTTGGGTACCACTAATATTTAATCTCATAACAATTTATCTACTATTTTTTATTAATTGGGGCACACCTATTTCGTTTGTCGTTCTATTGTCATAAATCGGACATAAATATTTGAGCGCGCGTTAGTCATATTCCCGGAACATTTTATTCAGCTCATATATATATATATATATATATATATATATATATATATATATATGTATATTTGGAAACGAATGTATGTATTGGGGCCGTATTGTCCTTTGTTGTGGGGGTGCTGACGCCTCGCGCCGAACCGCTTAATTTCCGCTACAGACTTTCGCTTTTCGGCTAGTGAAGTCTGTAATAATGATGCTGTAGGGAAAGGGATATTGGAGGGAACGAAGGGTTCGACACTCCGGCACGAGTGTACTTCCCGTCCGTCCGTCCGTCGTGAAGTGTTGCTATGAAGCAGTTTCAGTGTTCAGGCTGTGTCCATTAATTAACCCTAGGCTTCGGCGGCGGTGTGGGGGTTGGAGGAGGGTTCCCTTTTGTTTCTATTTACAAGCCGGCGACAACAAAAGCCCTTCGGGCCGAAGCCCGGGCGCCGGCCGCCGGCGTCGACGGCTATGCCGAGGAAAAAGAATTAACGGCGTCAGCAAGTTTTACAAGTTGTTATTAGATTGGGCCGAACGTGACATCACCCCCCCACCCCCTGGGGCGAAAGCCGCCGTGTGAAGGGCGCCCAATTCGGAAGGAATTTAATTACGCCCAATAAAAGAAAAAAATAAAGGAAAGGGTTTCACAAATGAAACACGACGATACAGCCTCATTTCCTGTACGTAGAACCGGACAACTTTTATAGCGTTAACCCGCGTTAACGACAACCTGTCTTGGATATAAGGCGAAATACTTCGTTATATAACACTAATATAACCTTTTCTATTGCTGGAAATTAAGCCGAAATCACATATACTGTAAATACACTGTTTCCATCGTAATTTGGTGGAAATTCGCGCCGAATGAGAGTAGAGAAAGTCGTGACATTACAGTGCCACTTTTGGCTTTTCTTTCGCCCCTCAAACGGGGCAAAAAAAAGCTTCCCTCGCGAGGAAATATTGGGGTTGGCAACTCTAAATAATTGCGGATTCTTCTCATCTTTGGTTGTGTGCGCACCCTGCGCATGTCGCCCTTATTTTGTTGGTACGCACGACGAATAGTTGGGGGCGTGTAATAAAAATTTCGTAAATACTCTCAGTACAGGTTTGAAGATGTAAACGTGCGTAAAAATACAAATAACGCCGTTCTCCGTCCGGCGACGAAACCCGCAATGACTTAGTTGCCGTCCGAATAATATCGTGAAATAATTTAGTTACTGTATAGTGGAAAGTTATTTATGAAATAATTAATAGTCTCAGAAATTATTCGTAAAAAATATATGCTATTGTAATGGAAGTATTTTTAAATCAGTGGTGTCAAATATTCTGTCTTCTCCAAACTTTCGTACTCATTTCTGTTTTTCTGTCTGGGTTTTTTTATTCCTTATTTCATTACTCGTTATCCTTGTTGATTCATATTTCAGAATCGAAAATCCGCGGAAAGCAGATTTTTCGCGATCGCGGATTCGTCTCCCGCTGAGGCGAGCGGTTCGAAGCCGGCGGGACTTCGGGCTTTCCGATAAAGTAGGAGAGCTCTATAATTGGGGGTTCGGATTTGCATAAGCCCGGATCAAAATTTGAATATTCGGTCCAACGGAATAATGCGCGTTGGCCGGAGCACGTACACACGCGCCGCAAGATACACAAAATCGACACTATCGATACAACGAATCAAACTATTGTTCTACCAACAGGGAGCAGTATTTGTCACGCCCCCCGGCGCTCTCGCATGACTTTCCCAACTCGCCCCTGAAAATACTGTACACGTACACCCCATAAAAGCCTCCCGACGTGCATTATCAACAACCCCGTCTACCTGAATTCCCTGACAAATTTGAGCGCTTAAGTATTACTTACGAGATGAATCGAGGTATCAATTAAATGGATAATTCTTTTTCGCGATTCCGTCTCAGGTGTCTAACAAACAGGTATCTATATTTATATAATCATTGTGTGGTTAGAAACATACCCCCGGGGGGAGCATTAAGGATGGTGCTCTATACCGTTATATCCCTGTCGGTTTAAGTATCGCTTTGTAAACTGTCAGTCTGTTACTTGAAGTCAATTTCGATGTCCGTTTTAGTAATGTCCTTAAGAGTCCAAATTTTCTGTTCAAAACGATTCTTTGAGTCGGGTATGGGGATTCCACGTGAGTCGTGGAAACTATATTTTCTTTCAACTATAAATCACTAGGTAATAACGGTGATATTGCATTAACTTAATTGTAATAATGACGGCCGTATTGATGGTTGTACCGAAACCGGTATCCGATGAAATTGATATGGTGTTAACGGCGCGGTGGATGCAGTCCCGCCACACTTCCCTGTATTGCCGGAGGCGCCCCCGACCCCATTTCAACCCCCTGCATTTACTTATTTTATACTCTACATATTTTATTTATTTTATTCCTAAAATATATTTACATTGGAATTTCAGTTAGTGTAAAGATAAAGACAGTGAAGAGGTCGTCGACTGAAGTCCAGCGACAGATTCCGACCTCCGACGCTACGCAACTTTCTCTTCGACGAAATTCCGGCAATTTTATTGCTGTCGCTCTCCGAAAACACAATGGAAGTGCACTTAAATAACTTTGGGCGTGCACCAAGTTATCTCGGATAAACGGCCCAAAGTCGACGGTAATTTCTGTTACGAGAATGCTAAGCCGACGAGAGTAAGTCGCAACATAAACACTGTCACTATCGCCCAGTTAGTCTTGTAAAATACGATGATCTGGAAAGAGTGATGATATACCCCCGTCTTGGACAAACAACGCAGCATTAAATTATGTAGAGTATTATCCTGTATGCAACGAGGATCAACGTCTGAATGAATAAACGCCAAACAACAACACAGCAACATAACTATTATAACATATAGGATGTCCCGAAATTAACGCAAGATTTGAACCGAACTGTGGCTGCCAAAATTTCATTATTTTTTTTAAATATTGTTCAACAACGAAAACGCGTTGTTCTATCCTGTAACGCCCCATTTGTATTGACCCTAAACTGTTGGCTGTCGAATAGTTTTTTTTTTAATACGGTTGCCAAATTTACTGCAAGAATGGTGGCAAATTCAAATCTCGCGTTAATTTTGACATTATTCTATTCCATAATGCGAAGAAAATTAATATTTTTTAAATAATATTTATCGAAATCAAATTGTTGACGGTGCTCTCATTTTGAAATAGCGTTCTCTCTTACTCAAGTCTATAGGGAGAATCGAGGCGCTAATAAAACGTTATACTGTATGAATTAGAGGCGGGTTACGTCTAATTTGGGCGCCCTTTGAAGTAGGGATGACGCCGGAGTCGGCGGGCCCGGAATTATCCCCCGAATAGGAGATAACGTCACTGGGAATATTGGCTTATCTAAATTGGTGCCCTATATTTCCCCCCCCCCTCCACCCACATAACAATGGGAATTCTTAGTTGTCTGAGCCGTTGTTATCTCCCACCCCCAACGCCCAACCCCCACGCCCACGCCCACGGCTTCGTTCAACCGACACTTGAGAGATTTTATAGAACCGTAGGGAAACACGATGGCATCCCTTCTGACGGTACCGATGCTAATTGGATACTGGAGCAGGCCACTTCAAGTTCCTATTGTACTTTCACCCTAATACGTCTGAACATTATAGACCAGTGACCAGTCACTTTTTTTCAAATCCTTTAACACTTAGCATACCTCGATGCTTGACGGTCCTCAGCTGAACAGAATGAACAGAATTCTACTGTAGCACATTCGCTGTCTTGGGTTCCAGCTGGACAAGCGACTCACGTGGAACTCCAAAGAATCGACTTGAACAGAAAATTTGGACTCTCAAGGCCGTTACTAAGACGGACATCGAAATTGACCTAAATTAACAAACTGACAGTTTACAAAGCGATACTCAAACCGACATGGATATACGGTATAGAGCTATGCTGGGTTCTCCACCAGGAGATATCCTACATCGCTCGCATCCAGAGATTCCAGTCAAAAGTCCTTCGCGCCATCCTTAATGCTCCCCGGTAAAAATCCCGGTTCCCGAAGTTCCACTCCCGCCTTTCTCCTCATCCTAATCCCCCTCGTTCAATCCCTTTCCTGTCTTATCCATCCACTATCCCCACGACGACGGCCCAAAGAGAGAGATCACCTCGGACAGTAGTTGATTCGTGTCAAAAAGCGCCATCGTTGGGGTGCTTTTTCTTTATCGAGACAAACACGTGAAAAATATACACGTATCGATGAAATGAAAATATTAAAAAAAAAAATCGTCGAGTAAACAAGCCCTGCCTGTAATGATGTAATTCCACATTCTCCAGGTCCAATATTCGGTACACTTTTGGACGCGTCCCATTCCTCCCGAATGTTTCCCCCCTGCGAGAATATTTCCGTAGCAACAACAAGTTTCTACGCCGCTATTCTATCGCCGGTCGTGCATAATGCATCTCCCACAATCAAATTTGCGGCCGAATAGAACGGGTACCGGGTACGAGGTCGGTTACCGGGAATCGAACCCGGAGACACGACCACGCCCAACGAAAAATATCCAATAAATTATGCCTCTACCGTCGGTCGAATGTTTTCAATCGGCCGCCATTATTATTTCACGAGTTTACGATCAAATAAGCGCTTCAGTGACGGCTTTTCATCATTGAAATATTAAAATGCCGAATTTTAGGCTAAGTATTTTGAATATACGATCTCTTTTCATGTCGTTTCCGAAAGAAAAAATTTCAGTTACAAGAGAGAATTTACAAAATACACATCTGATAACTCTCCTCTGATGAGTTCCTCATAATGCTGCGTACTTTGATGGCACTTTTTGTGGTATAAAGAACATAGATTGTACCGAAATAAAATCCGCTACTTTTCCCCCCATATTTCACCTGGGAAATTATGAAACAATCATTCGTTATGATCGCGAAAAAAACATATTTCCCAGATATTCCAGAACAGCGAGGAGTCACTTAGTCGTCGTATTGGTTTCAGATTACGCAACGGTGGGATAATTTTCAAAATTACGTAATCCATGCATCCCTCTTGAGGCTTCCGGTTTTCAGCCGAAATTTCGATCAAATTAAAAAAATTTAATTTGGATTAGGCGGTATTCTGAAATATTTAACCCGGTTTTTTATTCCTACCACTACCGGAATTTTTATTATAACGTTTATAATTCCTTTGAATAATATAAGATTTTTGACGTAATTGCGGCCTATAATGTAGGCCATTCGTTCTATAATATTTTAAATAAATAAAAATGGTATTTTATTGAATGAACTTGGCCGGTATATGTAGCGTGTATATATCATGCGGTTAGTAGGCCTATGTTGTGTTCGGGAAGCGGGGTCGTTAACTCTTAATTGAGCGGTTGATTCAATTAACCCCTGCCGATCGAATTGGAACGGGAACATTGTTGACAGTAATCCGAAAGCGACTGTCCCGTTTAGGGGAATCGCGTCCGCGTCCCGGATTATCCCGTCCCGACTTACGCGGGACGCCGACCCAATTACAAACTGATTTTCTCCAATTTCCAACGGCGGTTCTACCGCCGCGAAACGATTTCGCCCAAATAACAGACAGGTGGTCCAATCGGGCAGTTGGAAACGGATTTCCGGTCTGGAGAAATAACTATTTTGGAATATTTAGTTTTCATTGTTTAGAGAACATTGTAGAGCGTTTGTAGCCGCCCATATAATAATTCAATTAATAGACTATTTCATTCGCTCAGATAGAACCCCTCAGTAGCTATTCAAGTCCCCGATATTCAAGTCTAAAAAAGGCCGACTTCAATTTACGCCGATAACAACTAAGAGTTGTCGGATAATGCCCGTAGAAATACGTAAAATCTGAAGACATTAAAAAAATACGTTTTCCGAAATTATAGACCTGTTGGACCCGTGTTTTTCTTCAGGTAATTGATTGTTCACTTACAGACAGTAAATAATAAGTACTTTTCAATTTTTATTATGTTTTAACAATTGTCTTGAAATAATACTTTAGTAGATGTGCATCAATTGTCGTATATCACAACGTCACTTTATTCACCCGTATATTACACACTTTTAAAAGAACCTGTATAATTGTTAATCTGTTAGTGAGCCATTTTTTAAAACACTATAAATATTACAATGTAGTTCACTGCGTATGATCAGAATCTGGATTCTTATTGATCTCTATTTCGTGAAAAGTTTTTCTGGAAATAAATTTCCGTTAAAATGGTGCTTTATTTTTGTAGAGAAATAGTAAAGAGGATGTAATACTATTGTTTCAGACGCAATTACTTAATTCGCCGCATATACAAGTCATGGGTCGACGGAGAAGTCCCCAAGAGTATTAAGATTCAATGACATAAACATAGAAGATTCGACAAAGCCCTTTGTATGATACAGTATATAATGTGATTCCATACGTATCATTGTTTGTTATATTCAGTTATCATATGATTCAGTCTAATTAGAAACGAAAGTTAGAGTTTCCATAGTTATTATCATATATTTGTGCGTTTTCTTCCGTTCTAAAAATAAAATTCGGTCTTAAAAAATCTTAAAAAAGCGTAACTTAGATATATTTATGTATTAGATCGTGGACACATATGAGGTGGCCAATGCAATCAACCGAAATGCCAAGACAAGTGTTTATCTGCCGAGTGTACATCGGGCTAAATCCAGTGAACGGATTTATATCCTGTGGGCGTACGGACTTCGTGATGTTTTACGAAGGGGAGACTCATAAAAATGGGGTCGCTTCGGGGGCTCTTTTCCCGGTCAGAAAAGCTCGAATTCTATTTTTCTCTGTCGCTTATTTTTCTCCCGCCTTTTTTACCGTATTCTCGCCGCGGTAACGAATATTCCTCTTCGGGGAATTTCAGATCGCGCCGTAAATATTCCGAGGCGCACTTCGCTCAATCACACGAAGCAATGGGATATTGATATCAATTGATCAACTTGATTTAGGGAAAAGCGACTTGCGGCGGCCGTTTAACGCTTTACGCTTTTGCGATACACAGATTTTTGATGGCGTTTTCAACTTTTTGATTTGTGGTTGCGTTGAAACACCCTGATTGTTATTCAACAACTGACAACAATTTTCAATTAGCTGACTAATTTTTCCATCAATTTAATCTTATCTAAACCTAGAAACCTAGAAATGTGACTTTAGTTTCGTCCAGATAATGTCCAACCTGTCCAGCTTATTAGTCTTCCAAGTTTAGTTTAGTAATTACAAGGAGGATCCACTTCCAGCCCTTGAAATCCCTCCCTTCAGTATTTCTATAATCAAGAACTACCGATAAGAAAAAGGAGCTTTATTATTTCCTCGAGATCCCCATTTATTAGCCAAACGCGTATTGTTCAATTGCAATTCCTTATTGACAATTGCGCGTTGATTTCAAAAAAAAAGAAGAAATTATTAATTTCCTTTTTAATTGTCATAATTTTGCAGTTGAATACGGCGCAAAGCGCTAATTGCCGACGTCGGGTTAATTATTTGAAAATCACAAATTATATCTCGGGCAATGATTTCGTTCGGCGAATTTGAATTTCAGCGTTGCTTAATTAACGCGAATAATTGTGTCTCGTCTGAACCGAACGGAAGGCGAAATTATACAGAACGTTATCGAGTCGAATTGCCTTAAAAGTGCATTCTCCCAGACCTTTGAGAATGGTATTTAATTAAAAATATATATTTTGACTATTTGGCAAATGTGTTCAGAGCCTCAAAGTGTGAAATGAAGAGTTATATTTCGATATTTGAAATCAATTTTATAATTTTAATCGCTCGTACAATTCCCTTATTCCGTCGAGCTTTCGATCTAGTGAAAATAGTAGGACTATAAATGCGGAAAGATGTTAAATTTTTTAAAAATTTCAACGATACTTAATGTATTTAATGCCACTTTATCTCGCCCATTTTGTCCTAGGTTTTTTAGGTGATACGTTTATCGCCACCCGGGATTTATTGACGCGATTCCCGTTCGAATAATCACGGATCTAGGAACATTTTTGCCGGTCGTAGATAGGAAATAGTTTATTGTATCGCTTTATAAATCCCGTCGAAGATAGAAATTGTCCAACGCTATCGGTACTGACCTCCGAGAACGGATTCCATTTGTCCGCCATGGATAAATCTCCCGAACCAGCGTGAAAAATCTCCGTTCGAACTAAAACCGCAAAGATAGCCGTCGCATTTGTACTATTTCAATGGCAAAATGTACAGTCTTAATCTCTGCCTTTATCTACGGTCTCTCTCTCAGTAATTTATGAAAAAGTTGTTTCTCAGAGATACAGTTCTTAGCCCGCATCGAGCATATTTTTCGGTCAGATTTGCATGTTGAGATATTACTGCTGATAACTGGAAACAAATTCGTGGAAAATATTAATATTTCCTTAAATAGAACTCTTCTCATATTCCGTACAGTTGTAATATATTTCTGTTGCATTATTTTATGAGTTTAAAAATCTCTATTTAAAATATTCCATTCTTCTAAAGTGCTTATAGGAATTAATAAGATTTAAATTACTTATAGTCGTGTTCGCTTAGCTTATATTAAACTGTAAACACTTGTTGTAAACTGTCATATCGGGATTTAGCAAATCATCAGTTGTTAGAGCTTTGTTTGGCCCAAATTCTAGACCGGTTTTTTCCTCTCAACATCGCGTTAATGCCGTAGAGGGTAACTGCGGTAGGTAGACTGCATTCAGATTTTCATATTCACAACGTATCCACTACAACATATAACGCAGGTTGTTTAATGCAGGTTGTCCGGGGTTGGCGGGACTTATGCACTTTATGGTGATAATCCCCGCTGCGAAGCCCCCCGCTTATTACCCGGGCGGAGTACGGCGCTCCGGGGCGGAAAACTGTATTTTCCGAAAAATAAGTCGCTCCATAGGAAAAGCTTCGGTTCGGGGCCCTTCACGTAAGTCCGAAAAATGTATTTTACCCACAGGTCCCGCAGTCTGACCCAGTTCAGGGGCGGATGATAGAGAGAGAGAGAGAGCCCTTATGTGTGAAACCCGCTTTATATGTAAGGGATTCTGTTTATAGAGGCCGAAGAACACCTTTTTTTTCACACAATGTCATCCCTGTGGCCCTTCCCAATTACCTAATTCCACCGGTGTTATCACCATAAATAAAAAATTTATACGAAAGTCGGGCCGAAAGCGCCACGATAAAGCGGTAAAGACAGCCAATCCGTTCGATTGGTAACAAAAAATATTTGGTAAAAATATTTCAACAAATTAATGCAGTTAATGGATCTATCGCTGGTTATAGTTTTAGTTATTTATTAGGTCTACCCAAAAGTAATAGACAATTTGATAAGATGTCTCTTGGTCTTGAGGAGTTCTTCAAGAGGGGAATCGAATAATATGTCGATAATATCGGGGTGAATATATAGTAGATTAATAATTACAGTTTCTTTTTGAGCAAAATAAAATGAATTCCAGTGTCAAAATGTTGATTACTAATACTTTAATAACGCAATGTTTTTCTAGTCACAAGGTTTAATAAATGTTGAACCTCAACATTCAAAATCTATTCAGGTGTCTATCACTGAGGCCCAATCAAAAATACGGTTTAAAAATGTAAACTGTAAATACTGTATTTACAACAAAACTGTCAAATCGTCTCTTGGGGGGGGCGTGCGTTATTGCAGACCGAAATATCGGTTTTAATTTATCCTCCGGAGTAATTGTTCTGCGGACCGTTCAATTTGCAAAAAACCAATAACACTCAGTGTGCGCGCGGCCGAAATTGGACAGCGGAGTGAAGACATGTTGAGAAGGAATTGTGTGTTTGTGTTGAGAAGTGTGGCTTAGCTAGTGGCTTTCTTCTAAGTCCCCGGGGCCTCCTCCAATATGTGAAGTCATTGATCTCTGCCTCTGCCCAACGGTCAGACACTTCGCACTTTCTCTACACAGTTATAGTTTTGAAATAAAAGTACAACTGTCCGTAAAAAACTGTATATTTTTACACCCACCAAAAGTGTTAAAGACGGCGTTATCTCATTTTTCGCAAGATATTTTTATTTCCGAGACGTCAGACCGAATGAAAGGCCGGTTGTGCAGACAAAGTTTCTCGCAAATCACGCGAAACAGATTAGTTTTCGGGGGCTTAGTTCAAGTTGTGTCCGGATAAGTCTTCGGTTTGCTTTCGCGGAAATATCGCCCGGTAAACACGTTTAGTAGGGCTCGATCGGATACCGAAAATTTCGCTACGGATAATATCGTACAGGAAGCAGACGCGTGACGTGTGTACAGCGAAAGTACGTAAACTTCCACCCCCACCCCCAATCGAGATCGGCAACAAAAACTGTGAAACTCCATTAATGAAAGTTTCCCTTTAATAAAGACAGCGATTCTACAACAGAACAGGAAAGGAAAATTGGATCCTGAAACTCGGAGATGAATCTTTGCTTTTTGAATTCAGCTATTCTAAGCATTAAACCTGAAATTCGGTGGCTGTTACAAGGGGCGGTATTTAATACACCCATAACCGTAATATTAAATTGACATTTACGACGCCCTTTAGCTCGACTTTGACGACATCGTCAATGTCGGCCGTCGAATAATAAATTAATCGTGCACTCAGTTGACGAGGTCCTTACCCGTGAGACGGTGACAATAAGTGCAACAGCACTAAAATAAAATATTCTTAAGCTGAATATTTCTAATTCTAGTTCTAGAAATATGTGGCGGATTTCCTTTACATTGCCCCTTATCCCCATACCCGACTCAAAAGAATCGACTTAAACAGAAAATTTGGACTCTTAAGGACGTTACTAAAACGGACATTGAAATTGGCCTCAAGTAACAAACTGACAATTTACAAAAGCTGTACTTAAACCGACACGGACGTACGGTATAGAGCTATGGGGTTCCACCCCGAGACATCCAAAATCGCTCGCATCCTGAGATTCCAGTCAAAAGTCCTTCGCACCATCCTTAATGCTCCCCTCCATGACCTCAACATACTGACGAAGTTACAAAATCCCGGTTCCCGAAGTTACACTCCCGCCTTTCTCCTCACCCTTAGACTACAATTGTTCTTGTGTGCAAAGTGCCATCTTAGGGTGGTTCGTTTTATCACGAAATACGTGTGAAAAAAAATAAATAAAAGTCAGCACTTGCACTTATAACATTCATGTTGATTGTACAAGATAAAAAACGGGTTAATAAAAAAAACATTGTCCCTTATTGTCTAATAAGGGACCTCAGTTTGCGGGCCTGTAAGTACACAAGCGGGCCAACTTAAGGCGCACTAACAAGCAGAAGTTAGCTTAAGTCCTCGGGTTTTATTGTGTATTTTCCTGACTAGCACAACAATATTGTAAAAAAATTCGTGTATAATGTATTGTAATATTTAAGAATATAAATGTAGTAAGGCCAATAGGCCGGAATACATGCGGTAATCACAATTTGTTTATACCGTCGTATTTGTATTTACAGTAATAAAAATTTTTTTATCTTGTAACAAACAGAAGAAACTGTACAACCGAATAGAGAGATTACATCCCCCGGACCCCCTATTTACCCCTGTTTACATACGCCGGCGAGTACACATTATTCAACGTGGGCTGTGCGTATCCACCCCCCACCCACCCCTAAGTGAGTTTCGGTAAAGGTAAAATACGGGGCCCGGCATGAGAAACAACCCTTTTTAAGGAGACGTCCGCCCACCCCCTGATGTATTGCGCCCGGAGGAAATGATATTTGTTGGAAAAATAAAGAATTCGACAGAGCCGAATGGCGAAAGGAGTAAGGGCCGACCGACTTATGAATTGTAAAGGACAACGTAATAGGAAAAGGTATTAGCGCCCTCGGAGTCCGCCTCAAGCGCCGGCGAGAACCTAAAGATGATTTATACACCTCCCGGTCCAACGGAGCGATATTTATATAAGCCCGTGCTTAATATATCAGGAAAATCTCAAAGTACGCAAGACCTTATTCAGCGTTATATTCAAATATATATTTGAACAACTTTTTTAACCATATTAGAATACTTGTTTTGTGGTCCGCGACGGGTCGGAATAACGTAGATTTAGTGTGTTTCTGTCCAGTAAAAGATCAAACCAGCGAGAGGAGACAGAAACACACAAAATCTACGATAGGATACAAATATATGACAGGAAACTTATCCTGTATTGTGTATTTACGATCATAAAAGTTTTCCTATCGATACAAAATGTACTGAAAAAAGTTTATTTTTTAGTAATCCAGTTAATCGGTGCAAGTGTACCCAACGAACTTTAGTTGAGTACATTTCCGCACCACCTTCAGGGAGGCGCTAGTTAATAGGTGCAAGTGTACCCAACGAACTTTAGTTGAGTACATTTCCGCAACACCCTCAGGGGGCGCTAGTTTATCGGTGCATGTGTACTCAACGAACTTTAGTTAAGTACATTTCCGCACCACCCTCAGGGGGCGTTAGTGTATCAATGCAAGTGTACTCAACGAACTTTAGTTAAGTACATTTCCGCACCACCTTCAGGGAGGCGCTAGTTAATAGGTGCAAGTGCACCCAACGAACTTTAGTTGAGTACATTTCCGCAACACCCTCAGGGGGGCGCTAGTTTATCGGTGCAAGTGTACCCAACGAACTTTAGTTGAGTACATTTCCGCACCACCTTCAGGGGGGCGCTAGTTAATAGGTGCAAGTGTACCCAACGAACTTTAGTTGAGTACATTTCCGCACCACCTTCAGGGGGGCGCTAGTTAATAGGTGCAAGTGCACCCAACGAACTTTAGTTGAGTACATTTCCGCACCACCTTCAGGAGGGCGCTGGTTTATCGGTGCAAGTGCTAACGAACTTTAGTTGAGTACATTTCCGCACCACCCTCAGGGGGCGTTAGTGTATCGGTGCAAGTGCTAACGAACTTTAGTTGAGTACATTTCCGCACCACCCTCAGGGGGCGTTAGTGTATCGGTGCAAGTGCTAACGAACTTTAGTTGAGTACATTTCCGCACCACCCTCAGGGGGCGTTAGTGTATCGGTGCAAGTGCTAACGAACTTTAGTTGAGTACATTTCCGCACCACCCTCAGGGGGCGTTAGTGTATCGGTGCAAGTGCTAACGAACTTTAGTTGAGTACATTTCCGCACCACCCTCAGGGGGCGCTAGTTTATCGGTGCATGTGTACCCAACGAAATTTAGTGGAGTAAATTTCCGCAACACCCTCAGGGGGTGCTAGTTTATCGGTGCAAGTGACCCAACGAACTTTAGTTGAACTTAGAGTGATGAATCTGGTTTCGAATCGCGGTGGCTGATCAGATTTTCCTTCAACTCGAATTTGTAACCGATTGAATGAGAGACTGCAGTAATTCTTACTGTTGTGGCGGGCTCGCTTAAAGTACGGCGGACGATTGAATGGGAGGGATATTGTAAAGTTAATTTTCGCTCGGGGATTGGGCAAGGTCGGTAAATTCGGTGTCGGATGGCAGTCGGGTGTTTGAGATCGGGGCTGGAGGTCCGCCCGCTCGGTTAACAAGAGGGCTGAGCCCGTGGCCCTATGATGAGCCCTAATTGGATGCGGGTTAGTTCAAACTTGCCCTGTCGCTCACCCATTCTCTACCTCAGAATCTACCCTCCTCCTCCCCAGACAGTTAATCAGCCCCCGACCATTTCCCCATTTTAACCCGAACCAACGTCCGGACATCGGATCGTCCAGATTGGGCTAATTGAATAACGCGTTTATTCAATTTATACAGTGGATTCCTGTATATTCATTACTGACAGTATCAACGTTACGAGTGATTTATTATAACTTATTGAGATCTGCAATGCTCTTGTCATATTTTCAAATTTGTAATTTCATAAGTAACCACAGTGTACGCGTGCAATCGCCAGTCAACTTCGCAGACATCAGATTCTGTTTTGTATTATATTGGGTTGACAACTAAGTAATTGCGGATTTCACCGACAATTGGCGTTGCACATATTTTTAAGTACGTCAACATCTTTGCACAGATAAGCCGTAGATGGTTTTGAATGCGCGTATAAGATACATTCCGCAATTACTTAGTTGCCAACCCACTAAAAACAGATTCAATTTTGCATTTCGGTAAAATTTAAAAGAAATAATTAAATATATTAAAACTGGACCGGTGTATGTCCGAAGAAGGTATTGAAAATGATGGCGAATAATGTCTGAATCAAAAACATTTTACATATCTGATAACGCAAAACCTCCAAGTTCATCTAAAAATGTAAAAATAGTAAAATATCGTATCGCTCACACAGAATCGATGTATATATGTACTGTGCCCAGAGTGTATATGTTTATAATAAGGAGAAATGGACGGTCTAAGGTCGTTTTTCAAACGGCTAAAAACCAGTGATCTTCTGTTATTGACTGCGAGGAAATGATGCGCGTCTGACGTTTCAATTAAAATAAGACGGTTCCGATTATATTATAAGACCCCCCCCCACCAAACCCAACATCTCGATGCGGATTTCCAATTTATCGGAAATCATATTAAAATATTGGCCGGTGGACTTACTCAGTGAATTGAAAATATTGAATAAATAATATACTTATTTGGAAGAGATTAATTCGTCGATCGTTTAATCAGATTCAACCTGATAAGCAATTGTGACTACAGTTAGTTCAATTCCAATTATTATTTGTCCGTTAATTACTCCATTCGAATATTTACTACGAGACAGTTTTTATCAATAATAGCGGGGAAATTTCTTTTATTTACGGTATATATCGTCTATTTACTGTAAAACGTATTGAAGAGAAGCGGGATATTGGGCAAGACGGGACCACTGCAAAGCCGGAACAGGAGGACAGCGTACGCTTTGATCCCGACAACACAGAGCCGGGACAATTCCCAGAAATGGTTTTCTTCCCGGAAAAAATCCACTATCTCACCACAAAAGGATTAAGGGATTAGGGAATTTTTCAGGTCCCCACCGCCTTGAACCGCCTGCCTAAGCGGGGCGGTATAAAAATCGGGTACTTCGCTTCGAAACGGGGGAAAAACATATCTCTCTAAGCTGTGAGGAACCGAGAGAAATAACCCGCTCTAGAGATTATAGAGAAAAAGTCTTCGGAAAGTGTCATTGAACGAATGGTCCTATTAATGAAATCACAACGTAAAAATATGAAAAGTTCGATGATAAGGGTCGCGGACCGGAATGACTATTCAATACGGAAATCTTGAACTAAGTTCGGTTTTTATAGCGTGTTCCATGAAGTAGATTGGGGGCGTTGGTCGGGAGTGTCCTGCCGGTCGTATATTCCTCCGACCCGACTGTAAAACCGCCCCCGCCGCCCCCACCCGCCCCCGCAACCGGCAGTCTCGAAGGTACGATTTGGCCGAGATCGGGGAATGGGGACTCATCAGGGGGATCTACTAAAAGCCCGTTTTGAGGGCGGCTCCGCAAGGGCAGGGGTGACCTCCGGTTCAATTGGCTTTACCCAACCCCACCCCACCCCCTCCGACCCTTATAAGACTACCACCGCCGCCGCTATTACCTCCGCGGCCCCCCCCCTGGGACCGTTACTTACCGGAGGAATCGAAACATTTAACGGAACCCACTTCGGTAATTACTACCCTTGAGATTGCACCTTATTGGCCCACTATTTTTTAGACCTTATGTCCCGAATCCGGTTATGAAGTTAGCAGTGAGTCCACTTAAGATTATCCCTCAGATTTATTGAAACAACTATACTTTTTTTTCATTTATTGGTATAGTCACAACTACAATTTTTTTAGATTGTATCTAGTGACAGTGCTCTGACTTTACACTCACTCAGTGAACTCTTGAAGGAGAAGCCACCCAATGATGGTACTCCCGCTCCTGATGGCCTTACTATCTCAGGTCTTAAGGAAATCGCGTGGCCATCTCCGCTTTAGTGGATTTTCGGGAAGGTGAAGCGAGGAAAGTTGTCGAATTAAGGGATTGGAATGGAATTTATACCGGGAAGCCGCTAATTCTCGAACGAATGGAAGTTTTAGTTCATTGTGGATTATTCTGTGAGAGACATACGGTGGGGCGTTGGTAATTTTGTCGAAGGATTACGGATTGCAAGGATTGGAGTCTATGAGAATTAGACGGCTCGGTGGATCCCCACAGTTCGATTGCGTAGGCCCAAATAGGTTTCAGTAGGCGGTTGTAAATTAATAATTTACTTTGACTTTGATCTGTAGTCGAGGAGTCTCAGTAGTAATTTGTAGCGTCGTTTCGTTTCTGTACGTTTCAGTCTTGTACGCGGGTTAAGTGTCAATCATCCGTCTAAGAGTAGTCCCAAGTACCGCGCTTGATTTTCAATAGGAAGTTGGGACCGGTTCAGGAAAACGGAAGGACAAGTTGCTCATCACAAAGTTTTTTGTGTTTTTTGATCTCATCTGATGTGATGTTAAAGACATTCCGTTTATATCTAAATACTCCGCTTTCATCTTAGATCGATCATTTCGGGTCTCAAGGAACACGTACTGTATACTAAAGAATCGTGCAAATTTAAAAAAATTTAAAATGCAACCGCTCGTCGTATGGAAGTACGGCCATTAGCCCAGATTTGAGGGCTGGTAGGCTGATTTTCCGGCGAAATCAAGACCGGAAAACGCCGCGTTCCGGTTTAAATATTAAAGGCCATCATCTCCGCACAGAGGCACAGACGACCCGGCCCCGCAACACCTATTTAATTTACCCGTTAAAAATTCAGAATATTCGCCCCAAAAACCCTCGCAGTCTCGCCATACGGCCACACTGCCCTGAAAAACCACGGGGCACCCCCGTAACAGTTGTAATATTGTGAGCGGCGATCGGGTACTAATTACGTCCCACCGCTGTTCAATAAGCAGTGAGAATATTGTTCACTCTAACAATTAAGCAATTAAGCAGAGCAATTAAGTCCATTGTATAAAATTAAGCCAACAGGTAAAATCGTGTGTAAAGGATATTGTTCGGCAAGAGGTCGACGCCCGGCTTTTCCGGGAAACAACCCTGGGCTCCGCTGGAAGGACTTTTTTTTTTGAAGGATTTTGGGGCCCCCTCGAGAGTTCCTCTGGCTGTTTGTTTCGACACGTGTCCGGAAACGTGAAAAGTGCTTATTATTATTTCGTGATACCTAACGGGGGGGAGGGGGAACATTTTGGTGAACATAATTCGCTGGAATACTAATCCGCAGGGATGTACTGGATGACCGGAAGTGAGAGGGGGTGAGCAGGGTCCGGAATGTGGGGTAGGGGGCGGCCTCGACTTCTCGAATTCCTCCGGCTTAATTCTATAACGAGGGGCCGGAAGCAACCCCCCGGAATTTCCGGCCTCCCCTACACCGCAGAGGCCTTCTTCGACCCGGATCCGTATCGTCGAAACCCCCCAACAACCCCGGTGAATATACAGCCAGTAAAATAACCGTCGTATAACCGAAATTTGCCGATGCAAAATTGAATCTGTTTTTAGTCGGTCGAGAACTAAGTAATTGCGGAATTCACCAACACAAGTGGCGTTGTACATATTTTTAAGTGCGTCAACATCTTTGCACGGATAAGATTCTTCGATACGTTATTATTTGGTCCTTTCTGAAACATTCGGTATCAAAATTACATTGATCGGTTGAATTGTATGTGCGAATAAAGAGCTAATACAACGGTCGAGGGATTTTTCATTAAAAGATGAGGAGCGCTCCGGACGTCCGGTGAAGGTCGATGATGACCAAATAAAGGCCATAGTTCAATAAGGGACATTGCGGAGAAGCCGAATGTATCTTATACGTGCATTCAAAACCATCTACGGCTTATCTGTGCAAAGATGTACTTAAAAATATGTACAACGCCACTTGTTGGTGAATACCGCAATTACTTAGTTGCCAACCCAATATTACGACATCTCTCATACAGAATTTGCTCATGTGGCGAATTATTCCCTCCCGCCTTATCCTTGAATTTACAGCCCCTTTACAATAAATGGACAAAGTCGAATTCCCGAAAAATTGTATCCGCTAACGGCTTAATCTTCACGAAGCCGTAAGATAGAATTCTAGTGAAATGGACTCAACTCGAGTGAAGTGGTGCCCCCGGTTCTAAGTCCGGAATCAGCGCCTCGCGGAATTCCCAACCCCAACTTAACTAAGTGGCTCCGATTCCTCCGGCCGCTCCTACCCGGCTTCGATCGTTATGCAAGTGGCGTCCCCTATTTGATTTCGGTCGGGGATCCTCCTCAACCGTGCCATCCTCAATGCGGGACATGAATAATTGAGTTGAGTTGCCACTCTGATTTCTACCTGCCCCGAGGTACGGATTCATTTACATAAAATTCATTTAATTATTCCCTCAATATTGGGGGACCGCAACGGTTTACTGAGCTTTGGCAAAATTTATTTTTTCTTTGTTTTATTGTCACTGCAGACGTAACACTTCTATGCACTTCTCTTTAATCCCGTCAATATCGAGCGAACAATCTTTCTTAAGTGTTTACACTCGAACAGTCATTTTCACTTCTGTTTAGATATTCCTTAAGAAATGTAACGGTCGGACGTTTCGCCCGTTATTTAATTTCGGGAATTGAATTTAAATATTCACGCGGACTGCTAAGGCGAAAATTCAACAAAGTGGTTACCCCACGCTTTTTTCCTCGACTGGTGCAAGAAAGCCGAGAAGGACTTAGCGACGCCGTAGATAATATTCCCGCTAATAAGTTATTTAAAATTTTTTATTACCGAGAAAGGCTCGGTAATTAGACAATTAAAATATACGACAGAATATGACACATTTTTAATAACTCTTACTGAGTAAAATGAGGCTTGAAAGTACAATCAACAAAGTATGTATAAAATTATAGTACAATAACATGATGTTACTACTGATATTTTCAGCAAAATTGCGGTGTAAATGATAAATATCGTAAGGAAACATTTGTTTAACTTTTCTTACAGTCTACATATATAGTGATTATTTTAAATCACTGGGAAATGTCGACGGATATTGAAAAAAATATTGTAGATAGGGAATCATTGCATTCATACCGCCATGAGAGGCATCGATACAATTCTTTCATAAATTGGTTTTATTTATAGTGTAATAATTTGCGCACGAATTTAAAGTTGCGACTGAGATTTCCGAGCCTCATAACGAGATGGATTTGAAAATAAAACGTCGAATAATCCGTGGATACGACGGTTCGTCGTTATGCGAAATTAAAATCGCGAAGCCTCGCTCGCCGATTTGTTTAATTGATTTCTCTAAAACAACGTACGGACAACAACAATAGGAGGGTACAGTGAACAAAACGAGGGACCGAATAAGGGAGCGCAAATAGGAGAGCCTTCGGCCTATTTGGAATAGGGAATGGGGAGAGATTGGGGGGGGACAGGCGTCAAATGAGAAGGGCGTTTGGCGGCGGTCCTCTTTGACGAGCCCTTGGGCCGAGGGCCCCGACACAATGGCCAAAGGGCCGAATCTACGACGCCAATCTCGGCCGCTGGCACTGCCCAACCTGCCCCGGTAAATCCTAAATCGCGCCAACAATAACCACTCTAATCACACGGTGTAAAAACATGTTTTTCTAACTGTTTTATTGCCAAAACAGTACAATTCACTCTTTGCACAGATAAGCCGTAGATGGTTTCGAATGCGCGTATAAGATACATTCAGCTACTCCGCAATGTCCCTTGTCCAACTGTGGCCTTTATTCGGTCATCGTCGACCTCCACTGGACGTCCTCGTCTTTTAATGAAAAATGCTTTAGCTCCGTCTTTTAGCTTTTTATACACACACACAATTCAACCGGTCAATGTAATTTTGATATCGAATATTTCAGAAAGGACCGAATAATAACGTATCGAAGAATCGTATCCGTGCAAAGATGTTGACGCACTTAAAAATATGTACAACGCCACTTGTCGGTGATTTCCGCAATTACTTAGTTGTAAGTACGTTTCGCGATCGTCGAATGACGGAGATGAAAATCTCCTTTAAATATTGTCGTTTCTTATAAGAATAGTCAGAAAATTCGATAGTTTTCCGCGTAAACTTTCCGCGACGAATCTTCGGCGCCGTAAAGCCGCCCCGCACTGGAGGAGAAAGAAATATCCGGTCGTTGAATGATTTTATGAAAAAGCGAAAATCCGGGAATGCACTCGAAAGAACGTGGTCCGGGTCATAAAAGAGTACGGCGAACTTCTGTCCTGGAGTCGGCGGCCGAGAATTTGAATAGAATATCATTGCCTGGCGCGAGGGATGCCCCAGTAGACACAGATCCCTTTCCCTTCAATCCATTCGTGACCGCCCATTAAAATATCACCGTTGGATGTATTTCAGATGGCCAGAAAACGATTTTCGTTATTCACGGAATTTTCTCCGTCCATTTCACTATTCGACCATTACGCTGGACCGGGTTTCGTCTCGGCCGTGCTCCATTGAGCACACTTACTGGCCAATATTGAATTCAAATTTCGACCATTTCAGGAACCGTTCCCGGTCAATCTAAAGCGGCGTCAATTCTGCAACTTATTGTTCCGGAACTAAAATCTAGAATAATTGTATCCCGATCGACCGCCCATCTATCCCCAGAACCTAGCGCCCAACTGGAGTGCATAGAGATTTATACGACAGAAATCTCCCAGTTTTAAACTTTGAAATGATTCCGACCGACTGACGGGAAGACATTTCTGTGTCGCCATTCGTCTGCGAAAAAATCCAAAAAAAAAAAAAAATTCGGTCCGAATTTTTTCCCTCGCCCCGAGTGCCCGTTGAAAACACATAACTCGCCCAATGTTGTTTTCCGACCTACTCCAGACTTATTTCATCCGAAGTCCGAGCTCTAAATTCCGCTCCCGACATCTCCTGTTGATGTTTAATCCGTTTAAAAAAAAATGTAACAATTATTTCATTGTCAAGCCGGCAGAATTAATTCTTACTGTATTACTTGCACTGTACTGGAAGTGGATATAGTCGAGTCTGCAATCATTTCTATAGAATAAAGATACAGAGATGATTGTGGAAAGAGTGAACAAATGTTAAGTAATATTGTGCCCAAATATTGAAGAAATATCGTGTCCCAAATGCACACATTATAGCCCGAAAAATATGTGATTTGAATATAATAAATAGAAGAATAATTGTATATAATATAATTGAACGCAGTAAAATTGAGGGACTGCTGAGCGAGGTGCAAACAAATACTGTTCAATCTATTTCACTATTTGTTCGTAAAACTAATATAACACGAATTTTTTTTGGCCCGACATCAAACGGTTTATAATAATTTACCACCCTCGTACAGCCCATTGTTATTTAGAACTTTGATCGCCTTTATTTCAGCAGTTTTTCGATAATAAGTTCGAACCGCGAGAGCCCAAAACGAGCCCAATTGAAAGTTGTGTTCCGGAGTTGAATGAGATCCTCTTTTCCATTAGCAATTCAAATATATCCCCGATTATCGGGCCGAATTTGTTGGGGGGTGAGGGGGAGGGCAGAATTTGAATTATTCGATAATTTGAATAAAAATAAATATCGCCAACGAGTACGTATGTATAATATAAAGCCGCTTACATATTTTATACCATGTACAACTTTGTATTTCGCTTTTTGCGTAACGGACGGGTTGTGTTGATGGGAGTTTAATGACGACCGGTTAATCCTTCAACGGAAACGCTAACGAAACATAATCTCCATTCCGGCAACGCGCTGTTAGTGATATGATAAGATTGTAATATTCATTCGACGCTATTCATATTTGCAGAATATGAAACTGAAGATGATCGTATATGAAGTTTCGACTAAAACTGTTTCGCCGTCTCGCCAGCAGCAGTCGAGTGGCTTTAACAGAGGTTAATTATTAATTTAATTACTTTACTATTACCGGTCTGTAAGATTTGAAAGGTGAATCGATGGCGCCTACTAGTCACTGCCAAATCCAACGAATAAGATTTCAAAAGATATATTCACAGCCGTTTCTCATAATCAAGAGGCGAATGGGGGGAGGGGAGGGAACGGATCATTTTCCATTAGGTTGATTAAATATTCAGTTTTATTAAGGGAAGCCATTTGTCCTTGTAATTACGTTATTCCCTGCACAAAGGGAGAGGGAAAAAAAACAGCGGAGACTGGAGGGAGGTAAAATTGTGATTAAGAAGAAAACACGAGTATTCCGTGACTCGAAGATAGATACATTTCTGTTTAATTAATTTAATTACTCGGGTAAAAATCAATTTGGAAAGAAAATTTGCAGCTGAGTTTTCCTATTCGGCCGGCGCTAATTGCATTAGTGTAGTGTTGGGGTTGGGGGGGGGGGGGCAAGATCGAGTTGGGAAAGCGAGTTTTCTTCGAGGACGGCCCACCTTAAAGGCTCATTAAAGAGGGAAGAACTCCCAATGAATGGTTCATGTGTACCGACCCCAAAACGAATTTCACTTAGTTCTACCACTTACGGTAGTTAGTCCGCAAGGCGGGGGTGGGGGTTAGGGGGCAGAGACCCGAAAATTTTCACGAGTTGGTAAAGATGTCACAACACTCTAATGTACCAAAACGGTAGACCTTCTCTTGACGTGAGTCGGTACAGTGTATACTTAATTGATATTTTCACATTGTTTCAGAAACTGACCTCAACTCTATTTTGATTTCATTAAAGCGTTATGTCATTATCCTCCATATGGAACTGAAAGAGAAGTCAAGTGTCATGGATGGGGAGAAAGGCGGGAGTGGAACTTCAGGAACCGGGATTTTGCGACTTTGTCGACTGTCGGGGTATGTTGAGAGGTCATGGTGGATTGTGCGGTTAGAAACATACCGGAGGGGAGCATTAAGGATGGTAAGAAGGACTTTTGACTTAAATTTCTGGATGTTGGATGTCTTGGTGGAACCCCATAGCTCTATACCGTTTGTCCACGACGTATCAAGTTACTTCATAATTCGTAATTTAATTTAACAGACTGTACTGCCAGAGTTTAAAGTTTCATCGCTAGAATCGTTTCCCCATTGAACTTATTTTTCATTATTGACATTAGATTCGCGCCGCCGATTCGATTGTAATTGAAAAAGTTGATTGCCCCTTGTAAATTGGGACTGCTCAAAGACAGCTTACTGTGCCCCTCCTCCATAAGTCCCCTCTCAACTATGAAACTAAGTAGACACCGCCGAGTGGAAGAAGGAAGTGTTCGTCGCCTTCGGGAGAATGACAAAGTTTGACGATTCTTTTACTTTTTAGCGGCGGCTTCTCAACTCCCTCCGCCCCATCCCAAGGTCTCTGTTTCCACTCTTTATTCTTTTCTTTTTATTCGTACAGCCCCCCCCCCACCCCTCAACAGCCAAACCGAGTCCAAGAAACTAATAAGAGGATATAAGTGTAGCAGTCACAAGTTTGAAAGCCCCCGCGAAAGGGATTGGAGTCTACTCCGTGGGAACCTCCCACGGCCTACTGTATAATATTTTTACAATGGAGCGCAATCAGAATATGATATAAATAGGAATCAGATTTGTAGAAGAACTGTTAATTGTTTCCAGTATTCCCTTTCCCAGCAGATTCGCTATCTTGGGCTCCACCCGGACTCAAAAGAACCGACTTAAACAGAACATTTGGAACTCTTAAGGACGCTACTGAAACGGACATCGAAATCGACCTTAAGCAACAAACTGACAATTTCCAACCGCACAATCCCACCATGACCTCTCAACATACCGACAGTCGAAGAAATCGCAAAATCCCGGTTCCCGAAGTCCCAGTCCCGCCTTTCTCCTCATCCTAATCCCTTTCCTCTATTACCCATCCCCATTATCCTCGCCACGACGGCTTAAACGCCACCGGCCCAGAGAGACAGCCATCATCGGGCGGTTTATAATATTGTGAAATTTACAGTTGAACATCAAATTTTATCTTTGTCATTTGACACAGTCAACGGGCTCAAAATACGGGTCAAATTGAATAGAAATACGTGACGAAAATGTACGACCAGCGCGTTCCGTATCAATAAATAGACCCGAGTCAATTTGTTAATGCACACTGCTTTACCAAATATAGCCGGGCCGTCTGTAGCGGAGCTCCACAATACCCGAGGCCATTCGCCCGCCACTTTCACTTCGGCACAATTACATTACTCGGTAAATACATTTGGACACTATTTCAAATCGATATTCGGGTTAAAATTTCGTAGAAACTGGAGGAGCCCTCCTCGAAGTTGTTCCATCCGAAGAGCTGGGAGAACTTTACGGTAGATTTCATGTTTTTATCGAGCTAGAAATTACAGGGGAGGATTCAGCGATTCAAATTTTACGAATATATTAACAAACGGAGAGGAGAAAATATCCGTGTGGTCGCGAAGGTACACCAGGAAAAATTCAGACAGTGATAAGTAAATATCGTTATAATTTACTGTAAGTGATATCGTAATAACATTTAACGGAATTGTGAACCGCTGGAATTCCAATTGTTGAATCAACGTAAAAAGGGAAGATCATCGGTCGACTTTCCATCAACAGATCATCTACTAACTCCGGTTGCAGTTGAATACCGCCTCGGGATTGTAACATTTCATGAACAATGAAATTGTTCATTTTATTCAGCCCGGTTTAATAAACACCTGGTGACCCGGTCTCTCGTCTCTTGTGTCCTTTTTTTTATGGTCGTTTTATTGTTTTTACGGTCCGGCACTTCCGGATGGCGTCCGCTCGTAAAAAGAAAAGTGCATACCAGCGTTCGCAGACCTTACACTTATTTACCGTACAGATCATCGGGCAACAATTATGCGTAGAAAATACCAATATTAATGTTCATGAATAGGGGATATCGTGAACCTTTTGTATTACAAAAAGGGGGGGGGGTTCTTACTACAAATAACCTTGTGATACAAAATAGCGTAGTAAAGATTTTCTTATATCGCTCGAATTGTTTAATTTAATAAAACTTAAATATTTTACAAGGGATCAGGTTCTAGTATACACAGGGTATTGAAGTTGGTAATTAGTAAATAAAATGTCCCTGATTTAAGGTTTATCGCATTGTATCTCCAATTCCCACTTCCGCCACCTCCCCACCGAAATCTTGAATTATTTAAAAATTTTTAAAACAACTGAATTAGCCTTTCATGAGGTTGTAATCTAATTCGACTCGGTCATAACCGTGAGTTTCGTGCACACTCCATTTTCAGGTAAGTAATTCTGGTCACGAGAATCGGGCGCCGCCTCAATAATCGACGGGACTCTCTCCACAAACAGGGTATCAATCATTGAGGCAGTTTGTTATTACAGAGAATTAGTGAAATTACGTAAAGGAACGGACTCGAAAATTTGATTCTAATCTTTTTAAACGCGGTTGCGTTCGCGTCGAGGGGCCGCAATACGAAGGGTTTTTTGTAATATCGTTCTGTCTTATTCTCGAAAGAATCGCCTCAATCTTACTTTTTCGGTCGGTAATAAAATCCTGTTTGTATAGAATATTCTTTAGCTTATTTATAGCTCATAACTCCTCCATCAACACCGTAAATCAGAACAGAAACGTTATGTCCGAATTTCCTAATTTCCGTCATTTCGATTCGTATTTAACCACATGGCCTCAGTTGTATTATACTACTCGAAACAGTGTACTTTCAATTATTTTTTTTTCATGACGTTACAAAACGAAATATGTGCGGGTTCGGGATTATTTAGCGATTGGCAAAATTCGTCCCGCTCGGCCGTATTTATGTTTTTGATAAACGCCAAAAAAAAAAATAAATAAAACCAGGAACCGGAAGTTGTGTGTGTGCGCCTCCCTATGCGTAATGCGTATATTTCTTTTTAATCCTCGTCCTATTTTGTTTTCATCATTTCCTCCCCCGGGGATTTCCGCGCGACCCAAAAATCACATTTTCATTCGAACTTTTTTCCATTCGAAACGTCCGTGCAACCTTCGTGTCCGCCAAATATTTTCGGAATGCTGCCGCGCCAATATTCGTGGCACGTAGGCGAAAAAGCCGATATAGTATCGGAAACCGAATATTTCCCTCAGTCTAATTTCTGAGTCCTTTCGACGAAAAGCCCAACGCTAATAAAAATCCCCAATTGCCCTTCGAAAGAAACGACGGGATTTTTTTACAAGAGCCGTCCGCGTATAGCCATCCAGTCCACTGAAAGTATTAAACAAAATTTCAACTCTCAAACTATTATAAAAATTGCCCCTAATTAAATTACGAATTTATCGCTTCCGCTTCTTGTTGTCTCAGAATAATCCTTTTAAAATTAACCCCCAACAGTTTTACAGAGATTTGACCAGAAATAATTGTCGAGGAAAAATAATGCCGGGGCCCCCGGCATAAATTGACAAAATGAGGTCAAGGAAAACCTCTTTCCTACATTCTTTAATTACTTTATTTATGAACAGTTAATTTTTTGTTCCTCCAGTGCCCCCGAATCATTATATCGGCTCTTTATTTCAATGTCGATCATTCCCTAATTGGTTTCTCCTGTCCCAATAGTCGTTTTTTGGGGGGGGGCCTTCTTCTCTCCTTTACAAGTAAATTCGCCCCCTGGAGGGGTTCGCTTTGTCCCATCGAATTATTTGATGGCGGAACCTTGAAAGCTTGTTGCCTTCCTGTGGCCAGTTCTTGTTTTCAGTCTTCAGTACCGTGCCTATTTACACTTTACTAAATCCCGTTTACCTAAATTTCAAACAGGTTCTTGGAAATATATCGCGATAAATAAGTACGCAATAAATGTATGCACTATTCTTCGCGATAAGTAAACGAAGGTAAAATTTACCGTCAAATAATTTATATTATTGTATTGTGTCGGCAACTAAGTCATTGCGGGTTTCGTTGAAATGGCGTTATTTACATCTTCAAACCTATTTAAGAGTATTCTGAAATGTTTATTACGTGCAAAAAAATGCACGACATAATAAGGGTGCGCACACCCGAAGATGAGAAGAATCCGCAATTATTTAGTTGCCAACCCAATACAATAAAACGTAGTGAAAAATATAACCATAAAAACTAATTATAAACATAATTGTTTATCTATTATTATAATATATTTCCAGTATCTTAATACCTGTAGGAGAGAAATATTTAGCTCTAACTAGTAAGTCGAATAACTACTAAAAACATTAGTACTGAGCATGTGACTATTAACGTCTGCTCGTGTGCAGGTGATTTTCGTTAAACCGTAGCTTAAGTTCTCGGGTTTTTATTGTATATTTTCCCGATTATCGCAACAGTATTGTTAAAAATTCGTGATCAATGTACCATAATATTTAAGTATATATACATGTAGTAAGGCCAATTGGCCGGAATGCATGCAGGAATCACCATTTGTATTTAGAGAAATAAAACTTGTTTGTATCTTGTATCTTGCGTTAAACCACGTATGGCATTCACTATCGACTAGTTGGAGAAACGCGGTTCAAAGCCGCATCAAAATAAAATCTAGATCAAAGGTGCCCTTATATATATATATATATATATATATATATATATATATATATATATATATATATATATACACCTTTGATACGTTCCCGAATCGATGACCCTTTATCGGGCCGTCTTTAGCGCGGCTTAGCCCTAAATCGGGAAACCGACGGGGTTGAACACCTATATTCAGTTAAGGTATTATTCAAATTAACTGCGAATAGATTATAGATAATGCATGCGGATTGTATTAACTACCGGTCGTACCTGAGTCAAATCGGGGAGGAAAATTCAATAAGTAAAAGGAGGAAATCGCCGGAAGTTTGTTCCACGAATCTGACGACTTATATAGGGTGTTCCGAAATTAACGCGAGATTTGAATTTTAGCAGTAATGTTGGCAACCCCATTAAAAAAAAACCATTTGACAGCCGATAGTTTAGGGTCAGTACAAATTGGGCGTTACGCGATAGAACAACGCGTTTTCATTGTTGAACAATATTTAAAAAATAATGAAAGTTTCGACGAAGCACATTTTCACCTTGATGGCTTTGTCAATCGTCAAAATTGCCGCGTTCGGGGTTCAGGGAAACCACACGTGATTAACGAACAACAAATGCATTTCTCAACGTGTCACTGTTCGGTGCGGATTTCGGTGGCCGGACGCATCTTTGGACCGTAATTTTTCGAAAATGAAATTGGTCAAGCAGTAACTGTTACCGGTGCTCGATAACACACAGTTCTTTCCGCCTAAACTGGACAATATTGATAAGGATGACGCGTGGTCTCGACAAGACGGTGCCACATGCCATACAGCCCGTGTAACGAGGTTTCCGTTTGAATACAGTTAACTGATAAAGAATTTATAGGGCAAAATATATTACATTGACAATACAGGCCCCGGTCGCTATATTTTCAATCACTTTGGCACACTTTTGGGCATCGATCCGAGAACATAACTTAGACATTCATAATTTATACAATTCAAAAATATTCGAGCTAGTTCTTATAGGAAATACATAGAGCGTAAAAATTAATAATCACCCCCGAGATAGTGTGAATTGATACCGTCGGATTTCCTTTTACGGGGGGTTATTTGAAGTCAATGGTCTACGCTATCGAGCCCTCAACCAGGCGTGCATCGAAGGAGGAAATTCAACCACATTTATGCAAAACGGTCGTGGAAAATTTCGACAAAAGAGTGCCAATGTGTCGGCAAAGCCTAGGAGGACATTTGCCCGATCTGTCATTCCATACACAACCCTATCCTGTATACTTTAGGATTCGATAAAAAAAAACAATTTAATGAAAAAAAACTGCGTTTTTTAATTCAAATCTCGCGTTAATTTTGGAACAACCTACACGCTGTTTACTCCGCTGGTTATATTGTTGCAGCAGCCGTGAATTCCTCGAACAGTTGCGAATTTTTCTTTTTACCCAATCGCCGTGAAACTTGATTCGTTCGGATGGGCGAGAAAAAGTGTGATGGGCAGTGGCGCTAATGTGTAAATGGAGTGGAAGGAAATTCTCCACTATTCTCCACTCAGTCGGGCGAAATAGTGAAACACCGTCAAGTAAACTGATACACGACCGTTATTTTTGGATCGAATTTCGTTTGTGATTTTGTGATTTTTTTTTTAAAAACCGATCTGTCAGCGGTCAAAGACGAATGAATCAGCCTGCGATGTACGGGAAATAAATCAGTTCAAACGTTCCCCTGTAATTGGATCCCTATAAAATACTTTTTGTTTCGATTCGGGGTGTATTTAAATACACAGGCGTATAGGACAATTGATATACCTATTGGTAAAAACAATCTCAAATTTATACAAAAGTTTCACGATGCCCCCACAATGATTACTTCCACTGTTATTTTGTATACACAATTAGTGTCCCATGATCCTATACAATGGAAATAACTATAGGGACTGCAAATTTTGCATGTCCTAATATCGGCTAGACTCTAAGCTCCTTCGGTACATTAGGTTTTCGGTACCAGGTGTTTAAACCGCCCCTCTACACACGTTGATTACGTAGCCTTGGTGCAGATGACATACGACCTTTGCCCTTTCCCATTTTATTCTGACATCGTTATTTAAAGATGAACGCGTAAGAAAATCGGGTTTTCCACAACATCGCGCCTTAGATGGTACATTTAAACACTACAAGAGAAGATATTTATTCTCCCTATGTGTAGCAATATTGAGAAAACTGTCAAATTTCAATCGCCCAATCGCGATTCCGGAAAGTGTTATTACGGGCGTCTCCTCCAGGTATTTTTCCTCCATCTCTGTCTTGTTAATATATTCGGAAAAATTTGACTTGCTGAGTTTTCCGTTGAATTTTCAGCGCGACAAAACTTGGTACCGCGGCAATACTCGGACGGCAACAATCCGCGAGTTAATTCATACTTTTCCCCCAGGAACTTTTTACGGTTCGAAATGTATTCACCTGGAGGCGCCGAGCCTCGATACCGGCACCTCTCTCGCATGCCAAGCGAGAACGCCCTACCGTCTGAGCTACAGCCCCCTTTTCAAATTGATTAATTAATTAATTTATTTTCTAAACAAGTAGCGGCGCTTGGAACTGTGCCAAAGTGAAAGTGGTGAACGGCGTGGGGGAGGCTTGCCGGGACTGCACCCAACGCCTCCCGAAACTGTGCCAGAAGTTAACTTATTTACTTATTTATTTCTCCTATAAAAAGTTGGAAAATTCGAATAATAGTATTATATTAAAAGTTCGGCAGTAAATCATTCGCGTTTTACCGACTCGTTTTACGCAAAGGTCAACGCTGATAAAAGCGTTATCCGATGTCGATACACCACGGCAAGAGCAACTCCAAATTTTCAAGTATATCAGGGAGCCAGAAATAGTACTAGGAAGATATTTTTCCTATGCGCTATAGCCATAAAAGTAACGCTATTTGAGCCGCCTCTTCCCATATATTTAAGTTATACACATCCTAGTTTTTTTATGATTTTACGAAGGATTGATTTTACTCATGCTATCGATGATTTGGGAATTTAAAAATTTTTTTTTTTATCTTTTTCCCCTTTTTTTCATTTTTTCCCTTCCCATTGTATTCTCCATTCTGTTTTTTCACTTTTATCTCTTTTATCTTTTTCTTTCTTTTTTTCCTTTTTTCTTACTTTTCTTGCAGAAAAAAAGGGAAAAAAAGGAATAAAGATAAAAGTGAAAAAACGGAATGGAGAATACAATGGGAAGGGAAACAAGGAAAAAAAAGGAAAAAAGGGGAAAAAGATAAAAAAGAAAAATATTTTTTTGAAATTCCCAAATCATCGATAGCATGAATAAAATCAATCCTTCCTAAAATTGTTAACGCACGATCCATTCCCGATATAAATCCCTCCATTCAAAACTGCGAAACTAAGTATCTGCATGAACATTAATGCAATTCTTCGCTGATTTGGTCTTACGAGTTTTCCACGTCTTCAGTAGCGTTTCGTCGAATTATCGAGGCGATATTATTTCTGGATATAGGCAACAGTCGGGCAACACATGTTTCGAAACCCGTCCAAACAGAACTGGCATACAAACGTATAGAAATAGAGTTACGCTAAATTGGTAATGTTTCGGGCAATTATTCGCGGCATATTAATTATGATATACCGCCGTTATGGAAACGGGAAAATTAATGTACGGCCCGCATCATCAAAGTTAGTTGGTAATAAAATCGTAGCACATGATGACAGGTCCGAGAATCCAAGAATAACGGAAAAATTCCGAATGGCTTTCAGAATGCGCTCCTCGGATTTGAATAAATCACCAGGTCATGCTCTTTTATTACCTCTTTATCATAAATTCTTTTACTCCCTGTCGTCCCAGTCAAACAGGCGTCCCATAATTAAACCAATCATTTTCTTTCGGTGTGACGAACACAATACAATCATGAAAATACAGTTCCAAGCCTGATTATCAGTCACAGTTTGTAATCAGTTCGAAAGACGGATAATTTCAGCTTCCCGGCCGGCGATAAACAGTCGCATAACTCAACCGATGCCTGCCAATTTTGGAAGCGGAAATTGATCTTGCGAACCCGCCGTGGCGGATGACCTTCGTTCCAATATAAGCGCAACGAGTTAACGACTCAGTAGCGTCGTCCTACGGCCGAGAAAGCGGGTTGGATTAAAGGCCAAAGCCCATAGAATTATCTGTCTCCTTCCGAATGGAAACAAAAAAAATATAAGCCGGACACGAACCTTTCCCCCCGGCAGCATTATTACAGTTACAAATATTTTCTGCATTAAATACACACAGACTATCTTGGACAGTATACAAATGTTGGTTAATGCTAACTGTAATTCGGATACTTTCGTGCTTATATGTCTTATTCCGGTATTAACGCTCCCCTTGACTAATTGACAGTAATGTAAATGCGCGAACGAGTGATTAATTCCTGTTATTTCGAGTTCAGATTCGGTACAGAATGGGCGGTCCGTCTCCTAATACGTGGGGATTCGATCTTCGTAATAAATTCATTCGCGTCATTAAAACGCGGTTTCAGTTTCGACGGTTTATTGTCAGAACGAATGCACATAAATTACTCCAGTAGGAATAATGAAATGGTCTCTTTTTGCAATTCATTTTCCCAAGTGGAAATCTAACTAATTGGATATATTTCACGAGTATACTCATATAATCTGAATAAAGAAACATTACCACTCAACCTACCAACGTTCACCGATTTGGTTTTCGGCCCATTAGGTCTCACCGAATTAAGTATAAATATTAATTATTAAGGTATTATATTAATAAAATTCAAATATTCAATCATCATGTATTCATTTTAAATAGGGTCAATCGGACGTTACGCTCTACTAATTTCATCCGTTCTATTCTAGACTATTTTTGGCTGTTGAGAAGCTGAATGTTGCTTTGAAATAGCATTCAAATATTTCAAATGTGTAAGTAACGTTGAACTATAGCACAGAATTTGTAAGGGGCTAGATGCAGTCCCGCCGAGCAGGTGGCCTCCCTCCACGCCCGCTACTGAGGCCGCTCTCCACTTTCACTTTGGCACAGTTAACTGCCCGATTCTTGTTTTAAAAATTGGACCATTCAAATAGCGATTTCCAGGGGGCGTAGCTCAGATGGTAGAGCGCTCGCTTAGCATGCGAGAGGTACCGGGATCGATGCCCGGCGCCTCCAGAATCGATACTTTTGACCAATTAAGAAAGCCCTAATATCGATTAAAAAACAAGGAAGTGTACGACTTAATTGTATGGAAAGAGGAGGCTCAAATAGCGTCACTTTTATGGCCATAGCGCATAGGAAAATAGCTTACCAGTACAAGTATCTGGCTCCCTGATATACTTTAAAATCTGGAGTTGCTCCAGGTTGAAATTGGAATGCGAGCTTGATTACTTAGGGGTGGCACTGTGGGGAGAGGTAGTGGCGTAGGGATGGCTGTCTCACTGCACCTAACGCCGAGTTTTCAATTTACTGAACAGTAATTTCTGTGGTAATTCCGTGTGATGTATTATAGTTGACGCGGCGCTAGATGCAGACCCGGCACACGGCCCGACATTCCTGACGGCCCCTTAGGCTATCCCCCACTCCTCACTTTCACATCGGTACAATTCCGGTCCTATAAGTCGTGTAACTAATTCAATCTATAGTCGATTTCCAGGGGGCGTAGCTCAGATGGTAGAGCGCTCGCTTAGCATGCGAGAGGTACCGGGATCGATGCCCGGCGCCTCCAGAATCGATACTTTTGACCAATTGAGTAAAGCCTAATATCGATTAATAAACTAGGACGTGTATAACTTAAATGTGTGGAAAGAGGGGGCTCAAATAGCGTCGCTTTTCTTGGTATAACACACCGGGAAAGGAGCCTACCAGTACAATTTCTGGTTCCTTGATACTTCTGGCTACTGAAAATCTAGAGTTATTCCCAGTTGAAACTGGACTGTGAGCTCGATAGGTTTGGAGTGCGAGTTTTCAGACTACTCAACTGTAATTTCCGTTGAAACACTTTTCATCTACAGCTTTCAGCTCGCGGGTGAATCTACGTCGCGTTCATTGTACAATGCGACAAACGTTTCGAACCTTTTGGACGCCCATTTTTAAAATTTTCGTTTAAAACACGAAAATTATATCCTATCTAATTTGAATTGACCTCATTTCACTAATGAAGTATCGCTTTCCGTCGTCCAAATCGCCGGCTGTTATATGATGCGATGACGGGGATTGTTGGAGCACAGCGTAGTAGCGTAGTAGCACAATCGACCTAATTTCATCGGTAAACAGAATGAAAATTTTCGTCGAGCGCAAATTGGCCGATAATGAAATTCGGGAATATGAACGTACCCCGCGCCGCTGAGTTTATACGAAGCCTCCTCGGGGGTCAAATATATTTTCGTTTATATATTCTTGATACGGTTTTTATATACATTTAGTAGATTCGGTGTTGGGCGATAGAATTTCCGTCAGTAGGACACCAAATCTCGAACTTATCGCAGTGCCCGGCCACGGAATTTCGGACCAATAAATGTTTAGGGCCCGTAAATAAAGTTTAAAACAGTTTAACGGCCTCTGAAGTTTCCCTAATAAATGTCGAAAAGCTCGAATAACGCCTTGCCGTGATTTATCGACATCGGATAACGCTTTTATCAGCGTCCGGTTGACCTTTGCGTAAAACGAGTCGGTAAAACGCGAATGATTTACTGCCACAGACGAACTTTCAATAAAATACTATTATTAGGATTTTTCTTCTTTTTATAGGAGAAATAAATAAGTAAATAAGATAACTTCTGGCACAGTTTCGGGAGGCGTCGGATGCAGTCCCGCCAAACCTCCCCCACGCCATTCACCACTTTCACTTTGGCACAGTTCCAAGCGCCGCTACTTGTTTAGAAAATTAATTAATTAATTAATCAATTTTGAGGGGGCCCGGGATCGATGCCCGGCTCCTCCATAAATCAATATATTTGACCGAAAAACAGGTAAAAAGGTGTAATTAATTGAGTCATATATCGCTTTACAGGAGTATGAACACACCAGGATGCTCAGAATGTTGAGGATTTCCTCCCGACTTTTAATTGAGCTGAAAATTCGACAAGTTAGAAAAATATAAAGAATATATTAAGATTAAAATATAGGTACGGACGTACCCGAATGGTCGTGAAATGAACCGGTTTTATCGACAATTTGCTTTCCACGTTTGAAACTTGACCATTTCCTACGCGTCGCTATGCTTATTATTGTTTGGGAAACAATTAATTAGAATTGTGCACGTCCAACGTACCCGACCTTGTTGTACCAGAATTTGTGTCGGCAAAACGGATTTTGCAGTTCGGTCGGTCGGACACAAGTTTTCCATCCCCGGCTTCAGATATCACTGGCAGAGACAAACTTTGTAATTATCAACGGCGACCGACCCCGAATAGAAACCTCTCAACAGAAGGGAGGATTTACAATTTTAACCCATTAACCCCCCATCCAGTGAATTATCTCTAAAAAAAAAGCGCCGTTATAGCGGATTTTTCGTTTAAATTATTTAATCTCTTCGCGTATTATGAGGAATATCTAATGGTTGGCGTCTAAAAATAATTCGACCTGTAGAAACTATTTTCGACGCTCCTGCAGTTACCCAACTCTGGGGAAGTTGTAACTGACTGAGCGAAGGCGAGAAAATGAATGAAACATTTCTGGTCGCCGATATTCCCAACTTGCGGACCGGATTCCCGGCGGGAAACTCCTATACCAACTTTATAATGAATATACCAGCAGGGGATGCGTTCTCGGCAGTCAGCCCTCTCTCTCTCTCTCCGCCCCAAAAGGTATACGCCGTTCGATGCGACCTCGGGATGTGTCGAACCCGGCTGGGACGCGAAAAAGGACGTGACCCGACTGACAATCTATTAAAACGACGCGGATCCTATTTATAAAAATTCGGCGCCAACTTCAAGCCGACCGGTATCGGTCTAGGCCTAGACCCGTACCGGTAATCTAACTCGGCGTAAAGGATAATAACTTTGTTTATCCCACTTTGCCCGTTTTCAAAAACTTCTCCAATATCATCGTTGCATTTCTGGGGGGGGGGTCGTTCGGGAAAGTTTGATTTGGTCAAGTTCACGGACGGTGCAAAGTAAAGTTTAAGTTTATGTCAAGTCGCAATAGGGAATTTAAAAATAGCGATAGTTCTGTGGAGAATTTCACCCTTTTCTTGTATGGGAAATGTGCCGGATATATATATATATATATATATATATATATATATATATATATATATATATATATATATTACATGAAGTAGGCAAAGATTTCAGGCCCTCGAGGTAGACACACAATCCGATAGCCTACAGAATATTCAATTGTGATTATTATCACTTTTTAATATTTCCCAGATTATCGGCTTAAGGGCCTAAACGTTTTTAGTAAGTTATTGAATAATCCCGTACATTTATTTCGACCGTCATAAATATTCATATTAAGTGAAAACAGATTGCACGCTACTCCACTCACACGCACCGCCCGTAAAATTAAATGATAATGGGGGGAAAACGGCGATAAAACACTAAACGTATTCCTCGTAAATATTTGATAAAAGAAAAAGGGACAAATCGTTGAACTCATTCAGTGTCACCGAAAATTTGCATAAACGCTCCGTCAGAATTGAAGCGACCAAAAAATGCTTTGTCGGGAACAGAAAATAATGATCGGAAAAAAGTTGTAAATCCACATAATCACCTTCATATTTTTAATTGCGTTGAAAATTTCGTCATAAATTTATTAATTGTTTGCATTTTATTTCCTTTGCAGGTAAGTTCCGGTTGAAATTGTAACTGGTATTTTGGGTAAGTATAACATTTGAGTATTTCAATGAATATTTCAGATTTCCCCCCCCCCCCAACTATCCGTTTTTAGACGTTTATAGAAGAGTTTTGGACGCGTCGTTAGTGTTGAACTCGCGGGGCTGTTATAATGGGGGAGGTTCAACTGCGGCTGATCTGAATCGCTCGAACCGGATATCGTCCGGACGGCAAAATATACTTTGGAAATTCACGGTGTGGAAAATTCACTTCGCCTCCCGTATTGTGCCAACCTTTGCCAACCGGTCATAATTATTGTCGAAATTTACAAGCGAAAGAAACACAATAATATATTACGGATAAGTGTTGCGAAACCAGAAATTAACTGTATGCAAATACAGTGTATTTAATATCGTACATCACTGTTACAACAGTTGTTCAATACCGTAAAAAATCGAATCATAATTAGTTAAATCGTGAAATGCTCTTTCGCCGATCGGGGATTAGTACGGGAATTTTCAATACACATTTTATTTAGCTGAAATATTTTGAACTAAAAAAATATTATATAAAATCACTTGGGAATGATTAAAGTTAACTATTGATTATTTTTCTCTAAGTTCATCCTAGATTATTTCTCTCACGCATTATCATAACACTTGATTTGTTTCCAGACTTTAAGGCTCACTTCAGGCTATATAGAATTTACAGTTACTTAATTTCATGTCAATGGTCTATCTACCAGTTTTCGTATTCAAGTTTTAAAATGCTGAGTTCAATCGGCTGCGGATTTAAATTTTCGATGAAATTTACCCCAAGCAGCTACGTAGCGAATAAGTCGGCTCTTGACGAGAGTGTTTAGTGGCTTTAAATAATCAAGCGCGAACGTGAAATCAGTTCTGCGGGGGGGTAGTTCGACGGGAAAACTCCCGCCAATATCGGGGGTGAAGTTTACGGGGGCTTAACTCGCCCGGCTACTTAACAGATATACCGAGTGGTAATTATTTAAGATAGGGGGGCGCCGCTAATTGGCGTCACAGTTTGGGGCCGAAGGGGGCTAAATCGTTGCCGCTAAATTGCCCTCAACGGAATAATAAACCGAGTGCCGCCCCTTACAAGCCACAACAACCACCAAGGATAACGTCCGCCCTCCGGCTACACATACACACTTCTTCTATTCCATCTATATCTATTAGAGGTTTTCAGATATTCTTAGATATATTCTCTATATCTACATCTACTAATATATTGTCTTAATGTAGTATTTATAGAGCGAGTTTATGTCCTACTATTTTTAATTGTCTTAATTTACCTATTATTATCACTTCTGTTTTGATTGATTTCTATTTTGTTTTAATTTTGGTACGTTGCTGTTCGGATTCTTTCAATTTTTCCTATAAGGGCCTTTTAAAAAACGCCTTTTAAGCGCGTTTATTTCCCCTAAAAACTGCCTATTCGCGGCTATATTCGCCCTAAAAACCGCCCTTAAGGCGCCAACTTGGCCTCTAAAAACCGCCTTTTAAGTGCCAATTCGCCCCTAAATCCGCCTTTTAAGCACCAATTTGGCCCCCAAAAACAGTCAATTAAGCGACAATTTAGCCCCCAAAAACCGCCTTTTATGCGCCAATTTCCTATATTGGACGAGAACCCCCTTGTCGGGGTTGGTAACCCGCTGATTATCAGGTGTGAGTACGTTAAGAGTCGTTACGCTAACAGTCAATTTATACCCCCCCCCCTCCACAACCCTAAAGTTTATATATTTTCAATCTTTATATATTAAGAAAATTATGAAACTTTATATATATACAGGGTTGGCAACTAAATAATTGCGGATTCTTCTCATCTTCGGATGTGTGCGCATTTTTCGGTACGCACGACGAATAGTTGGGGCGTGTAATAAACGTTTCAGAATACTCTCTATACAGGTTTGAAGATGTAAACGCGCGTAAAAATACAAATAACGCCGTCTCCGTCCAGCGACGTAACCCGCAATGACTTAGTTAACGACACAACAATATATTCAATCGGTTGTAAATTTGAAACTCAAATAAGTGTAGAAATCACTTTAGATGGCGAGATAAGGAGCAGAAATGTTAGAAAAGTAAAACTTCTCGGGTAACCGGTTTCGTGTACGATTCAATGTCTCAAGGTGAGTGTCCAATCAACTGGATATTTGTGTCTTGAGGGCGATAAAGGATGTGAAGAAAATTCACTCACTTTAAATGCTCGTCGTTTTCGATCAGTTGTCGTCCTCTCGTACGGCCATTAGACCGTTATCGCCGAGTTAGCAAATTACTTCTGTAATCACATTTGCCGTCGGATTCCGTGTCGAACCCCTATTTCGAGGGCTTTTTCTAGTGAAAAAAGCGTCACGACAACAGCCCTAATAGCGGTGTAATTGTCGAACAATCGTTCTTTTGTATAAATATTTTTTCGTTCCTGTTGCGGTTCTTTCCGCCTTCGTCGACAAAATCGGCGGGTTCATTTCTCCGTTATTGGTTTACACTTTCCCGGATATCTTCTCGGAACAACAGCGGCTAACCGACGTTCAACCCTTAGTATTAGTTGGGGTGGTCGAGTATTCAATTTCTGGTCGGAGAAAGCTCCGCTCTTCAATTTCATATTGTTGTTTAGTAGTGTCTTCATTCCGCTACGGCGGGGGGGGGGGATATATTGTATATATGGGACATATATAATGCCCAGACGACACGTAATACGGGGTTGGTTGATACTGGGAAGGGTGGGGGACGGGGTGGTAATCCTCTCCAGTGTTGGGGAAGCGCTCCACTGGAAATAAGCTCTGGATCGGGACCCAACCCGTTATACCGTGTTGGTTGCGTGTATCATCCCCTCGCCATCATCCCCCAGCCACCCCCCAGCCAACGATTCATAAAGCTAAATCATTCGCTCGGCCGACTCCTATTCCCAATTTGTTTCGCCCAAGTGTTTCCCCCATTCGGAGTATCGCGTACACAGGATTCAACTGCAACGTTGCTCGTACTAAAACTCAATGTCGTAAGTTCGCGGTGTTTCCCCGCTCGCCGGTTTGGTCTTTTGCTAGACCGGTTTCGGCCGCTCGCCATCTTCAGTAGCGGTGTTAGTCGCTGTCGGCACTTTGGATGTTTTTCGGGCATCCTCACTGCACTGTCACTTTTTTGTTATTGTGTTTTTTTGGGGAATGTTGTTCGTCTTATAGTTGGATTTTTCTTTTCGAAGGAAGCATTTCGCGGCGCACTCGGGCATAAAGTCGCGCCCGGCGATGTAATTAAAATTAATACACCGAGCGGAGTATTAATTAAGGCCATTAGTTAATAACTGACACTGCAGTACAAGTGACACAGTGACAGTGCAGTGAGGATGCCCCGGAAAAACAACCAAAGTGCCAACAGTGACTAACACCGCTACTGAAGGTGGCGAGCAGCCGAAACCGGTCTAAAAACTGCGTTTTTTCTAATTCAGATTCTTATTACGCTCGGAATAAAAGTGAAGAGCTGCCTAAATTTAATATGAGACTATTTTTCAATCACTGAAGAATTTAAAATGGATACTTTAATAGAATTCAGTTGTTTAACATTTCCTTCAGTGTAGTGTAATTCCTCTCCCGACCACATGACGAATACTTATTAATGGTGAGAACAAGTTCGTGCTAATTTAATTAGCAACCTGAATCCACGCCGAGATTGCGGTCGGACCGGTTTCGATTCGGTAGCGAATCTGTTACGCCGACGTGCAAAGGGCGTGCGGTTTGCGGACCCGGGCTGACATCTCAAATATCAAGCCGAGAGGTACAAATCCTCGAGCCGCATCTAAAATTATCCCACCGACGGTTGGCCTTTGATGGCGGCGCAAATCCCTTCTACCGTCATAATCTTCTTCGCAAGATCCCTCCCGGCCGCCACCCCGCTTCTGAAGTATAGAGGGCCCATTCGCCAAATGAAGGGCGGAATATTGCACCTTTTCCCGCGAAATTGGCTCCACAATTCAGCTGTGTCTGAAGACCGAAAGCCCCTCCACCAATGGCTTAAGTGGGAATAAAATTACTCTCACGAAATTGAAATTGTAATTATCAGAAAAATATCCTTATAATTGTTACTTATTCGGGTCATTCAAAGTGTAATTAAACGACTATAATTATTGCTATAAACGATAAAAGAGGCAGTTCCCATCGGCGCCCCAACC
The DNA here is from genome assembly GCA_019843655.1 of Lethocerus indicus. NCBI lineage: Eukaryota > Metazoa > Arthropoda > Insecta > Hemiptera > Belostomatidae > Lethocerus > Lethocerus indicus. Next base: position 2,062,858 of record JACDQD010000007.1, on the reverse strand, counting down.
GCTACCGCTCATATCCACCCCAAAGATTCAACAGGGAACAACTCCAGTTATGAAAATATAACTGCAAGCCAAAAATTGGACTAGTAGGCTCTTTTCCTATGCGCTATGGGCATAAAATCAACGCTATTTGAGCCCCCTCTTTCCATACATTTAAGTCATACACGTCCTAGTTTATTAATCCATATTAAGGCGTTCTTAATTGGTTAAAAGTATCGATTCTGGAGGCGCCGGGCATCGATCCCGGTACCTCTCGCATGCTAAGCGAGCGCTCTACCATCTGAGCTACGCCCCCTGGAAATCGACTATAGATTGAATTAGTTACACGACTTATAGGACCGGAATTGTACCGATGTGAAAGTGAGGAGTGGGGGATAGCCTAAGGGGCCGTCAGGAATGTCGGGCCGTGTGCCGGGTCTGCATCTAGCGCCGCGTCAACTATAATACATCACACGGAATTACCACAGAAATTACTGTTTAGTAAATTGAAAACTCGGCGTTAGGTGCAGTGAGACAGCCATCCCTACGCCACTACCTCTCCCCACAGTGCCACCCCTAAGTTATCATACGCTCGCATTCCAATTTCAACCTGGAGCAACTCCAGATTTTAAAGTATATCAGGGAGCCAGATAATTGTACTAGTAACCCATTTTCCTATGCGCTATGGCCATAAAAGTGACGCTATTTGTGCCTCCTCTTTCCATACAATTAAGTCGTACACTTCCTTGTTTTTAATCGATATGAGGCTTTTCCCCCAATTGGGTCAAAGTATCGATTCTGGAGGCGCCGGGCATCGATCCCGGTACCTCTCGCATGCTAAGCGAGCGCTCTACCATCTGAGCTACGCCCCCTGGAAATCGCCATTTGAATGGTCCAATTTTTAAAACAAGAATCGGGCAGTTAACTGTGCCAAAGTGAAAGTGGAGAGCGGCCTCAGTAGCGGGCGTGGAGGGAGGCCACCTGCTCGGCGGGACTGCATCTAGCCCCTTACAAATTATGTGCTATAGTTCAACGTTACTTACACATCTGACATATTTGAATGCTATTTCAAAGCAACATTCAGCTTCTCAACATCCTGAGTTATGCGACATGCTATTGACCGATAAGCCAAAACTAGACGGATGAAATTAGTAGAGCGGAACGTCCGATTGACGATAATTAAAAAAGGATACGGGATGATTTAATATTTGAATTTTATTAATATAATACCTTAATAATTAATATTTATACAATTCGGTGGAACCTAATGGGCCGAAAACCAAATCGGTGAACGGTGGTAGTTTGAGTGGTACTGTTTCTTTATTCAGATTATATGAGTATACTCGTGAAATATATCCGGTATAATAACAAATATGTCTGACGATGGGAATAAAATTATCCCGACATCGGATCCAATTATTTAGATTTCCACTTGGGAAAATGAATCGCAAAAAAACAGACCAGATTTCATTATTCCTACTGTAGTAATTTATGTGCATTCGTTCTGACAATAATCCGTCGAAACTGAACCCGCGTTTTAATGACGCGAATGAATTTATTATGGAGATCGAATCGCCGCGTATTAGGAGACGGACCGCCCATTCTGTACTGAATCTGAACTCGAAATAGCGGGAATTAATTAACTCGTTCGCGCATTTACATTACTGTCAATTAGTAAATGGGATCGTTAATACCGGAATAAGACATGTAAGCACAAAACTATCCGGTAGGAAATACCGATCTCAATACCAGATTCTAGGTAAACCGTAAATTACCAGTGTTAAAACAGACATCAAATTTGACCTTAGACAACAAACTCAAAGTCTACAATCACGTATTGCAACCAACGCTGACATATGGTATAGAAATATACTTAATGGTCCTATTCATAACGACCTCAATATACCGACAGTTGACCAATATATTAAATCCCGGTTCCCGAGATTTCATTCCCGTCTCACTTCTTGTCCTAATTCACTCGTTGAAGATTAAACTTTCCGCAATTGTACTCATGAAGTTCGATTGTGCAATGCCTCAAAAAAGAGGAAGAAAAAATGAAAGTCCAACGCGGGTTTAATACGATATTTTCTCGTTAGTTAGGCAGGTTGATGAAAGAGCAGTTAATAGGGCCGTTTTGGGGGTGGGGGGGGGTTAACGCCGGCAGAAATTTATCGCGCTAATTTAACGAGTTTCATCGTTTAGGGATACACATTCTGGGCCTGCCACTAAAAGCCTCGCGCCGCTATAGCGCTCAATTTACATACCATATAAGTGTGGTAAAACTCCCCCTTGAAACTGTCGAGTGGTGCCCACCCTACGTCCCATATGAGCCCCGCATATTTCATCCGAAAAGGTAAACGCCCATATACACCTTTTATCTTTATAGGGCCGATTTTAAATTCCAACACTGCGACGAATATGAAGGAAAGCCGGCCGTTAAACGGACCCCTCCTCCCCCATTTATTATTCCCGAATAATTTCCCGCCTTATTCAAGGCCCGGTTTAATTCCTAGCCAGAATTAAACCCGTCTTAGGCTGCGTGCCTTCAGAAATGTAATAATTCCTCGGCGCTAATGTGCCCCGGAACATTCGCAAAGGATTCAATCAATTGGAAAGGCCGTTCAAGGTAATAGTCAGCCTGCAGTGCGAAATTTGAATCGCTGAAAATGTATTACAGCGTCGATTGTCCACTAATTAGTTTTTATTGCATTCCCCATACTCAATTCCTACCGTTGTGAATTTTCGGATCCGGTCGATATTCTCAAAATAACAACAAAGTCGTTAGTGTTGGATATTACCGACTCGTCTTTTCGGTACATTCGCCTCCTATAATGTTATACTACGGTCGAGTAATACCTAAATAAATAACGGAATTATGCCACGATGTACTAAGCAAGGGCCGGGGTTGTCGCCTCGCTATGATAAACCCACCCTGGGAGGTGGGGATTTTTAGCGCCGACAACGGCCCCACTGCGGAAATCCCCGAATAAATTTCAGGCGCAAATTATCTACGCGTAGGTGTAAAATGCAAATTGGGCTACAGTGGCGTGTATCGGGGATGAGGGCAAAGGGAAGGGGTCCGTGTACCGGCCTAATTAGACGGCTTTGGGGTTTTCTCCGGACTCGAACGCCGAAGCGTCTCCGTTTCAGAGTAAACAAGGCAAGATACAGAGGGGTCCAAAAAAATGTATCCACCGTTTAAAAGTCCATAACTTGCAAACTAATTGACGGACTTTTCTCATTTTTGGTACTGTTATAGTGTTGTAGCTCCGGCAATCGCGCCCTACAAGCGTTGTATTGCGTTGTTTTTTTTTGTCAGATGACAGTTGCCAGATAGTCAGTGTTCTGTTGTCGATTGTACATTTTTACTCGAGTAAACGTGGCCGGCATTACAAGGCTTACATTCGATGAAAGGAAGTCAGTTTTGAAGTGGTATTTTAAGTACGAAAACATTAACGAGGTTCAACGGCAACGGCGAAATGAGTATCAAACAGAGCCAATATCCGACTGAACACGTTGCACTCAGTAGTTGGTGCTGTAGTTGGGCGGCATCGTTTCTGTGTGTGGATGTTAATTGTGACCATTTCGAACACCTGCAGTATGATATCTTTAAGTTGGACTTTAAGCTACACTTTCACCAAAAAATGAGAGACAACTCCGTCAATTAGTTTGCAAGTTATGGACTGTTAAACGGTGGATACATTTTTTTGGACCCCTCTGTATATGCAAGAAAACCATTGCCGTTAAAACGCAATCAAACACATTCGGCCGGAAACATTAATTATATAATCGGCTAAGATGCTAATGATAATATATAGGGTGTTCCAAAATTAACGCAAGATTTTAATTATAACACATCGGGCAAATGGCCTCCACGGCTTTTGTCGAAATTTTCCACGACCATTTTGCATAAATGTGGCTGAATTTCGTTGACGCGCCGTTGAATTTCCTCCTTCGATGCACGCCCGGTTGCGGGCTCGATGGCGTAGACCTTTGACTTCAAATAAACCCATAAAAAGAAATCTAATGGTGTCAAATCGCAAGATCTAGGGGGGGGGGCGATTCTTGTCACCGAAACGAGAGAGAGAGTACACGGCCGGGAAATGTCTCGTGCAGTAATTGAATTGTTTTTCATGCGGCATGTGGCACCGTCTCGTTGAAACCACACGTCATCCACATCAACATCATCCAGTTTAGGCGGAAAGAACTGTGTTATCGTGTCGCGATATAGAGCATCGAAATTTTCGAACTGTGTTTGCCAAAATTTCATTATTTTTTAAATATTGTTCGACAACGAAAACACGTTGTTCTATCGTGTAACGCCCCCCATTTCTACTGACCCTAAACTATCGGCTGTCAAATTGGTTTTTTAATAGGGTTGCCCCAAGAATGGTGGCAAATTCAAATCTTGCGTTAATTTTGGGACATATGATATTATTTTAACCGCTTCGATGTAATCATTTCAATACCGGGTTCGTTTCATTATCTGGGGCTTTATCACACTCTTTATTACCGCACTTTTATTTCTATATCGGCCGATAGGGGTAACTAGTAATGAGACGGAGTAACTTAAGTGGAAAGAAGTGAGACGGAGGGTCCACGTTTCTCGGTGAACCTTGGACGCAATTTCCGGGTGAACTCCTGAGGGGGTTCCCTCCTGTTTATTATTATCCGGGTGTGTGTGTGTACCCGGAACGCCCCTTATCCGGAACGCCACACGGCCCTCTTATCCGGAATTCGAATGTCGTTTTGAATAAAATGCTCGTTCTGGCTTCAGATGCCCGTATACACGTTCAATTCCCCGCAATCGCAGTCGTTCGGAACGAAAGAAAATACACTCCTATAGGCCTCTGGCTAAAGTAGAAAGTGGAATTAGTCTACAATATTCATTAGAAAATATTGAGACGAGAATTAATTCACCCGTAGAAGAATGCCACAGGGGAGGTATTTGTCACTGCCCCCATATTTTTTTTCTGCCACGAATATGCTTTAAATTATATTTCTCGAGAGTACGATTGGACAACAGGAATATGTTTTGGCGGAGAATCCACCCCTCTGCATGGAAATTACCTGCTATTTACGGACGGAATAATGTAAATGTAATAATAGTTTAACTTTAACGATTTGTTGTGTTTCTGTCTCCTCTCCCCGGTTTGGTCTTTTCCTGGACCGGTTTCGGCCGCTCGCCATCTTCAGTAGCGCTGTGTTAGTCACCGTTAGGCACTTTGGATGTTTTTCGGGCATCCTCACTGCACTGTCACTGTCACTTTTTGTTTACTTTTTCGTGTGTATTATACGTATCTTGTTATTGTGTTTTTTTTGGGAGAGAATGTTGTTTGTCTTATAGTTTGTTTTTGTATATTTCATAATCGATAATTTATAGACGGACTCGGATTTTTCTTTTCGAAGGACGCACTTCGCGGCGCACTCGGGCATAAAGTCGCCGGCGATGTAATTAAAATTAATACACCGAGCGGAGTATTAATTAAGGCCGTTAGTTAATAATTAAATTCGCGTGTAACTTCGGAAAACAAATTTCTGAACCGCTCGCAACTGGGCCCTTTGAACTGCCTTCACGGTCCAAATTGTGTAAGTCATTTAAAAAATAAATAAAAACTATAAAAGTAACGTCGTCCTTTTCATTCGGTGACACATTTTACAAAATTCCCACTTCGATTCGATTTAAAATTGTACGACCTACAGTTTTGTTTGTTGAATAAATCAGCCCTTAACGATGTTAATTATCATATAAATAGCAAATTCGCGGGAATATTCCCGATATAAATAAACTAATTTAATCCTTTTGGAAACTGCAGGCTTTGACCAAATGCGTGCGATTTATTTATTTTGTGTGATAACCAATATCAGTGTCCATCCCGAAGCCGAATACCAGTCGCTAATTAAATTTTCTTATACAGTAAAAATTTTAAATTCTCAACAGGGCGAAAACTTTCATGGTGCACATTGAAAAATTTCCTCATTTCATTTTCGAGGATAAAAATTCCTCAGAGAAGGTGACATAACGTTCGAAATCTTCGCGAAAGTTTCGCAAAAAATATAGTGATCGGCTTGTTAACCATGAAACGGTAGGATAAACGCTCGAATATTTCGACGTCAACGATTTTGAAATTCGTGAAAATGTCAAGAGTTTTAATTTACCCGCTGTACTGAAATATCGCGGTCGACTTCAGTAACAGCCGGCATAAATTTTGTATAAGGCATTTTTTTTTGGTTTTGATTTACATTCGTTCGAGGATTTTGAATATCCCGAATGTCTCCGTATCGGTCTATGTCGGGCCGGGGTGAAGGTATTCAATTCAAACTCGGAATTCTATTCGGAATTCCGGTTATATCGCGGTTCGTTTTTAAATTATTGAAAAAAAAAAGCTTATCGATTAGCGTTTATTTCGAGGCCTATTTCTATTTATATACGCGGACGTTTTTCGCGTAAACACACATATTGAGGTGAATTGAGCGCAATCAACGTTCAACTGCGTTATATATATATATAGTCGTTGAGGGGTTGTAGCACGCGATGTTGTCGTGTTATACCGGCACAAAGCCCGCCCCCTCAACCCTCACCCCGTCATCCCCTTCCTCGTTTTCCACCCCCGTCCTCGGTTTTCTTTCCATCCGTCGTCCGCGCTTTGCCCGGCGCACTTCCACACCGCCTTCAAGTGGGAGCCTACGCGGTTAATAACCACCGTTCGTGGGGCGGCGGCGAGATCGCAGCAACCGACGAAAACCGAGGTAAACCGTTATCGTAATTAATTATTATTTTACACCAGTCATCAATTCGGAATTAGCGATTGACTCTCGAATAAGTTGTTGGGTCGGCAACTAAGTCATTCCGGACGGAGACGGCGTTATTTGTATTTTTACGCACGTTTACACCTTCAAACCTGTATATAGAGTATTCTGAAATGTCGGGTGTGTGCACCCGCAGATGAGAAGAATCCGCAATTAAATAGTTGCCAACCCAATATATAAAGTTTCATAATTTTCTTAATATATAAAGATTGAAAATATATAAACTTTAGGGCGGGGGAGGGGGTATGAATTGACTGTTAGCATAACAACTCTTAACGTACTCACACCTGATAATCAGTGGGTTACCAACCCCGGCAGTGGGTTCCCGTCCAATATAGGAAATTGGCGCAATAAAAGGCGGTTTTTGGGGGCTAAATTGTCGCTTAAATGACTGTTTTTAGGGGCCGTATTGGTGGCGTACCCACACCTGATAATCAGATTGGAAGAATCCGCAATTATTTAGTTGCCAACCTATAGAGGGCAGTCATAAACCTCCCCAATGGATATTTGGAGGCGGAACAGCTCAAAAAGTTGAATCCTGACATTCCCGTCCTGTATCATTATTCGAAACGAAATGTTCTACGCTCCCTCTCGTTCTGTCCCGACGTTATCGCGACAGTGTAAAAATTGTAAAGAACGTTTTCGAATTAGTAAAACAATTCGGGCAGGCGATAACATCGGATACAGCGATAAAATCCCGGCCGCGGACCGAATTTTCATTTACTTGCAAATTTTAATATATAAACCAATTTCATTTGTCGTTCGCAAAAGATAATTCGGAATTTAATATAAGTCTACACGTGTGATTGTGGAGTGTAATGTTTTGCATCCGTTATCACTTCAATTGCTAATTTCAGGAAAGAGTTCACTATTCAATATATTTATTTCTTTTATGTATTGAAGGTTGCTTAAAAATTGGAAAGACGGAGCGAAATGAATTAAAATTATAAGCGGTCACACTGAAAACCATCTTAAGGAAGGAAAAAACTAGGGCATTGGGCTCATTTTCCATGATTTTCCTATTGTTTCAGTTAGGGATGCACAACGCTATTGATTCCTCGTGTGATAAATGAAATTGAAAATGTTCAACAATATGTTGTCCAGCTCAGAAATTGAGTCGTATCTGAGAGTATTGTGAAATTGAGTATTTATCTGGGTTATCCGGTAATCTATCGTGTGATATATCACATTCAATAATCGTGACTGATGATTGCATTTCCCTTAGGGACAGACACAATTGAATTCTTCGGAGTAATTGATATTGATCGATGTCACTTCTGGAGGCAAATTGAAAAAAACATCCGATTCTAGGGTTTATTTTAAATTCCCAACTATTTTTCATCTCTATCAAGTCTAATAACCGGGAAAAAACCGAGTATTTACCCGGCGGTACAGTGGTTCTAACAAAGTTGAAAATATAAACGTTCATAAACCTGTCTTCAGCCTCCTGGGTATTGATGAACGAACTATTAACAACGCTGACTTTCCTCTAAAAGAGAATTCTAGAAACAGCACACTTGAGCCATTCCATCCGGCGAAGCTCTAACATTAATTGAAAACTCCGGAGATGAGTTTTTTGAGTTTTTAGACGGACATTCCGATCCATTCGTTCTGTACGACCCCCGACGATAACGGTGGTATCCTCTGGAATTTCATAAAGACCAATTCTTTTCCAGTCGTTACTCGGCACGCTGTTATTCGACGTATATCCGTTTACATTTTCCCCGCTTTCGAATTTATTTCTTATTTTTATTTCTATACCGTACGATCCGAATTAACGGCGATCAACTTAATCGACCCGATTTCAAGTAGCCTAATACGATTCTGACCGGCACAGAATTGTTGTTTCAATCTTATCATCTTGCTTAAACACTTTTATTGGGCTAAAACTGTGAAAACATGCGGGGGGGGAGGAGGGATTGTAAATTATTTGGATAATAAGTGGTAATTATTTGTACCATTGAACTGGTACAAATTCGGTTTAAACTAGTAAAATTGTGAATTCGATATTTTCTAGCGATCCACAACAAGTCACACATAATCCCGAAAAATCTGCCCCGTATCTCGAATAAAATAAATTAACGATTCGTTGCGTGCCCTCCGATTTTCAATTTCGTCCAAAGCATTTTCTTCCGTGCGATCGAACCCCCCCCCCCCCCCCCCCCCCCCCGATTTTCGTTGTGTATCGAAGCGAAAAGCTTATAAAACAAAAATCTCACGACCCTTAGAAATAAATCAAAACTTTCGTTTTCGTATTTATCTTCCACAGTGGCGGTGGAGTGGGGGCGGGGGTGGATTTAAAAAGTGAAACAGCCAATATGCAAATGAAGTTTTATTTATATTTCTGGGCCTCTCCAACTTTCTTTCTTGGGCCAAGTTTCCTCGATTTCTTTCCGTGTGGAAAAATTACCACGAGTATCGGCCGATTAAAAAAATATACTCGAACCTTTAAATCAAATTTTTACAGGGAAAAATCATTCCGATTTTAAAGGATATAATACTTTCGATAATTTAAAAAGAATTGAATTCTTAAGGGACCCCATTAGATTTAAAATAAATATGGAAAGATTCTTATTATTATAAAAATTTGGGCCTACTCGGTACTTGGGTATACTTGATTTGTTGTCATAATTTACCGCGTTGTTAAAAGTGAATTTCAACATTTTCTATCGGACAAGTGGTTTGACAAAACGGCAATTTCTTTTCTTTCCCGCAAAATGCAATATATTTTTTTTCCCCCGCTATTCAAATACAGCATCGCGAAGAAAGAAAAATCCAATTAGATCCGGCGAGATTAGACTCACAGGTCCCGACACAGTATAACTCGATGAAAACATTTTTATTCGACGGTGACGGGTCGTTTTATAAAAATTGAACCGTAAATTCGGACGGCGTAAATTCAAAACGAAGCCAATATCCGCCAGTTAATGGTGTACTGTTTTCAGCGTCGGCTTAAACGACTCTAAGTGATGCACGAAAATCGATTTCAAGTAAATCCGGCGGCTCCGTTTTGGGTCGTTTTGAGAAATGTTAAAGGACAGAAAAGGATTTTCCAACCGCCGACGGGTAATTGACACTTGAAGTCCAGTTACAAGTGGTGGTCGTATTAAAGCGCCACAGGCCTTATACAATATAATTAACGTTGAAGTCCAAGTCAAACATCAAAAGATCCGTTTCACAATACAAAGTTATATTGTTTCCTCTCTAATAATCTAATTTTCAGCCTTCTTGTGCCGGTCTCATCCCGGCTTCGTCCCCCTACTCATATCTGGTCCCACCGAAATTTATTTTACGTTTCTAATATCGTTGCAATCCGACAAGGCTTGAAATAACTTGAAATAAGGTAACAATAAACGCAGCGTACACGGTGTGACTATTATTCTTCCAGTTTTCCTCCGGTCTTTTCCAGCGCTCTTCAATTCTAATCGTGGCGACGTGAACGCTATTTTAAAAAGGACGTGGAATTACTACTGTATATACAAGCTACAATTCAACTTGCCTTTTATTTTTCAACAATTCAAATTTTGAAATTTCACCATTCTTGATTTTTTGTCTGTTGAGGAAAACCTCGGTTGGGCCTGGAATATGCATACGGGGGAATATCCGAAAAAAAATAACAGGATTATGTCTCTTTATATATAATTTAGGTGCCACCAAAGGACAAATGGAGCCCTACTAAGGTAAAACCGTCAAAGAGGGTATTAGCCGGACATCCAGAATACCCGGATATCCCCGTATCCCTCTCCCTATTGTATTATACCGTATAAAAGGATAAGGGAATAAATGAGCCAACAGTCATATTATTCTGCGATTATACCCTTCTTCCAGACCTTCCCTAATTTATATTATTCTGATTAGAGCTATAGGCCCGGGAAGGGAGCATAGAAACAGAAAATAAAAATGCAAAGAACGACAATCTTTCATGTTGAAATCCGAGGTAAATTATATAACACGAAAAAAAACACTAAGGTCAAAATCATAAATAAAAGTTATTATAGCGCGGTCTCTTTTTTTTAAATGTAATACTTTAATAGGGGAACACGCGAATTCAAGCGCAATTTTTCTCGACAAGGAGTCGTGTCATATCGCTTTGTTCTGCCCTCTCCTATTTTTATCTTTTTCACGAGCGGAAAAAGATTAAAACCGCGCCGGTTGTCATTCGCCGAATAACGGGCGTAAATAAATATTAAAGTGGAACTGAAGGGGGCGATAAGGAGGGCGCGGTTTGGAGCGTGATGGCGGATCGTTCCACGGATCAACAACACCCCCCGGCCCAGACCCCGCACTTTGCGACTCAATAAAAATTAAAACACATTTTGGAACTCTGCCCCATCGTGCCGAGACCGCAAATTAGAACTTTGATTGGTTTTCGACGGTGGAGGAATTTGAAAAGTTGTAAAGCGGAAAATGGCCCAAACGGATAACTGGCGGTGCACGAACTGGCGGAAACTCGGCGAAAGCCGCGGTCTCTGTGAAAGGTGCGAATTATCCGGGAACAAAAAAATTACCGAAACTTCGACACGGAGTGAAAACTACAGAACCGTCCGTTTGTTTTTAACATTATTTATTGTACAATCAACTATGTGCCAGTTATAGGTACAATTGCGGTTTTCAGAAGAATCGATTTAAACAGAAAATTTGTAGTCTTAAGGCCATTAATAAAACGGACATCGAAATTGACGGTATAGAGATATGGGGTTCCACCAGGAGACATCCGACATCGCTCACATCCAGAGATTTCAATCAAAAGTCCTTCGCGCCATCCTTAATGCTCCCCCCGGGGGTATGTTTCTAACCACACAATCCACCATGACCTCAAAAAAAAATTAATTAATTAGATTATTATTATCTCGTTAATGTATATTTTACATTTATCGAACGGAATTTCAGAAGGAGTTGGAACAATTTTCCGAAAATTTTCTTCGGGCGCCGAATATTTGTACGTTCGTCGCCTCACATTCCCGACTAACGACCGCGGTCCATTTCCATAATTGATTTTGTCCGGTCCGACTCAAATTGGGCGCGGCTTGCGTGTCCGATTAAAAATTTACATCGGTGCCGAAGGGAACGAAAATGGGAAAGAAAAATAATAAAAAAAAACAAAAAGAGTTGCACAAAAAACCAAACGGAGAGCGGCTCGATTTATGCCGAAAGCCGGGAATAATCCGGGACGGTGCAAAACCGAATTGCCGATTCCTATTTTCGACTGATTCGAATTCGATAATTCTCGTCAGCCTCGATTTACCGCGTTCTCCCGCTGCAAGCCCCCTCACCGGACGATTAATGTTTCCGAAATTTCTTTATCGGTTTTCCACTTTGGGATTATTTATTTGATTGTTTCGACGGTACGATTCGCGTTAATTGTATTTTAACGAGGGGGCCCCCTTCCTCCCTCCCATTCCGACTTCAACGGCCCGCTGTTAATATCAATTAATTAGTCACAAAACTGCAGCACTTTTGGCCGGCAATTTCATCCTTTTTTTCCTTTTAAAAGGATCCTTCTTAAACAAAAAAACAGTAATTTTACAACGCATAAAACCAAATTCTGCGATATAGTCAATTTCACAACTGTACCGTCAATCAGATTTTACGTTACTCAGACATCTGTTAATGACGAAATATACATAATAAATCAGAATTTAGCAGTGCCGTTGAAACGCAAATGTTTGGTCTTTTGCTAGACCGGTTTCGGCCGCTCGCCATCTTCAGTAGCGCTGTGTCAGCCACTTTGGATGTTTTTCGGGCATCCTCACTGCACTGTGTCACTGTCACCTGTACTGTATTTAGAGAATTTAGTTGAGTAAATTTCGCACAAGCGACAGCGACAGTGCAGTGAGGATGCCCGAAAAACATCCAAAGTGGCTGACACAGCGCTACTGAAGATGGCGAGCGGCCGAAACCGGTCTAGCAAAAGACCGAACCGGCGCGAGGGGACAGAAACACAACAAATTTACGGTATTCCAAACCCCTCGAAGATCACAAAACTGGTATTTTAAACTAATAATCTGAAATATAAAGGTGATTTTCAAAGCACCACAACATACAGTGCATTCTTAATGATGAACTTGTTAACCGAACAAACAATGTTCACTGAACAATATTTTAAAAACAGTACATCAAAGTGTGCCCACGATATTTTATTTCATTTTCGGGTATGAAGAATTTACCGGAATACATATTTAGGTCGTGCGTGCTCGTGATTTTGTCACTTCTTGTATCGATATTTAAGTTGTTAATCAATTGTACGGTATTCCAACCCCTCGCAGACCAGAAAACAGGTATGTTAAATTAAATTAATATCCATCCATACATTAAAAGTCATTTCATTTCACTGCCACTGAAACGCACAATAACACTGAAGAATTTCCCTTATTCCGCTAGCCCCGTATAAAATCCACTTCGTTTCTTATACAATCAAAGGTCAGACGGGAATAAACATGAGCTTGTACGTGCGTGTCTGAAACACCAGAATTATTTACTGCCGATATTTAAATATACGTATTGTTCGTCGTGTTGTTTCGCCGATAATGGGGCGTTGTGACAGCTAGAAAATTCATTTTTCATGAAATACGCAACGCTAAGACCATAGAGTGACTGCTATAGGAGACCAATGTAACGGTGGAGTAATTAATTTTTGAGTTACGGATTTATCAGTTTATTATTTTATTGTTGCAGTGATGAGACCGTAAAAACACAAGTTCGGTGGACGTTTTCTCAATCAATTCATTCGTTATTGAAACTCCAAGGTTTTTTGAAAGCTGAGTCACTTTTGTGCTGTATGAAAAGGAAATTGACAAATTGAAATTTTAGTTTTTCCTCCAGGTTTTTCCGGCCTCGAATATATCAGCGTCCTTGAGGGCCGAATTCAACCTCTCACTTATCCGGTGGCCCTTTGTCTGTACACGCGGCGTTAATTCCTTAATCTCATATCGCGTTCGCCTTCTGCTTAGAGGCAGAAAAAAATTGTCCGTTCCCCAACATTAATCAGATGTACAGCGATACGTCAACTGTAATCACTCTTTGGGCTAAAAGGTCGCTCATTGTACCGATTATTCAGCGACCCCCAGATTCAGACAGGCCCATTTAATAATAATACTGATTGCATTAACATTTTTTATGGTTTTATCTCTTATCGGAGTTCGAGGCGTGTTTTGAATTATTCCCGATTAAACGAGGTAATGTCGAGCGTCTATAGAATCAGGATGAAAATGATTCATGAAAAATTAAAACGAAAAACTGAAATAGGTTTTGTAACATTAGTTATGTATTATTTATCCACTCATATTATGGCCGATGAGTACCGCATTTTAAAATCTGCACTTGTCACGCCGTTAACTAATAAAATAGGTTGTGAACGAAGTCTAGTTTTATGTCTCCGATTCTTCGACCCCGTTGTAATATACTGAAGCAATTAAAAACAGAGCCGGAAAAACAGGGGAAAAGCCTATCCGACTACCGGTAGCCGCCAAGGCCGAAAGTTTTCCCATTTCCCCTAACTACTCTTAACCCCGCGGCGGGGAAAATAATTTTCCAGTATAATGCCTTTCCAGATAATTTCAATAGGATCACCACTCCTCCTACTCGGCGCCGCTTGTTTAGGCCCGGTTCAACTTTTCCCCGGTCCCCAACGCTCCGCTTAATACATAATAGATTGGGGAAAGATAAAGGGATAAATTGAAGAAATTGGATCCGTTTCTGAGAATTGAGAGAAAGAGCCCACGTGGATATTTGTATTGAGGAACGTCCAGACAATTTGCTGTATCGCTTTTGTCGTATAAAAGTGGAATTAACTGGTCAGTAATACAAATCGTACAGTTCATTTCTATGTACATCGGTAAAAACATTACTCAGACACAATTTCATCAGTCATTAAAACGTAAATCGAATTCCATGGAATATCTATGTACAGCGATATGCCAACTGGACTTGTCACATGGCGGGGACTGAGAAATACAGAAAGGAATATGTATGTATATATGTATGCGATAAATGGAAGTTATATATTGTAGCGTGGTTCTGTCGTGGAGGGACAGGGCCCCAATTAACCGGGTCCCTTCGGCTAATTCCCGGCTCAACTCCAGGGGTACGGCCACCAATATTGGAGGGCCAAAGCCCGCTTTTTATACCTGAGGCCACTTCCTGCTGAGCACTTCCCCTCTCCAGCCGAAATGGCCCTCGGGGATTGAATATCGCGCCGGGACCTGTTGGAAACCGGGACCGGGAAGCCCCCCCTCCCTGCCGAAAAAAAAAATTCCCGCGCTCCAGTTACTTTATAAATTAAAGTGTATACCGTTAGGAAAAAAACCGTATGAATATTTAAACGGACACTTAACCCGACCGGGATTTAATTATTCCGCTCTCGTATAAGGGCGCTCCCTGCGAAACGCCTGTCAGATATGGCCTTCTGTGCGTTTGAAATACACAAAATTAACGTGGCCCGGTTTGGAATATTGTTACAACAAATTTTGTTTTATATCGCTTGATCGAATAATGGGACAGTGGAATTTTTTTAGACATGTTTAGCGTCCCAGGCTTTCGCGTACGAACTAATTACGATTTCCAAGTGTCTGGAACTGAATTTCGAAAATTTTGACGATTCTACGTACAACCATTTTTGTCAGTTAATACAATTATCCCCATACCCGACTAGAAAGAATCGACTTGAACAGAAAATTTGGACTCTTAAGGCCATTCCTAAAACGTATCCAGAGATTTCAATCAAAATCCCGGTTTCCGAAGTTCCACTCCCAATCCACTCGTTCAGTCCCTTTCCTCTCTTACCCATCCACTATCCCCACAACGACGGCTTAAACGCCACCGGCCCAAAGAGATCACCTCGGACAGTAGTTAAATCGTGTCAAAAACGGCCATCATCGGGTGGTTTCTTTATCGAGACAAACTTGTCCCAAAATATAACTGTATACCGCAGAGAGTCCAAACTCCGGGGCTATGCGTTATTTTAGTGGTTGATGCGTGATCCCGATATTCCGCGCTCTGACACCGCGGTCAATTACAGTCGATAGGGGTTGTCGGGGGGGTTGTTGTGGGGTTAGGGGGCGACGGAGTACGATTCGGATTCGGCAAAAACCGGTTACTTAATGGCGGAAATAATTGCAGCCGGGACGATCACAGCTGACGGCTCCCGATTGTTCTATTTAAGCCCGAACACGCGAGTCCAAATTAAGCCCCCCGCCACTCGCCCGCCCCCAGCCCGGTCGCATTTACTGTTTGCAACTTCCCTCCTCCCCCACCCCATACATATCACAGTTGTTTCGTACCCGATAAGCTCCGTTAATTCTCAGAAAGGTTTCGCGTGCATAAATGTCCCAAAACTCAAATCTGAACGAATCAACTTCGAACCGCCCGGCGAAGCCGAACCGGCGATAAGGCGCTGCGTCGCGGGTTAGTATTACAACCGACGCGAACGGCGTTGGATCGCGAAAACCAGAATTTTTTTAATAATTCGATTGCACAAACCACAGGAGTTGATTCCAATCAAGACTAACAATTGATAGACATTCTATTTTTCAATAGTTTCCTTGAGTTTACGCGAATCGGCTCGATTAAAATCATGATTAAATTGAAGGAAAGTTTTGTGTCAAAGCCACAGAAATTCAACCCCCATGTTATGTCGGACCGAAACTATATTTAAATCAAATCGCGCCCTAATTAAACCTGCTGTTATACAGAAACTCCGGGAAACACAAAACTAGAATTGAACGTCGCTGTTTCGACCGAAATGATAAGTGTTTCCAATTTAATATGACCCGGCGGACCGCAAGTTGTGTAATGCCCACATAAAATGACAACGGGTTTAGAGAAAATATAATTGAAAGGGAGTTGAAAAATTACCCGTAATTTTTTCGAATAACGGCGAGAGACCGAAGCATTCATATAATTAAATCTTGTGTTTATTACTAGACAACAAGAGACATGGAGAGTCCATGCAAGAAATGCATAAGCAATGCCTATCTTTGAAAGTTTTAAAAGGAAGTGGATTTATTAAGTTGGCTAAAGGATCCTAACGTCGTTCTCAGTCAGAGATAGTAAGTAGGAACATGAACAATGTTACCTGTTATATAATAATAATAATATCGCCGATATTCCGGGAAATGCGCGACAGGTGAAAGTCGGTGAAAGTTTTAAACTTTGCGAATTGTGACAGCGTCGGCCGAGGACACGAGGAAAAAAGTTTTCCAATCTACAAAGTAATGTTCGAAGTACGAGCAGGAAAAGATGATATGACGCCGACGGCTGTCCCATTATATTCTTTGACCGCAGGCAAAAATTACACTTTTGTGCATCTATTAAATCTCTAGTTAGAATTATTATGGCGGTGAAAATGGCGAATTACGAAATTGTACGCGCCGATGACACATGCAGCGATGGACAACGATCCCCATTGCACCATCCATCAAACAATAAATCAAACATTCTGAACACGACCGATACTGTCGCCCGCTAGAATTCAGTAATGTGCTCTAGTTCTACAGTTCGGGATTTAATTGGCAATCGAAACCGCGTCAAAATTTAATTACAATGGAAGTGTAGAAAATGACAGAGAAGGCTCCAATGTGTATATGAAAAATTAAATCTGATGACACACAACGATCGATGCAGTTTGTTTAGTTAAAGTTTTTGGAAATAACGGATAAATCAGTATTTTTACCTAGATTTTTTTGTTGAAATTCAATATTTTGTTGAGCTTTTCCTGGCTTAGGTAACTCTCAAAATAGCGCTCAGTAGCATTCCGTTCTCATTAATCATTTTATCCGGTAAAGACGCCATTCCAAGAGACACAAGAACAACGCTCCTGAGCGACCCGACTGCGGGACTATTGCGACCGGTTAGGCCGGAATGCTTTAGACTTCTCGCCGTAATCAGTAGGTTTCTGTGTACAGAACTTTTACTGCGACTCCGAGTGTAGAGGAAAATTTTTTTTTGGTTCGATCATAACCGACTGTAGGCTATTGATAATCACGAAAATTTGAACGTACCCTACACAGACTCATATTCGCCTACGGCCCTCGTGTGGGGGGGGGGGTGGCCTCGGTTAATTGGAAAGTTATTCAATAGCTGCGTGAGTCGCTCAACTTACATCGTTAATTAGTCGGGGAGAGCAGGCAGCCACCCTGTGTACAGGTTGTATGAAATACGGCGGCGGATTGACGTCCGTCCGACAATATACAATAGTATTGTTGTACATATACGCGTGCAGAACGGCGTGTAACCGTAACGATTCAACCCTGTAATCGGTTCGATGAAAGGATAATTTGGCGAAACTAATTCGGGAACACAGCCCCTCCCCCCCTCCCCTACTACTGTTTAAGGCAAATGTTCCTGTGAAGTAACGCCGGGGGCACAATAAGCCATCCTCATCATCTCCATCCGAATTATGTGTTTACATATTTGAATTACAAACGTACTCTGACAATATTAATTTATTTCGTTTAACATACCTGTGTTTTGTGGTCGGCGAGGGGTTGGAATACCGTAGATCTGTGGTGTTTCTGTCTCCTCTCGCCGGTTCGGTCTTTCGCTAGACCGGTTTCGGCCGCTCGCCATCTTCAGTAGCGGTGTTAGTCACTTTGGACGTTTTTCGGGCATCCTCACTGCACTGTCACTGTCACTTGTACTGGGATTCTGTTAATCTGTAAGTCTTTGTCGGACTCTCTGTCAAATATATATTTGATCACACGACTGATCACAAGTATCAGGATCTGACTTCCAAATATATGACCTATCTGGAGTAAAACTGGTATTGTGTATTTACGATCATAAAGGTTTTTCAGAAAAAAATAAAAGTGTACCCAACGAACTTTAGTTAAGTACATTTCCGCACCACACTCAGGGGGGCGCTAGTTAATCTGCGCGAGTGCACCCAACGAACTTTAGTTAAGTACATTGCCGCACCACCCTCATGGGGGCGCTAGCGTCGCGGTGCAAGTGTACCCAACGAACTTTAGTTAAGTACATTGCCGCACCACCCTCATGGGGGCGCTAGCGTCGCGGTGCAAGTGTACCCAACGAACTTTAGTTAAGTACATTGCCGCACCACCCTCATGGGGGCGCTAGCGTCGCAGTGCAAGTGTACCCAACGAACTTTAGTTAAGTACATTGCCGCACCACCCTCATGGGGGCGCTAGCGTCGCAGTGCAAGTGTACCCAACGAACTTTAGTTAAGTACATTGCCGCACCACCCTCATGGGGGCGCTAGCGTCGCAGTGCAAGTGTACCCAACGAACTTTAGTTAAGTACATTGCCGCACCACCCTCATGGGGGCGGTAGCGTCGCGGTGGAAGTGCATCCAACGAACTTTAGTTAAGTACATTGCCGTACCACCCTCATGGGGGCGCTAGCGTCACGGTGCAAGTGCACCCAACAAAATTTTAGTTAAGTACATTTCGCACCCTCAGCCAAGTCTAGCAAAAGACCAAACCAGCGAGGGGAAACAGAAACACATGAAATCTACGGAATAAGTTTACTGCCTACTGACTCCTTATAACCTAGTAAGACCAGTATTTCTCTTCAGAAATACTTTAAATATTATATCGCCATTTAAGGCGTTCATTAGTGCCTTAATAATTGTGTAGAAAATTTCTCCGACCGGAAAAAAGGAACCGGAAATGTCGATCACGAAAAATGTCCAACACTGTCGGCACCCTTTGGATGTTTTTCAGGGGTCATCCTGCATTGTCGCTGTCACTTGTGCAAAATTTACTTAACTAAATTCCCTAAATACAGTACAAGTGACAGTGACAGTGCAGTGAGGACGCCACCTGAAAAACATCCAAAGTGCCGACAGTGACTAACACCGCTACTGAAGATCTAGCAAAAGACCAAACCGGCGAGAGGGAACAGAAACACCATAACCTACTGTATCAATTTATTTCAGTTTATTATATTTTAAATATAAAATCCGGAAATATTGACGCATCCGGACAGCAATATCGCTTCTAATTTTTGTCGTTATCTGTTTCTTCCCGTTTTAAATAGAAATCGTACATAATTGGACGAATCCAATAAATTCTATCCCCTCGGGGCGAAAAGCCAAAGATTAATTTCTGAGTGATCAACGTCGAAACGTTTAAGTAGGCGCCAGTATGCCCAGTTCGAGGGGGGCGGAAAAGGGCGAGAGAGCCGGAAATAAATAATTGGGCGAATCTTTCAAACGATGGGGGGTAAATCAAATTATTTCCGGAGTTAACTTTTAACAATCGGAGAATTAGAAGTTTTGTTGGGCGTCAGTTTGGAATACCCCTCCCCCCTCCCCCCATCACAAAACTAATTGACAGAGGAAATGGAAAGCCCTCTGGATTACCGGCTCAATTGAAAAGTTGAAGGAAAAAGGAGAAAGGCGGCAATTAGGCCTCCGGAAAAAGTCCTTG
The DNA here is from genome assembly GCA_019843655.1 of Lethocerus indicus. Lineage (NCBI taxonomy): Eukaryota > Metazoa > Arthropoda > Insecta > Hemiptera > Belostomatidae > Lethocerus > Lethocerus indicus. Next base: position 2,042,684 of record JACDQD010000007.1, on the reverse strand, counting down.
TTATACGCACCACGCCGAAATGCTACTGGCCGTAGCGAAAACCATTATTTCTTCCTCGGTCAGCAAATGTCGATGCGGCCCTAATATGATCATAGATCTGATTAGTGTTCGGGACGTGTCTCACAAGCTGAAATTTCAAGCAATAGGCTAATAAAAGATCTATTATTTCATCTCAACCGTATTTGCTGCTAATTTATCATATTTATTTCCTTATTCGGAGCCTTACTAGCTCGGCAGAACTGTAGTATTTTTCTAAATGGTGCACACATAATCTCACTGGAGTTCTCATTGTCTTAAAACCTAATATACCATAAGTTACGTTTAAATTTGCAATCGCATGAAAAATTGTTAGGCTAACGGCGAACGAACATGAGACTAATCCCACAATGCAGGATTTCACTTACAATACGAAACGCCGTATTTCAACAATAATAATCTTATTTCCTTAGATACATTTGTAGATTTGTATAGACGGGAATTTTAATCGGTTACGTGCTAATAAAGATAGTAAAAAAAAACCCCTATGTATTACTTGGCAATATCCATAACATAAATATGCGCATTATTCAACACATGTAATACTACCGCATTAAATATAGTTACATTAGTGAGGAGGACACCTGGTAATCCTCGCGTGGTAATTATTATCCTGTTAATTACCAGCGGTAATCGTCACCCCTTGTCTTTGGGGCTTTTGCAAACGGAATCGGGTTTGTTCTTCAGCTCCTGCCGATGAACTGCGTGGGCAATTAAACGTTTCCATTCAGTGTACTGGAGTTAACGAGCTCAGAAATGGTAATTGGAGGAAACTTCGTCCATAAATATTGAGAGTAAGTTCCGGGAAAAATCCAGTCTGAGTGGAGACTATTCCACCGATTGCGGGATTTAATCTGATTAAAGGAGAGGAGGGGGATTTGATAAACTCCGGAACGGCGATTTGAGTCCACCAAAAATGTCTGATCGGATTTTCCGAAATAGATGTTACGGAGTACATAAGTGGGATATAGTTCGGTGGAACAGCCAGAATTTGAAATACCAAATACCAAATTCGCGTTATTTTTCCCGGAATTTTCCTTCAATTAAAATTTGTAACAGATTCAAACGTCAAAACCGTCGAATCTTTATGTGAGACGGGTTCAGGTGGTTAATGAAGTCCCGCGGTCATCAGGGCCAGATTTGGTCCACAACTACAATTTTTTTTGAATGATATATAGCGACAGTTCGATTTAATAACTAGAATTTACCCGATATCGAAAAAATATGCGGCCATTTCCTCTTAAAGCCACCAATTCACGAAGGACAAACCGGAATGGATCGTGCGGGTTGAAAGATAAGGATTAGACGTCTCGATGGGTCCCCAAAATTGATTTCCGTATAACCGGCTAGGCTTTAAGATACGTTATATATATATATATATATATATATATATATATATATATATATATATATATATATATATATAATGTTACGAGACATTCCAGGTCAATTTTCTGTTCGAGTACAGCACTTAAACGGAAAGCTTGAGTGTGTCCCTCTTGTCGCGCCGGCTTGGATTAGCTTCAGAAAATGAATCCGCGCCCCGACATCGGTTTTGAATTGAATTTCTCGAGACAGAAATATAATATTGAGGGGGCGGTCGGTCTTCTTCTCTAGACCGGCCCCCCCTCTGAACATCTTGTTACGCCGTGCACTCTCTCTCTCTCGAGTGTGTGACGTCCACGCTCGAAACTGTATTTCCTCCTATTGTACGATTTCCTCCCTTCCAATCCAATTATATATAGACAGGAGGAAGGGTCGCCTCGAATATTTGGCAATTACGCTAATAACGCCCAGTTCCCGTTTCCAACGACCGCCACTCGAAACGGTCGACCGAAGAAACGATTCTCTACAACTGATTGGCAATAAACGGCAACGTTCGCCATCTACTTTTCATCGATATTCCGGAATAAACATAATCTATATCGTACAGTAGTGTACGGATGTAGTGTTTGGAATGTAGCAGGATAGTAGGGTTTCGACGATTGGATTAGGATGATGGATTGGATTCGGGGGTGGAATTTTGAATAGGGTGCCCCAAAATTAACGCGAGATTTGAATTAAATAAAAAAAAACAGTTTTTTCTTTTAATTGTTATTTTTTAACCGAATCGTAAAGTACACAGGATAGGGTTACGTATGGAATAACACATCGGGCAAATCCAGTCTGACAATTAACAAAGCCACAGAGGTGAAAACGTGCTTCGCCGAAATTTTCGAACTGTGGCTGGCAAACTTTCATTATTTTTCAGATATTGTTCAACAACGAAAACGCGTTGTTCTATCGTATAACGCTCCATTCGTACTGACCCTAAACTGTCGGCTGTCAGAGTTTTTTAATAGGGTTGCTAACTTTACTGCAAGGATGGTGGCAAATTCAAATCTTGCGTTAATTTTGGGACACTCTGAAAGAACTAAAAAAAATATGAAATATTCGTCGGCCTTTTTGAGGCCCCTAATCGATTCGGCGGTCGGTTGGTTAGGGCCGGGTGTAGGGGGCGAACCTACGGGACGAAATCCCGTGACTATAATTCAATCCGGTTGTTAACCGTAGTGGCGGCGGATGACGAAGTTAGCCTAACGCGATTCAATCTCTCTCAGTATTCGATCGGCCCACTATAAACTGATAACTGAGGCCTCGGCCGCATTTCGCGTTATCTCCCCCTAAATACCTGTCTAGGAATTCGACCGGGTGGGGGGTGCATTGTAAAGAAAAAACACCGATAGGAATAGGAAAGGGTTAAAACGATTCTGAAAATTACCTCAGACAGACCTAAATTAAGTGCATCACTGATGGAGTGAAACTTTTCGAAATTCTCCTTTTCTAAAATTACTTATCGTGCAGTAATTAACATGCCGAATTCTTCGAATAACGACAGATTTATTTATCTTCAATTTGTAATACATAAACGTAACCGGTGTCGGAGGATCAAATTTGAACTGTATCGTTACGGACGGAGACAACAGTTTACGTTCCGCAGTAAACGGGGAGGAGAGAAATCCGAATAAAAACATTTCACTATTTTACTTGAATCCATTAATAGTATTATTTTAGTATAGAAATTGCGCTTTATGGAGCTTGCCCGCCGGTAATTTTATTCAACCTCGAGGGATTAATTCCGAATGGAAGGCGGATAAACAGTTGTAGGGCTAGGCGGGACACGTTCCCAATATTGTTATTATTACTGTTATTGTTGTGGCATGTCCGGGCACACAATACACCTAATAACACTTAATGGCAAACAATTATCTAAGTAATATTTATGCTTTATATAAAACATTTTATTTTAATCTGTAAACAGAACTGGGTTATCCAATTGTAATGAACGGTTTTCGGATAATGAATGGTCAACTTTCTTTCAGAATAGTAATATAATCGCAGTATAATCAAATGCTAAATCTCGATTTTTTAACATTACGGTAACTCCTAATTTTTTTTACCATTCATAATTTCTAATACATACCATCTTGTTATATGAAATTTGGTCACATCAATACATTTCTCAATAATAAATACTACTTAGGACAAAATTTCTGTTATTTGTATCTCTTATTCTTAACCACACTCTTTTTTGGTTTAGCTATATACAGTATTTTGCTGTGTTATACGAATTACAATTAATCTCATTTAAATTTCAAAAACAGGTTAATTAGACTCAATAAATTAGACTTATTTTTCTAGATCTATATTCGTTTACGAACAACTTATTTTAATTAAAATTTTCAATAAGAAATCGAACGGGGCGAGTTATGCTATACGAAATAAGATCTACTGAAATTAGCAATTCTTTAACTGTAGATTCGTTTCTGCCTTATAACGTGCGAAATGAACTAATTGTACCTATTCATAATATACGTTTTAACTGAGTTTCCTTTACATATATGCCTTCAATAGTTAAAATGATGTAAATCATAATGATTTGTAGGGAAAAATTCACTATTATATTAGGAACTATATGTCGCTATATCTATTTTTAGAGTAAAATTATTAATTTAGCAGATATTTAAATAGTTAGACCCTTTGGGGGCACTCCACTTGAAACACTTCCGGGGACATTCGTGCATGCCTCTCATTAGACAAAAATCTATCGATAAATTTCACCCTCCGGGTGGGAAAAGTATGATAGGAATTAGGGGTTGGAGGGCGTATCGGAATTTCAATTTGGGCGTTACGATGAAGTGATGGTGGGGGGGGGGGTCGATGATGATGAGGTTTGGCAGTGTGGGGGTCGACAATCATTACTTAACTGCTTTATTTTTCTGGAATTCCAAGCCACATCCCGGTTTCTAATAATGTAAGAAATATAAAGATTTCGTGCCGTAAATAAAACCAGCTCTTACAGTTATTCATTCAGTAATCGTATCCCGGCGTTACCGCTTCCTGGATTGAACTTTATGAACATCAGAAAATGCAACTCAATTACAAATATTCATTTTGCATATTCGGTGTCGGCACCTGCACCTATTTGCTTAGGCTTAGTTCGGGAAACTTAGAAATATCGTATCCCGCTGTTCCAATCCCATCCTGTACCCTCTTCAGGGCCGAACTCCAGGCCTCATCGCTACCCTTCATTATCGTATTCCTTCGGTAATACTGGGATATAGAAATACAGTTTATTCACAGTCGACAACGAATTTACTGGATCTACATGTAATCAATACAAATTTTTCGACTGAAGGAAAGTGCGATTGATCCAACACCGGTATTTGAAAAGACATGCTGGACACTAACCACTGGAAAAATCTGAATAGCAAAACGCTTTATTTTCTTTAGATGTGCCTGAAAAGAAAGTGGCCACGCGACCTAAATGTTTAAATAAATTTAAAAAAAGGTAAAAATTAAAAAAGTAATAAAAAGAGGGGGGGAAACCAGTGGGTTTCTCCTCTAATTGTTGTTTACTGCAGTTAGTGCTCATATCAATATTGCTTGTTGTATCACTTTACAGTTGTAACAATAAAAGTGAGGAAAAGAAAAAATGTACACTGGATCAAGGTTACAGCAAACAAATGTTGACTAATAAGTGTATTACGGCCATTGGACATTTCTAGAAACTTCACCATTTGCTCACTGGTTTTTAATTGATAATTTTAAAATTTAAATTGACTTCTTGTGTAGGTCAAAACAATTGTTGGGTATTTATTTTTTCGCCAGGTTTCTCCAGTTTAATTCAGTCCAATTAGATGATTTTTTCTATTATTACGATTGTCGAATGGCGATATTGTGATTTCGTTGATCAATTATTCCCCCACCCTATACAATAGGAATTTACTTTTTAGGAATAATGTAAGAGATGCTGAAAATTGCTATCCGGCCAACGGTAATTCGGTTTTATACGCGAATTGTATTCGGTTAAAAGTTGAAAAATCCGGATTCGGCCGGCCGTGAAGCGAGCTGTCAGCAGGTGACGCCCGAGCGGACGTCACCGCCGACAAAATCAGCGCACGATTTCCGTCCAAAACACCATTTCTTCATTTCACGAAACACGGATGAATAATTTTTTTTCAACTCCTCGCAGCGTTCCCGCCGCGAGAACGGACACCGGTGATATGCAAACGTTTTCGTCCGTATTTATAAAAAAATATTCCCGACCCGATAAACAGTGAAACCGGAATGGCTCCTCTGAACTAAGTGTAGGAAAAACTATTTATACCGTTTGTATCTAATGTGGTCATGTGAGGCGGCTAGTTTCTGTACGAGGTCTGTTCAAAAAGTGTCGCGGATTTTGGGGTTTTTTCAAAAATTATTTATTCATCTACGAATATCTATTTTGTCCCCTTCAAAGTACTTTGAAAAAAATTGATTTTTTGTGATATCCCAAAGCTCCATCTTCGATGCCGTTTTTATCTCATCAATTGTAGCGCAGCGTCGTCCTTTCGTGCGCCCTTTTTCAGTTTTGGGAACAAGAAAAAGTCGCAGGCGGCCCCAGATCCGGTGAATACGGCGGTTGCGCCATTATCACTGTGTTGTTTTTGGCCAAAAATTCAACATTTTGTACCGCCGATAAAGGTCGCATCGGTTTAAGGTAGCCATACCGCCATATGCCACAGTCAACATTCGATACGCTTCCGCGCCCTTAATTTTGTTTTTCCCACAAAATTTGACGCAGATTCTCCGATCCGTTTTTCGGAATGGGTAAAAATCGAAGACGAACCAAAAAAAAACGTGCGAGAAAAGCGGCTCTAAAAGATTAACCGAACATTCACTACGGCTGAAATTGTCGTCATAAGTGAGATACACGTGTACAAACACGAGGCTACCAAAAAGCCGTAGATTGAATATACCTATTTCGCGGAAATCTAAAATTCACGATACTTTTTGAACGGCCCTCGTATATGTAGTAACATTGGTGTACGACCGTACAGTATCTTGAGGGAAATTTGATACGGTTTCATGCCATTGTCAGTAACATTTCTGTTTTCTGTTGCTTGGACTAGGTCATTTTCAAAATAAATATCTCAACAACCAAACACTGACAATAGCGGGATTTTTCAACATAAGTACCCCGCTATATCTTTTGTTCACGAAACTACCCGTAAGCGGTGTAGGTTAAAATGAAAATTTCGCGAATATATATTTTCTATGATCGATATTTACGCAGTTATCACGGATTTACAGTGGCGCCGATTTCAGTTACGGGAAATCAAAAACCACAAATTACCGAATCGTTTTTGCTTAACCGACAGAATGGCAATAATTGATTTCAGTAATAATTCGGTACCGAGGTTTGGGCCGCAAGGCCGACTCTGTATAACAAAGCCTGTTTATAAGGCCGCGGCCCACAGACACAGGCTTTAATAAGCACAAAAGCAAATTTACCTACGATAAAGCTTCGGTAATCAGCCCGCTCTAATTTTATTCCCTATCGCTTATTCATTAAAAGCGGACAGTAAATATGATTGTGCGGCTATCTCTCGTTTAAAACAAATAGATTGAATCGTTCAGTTTTCAAGTGTTGTTCTAATTCGGTCCAATTCAAATTTGCGACTGAATCTGAAGCATTCGGAGGTCGAGTTATTCGAAACCTGTTCGTAGTTGCAACATTATGAAAATGAACGTGGAATCGACCGGAATTTTCAACTGAAAATTTTAAATGTAGCTTTGCGTGAAGTTCGAAATACTTTTGAAGGCTCGCGATACATCGTCACCAGAATAATTTATTTAGGCATAAATTCTTAGATCTAAGAAAAGGAGAAAATATTGAGTTGACAACTAAGTAATTGCGAATTCACCAACAAGTGGCGTTGTACATACTTTTAAGTACGTCATCTTTGCACAGATAAGCCGTAGATGGTTTCGAAAGCACGTATAAGATACATTCGGCTTCTCTGCAATGTCCCTCGTTGAACCGATAATGGCCTTTATTTGGTCATCATCGACCTCCACTGGACGTCCAGAGCACTGCTCATCTTTTTATGCACACACAACTGGTCAATGTAATTTTGGTACCGAATGATTCAGAAAGGACCAAATAATGACGTATCAAAGAATCTTATCTGCGCAAAGATGTTGACGTACTTAAAAATATGTACAACCCCACTTGTAGGTAAATTCCGCAATTACTCAGTTGTCAACCCAATAATTGAGAATTATGTGAGAGTTATGTGCGAATATCTGTCTACCGGTAAGGCGATTCTATAAAATACGTTCTGTGTATTGGATTCAGTTTCCACGACAGTGGATAGTCACTTATGCAACTCTGAATATGAAACCGGACGGATTAAGGGGGGGTGGATAGAAGGGGAATAAATGCTATGTTTCAACAATAACAATTTCCTTCAAGGGGGGGGGTTGGTTAGATAGGGGTAGGGGGTATCGTTAACTGAATCTGGAAATCTCAAAGACTTCCCCCCAGCCCATTTAACGACTCCACCCTCCCCCCGCAGTCCCGGCACTGTGACTGGAGCAATGCGATTCCGAAGAGGATTCGGATTTGGAGTAGCCGGGGATACGCCCTGAACTGTATAAGTGGAACTGGAAACACCCCCAGGATTACTCCGTTCGGCCTCCAATAGTTCAATTGTATTCAATTTTCTGACCGAATGCACAATATTTTATTATCTCTCGTAGTAATTCCTGCTCTCCATATAAATATCCACAAATTAAACCGTGGGCAATTAATCCCATTGTAGGTATGTCTGAAATGAATATTCCACGAATTGTTTCCAAAATAACTCGGGTTTAATAACTAAGTAATTAAGTAATATTGCAATTCTAAAATATTTTCAATTCGTCGAAAGTACCAATTGTTACATTTTTCTATTAGCCTAGCGGTAATTCAGAATTAGACGAAATTAAACTCCAGTAATTGTCGGAAATTGCAATAAATGTTTTCGGCAGAACGGGATTATCTCGTAGAAGAAAGCTCGGCCCACGCTTACCCTGGGAGTTTACATAAATTAGAGGCATTGTTTGCTAAAAGAGCAGTGGGAAACGATTTGTTTGCACGCCCACCGGTACAAACACGGCGCCCCCAATCAACAAAAACCAATTATCCGGCGTCAATAGGCAGTACGAAGGAATTAAAAATAATTGCACTTTTCCAATAGATGTAAATGCAGTAACACATATCAGTCTTGTTTCAACGGATAATAGCGCCAGGAATGGTAAAATTCAGATTTCTCTTTGTAGTCAAAAAATTTAATGTACACGGAGGTCCGGAGAATAGTACGGCGCTGAGAATTTCCGTTTAAAAATTTGCCAATTCCTTATTTATTGCATATATATTGGGATTTATCCGTATAAATATAATTGAGCGATTCGGAAAGGTTTTCCGTATGAAATCTCCTATAAGTCTTCGTCCCCCAACAATGCAAAATTATAACGACTGTATTATTTTATTCGTTAGATAATGCCAGTATATTTTTCATATACGTCTAACTTGACGTAACGAAATAAATACAATTGTAACCCGAGTGGACGAATCACTTTACTCGTATTAGTACTCACATGGCTGTTGCAATAAAGTCCCAAATAAGTCGATGGAGATAGAAATAGTATCGTGTAAAATGTGACCCGACGGGGTTGCGGCGAGAGCTCACTTGTAATTCCGGTCAGGATAGCAAGGAAACAAGGGAAAATGCATTATATATGTGCACAAACCCTACTTGCATTTTATTGTTTCCGAAATTCGGGCTGCATCTTCGGGGAATCCACCTCCAGGGACGGGAATAGCCCAACTCTCGGGGGTTGGAGGCGAAACGCCGCCAAACCCTGTTCTTTACGGAGGGTAATTGGTTAATAGACACGTAACGCGCGTATAAAACCAACTAGGTACGCCACATTATGGTATTGACCTGTACCATTTCTCTCCATCTCTCCTTAATCAAACTGCCCCAGTTTTACTGCAAGAATGTGGGGCGGAATTTAAATTTGAACAACCGCCGCGGTTTGTAATTTCACCGGCCTTTGTGCGATGCATCAACTCGCAGAATGCGGCAGATTCCGCTATAAAGTTCGTGAAGAACCGAGCGAAGACCGACATTCAATATCACGTACAAAACATTCGTATTATCGCGCAAGCTTTCGCCTCCTGAAAGCTCCTTCGGTTACCCAAACAAACGCCCCTCCGGAGTGCCGTACGGGGGATTAAGTTTCTTAAATTACCGCGAAGTCTGCCTTACTGTACAGTCGGTAGTACGTAACTGACAGTAAATTCATTACCGCTCAATTTCGTACGTCTATGTAATGAATCTGTAACAAAGGAGCGAGGCAGAGATAAACGCATTGAATTTTTAGGTGCATATCATCTTAATCATTAAATTACCAAAGTAAATTATACCAAGGCACTGATATATAAGTTCCACCAATTGTGATATACACCACCAAGTAGAGCTTCAAAACTGGAGTTCTAGAGATGTAGAACTTGCAGTTGATGTTTAAAGAGGATAATAACAATGTGTTTATTGAAAAAAATATAACGAAGTATTTTATTTTTTACTTTATCCATCAGAAAATGTCAGGTATTTTTGAAGTTGTCATATTTATTTGTTAATCATGGATATGTAACTATTTTAGAGAGATAGGCCTTGTGAGGGCGCCTATCGAGTCGGTCGCTGGTTAAAAGCCCTCTCTGCCGAAACGCACACCTCGGCCCGTATAAAAAAAAGAACTTTATCCCGACCGATCCAATTGAAAGGTCAAAAGGAATAAACAAGGGTCAGGAGGGAACAACACCGGATGAATTATAAAGAGGGGTCGAGTACCTTATCCGGGAGAGGTTCATTCCCGGAGGACGGGGACGCGGAGACAGCCGACAGATAGGAGAGAACCCCGGCCAGAGGAAACCCATTACTTGATAATGAGCCCTCCGCTGTTTAAGTTGCCGCTCGCGGACCAACCCTAAATATTTCAAACGCCGCCCCCTTCTCAGGATCCCCTGAATCATTCATAGGGGTCGACACCGAGAAGACCTTCCCCGCACCCCTCAACGCCCATTCAGATTTATGGCGCCTCCACCGACTGCAACCGCTATCGATTCCAGAAAGAAAATCTCGACTCGAAGTAATAAATATTAATATTTATTACCGGAAAGTGGAGGTCGAGTGCCGGGCGGGGAACAGTGACTGGCAAATATACCGGAAATCGGTCGCAAACTGCGATACCTATCGCACGGTACCACTTTGTCATGCACTGTACGGTATGTCTATGGCTACTTTTCGGAGTTGGGCTCACGAATTTAACGTAATTGATGTCCCGTTTGAGGGGGCCCCGGCGTGGGCAAGATCGTAACTCTCCTTTTCGCGAAACAAATCGTCGTTTAACACAACCCCCCCCCCCCCCCTACCGGGGGTTGAATGGTGGCCCGGATGCCCGGGATGCTTGCCGCACTTATAGCGGTGTCCGCTGTGTTATTTTCCAAAATTCTCGCACTCCTAAAGCGGGCTAAAGCTCGAATTTCGTCGCGTAATAACCGGTCGGCGACGTATTATGCTCACGACACAACTATGCGTACAATGTACGTCCCCGGGTCAACATTTTGGTATAACCCCCGTCCAACCCGCGCCAATAGCACTATAAAATATACGGCGTTCCCCAGAAACTGTCCTCGCAAATAGTTCCGAAGCATCTATCCCTTCTTGCATCCAATCTGACGCTACTATAGCCTAGGATCAGAATAAATAATCTAATAACTGATAAATTCCAGATTATGTAAGTGCTTATATTCCTCAGGTGTGGTGTTCGGGACCTAAGTCGGACCGATCTTATCTTAATTTCTGTAACGACGTGAAAAACCAGTCTGTACGAGGACAAAATTAACGGGAAACTCAGTAACACGGGTGATATGATTTTAACAGGGTCTAGCCCCTATACTGTGCAGGTTGTCATGTGTGTCATGCATATATTATATATGGGTTCTGTCTTTATTTCTTGTTGTTATTGGCGTTCGGAACTCGTTTGGAACACTGAACCACGAGCGCACATACTTACAACGCGGCAGAATCGGAGTACTTAATTAAATTAAATTTAAAACTAAAATTGTTCTCTGCTTAATTAATGATCCATCAATTTGGGTCGAAGGGGGCGAGCTAATAAAAGTCGACCGGTGGAAAGAAACTGTCCTTCGGCCAAGATCAAGAGAACGGGGATGGGGTAGAGAGAGAGAATTAGGGGGTGCTACGGGAATTATCAGCCATTATGGGGGTTGAATTATGCCGCGGATTATGGGACGGTTTATTATTTGATGCATCGTTTTCCGCCCCCGCCCCCCAGCCGCCGGTGTCCCCCTCCTGAGAAATTGTTCTGAGCCCTCTGGGCCCACGGAAAAGGGAGAGGGGGGGGGGTGAAAAAAAGTGAATTTAAACTGAAAATAATGGCCGGGAGACGAGGGTTAAATTAGTCGGCTTTCTGGGCGGTGATGTATGCGTTTGAAAGGGCGGATTAAGGGCGCGGCTACTTTATTGGGGAAGGTTCGGCGGCTGGCAAAGGGCGGCGTATTATTCATGGAAACGGGGACGGAATTATACGCCCCCTCAAGTATGAATTTCGACTCAATACATACGTCCCTGTTGAACCCCCCACCGTTTGAGGCCGCCCTTAAAAGGGCCTGTCTGGCTCAGATTGCAAAATATATCACCCCCCGCCCTTGTCATTTCCTCTTCCCTCTCGTTTGTTTGATGTAGGTTCGGGGCTGTATAATTTAGTAGTATAATTTAGAGTGTTATTTGACCTAAGCGTCTTAAACGGGCGTTATATCAACGCGTCACTGTTTTCTGTCACTGTCTGACATCCGCTCAAGCGCATATTGTTCGGAATAGAGTCGGAGTCATTAATTAATAATAACGGCGTTTAAGCCTTAATTCGATTTTAATTTGTAAAAAGATCCTCACTCGTATATTCCTAGTATTAATTTTGGACAAAATCATAACGCCAATTGAGCCCACATCTTTAGCCACGTGGCTCTCGATACGATACCCTAATTTATTACCCTTATTTATATGCCATATTTAAAAAAGGTTTTATTGCGCTCTACGAGTGAAAAAAACAGAAATGATCTCCTTCAACTAGCCCGTATATTTCCGTATATTTTCTATTTCCGACCATTTTCTATTCCCGCCGTCTGGATTTTATTATCCCCTCTAAACTGACAAGTTGTCCTCGAGAATGTTTTATGCGTTCTTGGCATCAAATAAAAATCAAAAGCATCGTTGTCTCCCTATCTGACCCTCCGCGAAGTATGTTATACCCCTATTTTGACTATACTTCAAAATAAGAACCAAATTTATTGAATATGAAAAATTTGATAGGAATCTATTGGTCAAATTCGACCGAAAATAATAGTAATTAATTTCTTGTTACGGGTAACATAAATGAATACATCAAAGGATGAAAAATTGAGATTAAAGATTGAATTAAAAACATACGTTTTTCGCCTAAGAAAAAGCTTCTCCTGGAATCTCATCAGACACAAATGTTCCACAACGCGTCAAGGAAACTTTGAATGAGTTCTTACATTTTAGGGAAATATGCAAATTCGAGATGGGGAAGTTCTTTTTTTTATAGACTTTTTTCGGTTACTTTCTGTGGGACAATGTGGACCTAGGCATTCAATAGATAATAGACCAGGTTCCCTCCATTTGAATGTTCTCTTTAATTTAAACTTTCCAATTCAATGCTCCTTAAAAGGCCCCCTCTGAGGTGTTCCTTTATTTAGCCACAAGTGCACCTTCCAATTTATGTGCTGTGCTGTGACATATAGTTGTGTGGCGTTCATGGTCAGCGATTTCTGTTAGTTGGGTGCAAACACATAATAGAATAGAAGTTAGTCTCTCAGCCCTGATCGTAAATTGTAAATCAAACAAATATAATTTGATATACCTGTTTTGTCACAGTACATGTGAAAATGACAGTGCAGTGAGGATGCCCAAAAAACATCCAAAGTGCTAACAGTGACTAACACAGCGCTACTGAAGATGGCGAGCAGCCGAAACCGGTCTAGCAAAAGACCAAACCAGCGAGAGGAGACAGAAACTTCACTAACCTACAGTCAAACAAATATACTTGGAAATTAGTTTTGCTTTTTCCTAGACCATATTTTACTATATTTTGGAAGCAATGTTAATATTTACCACCAATGTTTCATTAAATTGAGATAATAGTAAGTATTAATCTATAATATCAGGCCAATTAGCGCCCCCATGAGGGTGGTGCGGAAATGTACTTAACTAAAGTTCGTTTGGTGCACTTGCTCCGATAAACTAGCGCCCCTGAGGGTGGTGCGGAAATGTACTTAACTAAAGTTCGTTTGGTGCACTTGCTCCGATAAACTAGCGCCCCCTGAGGGTGGTGCGGAAATGTACTTAACTAAAGTTCGTTTGGTGCACTTGCTCCGATAAACTAGCGCCCCCTGAGGGTGGTGCGGAAATGTACTTAACTAAAGTTCGTTTGGTGCACTTGCACCGATTAACTAGATTAATAGAAATAAACTTTTTTCAATAAATTTTATGGTCCTAAATACTCAATACCAGATAGGTTTCCTGTCGTATATTTAGAAGTCATAACCTAATAGCTGTGACCAGTGATCAAATATATATTTGACTTGAGCCGATTAACAAAATCCCAGCAAAAGTGACAGTGACAGTGCAGTGAGGACACCCAAAAAACATCCAAAATGATTAACGCCGCTACTGAAGATGGCGAGAAACCGGTCTAGCAAAAGACCAAACCGGCGAGAGGAGACAAGCTCCTCGCAGACCTCAAACAGGTATTCTAATTTAATATTGAAAATTAAAACTTTAAAATTCACGTTTTTATCTCAAATCATGTAATATATTCATAATAACGGAGTTTCCAGTATTCTTGATTATGTATACATTCTCACTTCTATTTGATATTTCTTTCAAATTATACTTTACTTTATTTCGGTGTTTCCTTTTTCCTGGCGCTTGGAAAAAAGAAAGAAGGAAAAAAGTTTCTAACTTAAGTTAATTCTGTTGAAGTAAGAATTTTAACTCGCTGGCTAATGGAGTTTGGACTTGCTCGAGTAAAGAAACTTTGTGCTCTCGAATACATTTCGATCAGACCGGGTTCGGGATATCGTCACATCTGTCACTACTTCGGCTGGTTTATCTTTAAAAAATGCAAATAATAAATTATCTCCTGCCCGATTCGCATATGTCATGTGACGGAAACCTACTCGCTTGGTCACCTTCCAAACAAGCGACCTAATAAATGCCTTTGGGAAATGTGTTTTCGCAGTTTTAAGTCTTGGATATCGTCAGAATTTTCGAGTGTCATTAGCGCTAAATGGCCGACCGGTGTCATCTCGTCCGTTGCAGCTTAGACAATTAAGTCGGAGTCCTCTCTGCTGAATCACGAATCACGACCCCGGCTCGAATTTCGCCAATCAAGTCCGTTGTTGGGGCGACAATGAGCCCAATTAGACCGCACAATAAGGGAGGATTTAATTGGTTCTACCAGGCTGGAAGGCGCCAAACTTGAACTCATAATGAATAGGCATGAACTAACTGCGCTCTGCACAACTATCATAATGGCCCTCACCCAATTCCCGTTTCGCTCAAATAGTATGCATTGTTGATTATGGTGAATATGTAGTAGCACTACAATTTTTTGGAAACATGTCAACAATACGAGGAGCCGTATTACAATAATTTTCTTTGAAATCTAAGAATTCCAATGGACTCTTTGGACTCTACGCAATGTCAATTTTTTTTTATCTGTAGTTTTCATTCATTCAATTTCGGAATACGTTGTCATGTTCAATTATCTTCTGAGCCTAAAAATCGGTCAATGCATTTGCTAGTATTCTAAAACAAGACTAGAACAGGAATACAGATACAAGCAGTTTTGTGTTTTAGTTTCGAGTAATAATTAATAAATTATCATCAATTTTCGGTGGCGGACGCTTCGCTAACTTGAATTCAGTAAAACCGGGTCTTATCTCGGTATCGCAGTTCGGTTAGAAAAGCAATTGAAACTTACTGTATAAAATGTTACCGAGTATTAAAATTGTAATAAACACCATCGTTATGATTTTTATTTAGTAGCAATATATTAACGCGGTCTTAACCAGCCGAGCGTATTAATTTTTTGAGGAAAATTTCAAAATATTTGTTGTAAAGACGGTCCTCCATTCATTTTTTCTTCGGGGATGATATCGAGGTTACTTTTTTGTTGTCCGCCCCCTTTGTCCCGTTTTTCTTCTCTTTTTCCCCGAAAGAGGGCGATTTTCCTAATCCAATTCTCGGCGCCGCCGCCGTCGGCGTCGCCTCCAGTGTCCCCGGCCCGAAGGCTGTCCCTCTTTTAATTGAAATTAACAATTTAAAAGGTGGAAAAGGGGGGGGTCGAGCCGGGAGTTGTTGTTCGTGTGCGTTGTCTGGAGCGCCGGCCCACTCCACTATTAAAGAAGCGCCTCTAAATAATAGACGAGACCGATTCAACTCATACTTTGGCCACTGAAAATTTCACCGCTCGATTTAAGAGATCTCCGCGGCGGCGTGAAATGGAGTTTTGAAATTGGATAAACACGCTAACGGGCGCCGGTCTCGGAAGGCTCGGCTAATATTTAAATATTGAAACGGCGATTAGGGAACTCAAAAATGGGGGCGTATACCGGCCTGAGTTTTTACCGGGAGGAAATAAGTCTTTCAAATTCTATTGGGTTGACAACTAAATAATTGCGGAATTCACCAACAGGTGGATTTGTACATATTTTTAAGTAGGTCAACATCTTTGCACAGATAAGATTCTTCGATACGTTATTATTTGGTCCTTTCTGAAACATTCGGTATCAAAATTACATTGACCGGTTGAATTGTGTGTGTGGACGTCCGGTGGAGGTCGATGATGACCGAATAAAGGCCATTATTGATTCGGATCGCCATAGTTCAACACTGGGATATTGCGGAGAAGCTGAATGTATCTTATACGTTCATTCGAAACCATCTACGGCTTATCTGTGCAAAGATGTCGACGTACTTAAAAATATGTACAACGCCACTCGTCGGTGATATTGTCTTAACTTTTATTATATAGAGCAAATTATAGCCCGATAAATCTGTCCCGCGATAAATGTAACGGACTCCACAACCTCCACAAACCGCTACCGAATATTAAAATATGAGCCTTTCAGCTCATCATTCGTCGGCTCAATGTCGGAAATGCATAAATGTAGGGGTTGAAAGGAAAGAGAGAAAATAGAAGAAACAGTCTGACTGCGGTACAGGGGAGCGGGGGATGGTGCTAACTTAGAGCAAATGAAAAGCCTCAAATGAAAAGGGTCCACTATTAGGTTTTCCTCCGCTCTCTTCTCGTTTCCCGGATTATGAATGCTAATACCCTTCCGTTCTCGAGTCCGTCAGGCGATGGAAAGATTTCCGGCTGAATAGATAATTCGGAGATAGATATTTTTTATTATCATTCCCCAACACCCCCACACCCCCTTCCACCCTAGGGGTTTTCTTATGCCCTACCCCTACCCCGGTCGCGCCCCCGTCCACGTCTTATTTTCTCCGAGAAGTAATATATTTTATAAAAAGGACCTTCTCGCCCTCAATATCGCGAGAAAGTGAAAAATCCGCTCTAATGAATTTCTTTTTTTTCACCCGCCCCCGCTCTCTTCCAAGCCGGTGCTGGGCGCTGCTAATTGGGAACAATTGATCATAAGTCCCAGTCACCGGTTGGCAGTTCTATTAAACAGATGTGTTGCTTATTGTGTGATATTGGATTCGAGAGATTCGGCCGTGACCGGGGCGTTGAGGGAGGGATGAAAAAAGGGGATGAAACGCCGTTACGATTTGAACCGGAGAATATTTTAGCCGATTGATTAATATTCCTTCAGTTCCTTGGAGGATATATTGCTCTGTCACGTTTCCATTTATTTCCGCCCAACGACTAATACATACATTATTATATTTATATGCGCACACGTAGCGTACTTACTATATAATTGTTGGAATGAACGATTCATAAATATGACAGGATTAACCCCTGGATTCATATTTCCCTGGAATATAAGATTTTTTGATGAGTTTAAACATATTAAAGTAATGCAAATCTCCATCCAGGCTCTTTTTCAGGGACCCTGTACATTTTAATCACCATACTGATTTCACTCGCTTCATTCAAATTCCATTCATTATTGAATCACTAAACTAAAGAGGAGTCTATATGACATAATTATTCTGCCAAGTACGAACAAATTTGTAGAATTCTTATTAAAGTGTAGATAAATGGCCGTATAATACGAGAGTGGTCCCGAAATGGCAATTCGGAAACCTCCCGGTCGCTCGTTTCTGTCCCAATGAATCTATTATAGACGTTTCAATTAACTGCAGATAGAGAATATCAGCGCGTTTGATAGAGCTTCAGAGGCCATCATTTACCGATTTAACGAGTATGTTAATTCGGAAATTTGTCAGCGGGAGTGGGGGGGGGGGCGCCCGAGTGGTGCGCCCTTTCTTTTTTATTTTTCAGAACGCATCCATATGTAGATTTGCGGTCTTCGAATTGTACCGGAAGGTAAACGGGAGCGTGTAGGGCCGTCGATAAAAGGGCCCGCTAACTGCAACAGCGCCATTAATTAAACGTTTAATCGGGAGCCGGTGTGTACAACTGCAACGACATCACGGCCCGTGTTTTCACTTTCCGATTTGCCATGTTCCGCTCTCAACCGTTATAAATATTCATTCCCGATCTTTTATTCTATTTAAACGGAATCATCTCAAATCCGTTCGCAATTCAATCGCCTTGGCACAAATTTGAATTGATTTCCGACGGATGACAAACTATTCGGAAACATTCAGTCGCTTATCGATATGTATTCGATTAATTATTCCTGGCCAATAATCCACTCGCATTATTTACGGCTGTAAAATTCGGAAACCACGAGACCAAAAAAAATTTCGAACATTCTATAATTACGGAAAGCAGACGTTGTGCCAAACGTTTTTTCCAATCCTCAAAGCATTTCAAAAATTCATTTTTTGTGATCATGTTAAGCTCCATCTTCGATGTTGTCCTTGTGAAAAAAGTATTGGGTTGACAACAAAGTAATTGCGGAATTCACCAACAAGTGGCGTTGTACATATTTTTAAGTACCTCAACACCTTTGCACAGATAAGCCGTGGATGGTTTTGAATGCACGTATAAGATATATTCGGCTTTTCTGCAATGTCCCTTGTTGAATTATGGCGATCCGAATCAATAATGGCCTTTATTTGGCCATTCTTTTAAGGCTTCATCACCGTACACACCGTACAACTTTTTATGAGCCTGCGAGGCATTAACACCTTTGCGAAAATAAAAAAGCGAAATGTGACGGAAATGCTCACTTTGGTTCGCCGTTATTTAGCTTTTTATATAACACACACACACACAATTCAACCGGTCAATGCAATTGTGATACCGAATGTTTCAGAAAGGACCAAATAATAACGTATCAAAGAATCTTATCAGTGCAAAGATGTTGACGTACTTAAAAATATGTACAACGCCACTTGTCGGTGAATTCTGCAATTACTTAGTTGTCAACCCAATAATACACTGTTATAGTTGTGAAAATACTGTTCGATTAAGAATCCGTTCGGACACATTTCAATTCGATTTAGTTCGGGCTTAAATATGAAATTTTATGCCAGAGTATACGGTCTATTGTGTTCATATATTTGACGTTTTATACGTTCCCGATACACGTAACGTGTCAATAATTTAAGAGATATCCGCACGCGGAAAAGCGTTCTAATGCATTCAGCCGCTTATACAGCGACACAGTTCAGGCTCTTCAACCTCCGGTCGCGGATGGGGGGGTTTTCATGCAAATGTCGAATGAAATATGACGCCGGTCATGTTTCTGTGCGGAAAACAGATGTCCGACTTTAACGTATGATTCGCTTAAATCCACATTATGCCAGTACAGAAATATATAATACACGCGCGGATACAAACTAGGATTTCTATTCGCTTCAGACGGTAGACCGTCAACGTAAATGTCCGTCGAAAGACCATAAAAAATTTAATCGAATATTGACCTACAATCCGATACATGTCTCAGTAAAAAATAAGCGAGTAGTATTGAATACAAAATACTTATTTCAAATTATCAGTGTGATATATTTCATCCCTTATAAATAAAATTCAATTAACGCCCAATTTATTTTAATTATTGTTCGGACAACAATTGATAACGCCTCGATATTGCCTTGGGAGCGCTTCAACTGCCCAGCTTCATATAGTCAAATGAATAGGCCGGGAAATATAGAGGCGAGTCGGGTGGGGCCGGAGGTACATTATAGTGGGGCTGAATAGAGGCGAATTGTACAAAGGGCACCGCCCCCGCCCCGCCCCGTACAAAAGGAGGTAATAAAATAAGGGCCGGGGATAAAATTCCTGGGGCTCGCTCTTCTGATTATCTCCTCTCTCACCCACCCCCCTCCCCTAAGTCCCCAGGACTTAGCCGCTCGCCGAGCGGCTTCAGACTTGATGAAACTTTTGTCCACCGAGACAAACAGCACCGCAGTAGGGGAGAATGTGGAAAAATTACTTCGATCAGTCTCTTCCCCCCTCTACAAGGCCCGGGGCATTTTACAGAATTGCACCTATTGCCTTTAGGTATTCGACGTCGTTATTAGTTTGTTGCTGTTAAACAGACCCTGTTGTGACTTTTCTCGACAAGGAAGGAAAAAAACCCCGGCGATAAGATTAATATCTTACGATTTTCATTTTCCTTGTATTTTTAAAATGAACGGATAAATAAATTACAACCGTTAAACCCGATTTTACCTCATATAAATTATAATTATGGACTCAATATTTAAAGGAATATTGAATTATTTTAGCGAATCCAACTTTCGACATATGAAATACTGGTCGTTTATGCTAAATTAGATATAGGCTAGGTTTAGACCGAGCGCAATGAACCTAGCTCGTAAATACTTAGAAAAAAAATATAAATAGGCGTATATTAATAATATTAAATAAATATATAAACGGAGTATTATTGTAATTATAAATTTGAGATACAGATGTATCGGCCTAATAGTTTCCTCCTGACGTCGGTTCGCAGAAAACCAATTAATTTTAGCTTAACAACTAATTAATCACCGGTCGCATAAATTCTGGATAACGCGTCGGCTACGTGCCCCGAATCCGAATTGAAATTTTGAATATACAGGATAATTGGTTTATCGACTGCTGTTAAACTGACTACGGGCTCTCTGGGGGGAGGATGAAAAAATCCCTGATCCGATTTAGTTAACACGAGTGTTTTATTCGCATTATGAAAACGCTCGAGGCAAAACGATGCAGACTACAAATGTAAAATCCGAATAATTAATGGTCTGGTTTAATAAGAGAACAAAAAAATTCTTGTTAAAATTCGCTTCTAAACGAGGACACATATAAATGTAATATTAGCAATATTTTATTTAACCTAATAAAAGAAACATACCGGGGGGAGCATTAAGGATGGTGCGAAGGACTTATGCTCTATACCGTATGTCCGTGTCGGTTTGAGTATCGCTTTGTATATTTTCAGTTTTTTATTTAAGGTCAATTTCGATGTCCGTTTTAGTAACGGCCTTGAGAGTCCAAATTTTCTGTTTAAGTCGATTCGTTTGAGTCGGGTATGGGGAGCAGTGAAAATAGACTGAATCACTAAAAAAAAATGAACTGTCGGCACAGGAATAGAATATTCTAAAGCTCCCACACGGCCGCATCCATATTGCCTCATCTAGTGACCTCGTACTGACCTCCTCCTCCGCTCGTACAGGTCAATTTTCATCATTTCCTCTGTGGTCTGCCACTCAAAACTAATTGATTGGAGGCGCCGGTCATCGATCCCGGTCCCTCTCAAATGCTAAGCGAGCGCTCTACCCATTTTGGCCCCAATTTGAACTCAGCCTGCAATTGTGAAATTGAAAACTTTAAAAGTTAGGGATATTGACCTTTGTTAATTGGGTGTTTCCTAATTTTATTAGTTGTCCGGTCACGCCCTACCTTCCCCCCACACACACACACACGTTACACACGTCATAAAGTCAACATGGCTCCTGTCGTATGCAAACCTTTAATTACCGGTTGAAGGCGAGTTGGAGAGATTCAACCACACTTCACACGGCATTTGCGTATGAAATATTTTACGATAAATTGTCTTTGTTATTAGTTTGACATATCTGTTTTTTGGTCTGCGAAGGGTTGGAATACCGTAGGTTTGAGGTGTTTCTGCTCGCCGTCTTCAGTAGCGGTGTCAGTCACTTTCGATGACTGACGCCGCTACTGAAGGTGGCGAGCGGCAGAAACCGGTCTGGCAAAAGACCAAACCGCAGCGAGAGGAGACAGAAACACAAACCTAGTGTCTTTGTTACTTTCACGAATTAGGGTGGTAACGCATACAAATTCGGTTGAATACGCACGAGAACCGGAGATTGGGCCGCGTTTAGAGCAATTTCTGAGATGGCGAGATTTTCTGAATATAATCACTCGGGCGACTACTGGCGGTTGGGGAAAACCAAAATCGGCTCCCGTGTTCTTCGAGGGAGTCAAAGTGTCTAGGGCTGGCGAAAGTTATAAAAAAAGGGTCTAAAGTCGGGGAGGATTTAGGGGAAGGGGGGGGTTAATTTAATGGGGTAGGCCCCCTTACCAATTTGTCCCGGGGTCGGGGGCCTCCTTATTCCGTGCCCAACGAGCGGGCGACGTTTATTAAAGCTGCAGTGTTGGGGGATGTTAAAACCCCGGCGCTATTATATCCCTAATTACATCCACTTCATAAGGCCCCCTCCCGCCCTTCTACCCCGTAACGCCTTCGGAATTCGTTAAAAAGGATTAAAATGACGCCGTAGTTAGTGGGCCCCTCTCACTTTTGAACACACCTTGCGCACTGTGTTCTTCAGCTTCAGTCACTAATCTCCTTTTCATTCCTTTCTTTTCGAGGACAGAAAGACTTTGTGACTCTACGGGCGAATATTGTCCCTAATCCTTCATATTTCTCGCAAGAAACGGGGACCGCCAAAATATAATATTTCAATCTTAAACTACATTAGCAGTACGTTCGTAGATTATCCCGCATTTGATTCACAATTACCGGTAATCAAATTGAAATTTCAGCTCTTCAAGTCCGGGCGTACAAAGCGCTCGGTTCGAGAGAAGCGCTGCCGCCAATTACGCATAAACCGAAAGCATTCATGACTCGTAGAGTTCGACTAAAGTCATATAGCGACAGGTACGGCTTTCGAACAAAAAGGCCGATTCGTAAATCGATATTTACAAATTTTGTGGGCTCGCAATTTTCACCGAATATTTTAGCCATCCGGTCCGAAATATTTGAATCGTTTGACAAAGGGCCGCCGCCGCCGCCGCGCGGGTGATGCGGAACGGCAAAATGAAATGCCCGTCGAATAATCGGCCGAGTGGATTTGGCACTGATCAATTAGCGCTGAGCTGTAAGCGGTGTGAAGAGAGGAGGGAGGCCGGCCGCTGCCCCCGACAGCCCTTCAGTTTTGTTCAAATTCGACATTGGGGGCGTTCAACCCCCCCCTCCATCCCCATCGGACATACCCCGACCGTCGGTCCGCCAGATCATTATACCTAGAGGCCGGAACGATAAAAATCCGATGAAAAATGTCATCACTATATAGTTTACATCACATTACCGATTATTATTACATAAACGACCAATTAAGGACAGATAATTTATCACTGTATTTTATTGAAATAAAATCTTTTGATACTTACAGTGTAGATTTTTTTAAACCTTTTTTATTTTGTACAATCAACATAAATGTTACAAGTACAAGTGCTGATTTTTTTTCACATGTATTTCGTGATAAGAGGAACCACCCAAAGATGGCACTTTTCACACAAGAACAATTATAGTCTAAGGGCTCAATATAACTGTCGGTATGTTGAGGTCATGGTGGATTGTGCGGTTAGAAACATACCCCCGGGGGGAGCATTAAGGATGGTGCGAAGGACTTTTGACTGGAATCTCTGGATGCGAGCGATGTCGGATTTCTTGGCGGAACCCGATAGTTCTATACCGTATGTCCGTGTCGGTTTTAGTATCGCATTGTATATTGTCAGTTTGTTACTTAAGGTCAATTTCGATGTCTGTTTTAGTTATGGCTTTAAGAGCCCAAATTTTCTGTTTAAGTCAATTCTTTTGAGTCGGTTATGGGGATTCCTTACAGTGTAGAGGGGACCAAAAGAGCGACCCAATTATTTGGCGTTTTATTTTTATTTCTTTCGAAGTCTCAAAATTATATTAAGTGACAGTGCGTTTGGTAAGACGGCTGTACTTTTGACATTGGAGTGATGGGATAGTTTTGAACGAAAGATTTATATCGGGAAGCCGCTGATTCACTTTCAAAACGGAACGGTTTTTGACGAAGGAGTGTGGATTGCAATGATTGAATTTTTGCACTATCGAGACGGCTCTCGACGGTTTCGAAATGCGGGTGTAAATTAATAATCTGTTCGTTTAATACTTTGCTGTTCGATGTAGGAAAACTTATAAATAATCATTCGGCCGTAGATGAGGACAGGCCGCGCACAACGCTCTTTTGACCCTATTATTTATCCATAAGTGAGGAAAAAGTGGGTATATCGCGAGGGTAGTTTTTCCCCGGCGAACTTCAATAGAGTGGGCCGCACGTTGCCCCGGGGCTCTCTAGTAGGGGCCGAAAAGAAACGGGAAGTTTCCTCAACCTCTTTTTGGGCCCATGTAAAAAATAAAGAGGGCGAAGATGAAGAAGAGGAAGATGAAGGGGCGACCCGCTCCGGGCCGGTTTTAACCCGGAAAATATTAACAAGGGGCCTCTTGCGCTGGCGGCGGTCGGTTTCAAATCGCCCTTAAGACTTAAAGCGAAGGACGGGCGGTAGGGAGCCTAATTAACTATTTTATTGTTCTCCGAGGACAAAAGGGCGAAAGGGGGATTTCCTTAATCGCCCAAAGAGTGCGGGCAGATCCCGGCTAGAATTCTATGATTTAACTTTCTGCGCTGGAACAAAGGTTGGCAACATGGCATTGATTCTTGGTTAAAAGTTAATGGATTAGCGGGTTAATATTAATATAGCCATCGCGGTCAGAGACTGTACCGAAATATTCCTTTTTCAAAAAGTATTACTCGACGAAAACGTCCGTTTCGTTGTTGAAATAATTATACGAAGAACTCCTAAGCGGCCCCGAATAATGAATAATTCATTTTTCCCTTTCTCATTCGTATCATTTTTCGCAGTATCATTTACTCGAACGGACACCGCCGAAAAGAAGAGTGGTACACATTTCTGTTGAAGACACAATAATCTCCCGGTGTGACAGAATTTACTTATTCAAAGAGCAAGAAAGTGGACAAATTCTGAATGATGATCAAATTTTTTTAATAATAAAAATTAATCATCGCCAGTTCGATTTTCTACCAATCTTGTTTGTTTTATATAATGTATAATACTACAGCAATAGATTTATTTTATAATAGCGATTAGCAGAATGTATCTTAATTGTTTTATGAACGGCTGGCCTCCGCCAGCCAAACGTCCCCGGTGGGCATAAACTTTTATTTAATTTCCAAACCACCCCCTGTATTGACAACGGCTTTGTACCGAAACCGATTTACTAATGGAACAATAACGCGTGTTGTGACTGAAAATCATATCTTCGATAATTGAATTTCCACGGCTTGTTTCAAACCGATAACTCAATAAAATATTACGGCAACACGAACGGATATGTATTGTTTTCTGATGATACAACCAGAAACCCTGCGTGGGGAACCTGCGTGTCGGTTTGGCAGTTATCCCTCCTTTCCTCCCTCCCTCCCCTCCCACCCTCTCTCTCTCTCTCTCTCTCTCTCTCTGCTGCCAGATCAATTTAATAACGCTCAATTTGAGAGGGCGGCCCCTTTCGGAGCTCTCTCCCTCCCCGCTCTCACTCTCACCCCTCTCACCCTCTCTCTCTCTCTCTCTCTCTCTCTCTCTCTCTCTCTCTCTCTCTCTCTCTCTCTCTCTCTCTCTCTCTCTCTCTCTGGCCCCCCACTTGCAATTAGTTTCGTTTGGGTGTAACAAAGCTGCAGCTCGGGCTCCACGCTCGCTCCTTACCGCCTCCAATTAGTGAGATTCTTCCGGACACGTTAATTACACACCCCCGTCGCACCATCATGACGGGTGGGTGGGGGCTGAAACGAGAGTATCATCAGAGGATTAGAGTATTCTCCTGTGGCGGGAGGAAATATTCCCATTAGAAACAATGATCTGAAGACGAATACAAACAGTTCCAGGAAATTAGCGTTCTGTTGAGTCCTGAAGGAGAAGTGATTTGGCGAGAAGATTATGAGACGGCATTTGAACATTTGATGACAGCTAAGATGGTTAAAACGGGTGCTTTTTCCCCGACGTGAAAATACGAATTAGTATTCATCAAGAGGTGCTCGGAAATATTTCCACTAGAAACATTCAATCTCAAGGAGGAGTAAGACGGCAACAAGAACTTGAGGAAAATACCAGGAAGCATTCAGGAATGGCATCAAGGACTTGAGGCGTTGGATGTCCCGGAGGATCCAAATCAATTCCAACAGAAGCCGGTTTCAGTGGACATTTGCAATTGTCGGGATACTATTTTTCAGTCAGTTTATTCTTACCCGACGGCTTATTATCCTTCCTGCACGTTAAGTGTGGAATTCCACATTTCCCTCGTGGAATTGGAACACTCGATTCCTCCATAGCTTTACGCTTATGGGCCAATAGGTTTATATTACTATTGGAGTATTGCGAAACCCTCTTTCCGTTCTTATTTATATCGCCGCGTGAAAATTTATTTTTCCTCGACATAAACTTGTTGATTCCATCGGCGAAGTCTTTCCAAAATGTAACCGCCAGAAAAAAATATCCACATTCCCTATCTGGTAGAAAGACGTATATCTGCCGGCGAACAAACCAAACGCCGAGAGAAACGGTAAAATATTTGCAGATATGAAATTTCTGAAATTGAATAGAAGTTTTACAGCCGTGAGACGGGGCATCTTATTTTTAGATATTGCTTCCTGAGCGCGGAATAGGAAAATTGGAATTTGGCGTGCGACTAGACGAATCGAGAAATTGTGTCGGACTTTCGACATTTTTTCTGATATTCAAGGAGGAACGGAAAAAATTCGATGGACTTCCAATTATGTTTTTCGAATTCTTCGGAATTCATTTATAAATTTTAATGAGAATTTCGAAACGACTTGATTGGAAATATTTCAACAAAACGAATATAACGCGAAACGGTCCGCACGGATGTTTTTCTGTGACATGACCAGTTAGTGTGGTCCAACATTTATCATAGATTCGAGAAATCTGAATAGTTTATATTATAAATTTAAATTTCTGAATTAAATAGGTCGGAATTTGGGGCGATTATGTTCAAATATGACCACATTCACAATAATTTTAAATCAAAGCTGATTTCGGTGGATGTTTGCAAGAAATAATGCTTTACTCTGGTTCGCCGCTACTTTTACTCATTCCTTGTCCTTTCTTTTCGAGACTGAAATTAGTTTTTTAAACTCAAATTAAGTTTAAAACTATAAAAAAAACGTGGCAATTTAAAACCGGATCTCCTTTGAACGATTTTTATCATATTTAAAATTGGTTTTCCCTTTTGCCGAAACTTAGAAACGGGGGAACGGGGACCAATTTTCAGTGATAGGAGAGAACAGAGAGAGGAATAGGGGGGAATGAAACAATCTTAGTGTTAAGAATTTTGAATTTTGTGGATTTAACAGATCCCCTGGGAAAGTACCTGAAGAGGAGTAATTCAAGTATATGTAAAAAAATAACTTTCAGCCTTAAATTCAATAGTGAACATCTTTAAAAACACTCGTTTTATATATCCACTCGTTTTCTTAAAACATTTAATTTCACCAGCCTTCTTCGATAAATTATTTCACAAACGGACAATACAATATATTATGGAGTACCCAAAAGTAATCAACATTTTGACTTTGGAATTCATTTTATTTCGCTAAAAAAGAAACTATAATTATTAATCAAATATATATTCACCCCGATATTATCGACAATCCTCCGGCCACTTTTCCGGCAAATTTTCGATTCCCCTCTTGATGGGAACTCCTCAAGACCAAAATACATGTTATCAAATTGTCGATTACTTTCGGATACACTTAATATATAATACGAGACGCGTAATATAAATCGAGTGCTTAGAATAAAATAAGAATAAAATTGGACATTCGATGACCTAGTAGTAGTGTGCAGGGCCAACGAGCGGAAATATGCGCGAATAAACGGGGTCCAGATATTATTGTATGTTATTGTATGTTGTTGGTGAGAGATGACCATCGCCTAAAGAATTGCGCCCCCGTATATTGCCCGGCCTAAATTATAGCCCCCGACATCGTACATATCCCTTATCGTTTATTCCCCCCGTTTTCCCTCGTTTTGCCAATTTTAATACATTCCCGATATATATATATATATATATATATATACAAACGTGTATGTACGAGTGTATACTCATGTGGCTCTCCCGCCAAGGATGCAGCCAACGTTGTGTACGCGGGATACAAATATTCCCATACCGGACCCGGAAAGTAACAAATTTATTTCTGTGCATATATATTTCACCCCTCTCCATCAGATCCTTTTTCGTAGCTTTTTCGTAAGCCTAAATTAAATACTTATTTCCTATACAACTAAGTAATCGTGGAATTCACCAACAAGTGGCGTTGTACATATTTTTAAGTACGCCAACATCTTTGCACAGATAAGCCGTAGATGGTTTCGAATGCACGTATAAGATACATTCAGCTTCCTGCAATGTCCCTTGTCGAACTATGGCGATAAAAAAGCGAAATGTGACGGAAATGCTCACTTCGGTTCACCGTGTTTTAGCTTTTTATACACACAATTTTGATACCGAATGTTTCAGAAAGGACCAAATAATAACGTATCGAAAAATCTTATCTGTGCAAAGATGTTGACTTACTTAAAAATATGTACAACGCCACTTCTTGGTGAATTACGCAATTACTTAGTTGCCAACCCGATATTTCCAAAGTTTGACAATGTGAATAAACCGGTTATTTTCTATTCAATGCGAATAGACTAGACCTACATTTTTTTATAAGGGGGCCAAAAGATTAGGTGCCCGGGCAAGCAAGATTCTGTTCGCTGAATGGTACCTCCGAGAAATAAATCAGTAGGAGACAGCCTCCACGTTCAGTAAAGGGACCGTGTGCGTTTAATCGGAAAACCGGGAAAACCAACAGGAAAACGGAATCCCATAGTCAGAGCTTCCGAAGCCGGAAAAGTCAAGAAGAAGAAACGTCGAGATTCGGTATATTTCTTCCGAAAAACCGACGGGACCGAAAAAACTATTTATTCGGAACCGCGGTCCACCCTACAATAGTACAGAGGCTGACTTAAACCGGACCCACTTTATCTCTTTTTCAGTAGCGGCGTTTCGCGCACTATTAGAACACTGAAACCGGTTTAAATAGTGAACGAAGTTGCGGTCGTTAAGCTTAACGGAGGAGAGAGAGAGAGAGAGGCCACTGTTCCGAAAAACAAATGTCTCGACCCGAACAGGGCATTAATTACTAAGAAACCGCCCCAGTCCAAGATAACATTGAAGCCCTCACCCACCCCACCCTCGGTCAAACTCTCGAGAGCGAATTCCGGAATGATAACACGAGGGGATGATTTGTTTCATTACGGCCTCGTTCCCCAATCTTATATCAACAAGAGTATTATAAGTTCCGTCGGCAATTCGGCAATCCGGGAGATCTGAAGGCGGTGACAAAGTAGCTTCCCCTTTTCTCTAAACGTATCCGCAGGGAAAGGGTAATTTCCCCCGAGAGAGGGAAAATGCGGGCGCCAAGCCAAACTGGGAAAAGCCCGGGCCTTCCGCTAAACCAACTGAATTCGATTTACATTTATTTTGTTCGCTAATTTTTTTTTTTTTTTAAGAATGCCGGCCCGTCCGAAAGCAGCGATTAGGCTCACAAAAGAAATGAATTTTATCGAGTTTGAGGATTGTTCGCAAGGAAATATCGTCAGAAATTTCTTAAGTCGGAACTTAATTCCCATAACTGACTCAAAAGAATCTACTAAGGCCGTAACTAAAAAAAAAGCATTAAAATTGACCTAGCTAACAAATTCACAATCTAGAAACTGATATCGAAAAATATCGGTATTGAAAAATACCGAATCCCCACACCAGACTCAAAAGAATCGACTTAAACAGAAAATT
Organism: Lethocerus indicus; assembly: GCA_019843655.1. Classification (NCBI taxonomy): domain Eukaryota; kingdom Metazoa; phylum Arthropoda; class Insecta; order Hemiptera; family Belostomatidae; genus Lethocerus; species Lethocerus indicus. Next base: position 2,012,950 of record JACDQD010000007.1, on the reverse strand, counting down.
TGGACTCTTAAGGCCATTACTAAAACGGAAATCGAAATTGACCTTAAGTAACAAACTGACAATAAACAAAGCGATACTCAAACCGACACGGACATACGGTATTGAGCTATGGGGTTCCACCAGGAGACATCCGACATCGCTCGCATCCAGAGATTTCAATCAAAAGTCCTTCGTACCATCCTTAATGCCCCCGTCACAAAATCCCGGTTCCCGAAGTTCCACTCGTTCGGTCCCTTTCCTCTCTTACCCATCCACACTATCCCCGGCACGACGGCTTAAACGCCACCGGCCCAGAGAGATCACCTCGGACAGTAGTTAAATCGTGTCAAAAAGGTTTCTTTATCGAGACACACTGTAAAGTTGATTGTACAAAATAAAAAGTTAAAAAAAAAATTATTTAGTTCGAATTTTGTGTTCAACAGACTGACACTTTCTGTTCATCAGTCCGTGACCAGTATTCCTCACGTCACGTGTCCTAAAAAGTGTATCAAAAAGTGTCCTTTTTGTGTGTCCCCACATTTTGAAGTGAGAAATTAAAGGGTGAAATGAGGACATAACAGAATAAAAAAAGGAAGGATTGTTTCTAGAATAAACGATATACACTCTACCGATCCGGAAGTCTCGAACCGGGACCGAGATCTAGCCGGCCGTGAATAATAAATGAAACTCCCCGCTCCCTCTCTCACTCCCCCTCACTCTTCCCTACACCGACTGCCGTCTTTTTTCCTGCACTTTTTAATTGCTTAGCGAACTTAAAATAATTGGGAGAGCGAGACGGAAGTGGACGGGACTAAGTGAAAAGCGGCGGGGACGGAGGGGCGGGAGGGGCGGTGAGGGGCAGTGAGGGGTGTTGAGGGGCGGTGAGGGGCGGCGAGGGGCGCTAACAAGCGGAAGATTTTCGCCAGACCAGTAAAAGGCCCCCACTTTACTCGTACATCAGCCCTAAAACGGAGCCAGCCCTTAAATTCATCCCTTCGCATTCGACAAATTATCATACCTACGATTTTTACCCAACTACAGTTAAACAGTTTCGAAACCGCCGAATGCGTTGTGTCGGGGTCAGAACAAATAATTACTTTTATGGATATCATAGTCTTTATTCAAGTAATATGACAGTTAGTTGCCTGTTAACCATCTTGTTAACGGGATTCAACAAGTGAATTGGGACGAGGAGTGGGACCGAAATGAAACTTTGGGTTGACAACTGAGTAATTGCAGAGTTCACCAACAAGTGGTGTTGTACATATTTTTAAGTGCGTCAACATCTTTGCACAGATAAGATCTTCTTCGATACGTTATTATTTGGTCCTTTCTGAAACATTCGGTATCAAAATTGCATCGAGCAGTTGAAGCCATTATCGATTCGGATCGCCACAGTTCAACAAAGGTACATTGCAGAGAAGCCGAATGTATCTTATACGCGCATTCAAAACCATCTACGGCTTATCTGTGCAAAGATGTTGACCTACTTAAAAATATGTACAACGCCACTTGTTGGTGAATTCCGCAATTACATAGTTGTCGACCCAATAGGTACATTTAGAGTGGGGTTTTTTTAACATTTTTCAGGATTTTCATTGCTTAATAAGTTTTGTATTGTGCGGTATATATCAGGGCCACACCGACCGCCATTCCGGTATAAATCGGCACTTTAAAATACCGATCGAACACTAATGACCCCGAATAGGGGAACCGACTGAATATTAATCCGTTCTCAATTTCTTTACACTCTAGTTCACCGTTCAACGGGTCGTGCGGCGGTGGATTAGTCGGTGGCTTTGTGCTGGTCGTACCGCGCTATTGAGTGCTGCTAGCCGTGCGGTGATCCCATTGTGATATGCTGCCGTCCTATTGAAGAGGACATCGCCGCCCCCGCCGCCCCCCGAACTGCGCCATCACCTAAGGCCCGTATATCGGAAACGTCGCGTTACAACACAACGGCCGTTCAAAGCCCCCCACACGGCCGACTCTGTTTATGGACGGGGGGCTTTAATAACTGGCGGATAATTAAATTTGAACCGGCCCCGTTCTGGGTCATCCCGAACCCGGCCGGGACTAATTAATTGTACGCCTATAGGTCGAGGAAAATATCCACGTTTTTTCGGCCGAGACGCGACCTTGGATTGCACCGACCGGTTTTTCAAACTGGTATTCGGTCCTGCTCTCAAAGCGTTACGACTACAATTTTTAAAATTATATTTTCCGACAGTACGATTTGATAACACAAATTGATTGAGGTAGTGAGGAAATCGTGTAACTCTAAAGGCGGCGCTCAAGAGTTTCAGAAAAGTGTCCAATCGAAGGACACTTCCTTTGGTGGGTTTCATCGTCAGAAACATAATGTGGGGTGTCAACAATTTCACGAAATATGACTGATTTCAATGATTGAATTTTGTAGGAGTTGGACGGTTCGGTGGATCCCCACAACTCAATTCCTTACGCCAGTTAGGTTCTTGTACAATATACTGTAAATGTCATAAAATTCCCTAGGATATACCGTAGTGATTTGATAAAAGTACGACAAATTTAATGATTTAAACGTCGGTAATAAATTAAGATCGTGCGTAAATTGGATTTAACCGTATGAAAAGAACCCAGAAAAATTTATTTGTCAATCTTTCATTATGCCGAAAATTCTTATCACATTGCTATCACAGGAAAATCCTTATGAATTCGATTGTACCTCGAATATTTTGAAGGTGTTTTCCACTCAAGTGTCAGTATTGTTCCTCGATAGATTTTTACCGTGACGGGGTTCAGCCCAGTGGAAATTGAACGAGGCAGGAATCACTTAAGGGCGCCGTTTTAAGTCGCTTATATAATATATTCCAAGACTACATGCGCCCAATGATGAACCTTTAGAACTACCTGAAGTCTAGGTACAGTTGTAGTTGTAATTACAGTACTGTAATTATCGAGGTATTTATTTAATAAAGATAATAAAGGAACGAGAATGGATATCCAGCAACCCTTGGGATTCATACAAATCAGTCCCTGTTAAACATTTAAAATTATACCCGAGAGATTATATTACAGCAATAAATTCAATTATATTGTATAAAATGTTTGTTGAAAACACGTGGATGAATTCCTATCAATCTAAATTAGGCATAAAATTTCATTGACAGTGGAATTTCAGTGGAATGATAACATGACTTCATATTTTATAAAGCTCGAATAAATTATGTTCTGCAATAATACACTCTATAATTATATACTTCTATATGCAAAAACAGGATAACGAGTTCTGCGCCTTTGGAAGTCGGCAGAATGAAACCTGTCGCGTACCGCTTTTCAACATAATTGAAAATTTCGCTTTAAATAAATTACAGTTTACATAGTGTATAATTTAATAGGGCGGAACAAAATAAATTATTATGCATATTTGATGATACCGCCCCACGCTGCCTCCGCGTTTTATGGTCCGGTCTTCATTTTCGGGCGTAAAAAAATATTACGACCCCGGAGGCGAGCAGACACACAGACGATATAAATTCTCGAATACAAAAATATAAGATGAAATACATGTATAAACGAACAGCCAGGCCTAGGCTCGTGGGTATCAATGACAACAACACCGCAAAGGCAGTTGGCAAATTTTTCGCGCAAGGTTTTTATTTGATTCGGTGTAGGGGAAATCTTTAGTATTACAAGTACAAAGCACAGCAATAGTCGGTAATCGGTAATATAATGCTCAGTAATTTCAAGTGTTGGCAATTACTTAATGAAGTAGTATAATACAGCATAATGATCTGTGAACTGGAAAATACGGGAGAAAGTGCAAGTGTGGCGGGACAGTATCTAAAGCGCCGTCAAAAACCATAAATCTTCAACAACAAGAATTCCTAACGGATATAATGTAATAGACGTCTTAATGAGCCCGGAATAACTTCGATGAGACGTAATTTTTCCCCTTCATTATTCCCGAGAAAAGAGCGTTAAGCGAGTTAATAGCGTAGTAGGATGTCCCAAAATTGACGCAAGATTTGAATCGAACTGTGGCTGCCAAACTTTCATTATTTTTGAAATATTGTTCAACAATGAAAACGCGTTGTTCTATCGTGTAACGCCCAATTTGTACTGACCCTAAACTATCGGCTGTCAAATGGTTTTTTACTTTACTCCAAGAATGGGGGCAAATTCAAATCTTGCGTTAATTTTGGGACACCCTATATTAATCGGCCCTAGTTCGATACCTAATATCAAACCAAATAAACAATTTTAAACTAAAGATAATTTCAATAATATACTTCGGATGTTCTAATTCTCTGTCGTTTTCTGCTTAATGATAACAGACTGAAGAGCGTTCAATCAATTTGAACCCAACCCCTGTACAGTTGTGTAGTTCATTTCATCTCCGACTTGGGACACGAGCAATTTTTCTTCGTTGCTCGGTTTTCTTCTCCTTTTTTTTCGTTTTCGTCGTCGCCGCCGCAACAATTCGGTCTAGTCGCGGAGGGAATTAAGGGCGAGACAAATAGGGGGGGATTTAGCGAGTCCGAAGGGCAATATAGGGACTGCGGTAGGGCACAACGTTCCGCGCTTTTCGCTCACATTATATTAGAGGATACACCCCCCCCCTGTTTTAGAAACAGAGAACCGAAAAATAAAAAAAAAAAGAGTCCGGCCACTGCAATTTTATTAATTGGAATACCAGCCGGACTTTTGGTCGGCCCGAAGAATGCGATGTAGTAGTGTGGAATAGAGAGAGAATGCGGAGAATAATGGCGGGGAATACTTTAAAGCCGTATACCTTTTTTTCCCCCTCCCCCCCAACCGTCCTTTTCGGAAAAACTTTTCATCGGTGCACGCAATTTGAACTCCCCGAATGGGCGGCTTTTTTAACATTTTTTCGTCATGCACAAAACGGTATACGAAACGACAGAACGGTGACACAAAACACAACTCAGTTAATTTTCAAACGACAGAATTTATTTATTTTTTTTTGTGAAACTCCCGAAAAAGATATCGACCGCGCGAATTGAAATCAAATATCCATTGAAACATAGCGTTGGAAATCAGAAATTATTAATTCCGACAACATTTCCCTAATTAATAATCGGGAGAAGAATGTTTTAACGCATAAATTACGTTCGAGCACGAAACTTCGCCTATACTGTTGTGTCAATTAAATAATTGTACACCGTACGCTGTACGGTTGTACAGCTGGATCCACTGTCGGTACCAACATCCACTAAATTGTGTAATAATAATTGGTAGAGAAAATGGACGGTATCGAAATAAATTCTACAAATTTTTCCGGTATATACGGTGAAATCTGTCAGAATAGCACACTGTTGAAATATTAGGAAATATGCTATAATCATCTAACATAAAAATAATATAATGTTACAGATATCGTAAGTGCACTCAGTAAAAATTGAGTGACAAGTGGGCGCAATAGCATTATTTAAAGTTAACCCATTGAGTACCAAATTTTTTTTTCTGAAAATTTTGCATGAAATTTACTTAATACGATGCATTATTATCAAATATGTTTTTAAAAACCGGTTTGTCAAATATTTTGTTTTTTAAATCAAGTCCCATTTGGGGCCTAAGGTGCAAAGAGGTGTCCCCAAATGGAGATCACCAAAAAAACACCAAAACTGCGCCAAAAAAATTAAAATAAAGTATAATATGTAACAAACAATACGTAGAGAGCAAATTCACTGTAACATCCACTGTGAAGGTCTACACAGAATTGAAAATGGAGATGAATTTCTAACTACCTTATCTGAGACTTTTTCTCAATATCTCCTCATCTAATGCTGGGAGTTGATAAGACGCACTAATAGATAAGAATAAAACTTACTGTAAACACATAGGTCGTATCGGAAAAAATTAAAAAAATTAACCGAGCCCCATTTGGGGCCTATGGGTACTTAATGGGTTAAGTTATCGATTCGTCTGTTCCATCTGTATCCATTTCCCGATTTCAGCCGCCGCCGTTTGAATTATTCAGTCGGCAATTCTGTTACCGCCAAATAAATGATGTTCCAACGTTGCTGTTCCGGTAATTGGTACGGTTGTCCTATTATAATTGCCGTTGTCGCTAATTTGTCCAGTAAGCCCGGTATTCGGCAGTTTCCCCATTACAGTGAGAGAGTGGTAGGGAGTTCGTTGAAAGTAGGGACAATTAAATTCGATTCAAGCCGTCGCCGACACTGCAGTAGTTATTAAAGAGTTTCGGATGCCAATGGCGCATACTGCAGTTGCGGGACCCAATACCCAGTATTGGGGTCATCGTTGACGTTACTGTTGAGCGACTGAAGAAAATTAAAGTGTCCAAAGAATGATATGAAAAAAAATTGTATGTCTTGTTTTACAGCCCGTTTAGAAAGTCTAGAAGACCGCAGCGAACACTCCGTGGAGGGAGTAATTTACCTCCCGGTCCGGGGGGGGGGCGCCCATATGAATACAGACCGGTACAGACTGGGGAGTCTGACTGTGTACAGTGTTGATTGCTTTATAACGGAATTAAACCAACAGTGACAACTTATGGGGCCCGCAAAATTGACACAAGTTAATTCCGCGTAGAAGCGCGAGGCCGCCCCCTCCATTCCAACAACACTTCCAATTTTGTGATGGAGCCCCCTTCCACCCCTCCCTGTTATATACCAGTTAACACGCATATCATCCCAGCACAATACTCATGCCAGCCTAGTTGGAATAATGTGGAAGACACAGTTCTCAGTTTATTAATTAATCATTAATTGATTACTGGCCGTCAATGAATTTATAAAATTTTAGTATTGCAACTACTTGGTCGAAATATTTCAATATACGGAAAAAATTTCGGTGATGCCAAGTACTTAAATCTCATTTTAATCGCAAAAAGCGGTAATGAAACTATCCCTGGATTCAGCCCTCTATACTAAAAAATCCTGTCTTCCTCAATTTAAAATATGTGCGTCCAATTTGTGTTGCTTGGAAACAATGCTGCCCATCCAACAATGCGTTTAAAAACTTTATTGCTCTAAATTTACTCGGATACTGAACGGATACAGTTCCTACAGATGAATACGGCGCCGAGATTCGCGCTAAGCCGAATACGAAAAAAAGAGAATCCGAGGAGAATTCACACGTCCGAAAGAGAAAAAAAAGGAAGGAGATACAACGCAAACGAAAAAAGAGTTAATGCGAGTTTCAAACCTCCTGGGGGATCTCCTCGTAAAAGCCGGGCTATAAAAGTTGAAAAAATACGCTTTCTCCGGCACAGCCGGGGGGGGGAAGGAAAATTCTCCTTAAATTTTACGCGAAATTTTTGCGGGCGCCGTGGGACCAATTAAAATATTTTATTAATGCCATTTTGAACGCTGTTTGCGCTCAAGATAACGAGACAGTAGTCTCACAGAAAAGAAATCTGTCTAAAGTCTTTCGTTAATGTCCAAAAATTAGAAATTGTGTCCTTCGTCGTGTTCGTATTTGCGAGTGTTGTCGTTTAACATGTAATTTTGCTTACTAGCGTTTTTTCCGTCTCGCATTAGTTTCATTCCCTTTTTCGGCGTTCATTAAACTGGTCTATACAGAGTCTCTCTCTCTCTCTCTACTGCAGGGGCCGGAAAAACTCCCGCCCCCCCCGTTTCGCTGCGCATAATTACAATGTTTTTTGCACCATTGTTTAATTGACAATTGGGCGTTTAAAGTGTGGCCCGGTGTTAGGGGGGGGGGGGGGGGGGCCATTTGTTTCACCGGAGACCGAAGAACAACAATTAACAGCGTTTAAACCCCACCGACCTTTCTCCTCCTCCTCCTCCTCCTCCCTTCAACCCTTCTATAAAGCCCCCCAAAGCCTGATCTCTCCCGGCTATTATTCTCATCCTGCCCCCTTCTCACCCCCACGGCGCTTGTTTGAATGCTAGTTTACCCGGGTGGAAGGGGAGCGGAGGGGGTTCCGAAGGATTAAGCCCTGAATAATGGATTGGGGGTAGGGGGGTAGTGGGATTTTCGGAACCGCCTACCCCCTCACCCCAACGCTTTCCCCCGTGACTTTTCCGGCTCATCGGGAAATCAGTCGTGAAGCAGTGCTGGGTGGGGGTTGGGAGGATTTTTCTACGGCTCATCTCACTTTTCCGATAATGCCCGTTCGACAGGAATATTAATAATATCGGGGGAGCCCTTGCCCTTTTGGACGCGATGCGATTTAGTTCCTCGAAATGCTTGTATTATAACACGATATTAGTGAAAGTAATTTTTAGTAAATATGTAATTACGCGGAGGAGTCGGTAGAGTTCTCGTGAAAGGAGAAGACGTCAGAACGCACTCTGAGCCGGAGACGTCACACGTCAACGCATTTCAGAACTCAGTTCGCAGGATGGGTATTTTCCCAGTGATTCACTATCTCCGTACAAGTGGATAGAGTGTTTCCCCTCCGCGAGGTATCTCCTACACTGGGAGGTATAAGCTGCTTTGCACAGAAACGAGGAAGGTGTCACCGGCAATGATTTACCTACCGGGAGGAACCAACGGCATGAATCAGCCAGCTATGAAGAGGAATGAACTAATTTTAAACATGCCACCGAGGAGATTGAATGAATTTAAGAAAAAGAACTTTCAGCACAGTAATGTTTAGAACTGTTTACAGTCCAAACCGAAGAACTATGGTCTCATCCCGTTCACCCTTCTCCTGTTCCTCCTTCGTGGCCCTTTATGGTCGAAAATGAATTAGATAAACTAGATTCGGTCGTATTGGGGCCGATGAAGAGGAAATTGTGCCAAAGTGAAAGTGAGAGCAATGGCTTGGCAAGGGGCGCGGCCCGCAATGCCTTCACGTGTGGCGGGTCAGTATCTAGCGCGCCGTCCTTCAATACACAACAACGACTACTAAAGTATGTATCTTTAATACTAATTAAATCTAAATACTCTTGATACTATATCTTTTTTCTGCCAATTATAGACAAATATTTTCACGGTTTGAAACCAATTTCATCTACCATTGCCGATGGTAAAGAAACTGATGGAAAAATCTCATTCTATTTTTCTTAATTCTACACTGTTTCAATGTTACTTCCAAGGTCGAATAAAATGTTTCCTCGATCGTGACAGTTAATTTCGGCTGTTATCTCTTCCAGGCGTCGTCTTAAGACCCGATGAAATATCGGCAAATCTGAAGAATCTGACACAATTTTATTTTTTTCCAATGAAAATTTACAGAACTCTGATTTAACCAGACCACGTATTCCGTGTAATATATTCAACAGTAAGAATACACAACTGTCAAAATGGATGGAATGCTATGAAAGAGTCAAACTATAACTTGGTTACAGTTTTACGCGTCATGACAGCCATAAAAATCGACAATAATAACAGCCGAATTATTCAACGAATATATTTTTCTAATACAAAATTCAAACGAAATTTACTATATGTCGTAACGTAGCATCTCAAGTTGTGTATGTGGTTGTACGAGATAAGAAAGAAAATACTATTTTACATTTAATAGTTTCGTTCGGGGCGTTTCGTTTGAGGAATTGGTGCATTAGTGTCACTGAATTGGCGAAATACGGCCGGCCCGCCAGCGAAGATTTCTATCTGTTACCGGGAGGAGACATTTTAGGGGAAAAGTACCGATTCCGGAGGCGCCGGGCATCGATTCCGGTACCTCTCGAATGCTAAGCGAGCGCTCTACCATCTCAAGATACGAACGAGTTTTATTTCTTTAAATACAAATATTAAATCGATAAAACGGTATACAAACGGTGATTCCTAGATGCATTCCACCCTATTGGCCTTACTACATATATATACTTAAATATTATAGTACATCAATCGTGAATTTTTAACAATATTTTTGTGATAATCGGGAAAATTTAACATCTGAGCTACGCCCCCCTGGAAATTGGCATTTAAATGGTTTCATTTTTTAAACAAGAATCAAACTGTGCCTTACGCACTGACTGTCTCGAAGATGGTTTCTAAAAAAACTGCAGAACTTTGTGACAAGTGCTAAGTGTAACACTGTTTTGAAATTTTGAAATTTCAAAAATGTTCCTTTTCTAAAATTTCCTTTATTGCCCAAGTTTAACTCACGCGGGGAGTGTGGGACGAATCCGCGAAAATTCCAATAAACCCAACTCTCTAGTTGGAAATACAGAAATTACGGTAAAAATCCGGTTCTTTACCGCCTTCTGGCGCATGGTAAAACACACGTAGGGCCCACGTAGTCTGAAAGCATAATATCTCAACGACTTAAAACGGCCCTTTAAGGGCCGCCGACAGACGGTGGACAAATGGACTCATTTGTATCTGGGCGAATATCTCCGGAAGGGCGCAAAGCTCGACGACCCGAGAAAATATTGCCCGACCTAAAAGGGACCATCCTCTCCCGCTGGAACACTACGAACCCTAAGAACACTCATTTCAACACAATCATAACTCCATCGGCAATTTAGCCTTATTTTTCAAATAATAACCATAAAAATAGAAACCCTTCTGCGCAACGGACAATCCAGTTTCAATGTAAAGGGATGACATTAAACGTGATTTTAGTAAAACTTGTATTTCACTCGGTTCAGGTAATTCGGACGAATTTAATTTGTAACACAGTGTTCCGTTACATTCGACATTTTTAATGGCGATTTACCCCCCGTGTTTAGGGTAGCCCGGGGGGGTTGGTTCGAGGGAGGACAGTGATGAACAACCCCTATCGCCGGAGGCCCCGGGGCCTCCAAACTGCGTGGAACAGTTCCACGGAATGGAGACGGACAGAGTTTGTGATTTATGCAAGGATATACGAAATTCAGGAAATTGAAGACAATTGAAAGGGGGTGGGCGATTGAAGGGGAGCGCTGAAGAGCCGATTAAACAACGTTAATGGATCCATATCGCGCTGAGTTATTTCCCAACCTCTCTCATACCAGTCTTATGTTACATATTTGTTCCTCCCCAGAATAAACTCGAACGGCGATTAATTACAGTTACTTTTATAATTCCGGTTGGCCGTTAATATTTATCAATTTAGCTTTCACAAATATTGGATTTCCAGTTAGGATATATTTCCTGATGTCACTTCTAAAAAGTTTTTAATTTTAACACATACGCATTATATACTCCGATTGTCCTGAGCTGAAATATATTCACTTATCGCCAAGAAACATTCTTCGTTTTCTCCTTTTCAGCCCAGAAAAGAAAGTTAATTGCCCAGATAAATTCTTCTCGAGTTTTTAAATTCGGGGAATCGTGAGAAGTGTATTTTAAAAATAAAAAACGAGGAACAATTTAAAAATAAAACTCTTTAAACGAGGATAAGTTTATTTATAAAAGGGTTTTCCTCCCCCTTTTTATAATTCGTTTTTTGACAGTTTAAAATTATCCTTTCGGCTATCTAATATACTTTCGAGACCGATATAGCAAAATTACGGTGCTAAATTTCAGTATTGTAAAATAATTTTTACAAACCGCGCCATAACGATGATTCTCTCCAGAAAACGGAAGAATGAAAGGGGACCAAATTCATTTCAAAAATTCTTTGGAATTCTTAGAACTTTCTTTATTTCTACAAAATTCTGCAAGCTGTCCGTCACAAATTACTTGAAATGGAAATAATTTGAAAATTTATTTGATAACTTAATTTACACCCACTCAGTTATAGTCCTGTTCTCCCTTAGTACTATAGCTTAACTTAGTACTATATTCAGTTATTACACTTTATTTCTGAGTTTATAAGGGGAAACTAATACTAGACGTTCGTATTGGTTTCGGAGTTTCTCCATCGTCATCCGAATAATCTATCTATAACGTAATTCAAATTGTATGCATGGAAGTGAATTGACAGAGTACATTTCATATTGGTAAAAGCAAATTGTTTGGTATAGAAAAATTATTATAAAAAAATATTATATATAGAAAATTATCGTAAAATGGCCATTCGTTATTGCACCACGTACGGACCTGACGTTTTTTCTCAAGCAGTAATCAGACCTGGACTTCGAGTAGTGCGCTTTCAATAGAAGAAGTTGTGTCCGCCTCCTCAAGGGCAGAAGTCCGAAAGCTTTCAGCACGTCTCCTCCATTAATTACGCTAAGTAACTTATTTATTCCGGCCCCACTTCTGTCTCTCTCTCTCTCTTTCGCTCACTTCCTTTACACGACTTCCTTTTCTGTCTCCGGCTAGTTCGGCGACTGGAAGCCTACTACTTGTGGCCCGCTAAGACCCAGAGAAAAAGAGAGTCTGTTAGCGAAAACTTGGCCACTTTAAAGGTACTTTCACAATAGATCCACTTCTTTTTTTGTATATTATTGTTTCCGTCCTTTTACAGGGGGAAAAAGTCAGGCAAAGAAGTCTCAGCTTCGTCAAGACGGGGTAGGGTTTTTTCTTTTGCGGTTATGATAAAAATTATAGAACTTAATGAATACCCGTTTCAGAATTAGCTTCGTTAATTATTTGGTCGATTGAAATATAATTAGTCGGACGGACGATTGAGGAAAATTCCCGAATTGTTTGTGTAATTGTAAAGAACACTTCTGAACACAAGATCAGGTTCAGAATCTTCAATGGGGAGCGAGGCGTCGAAATCCGGCGAAACTCCCGGGAATCATCCCTTATCCCGGTTCGGTTTTATAAGGGGTTTTCAATTCACGATACCCATACCCGCCCCGCCCCGCCCCGCCCGTTATAGAACCTTTCCCCCCTCGATATAGAGCTGTAAAGTAAAGCACTGAAAGGATGTCTGAGAGAAAAGCCTCAGAGGTGGGGGAGAGAATCAAGAGCGGAGATAAAGGGCGGGGACCGGAGGAGAATGAGCGTAGATGGAACGAGCGAGATGAAACAGGGAGCTCGTATCCCTTTCGAAGTGAATTTCTGCAACCCAAGACGCTATAAATACACAAGCGCAGACTGTATCGAGCTCGGAGTATACTTAGGGAGTTTCTCTCCGAATATAAATCTGAATGTTTCCCCAATAGAGTAGAAATAATCATGGACTAAAATTGCGAAATATCCCAACAGTATTTGGTACTCTGTATCCGATTATGAAGCACCTGCGAAGTATTCGGCCGGCAACTAAGTCATTGCGGGTTTCGTCGCTACATGGAGATGGCGTTATTTGTATTTTTACGCATTTTTACACTTTCAAACCTATAGAGTATTACCTGAAATGTTTATTACACGCCAACTATTAGTCGTGCGTACCGAAAAATGCACGACATTAAAGGTGCGAAGATGAGAAGAATCCGCAATTATTTAGTTGCCAACCCGATAGTTTCAAGTGCTGTGTACGCGTAAAATATACGCATTTTGAGGGATATTTTATACATACCGACCGGAAGAGAGAATCAACTAAAAAAAAAGCTGTATCTAAAATAGTTTCAGGACGAAAAGGTATATCATCAGGGTGACGCTTAATGGGTCAAACGATGGAACCAGGAAGAATTCCGAAACGTCGATGTTAGACCACGTTACACCGCAAGATAGGCAGTAATAATTTGAGATAGATTGCCGATTGATCCACTCATTAATTGATAGACAGTTGGATATTGTGATTAGCGAGTATTATAATGGCGGTGTACCTTTTCATCCGATAGCCTGTCGGAATTGATTGCTAATGGCCGCGTTTAACGCAGGATAATTCGTTAGGATAATGGCCTAATCGCTTCACTTGCTGTAGGAGTCGAAATAATCTACTGTTCCAGAACACCCCATAGAGTAAATAGTTTGAACGGAAATTCTATTAAAAATGAGTCACTGAGTGGAAAACACTATTTGGAAACCATAAGTGCATTACAGTTAACTTGAATTACGACCGATACATTGGTTACACTCTTTACCATTATCGATTTTATGATCAGTAAAATACGACCAAATGATTATAGTGAAAAACTGAAATAAAATTGCCCGTCGAGAAAATAATTTCGAATCGGACTATCCATAAAAGCAGTTGGAATTGTTGAAAAATTCAATAACTCGCCTAAGCCAAAGTCCGTCCGAGTTAACATCGGAAAGATGATTTGTACTTCAAAAGGGGAGAACAATTCGAGTCTCCGCCATTTCAATAGATAGAAGATTAGCCCGAGATCAAAGTGGAAATAAACGCAAAATGAGATAGTCGGGGATTGTTATTTATTGGCGGATAGCAATCGGACGATAGCGATTCAAGTGGGCCCGTCCATTTTCGTCCGATTTATCTGTATTCGACAAGAAACAATACAATAGACGAGGTTTAGGTTGGCGCGAAAACAGTTCTCGACACTTTCTAACTAATATAACTATCAATAACTGATAGGTGCTACGCTTAATAGAACTATTTTGGCAGGGTACAATGGAAAATAGATACCAGAGTAATGACTAAATCTTCCTGGGAAGTCTTTAACTTACATATGATCCAGAGTTATAGCAAAATATATGGTACATGTAATGGCAGAAGGATATTGACGTAGGTATATCTGTTGGAGCTGGTCATTCCTTTACGGTCATCATAAATCACATCCCTTTTTATAGAAATATGAAAAATAGCCCGATTTCGAATTACTGACTGAGCTAGTTAATCATTTTAAATGAGTGGATTTTATAAATTTTAAAATGAATAATATCGAAAATTAGGTTTTAATAAAAACAATCGAATGGTCCGACCTAGAATGGTGGCAACGGACGCTCCAAATGAATTAAAAAGTTTAATTGAATCTTAATGTTAACCTTGTAAATGTCATGCAAATTATTGCATTATTGTATCTCGAGCAGAGAACAAATTTGCATAACATTAACTTCTGTTATTTCAGTCCGTCGGGATTAAGCAAGAAGAGCAAGTCTTTTAAATTTGTCTACGATGGCAGGCGACCGGAGACCAAAATGACAAAAAAAACCAAAATAATGTGAAATACCGTAGATTCGTCTCTCTCCCTGCTTTGCTCTTTTGCTAGACCGGTTTCGGCTGCTCGCCATCTTCAGTAGCGGTGTTGGTCTTTGGATGTTTTTTGGACATCCTCACCGCACTGTCACTGTCACTTGTACTGTCTACTACTACTAACTAAAGTTCGTTGGGTGCAATTGCACAGATAAACTAGCGCCCCCTGAGGGTGGTGCGGAAATGTGCTTCACTAAATTCTCTTTAGAGAATTTAAATTGCCGTAGATATCAATTGCAAAATTGGCCAAAAATGCGGTTTTTAGGCAGCATAATGGGCTTTTTAACCGCAAAAGTAGCCCAAAAATGCGGTTTTTAGGCGACAAATTTGTCCAAAAATGCGGTTTTTAGGCCGAAAAATGGGATTTTGAGGCGCGAAATCGCCCCAAAAATGCGGTTTTTAGGCCCAAAAATGCTGTTTTTAAGCGCAAAATTGGACCGAAAATGCGATTTCATGGCCTAAAAATGGGGTTTTTACCAGCGAAATCGGCCCAAAAATGCGATTTTTAGACCTAAAATTGGCCCGAAAATGCGCGTTTTGGACCTAAAATTGGCCCAAAAATGCAGTTTTTAGGCCGAAAAATGGGGTTTTAAGGATCATAATTGGCCGAAAAATGCGGTTTTTAGGCCCAAAAATGCGATAATAGGTCCGAAAATTCGGTTTTTAGACCTAAAATTGGCCGAAAAATGCGATGTTTTGGGCCAAAAATGTTGATTTCAGGCCCAAAATTGGCCCAAAAATGCGATTTTTAGACACGATAATGCGCGTTTTAGACCTAAAGTTGGACCAAAAATGCAGTATTCAGGCCGAAAAATAGGGTTTTTAGTCGCAAAATCGGCTCAAAAATTGGGTATTTAGGCGCAAAATTGATGAATAAATTAGGTATTACAGCGCAAAATCGGCCCAAAAATGCGGTTTTTAGTCCCAAAAATGCGTTAATAGGTCCGAAAATGCGGTTTGCAGACCTAAAATTGGCCCAAGAATGAGATTTGTTGGCCGAAAAATGATGGTTTAAGACGCAAAATTGTCCAGAAAATGGGGTTTTCGGGCGCATAATTGGCCCAAAAAAGCTGTTTGTAGGCCCAAAAATACGGTATTTCAACCTAAAATTGGCCCAAAATTGAGGTTTTAGGGACAAAAAAGGTGGTTTTTAGACATAAAATTGGCCCAAAATTAGGGTTTATAGGAGCAAAAATGGGATTTTTAGACGTAAAATTGGCCCAAAATTGGGGTTTATAGGAGCAAAAATGGGATTTTTAACCGAAAAATGCAATGTTTTAGGGCAAAAATGTTCATTTCAGGCCTAAAATTGAGCCAAAAATGAAATTTTTAGACACGATAATGCGCGTTTTAGACCTAAAATTGGACCAAAATGCAGTATTCAGGCCGAAAAATAAGGTTTTCGGAAGCAAAATAGGCCCAAAAATGCGGTTTTTTAACCGAAATTTCATTTTAAATTTCATAAATTGCACCAGAATTTTGCCCATATTCGGTCCACAAGTGTACAAAAGTGAGTTACACTTGCCCCTGAAAGGAGAGCTGAAAAATCGAAAATTTTCGAAATTTCAAAAATGTGCCCCGATTTTGCCCATATTCGGTCCACAAGTGTACAAAAGTGAGTTACACTTGCCCCTGAAAGGAGAGCTGAAAAATCGAAAATTTTCGAAATTTCAAAAATGTGCCCCGATTTTGCCCATATTCGGTCCACAAGTGTACAAAAGTGAGTTACACTTGCCCCTGAAAGGAGAGCTGAAAAATCGAAAATTTTCGAAATTTCAAAAATGTGCCCCGATTTTGCCCATATTCGGTCCACAAGTGTACAAAAGTGAGTTACACTTGCCCCTGAAAGGAGAGCTGAAAAATCGAAAATTTTCGAAATTTCAAAATGTGCCCCGATTTTGCCCATATTCGGTCCACAAGTGTACAAAAGTGAGTTACACTTGCCCCTGAAAGGAGAGCTGAAAAATCGAAAATTTTCGAAATTTCAAAAATGTGCCCCGATTTTGCCCATATTCGGTCCACAAGTGTACAAAAGTGAGTTACACTTGCCCCTGAAAGGAGAGCTGAAAAATCGAAAATTTTCGAAATTTCAAAAATGTGCCCCGATTTTGCCCATATTCGGTCCACAAGTGTACAAAAGTGAGTTACACTTGCCCCTGAAAGGAGAGCTGAAAAATCGAAAATTTTCGAAATTTCAAAAATGTGCCCCGATTTTGCCCATATTCGGTCCACAAGTGTACAAAAGTGAGTTACACTTGCCCCTGAAAGGAGAGCTGAAAAATCGAAAATTTTCGAAATTTCAAAAATGTGCCCCGATTTTGCCCATATTCGGTCCACAAGTGTACAAAAGTGAGTTACACTTGCCCCTGAAAGGAGAGCTGAAAAATCGAAAATTTTCGAAATTTCAAAAATGTGCCCCGATTTTGCCCATATTCGGTCCACAAGTGTACAAAAGTGAGTTACACTTGCCCCTGAAAGGAGAGCTGAAAAATCGAAAATTTTCGAAATTACAAAATGTGCCCCGATTTTGCCCATATTCGGTCCACAAGTGTACAAAAGTGAGTTACACTTGCCCCTGAAAGGAGAGCTGAAAAATCGAAAATTTTCGAAATTTCAAAAATGTGCCCCGATTTTGCCCATATTCGGTCCACAAGTGTACAAAAGTGAGTTACACTTGCCCCTGAAAGGAGAGCTGAAAAATCGAAAATTTTCGAAATTTCAAAAATGTGCCCCGATTTTGCCCATATTCGGTCCACAAGTGTACAAAAGTGAGTTACACTTGCCCCTGAAAGGAGAGCTGAAAAATCGAAAATTTTCGAAATTTCAAAAATGTGCCCCGATTTTGCCCATATTCGGTCCACAAGTGTACAAAAGTGAGTTACACTTGCCCCTGAAAGGAGAGCTGAAAAATCGAAAATTTTCGAAATTTCAAAAATGTGCCCCGATTTTGCCCATATTCGGTCCACAAGTGTACAAAAGTGAGTTACACTTGCCCCTGAAAGGAGAGCTGAAAAATCGAAAATTTTCGAAATTTCAAAATGTGCCCCGATTTTGCCCATATTCGGTCCACAAGTGTACAAAAGTGAGTTACACTTGCCCCTGAAAGGAGAGCTGAAAAATCGAAAATTTTCGAAATTTCAAAAATGTGCCCCGATTTTGCCCATATTCGGTCCACAAGTGTACAAAAGTGAGTTACACTTGCCCCTGAAAGGAGAGCTGAAAAATCGAAAATTTTCGAAATTTCAAAAATGTGCCCCGATTTTGCCCATATTCGGTCCACAAGTGTACAAAAGTGAGTTACACTTGCCCCTGAAAGGAGAGCTGAAAAATCGAAAATTTTCGAAATTTCAAAAATGTGCCCCGATTTTGCCCATATTCGGTCCACAAGTGTACAAAAGTGAGTTACACTTGCCCCTGAAAGGAGAGCTGAAAAATCGAAAATTTTCGAAATTTCAAAAATGTGCCCCGATTTTGCCCATATTCGGTCCACAAGTGTACAAAAGTGAGTTACACTTGCCCCTGAAAGGAGAGCTGAAAAATCGAAAATTTTCGAAATTTCAAAATGTGCCCCGATTTTGCCCATATTCGGTCCACAAGTGTACAAAAGTGAGTTACACTTGCCCCTGAAAGGAGAGCTGAAAAATCGAAAATTTTCGAAATTTCAAAAATGTGCCCTGATTTTGCCCATATTCGGTCCACAAGTGTACAAAAGTGAGTTACACTTGCCCCTGAAAGGAGAGCTGAAAAATCGAAAATTTTCGAAATTTCAAAAATGTGCCCCGATTTTGCCCATATTCGGTCCACAAGTGTACAAAAGTGAGTTACACTTGCCCCTGAAAGGAGAGCTGAAAAATCGAAAATTTTCGAAATTTCAAAAATGTGCCCCGATTTTGCCCATATTCGGTCCACAAGTGTACAAAAGTGAGTTACACTTGCCCCTGAAAGGAGAGCTGAAAAATCGAAAATTTTCGAAATTTCAAAAATGTGCCCCGATTTTGCCCATATTCGGTCCACAAGTGTACAAAAGTGAGTTACACTTGCCCCTGAAAGGAGAGCTGAAAAATCGAAAATTTTCGAAATTTCAAAAATGTGCCCTGATTTTGCCCATATTCGGTCCACAAGTGTACAAAAGTGAGTTACACTTGCCCCTGAAAGGAGAGCTGAAAAATCGAAAATTTTCGAAATTTCAAAAATGTGCCCCGATTTTGCCCATATTCGGTCCACAAGTGTACAAAAGTGAGTTACACTTGCCCCTGAAAGGAGAGCTGAAAAATCGAAAATTTTCGAAATTTCAAAAATTTTGCCCATATTCGGTCCACAAGTGTACAAAGTGAGTTACACTTGCCCTGAAAGGAGAGCTGAAAATCGAAAATTTTAAATTTCAAAAATGATTTTGCCCATATTCGGTCCACAAGTGTACAAAAGTGAGTTACACTTGCCAAAAATCGAAAATTTTCGAAATTTCAAAACCCCGATTTTGGGTCCACAAGTGTACAAAAGTGAGTTTTGCCCCTGAAAGCTGAAAAATCGAAAATTTTCGAAATTTCAAAAATTTTGCCCATATTCGGTCCACAAGTGTACAAAGTGAGTTTTGCCCCTGAAAGGAGAGCTGAAAAATCGAATTTTCGAAATTTCAAAAATTTTTATATTCGGTCCTGTAAAAAGTTTACACTTAAAAATTTTTTTTAAAACCGCATTTTTGCCTAAAACCGTTTTTCCAATTTTGCGCCTAAAAACCGCCTTTTTGGGCCAATTTTTTGCGCCTAAAAATCGTATTTTTGGGCCAATTTTAGGTCTATAAACCGCATTTTGGGCCTAAAACCGTATTTTTGGGCCAATTTTGCGCCTAAAAACCGCCTTTTTGGGCCAATTTTTTGCGCCTAAAAATCGTATTTTTGGGCCAATTTTAGGTCTATAAACCGCATTTTGGGCCTAAAACCGTATTTTTGGGCCAATTTTAGGTCTAAAACCGCATTTTTGGGCCTAAAAACCGCATTTTTGGGCCAATTTTAGGTCTATAAACCGCATTTTGGGCCTAAAATCGTATTTTTGGGCCAATTTTAGGTCTATAAACCGCATTTTTGGGCCTAAAAACCGTATTTTTGGGCCAATTTTAGGTCTATAAACCGCATTTTTGGGCCTAAAAACCGTATTTTTGGGCCAATTTTAGGTCTATAAACCGCATTTTTGGGCCTAAAAACCGTATTTTTGGGCCAATTTTAGGTCTATAACCGCATTTTTGGGCCTAAAAATCGCATTTTAGGCCAATTTTGCGCCTAAAAAGCCTATTTTTCGGCCTAAAAACCGCATTTTTGGACCAAATTTAGGTTAAAAACGCGCATTTTTGGGCCTAAAAACCTTATTTATTAGCCTAAAATCCGCATTTTTGGGCCAATTTTTGGTCTAAAATCCGCATTTTTGTGCCTAAAAACCGTAATTCTGGGCCAATTTTAGTTCCAAAACGCGCATTTTCGGGCCTAAAAATCGTATTTTTGGGCCAATTTTAGGTCTATAAACCGCATTTTTGGGCCTAAAAACCGTATTTTTGGGCCAATTTTAGGTCTATAAACCGTATTTTGGGCCTAAAAACCGTATTTTTTTTAGGGCCTTAAAAATCGCATTTTAGGCCAATTTTTCGCCTAAAAGCCTATTTTGGGCCTAAAAACCGCATTTTTGGGCCAATTTTAGTTCCAAAACGCGCATTTTCGGGCCTAAAAATCGTATTTTTGGGCCAATTTTAGGTCTATAAACCGCATTTTTGGGCCTAAAAACCGTATTTTTGGGCCAATTTTAGGTCTATAAACCGCATTTTTGGGCCTAAAAACCGTATTTTTGGGCCAATTTTAGGTCTATAAACCGTTTTTTGGCCTTAAAAATCGCATTTTAGGCCAATTTTGCGCCTAAAAAGCCTATTTTTCGGCCTAAAAACCGAATTTTTGGACCAAATTTGGTTAAAAACGCGCATTTTTGGGCCTAAAAACCTTATTTATTACCCTAAAATCCGCATTTTTGGGCCAATTTTTGGTCTAAAAACCGCATTTTTGGGCCTAAAAATGGTATTTTTGGGCCAATTTTATGTCTATAATCCGCATTTTTGGGCCTAAAAATCGCATTTTAGGCCAATTTTGCGCCTAAAAGCCTATTTTTCGGCCTAAAAACCGAATTTTTGGACCAAATTTAGGTTAAAAACGCGCATTTTTGGGCCTAAAAACCTTATTTATTAGCCTAAAATCCGCATTTTTGGGCCAATATTTGGTCTAAAATCCGCATTTTGGGCCTAAAACGTATTTTGGGCCAATTTTAAGTCTAAAATCCGCATTTTTGGGCCTAAAAACCGTATTACTGGGCCAATTTTAGTTCCAAAACGCGCATTTTCGGGCCTAAAAATCGTATTTTTGGGCCAATTTTAGGTCTATAAACCGCATTTTTGGGCCTAAAAATTTTTAGGTCTAAAACCGCATTTTTGGGCCTCTAAAACCGCATTTTTTCCAAATTTGCAAAAACCGCATTTTAATTTTAGGTCTAAAAGCTACATTTTTGGGCCGATTTTAAGCCTATAAACCGCATTTTCCGGCCTATAACTGCATTTTTGGGCCAATTTTATGTTCAAAAACCCCGTTTCTCGGTCTAAAACGGCATTTTTGGGCCTATTATTCGTCGAAAAACCCAAATAGTGTACCTAAAAACCACATTTTTGGGCCAATGATGCGCCTAGAAACCCCATTTTTGATCCAATATTGTACCTAAAAACCCCATTTTTGGGCCAATTTTATGCCTAAAACCCCATTTTGGGCCAATTTTATGCCTAAAAACCGCATTTTTGGGCCTAGAAATCGTATTATTGAGCTTACAAATCGCATTTTTGGGCCAATGTTAGGTCTAAAAACCCCATTATTTGGGCCTAAAAACCGCAACGCAACCCAATGTAGCAAACATTTAGCATTTTCAGCTTATGGAAATATGAAAAATACTTTATTTTTCCTTAAATATACATAGAATATCATATATAAATGTCAAATACATACATGCCGGTCCGCGGCCCTTTCTACGTTTGTGTACACGAAAATTTCGACTGAATATAATATTGGGTTGGCAACTAAATAATTGCGGATTCTTCTCATCTTCGGGTGTGTGCGCAGCCTTATGTCGTGCATTTTTTGGTTCGCACGACGCGAATAGTTGGTGTGTAATAAACATTTCAGAATACTCTCTATAGGTTTGAAGATGTAAACATGCGTTAAAATACAAAAATAACGCCGCCTCCATCTAGCGACGAAACCCGCAAAGACTTAGTTGCCGACCCAATATTATGCACAATTTTATTACGGTAATAGGGAAAGTTTACCCAAATCACTAACACACAAACTTTGCCCACCACTTTGGCTCACTGTACAATTGCCCCGAGACTTGAAGCGCCGGGGACAAGTATACGACATTAACAGTGTCGATATGGACACTTAAACTGGGGGGTATACCAAGGTCATCCCATACCGAATATTCGTGATATTCGTGAAATTGGTTTAAATCCTGGCGGTGGAATTATTTAATCTGAGAATTAGAGTCGTAAACATGTGTCGCCACAAACACTGGATATATCACTGTATACTAATCATTTGTTGCCTAATCTAGAGGAGCCGTTTAGAGTGGGCTCTGAACGTTCGCAGAGAGAAACTTGGTAGGGGCGCGTTTCGCCCGAACGCCAATAAGTCTGGTTTTAGTGGGCGCCGCTACAGGGCCGCCTACACTTGGCCCTGAAATAAGGGGGCCCCGGCTCCGCCCACATTAAACGATATGCGCTACACCCCACCCCCGCCCCAGCGCACACGAATATACAGCCGAATAAAGCCAAAACCCCGGAGTACGGGCCCACAGCCTTAACGCAGACATTTCGCCCTCTATTCGAGCTTCGCCGCGAATCGAGGGGGCGCCATCCCATAACCCGGGCATAACCCGACCGAAAGAGAAAGAGTTACCGACTAATGGTATTGGCTCCGTTACCCTCTTGCCTATAGATTTTAAAGGTGGGTTGTAAAAAACGAGCCCCCAAAAAAAAATGTATTACATTAGTAGAATTATAAATATTATGTTAAAAATCTCAACTGTAGTTTTAGTAGCAGAATTTTGTTTTCAAAACAGTCCGATACATATTTCTCCTATCGTATTTTAAGATAAGCATTAACCTTAAAAAGTCGCTTAACTTCTATAGGAATATTGTTTGGGTAAGCCGAAAGGCAAAAGGTGAGGCAACAATGTTAATAAAATAAACAATGTTAATCAAAAAGTCACATTTTGACTTCAGTCAAACGTAGTGGGGGCAAAAAATACGTCCGTCAACAATTCCCGAGTTGCCCCAAAAAGAAAACTCTAATCTCCGTGGCCCTCAGTGCGGCTATTTATACAACCAATTTGTATTTGAATGCAACTAAATTGAATTAGTCTTTGAAGGACGCGCAGTAAAAAGAGAACTACTGCGGTGCGCGGCATTCCTATTTATTATTTTCGGCCGGAAATACGCACGCCGTATATTCGCGGCGAACGGCTGGATATATAAATATGCGGGGGTTGCTAAATCAAGTTCCACACCGGGGGTATTTTTAGCCCCGGGAGCTCTTTCTTTAGGGTTGTTGGTGTTGGAGGTAGAGGGCGAATAAAACCACCTCCGCCTACTGGCTCGAGCAAAATATATAATATTTATATACATAAAGCTTTTTTTTCACGTAAAACTATTCCAGTATCAATATCCTATATACGACAACGCCAAACGATTTTCCGCCACAACGCCAGGTTTTGGCTTTCCGGCATCGTCAACGAATTCTTAAGGCAGCCAATAGGCCGGAAATTACGCTGCATTGTTACGGCCAGTATTTCATGAATTTAGTATCGAAAACTATATTAAGACGTTAAGAGAATAGAAAATAGGGACACATAATAGCCAGAAGTGTAATATCACTGGCAGAAAATGCGCTACGCTAAAATATTTTCTCCGAATTTCGGAAAACCCGGCGGGTCCTAGACTAAATTAGAAAACGTCGAGTAATCACTTGTGAATTTATTTTAAACGTGTATTAATGGGTATTATAACCCCCTTTATAACTTATTTCTACCTCAAGAAACGCTGTCGCCAGATTTGGCGACGTGTTTTCATCGGGTATAAGTTTATAAGGGAAACTGCGCTTTAAAATACCTTGCATTATTAATTGGCTGGTTTAAACTTTAATAATTAAAACCAGATTTCTTTCGACAATTTGACAAACTCCACGAGTTTTCATTATTTTCATCGCCTCTTCAGCAACTTTGACGAATTTCGTCCATTTTTGTCGAACAGTTTGTTCCAAGTTTCGCATCGATTTTTTGTATTTTGAACATCCGGGGATTATAACCGAATTTGATTAAGCTCAAAATTTCGACGTTTTAAATGTTTATAAACTAAACAGAAACTCCAATAACCATTAGACCAATTATATACCATCTTACTTTGAACACGAATAGCTTTTTCTAGTATTTCTTTCGAGGTTTGTACCGATTCAATATTGAATGTCCGCCACTAAATCTGAATAGAACTGTGCAGATGTTATGCTGAGCTATGCGATAACGGGACGAAAGGCGCGGTATTAAAAAGTTATTAAGAACCGGAGTATTGTTATGAAAATAGATTGTCCGCGGGAGAGATAGTTTAAAGAAAAGTTAAACGCCGGTTCCGAATTATAAAACTCAGTTCTCTTCGGCTTACAGGTTTATAACTTTAAAAAGTAGTAGACTAACAAAAAGAAAGCGGCGAATTGCAAATAAAAAATTAACCGCTTTTTGAACAGAATTAAAAGGTAACCTTCATTAAAAATTATCGCCCTTCTCCCAGTCGACTTTTTCTAGTGCTATACCATTCTCCTTCCAACTATTTTTCGCCCGAATAAAAAATTATTAAAACGCGCAAATGAGGTAAATTCTATGAAATTACACGTTACAATACACATTTATAGGCAGAATTGGTATATTACGAAAAACCAGTTAATAAGAAAGTGTGGTGGAAAATCAAAATCTAATTTACAATTAACCTACAATCCTAAGTAGGTATTACAATACCCATTTATAGGCATCCTATATCCTAAGTAGGTAATTTGTTGTATATGAAATAAAGTCACCCTATAAACTAGTTTCCTTTGCTTAGTTTGCATAAGACGTAGCAGTGACCAACAAAGGAATAGATCAAAGGGCCGTCCGTGTTTCCCTTTTTTTTTCGCCCGATCTATTCCATCCGGGGGAATTGCCCTATCTATTCCGGGCCCTTTCTGCGCCCTTAGGCGCGCTCCAACTTTTAATGCTCCCCGGACCCAATCAACTTCGCCAACTTCGCAGCTTCCCAGTTGGAACGATCGGCCGGAGTTTGTCACAGATTTATTCGTTCCAATTCCTAATTCAATTTAAATTGTAAAGTACCGTAGTTAATTTAATTAAACTACGGTAGCAGTCTTCGGTACACTGTATACATATATATGTATATGGTATGTGAACAGGCTTTTCATAATTCCTACTAATTTTTGTCAACTGCGTTAGCTTAATCAGTAATTTTATAATTGGCAAATATCAATCACGTACAAAATAAAGGAGTAAGATGAATCATGCGTCTCTGTCAACGTCAATTACAGAAAAATATGTTTAATAAAATCGTGTATGAATCTTATGGCCGTACTATTTTTGTTCGGGGAAATGGTCACGTTCGGTGGTAAATAGATTAGTGAGGCTCTTAAGATTATCTGCGTCGAAAAAGGCGAATTTTTTTTCGATGTAATGTGCGGAAGACGAGAATTAAATTTAAATTTATAGTTTTCAAAAGAGAGAGTTGAGATTTTCAAATTTAAGAACGAACATTAAACGAAAATAAGCTGAAAATTTCGGTCGCTGGAATTCGGTTTTTGTGGTCCTTTCCCGAAAGACGGTTTTTCGTCTAAAGCTTGTTTTAATCGAGCATGAAATTTCAAGTCAAAATCGCCGGTGACTTCAACTTGTTTTCCTAGAATTACAAATTTCGTATATTAAATCGATACTTAGGGTACCGACATATCGGAATATCTTATTACCGAATTCCTCTGCCTACTCGGCTTTTAACACCGGGTAAAAAGAACTTGGCAATTTTGATAAAAGGGTCAACAGCAGACGGTCAAGGTTCATCAAGCGGGAGGATATAATTACCGGGGATTATAACCCACCAAGTTAAATAGAGTCCATTATTCATCCGGGCGGAAAAAATAATCCTGAAAGAAAGAAAGAGGGGGGTGCTCCTTCTTCTTTCTTTTTTTGCTGCCGCGCTCCTTTTCTTCATCGGCGCCCCCTTCGGCTTTTTAATGCAACATAAATTATATTGATTAATCTAAGCGCGGGCCCACCGCTTGCCCCCCCCCCTAATTAGCCTACATTAACCTATTTAGTCCTAAGCTAACTCGGTTAAGAAGCTGGCCAAGAGGACCCGGTATCCTCGCCTAATCAATTATTGCATCGCGGCATCTCAACCTGAGTAAAGGAAAAAGTATTCTGCGGACTTTTCCGGAATTTGATTAATTTTAATCAGCTCGGCTCTCGGTTATTTAAAATTTACGATTGAATAAATTGTAGCGTACTACGGGGATTCGAAACCGAGGTGGACACTTGTCCAACCAAGAATGATTTCGAAGAAAAAATATTTTTTTAAACAAAATTGAGCGCGCGGAAGCGTATCGCATCATGTTAACTGTGGAGTATGGTGAAGCTACCCTAGACCAAAGCGACGTTTATGCGGTACAAAATGTTGAATTTTTGGCCAAAAACACACTAATAATGTCGCAGCCACCGTATTCACCGGATCCGGGGACCCCTGTGACTTTTTCTTGTTCCCAAAACTGAAAAAGGGCACACGAAAGGACGACGCTGCCCTACAATTGGGGAGATAAAAACGGCATCGAAGACGGAGCTTAACGAGATCACAAAAAATGAATTTTTGAAGTGCTTTCAGGATTGGAATAAACGTCAGCACAAGTGTATAATATCTGGTGTGGATTACTTTGAGGGGGACAAAGTAAATAAATAAATAATTTTTGAAAAAACCCAGAATTCGCGATACTTTTTGAACAGACCTCTTATAAGAAGGAAATCCATCAAACATCAACTTACACTTGATTGTTTTCCCAGAAATGAAAGCGCTCCCAGCTTGCTGGATACTCGGAAGTATGGAATAATAACAATTTAATTATTAGTTTGGTTTTCTCGAGTTCTATCCTCGAATAATGAGAAATCCGAGTTCAGCCAAACTAAGTTATTCAATGTTTTCAAGATTAACTACCGGTGCAATGAATGATAATGAAGCTACGAGAGAAACTAGAACGGTATATCCGTTGATATTGCGCGTCTTGGACTTTTTCTTTTCGCAACAATACTATTATAAAAATCCGAACTGCTGAATTACGAATGCACTATTAACGCAATATAGAAATAAATAAGTGTGCAGTGTCGCGCTACGAAAGTGGAGGAGAGGACATCCAGCGGTGGTTGTTCAACAAGCTCATAACGTACAACATCCCTTAATGTTATATGTTTTCAGAAACTTTCTGCCATATATCATCCGAAGCCACTTTCGTGTTTAAACTTGAGCACGCAGAACGGCATGCAAATTCACCTATCTGAGTTTAGAAAGACCCATTTAGCTACTCCTTACGCTGGGCATCATTCGGAGGAAATCGATGATTCAGTTAATATAGGGTGTCCCAAAATTAACGCAAGATTTGAATTTGTCACCATTCTTGCAGTAAAGTTGGAAACCCTACTAAAAAAAATGGAGCGTTACACGATAGAACAACGTGTTTTCATTGTTGGACAATAATTCAAAAATAATTAAAGTTTGGCGGCCATAGTTCGATTCAAATCTTGCCTTAATTTTGGGACACCCTATATATCTGGCGGGAAGTGGACGCTAGTTTTTAACAGTTTTAGTTACTACTTGCGCAATTAAATTGAATTTTTCTGATTTCTGTAGTATGTCGTGTGATACTGCATAACTCCCATACGACAGCGTTCCTATCGGAGAGTGAAACATACAAGCGGGGAAATATTATGTGACTTTTCATTAATGGAGCACTTTATTGGTCGCTAATTGGTGCAATAATAATGCTACGGTAATCCATGAATTTAATCCAACGCGGATGAAGAACAATATTTGAAAATTATACATCGGGCCGATGAAATTTCGGCAGCTAACTGAAATCGCGGCTTCCAATCCTACAATGTAAATATAATCCTTTCAACGTACATTAATCAGTATTTCCATCACTAATTAATGCTCGCACTTCTATTGCAGTTCTGCGTCACCTTATCTCCAGTCAGATACAGTAATTTTGCGTTCAATTCTAAAAACGTTTCGACTATATAGTAAAATAAAACTCGCTGTTATTCCCCGTAACGTTATTCACGTTACTCTGGTTTTGTCATTTCCCTGTACGCCGTACATTTCGTGTAATCCCTCGTGTAATATATATTCCCATTGACTTTGCCGGATTTCGACTCGGTGGTTTATTTTTATAACATCGCCATTTTTATATTTTCCATATTCTCTCTATCGTTCAATCGTTATTTCTAGAGTTCTTATTTTTCCCAGTTTATCTCCTGACGGAGACATTTTGAAATATTTCCACGAATATCAATTTCTGTGGAAAATTTCAAATATTTTTTATTTTTCCTCTTCGGTTGTGGATCACGCCTCCTTCGGTCAATTAACGGCGGTGAATTTCATATCATTAATCTGCTGAAATATAACGCTATCTGTTTCAAAATTAACGCTGCGTGAATACAACATTGGGAAATTTTATGTATCTTCTATGAATATTTATGTACACATCCATTTGCCAGCCGCGCTGTATGTGACAAAAAATATCTCCGAGAGGCCCCGGGACGAAATATATAGCACTTTGTGCTTCTGAGAGCAATGTTTCTCAGTAATGTCGGCCCCTCCCCCTGGGGTTTTCGCGAGAAGATTATTAGCATTTCTACTTTATTGAGACAATATATCATTTTTTTCTTGAAGCCTACTCGGTCTGTTGTTATTATAGCGCAATTCCTACCGAATATATCCTCGAAATTTAATACTTTATCGCTATAATTTTATGTTGAAACCGGGAATAATTGATTCACAGATAATAGTATTGATTCTTGAACTGTAGGAAGTATTTCTCATACCGTCAGATACCTTTGCAACCAGAGCTAAAAAAAGGGATCATTATAGAGCCGTTGGGAAAAGAGGATATGGGAAGGGGGGGACTGGAGTTTCTCTGAAATGACCCATGACCCAGAACGGGATATAACGCGCGCCCACTTCATTTGTATTCATCGAGGCCGCACAATCGTCAGCCCATAGCACGACCAAACACTCGATTATAACTTTCCCCCCGACATCACTCCCATCTCTATGTACACGGGCTCTCTCCAATAACAGACTCATTATTCGGGGCCCTTTCATATTATGGGGGCGGGGCTGCGAGAACACTAATTTAAAATCTTTTAATACCGCCAAATCCGGCGGTACAAGACTTTGTCGAATAGTCTATACATCCGTTCCTAGACCACGTATCCCATTGAAACCATAGCTGTTATTCGACTCCGTGTGCAATGCCTAATTCAAAGCGAACGATAATAAATCGCTTTTCGGATTTACGACCACGATCTTATTTCCTATACATTCCACGCGTTGAGATGCACCTGAGGCACGCCGAGCTGGTTTTATTGCACTGTGGGTTTTTTGTATTAAGGCCAAATACAACAAGAAGTACGCCGGGCAAGGAGTGATGTACGCTCCATACATCGGGGGCTTGTAAAGTCGGTGCACGGTGCATGAAGCTCCCCCGGCCCGATTACAAAATATCGCAGCGTGCAGGCCATAAATAGACCGTTCCAGATTTGTTTATAGACGCGAAAAAACTGCACCCCCCCCACGTATTAAAAAATGTCGGGGAGCTCGTCCCGAGGTGCAGTTCAAATAGTAATGAAGAAAATAGACCGCTCCCCCAGGATTATATTGGAAACTATATTGGCCACTTCAGGCGATACATCACTCTCACATGACATGAGTCAAATTAATCATATTTTTCATAGTTTTCGACCTGGATGAAATCGTCGGTTGTAGTTTTAACATTCTCCTATAAAATATATCTTATCCGGTATACTAATAATAATGAAACGAGAATCTTATGTTGTTATATTCCATTGGCCTAAAAATTCAGTGAGCCATCCGAAATTTCAACCTTTGCATTATAAATATATTGGGTTGACAACTAAGTGCGGAATTCACCAACAAGGTTGAATTGTATCAAAATTACATTGACCGGTTGAATTGTGTGGGTGTGTATAAAAAGCTAAAACACGGTGAATCATGTCCGTCACATTTTGCTTTTTTATTTTCGCAAAGGTGTTAATACCTCGCGGGCTCATAAAAAGTTGTACGCCGTGTACGGTGGTGAAGCCTTAAAAGAACGGCAGTGTCGGTACCGGTTCGCGAAATTCCGGTCGGGGGATTTTTCGTTAAAAGACGAAGAGCGCTCCGTACGTCCGGTGGAGGTCGATGATGACCGAATAAAGGCCATTATCGATTCGGATCGCCATAGTTCAACGAGGGATATTGAGGAGGAGCTGAATGTTGTTTTTCTATATCTCTATATTCTCGATTATATCAATTCCATTGCCTTTTCTACCGGAGTGTACTAGTTTCGGTGCGTGGACAAATGTTTTATCGATTGGAAAACTTCTGTTTTGAGTTAATTAAGTCGTATTTAAGGGCCGAAAATCAAGCTGGGCGTACATCGAGCCGTATAGGGGGTTGTATAGAGGGCGTATAGAGGCAGTGGTCGGCGTGTAATGAAGTAAAGTGGGGGATGGGGCCCAGTAGGTAACTCTGGGCGGTATTACCAAAGCTAAATAATGAATTGAGGGATACTGTGAGCGGGCGGTTCAGTGAAGTGGCCGGCCCCCGACCCTAATGAACCGCCTATTCTGCCGTAAAACCGACTGTACCTACAGCGTACAATAACCGGTACCGCTCCCCGCAGCCACCCTCATCCCCCGCCTGCTAAGCGTAAACAGGTAAAGCCAATCGGTCTCAATATCTCTCCCTCCAGTGTACATTCAAAGGACAGCGGTGAATTTCACAATCTGACTCCCGGTTACCCCCGGGATGTAGAAAATCTCATTAACGTTGAAGGCGATTTCAGAAAACTACTTCAAATCTGTACTGGGCGACCACTTCATAAAACCATCGTTACCATCGTCACTTATTGTTCAAATTTCCAATTCCGACCCTAATCGCCTTCTCAAACGTTGATCACCGTAGGTTCGTGATGTTTCTGTCTCCTCTCGCTGGTTTGGTCTTTTGCTAGACCGGTTTCGGCTGCTCGCCATCTTCCAGACACCTGGCTAGTTCTGACATCTGTCAGACAGTACATGTGAAAGTGACAGTGGGCAGTGAGGATGCCCAAAAAACATCCAAAGTGCTAACAGTGATTAACGCCGCTACTGAAGATGGCGAGCGGCCGAAACCGGTCTAGCAAAAGACCAAACCAGCGAGAGGAGACAGAAACATCACGAACCTACAGTATTCCAACCCCTCGCAGACCACAAAACAGGTATATTAAACTAGTTCACCACCGTATTTGAGTGTGATATTTTCAATGTTCAGACTCGCATTTCAGTACGATTTCATGGCGCACGATTGAGCGCGTTCATCGTCCGTTGGGCGTCCTCCTCATCACGCCTTGGCCCGCTTCCCAGTTTTTCGAGACTATCGGAAGTCATAATTTTTCGTCGCGTCTAACGGCCCGGAATGGAGTACGGTGTGTGTTGTTAGGCGGGAGTTTAATGGGAAAATTCTTGAAGAGGAGTTCGATCGTCGAACAAGTGAGTTATGTTACGGCGAGAGATACCTTCCAATTAATAAATCATTTCCGTCGGCTCAAGTGCGATTGTTTATTTGCGCCTTGTTTTCTAGTCATATCCCCCGTAAAATTTGGGTTATTTTTCATACCCGTTTTGTGGTCTGCGAGGGGTTGGAATATGGTAGGTTTGTGGTGTTTCTGTCTCCTCTCGCCGGTTAGTCACTGAGTTAGCCACCACCACCCCCACCCCTTCATATCCGACAATCTGACTTAAACTTAAGCGGATTAACAAAATCCCACCCTCCCCTCAACCCAAATAAGACAAACATAATTCCCCAATAACAATAACAAGATACGTATATATACAACTGACAAACTGACAAACACTAAAGTGAAAGTGACAGTGCAGTGAGGATGCCCGAAAAATCTTTCTCTCAGTGTGTGCTTAAACCAAAGTGATTGATTCTAGCCTAGACGTAAAACATCCTTACCCTCTGTGTTTGAGCTAAACTAGGTTGATTTTAACGGCGTAATTCGTGGCTCCTTAATGGCTGCATTAAATATCAAAATATTAGGGGTACCCAAAGGTAATCAACATTTTGACTTTGGAATTCATTTTATTTTCCAAAAAAAGAAACATTAATTATTAATCTGCTACTTATTCACCGATATTATCGACAACTCTTTGCCACTTTTCATTCAGCAAATTTTCGATTCCCCTCTCGAAGAACTCCTCAAGACCAAAATACATCTTATCAAATTGTCGATTACTTTTGGGTACACCTAATATAACTACTTTAAATAATGACAACCTCGGAACTATTTGTTGTTAGTATTATTCCATTATTAGGGGTCGGAACTTCTGCCTTCTAATGTCCAAAGATTAAATAAGACACGGCCTTCTATACTCGGGGAAGTGTTAGGGAATATCCCCTTCTCCCTCTTCTCGGCCGAATACGGGTTTTAGTTTTAGCCCCGGATCCGACCCTCTCCACTGGAAACCCTTTTAACGTCTCCCGGCTCAGAAGGAAAATGTCAGACACCTCCGTGTAGGAAACAGGGAAAACCGAGAACAAATTAGAGGGGGTGGTTGCCCGGTCCCCGGTCACTCTGAAGACGGACACGGGTAATCGGATTAAACGTTGATGCCGGTTTCTGAGCACCGCAGACCTGAAAGGCCCGCCTACCTCACAACTTTTATATAACTTAAACGCGGAAAACGCCCCGCCCGAAACTTCTTCCCCACCTCGCTATAAGGCCCACCCACATAACCTAATGAAGACGGATGACGCTCGTTATTCGATAAACTTTAAAATATATTTAGGCGACTTTCCCACCGCGTTTCCGCCGGGTTATTTTTTTGCAGAGTCTCGCTTCTGGTCCGAAGGGAAAAGCGGATGGGATAAGGGAAATCATTGAGCGAGAACATCGCTGAAACACAGCCCATTTTCAACTACCGTCTTATTCACGTTCTGCTTATTCAGGTAGTTATTAGAAGATTACTGTTACAAGTAACTGGTGGGCAGTTTCAAAATCACCAAAATCAGTTTCGACTGATAAGGCGGAAAGAGCTAAAATATTTCCACGTGCACGATGTCTAGGAGTACCCTACCGAGGACGGTGAGAAGTCGACAAGGACCTAACACGGGCTTAGTAGAATTGAAACAGTGGTGATATGCCAAAGTTTAACGGATTATCGTAAATTGTCATCCCCTTACTGCGTTAATGCGATGATTCATGTACAGAGCCCCTAACTAAGATCGCACTGTTACTTAGTGGAGGACACAGAAGAATAAACAAGGTAACGTACCAAAAAAAATAAATATTTAATGGCGTATATGAGATTCTACCGTTGCTCTGTTTCAGTTCAAGTTTAATATTAAACAGTTGGTACAGCATAGAAATTTTATTCCTTTGTAATAACGCAGGATTTTCAACTTATTCTAAACCCCTGCTATAAATAAAAATAATGTGCTCAAAAAGGTTTATGAGGCAATCTTTAAATCGAGCTTCAGCTATCGTAATGAAAGCTGGAAACTTTTCAGCTCACTAACTGGATGGGAAAATATCAGTTTTAACTGGCGCCCACCAGCCTGTATAATAGTGAAATAAAATTAAAACAGCGTGTAAAATCAAATAGTAAGGTTTGTATTTCTTTTGATACTAGAAATTGGCCGAAATTTAACTATTTCGAGGAAATTCTAGTTTAAAACTATTTTTAACCGTCGGTTGGTTTTGTGCAAATTTGCTATTGAAGGAATTGCGTGCCCGCCACGAGTACCTTAAACCCTTCCATTAGCGTGTCTTATCAACCACACTAAATTTAAGCCTTGAATGGCCCTGCCTCTCGGTTTTAGAGTAGCCAACACAGCGGCTACTTGCGTCGAGAGCACTTGCATTCTGCACTTTTTATAAGAAGCACTTATTCGGAGTCGAGTAATGGCCCCAACGGTTTTAATCTGTTGGAATACAGGAGCATTTCCGCGTCCTTCCTCACTTGGAAATGAACGAAAATGTTAACTAATAACGTTATTTGTTTCCTTTATTTCACTTAGTAATAATTTGTTAATCCTTTATAATTAATATTATTATGTACGAAAAACCTCTTCGGATTCTACTCCTTGCCTTTGTCCAACAATTAATGTCTTAAATAATTCAAGCGCTGACTGTTTTATAGCCACTTTTCCTGGTTGTTAACTTGATGAAAACTCCCACTCAATGTTTATTTCGTCCTGTTTCCCGACGTTTTTTCTTTAGCATCAGGTCACCAAGCTATAATTCAGACCAAATAACCCAGGCTGTTCGATCTTGTACAGGTCCTGCAGTCTGTAAACGTGTCCCGCCTGCGGCAATTTCCGGAAAAAAGGGGAAAATAAACTATCCGGCGAGCAGTTTGATCAGTCCCGCCCCGTCCGTTTGTTATTTCATCCGAAACTCGTCGAGCGAAACAAATACAGTTTAAAAAAAGGTCGCGTATTATGCGGAATATGGCCGCGTCTATTCATGTGTTTTCCAGGGTAAACGTATGCACGTACGCGGTATTCCTCCTGCTGCAGTCGAATGTAAATTCAATCGGACAACAGGCGCGGGACAGATTGAAATCCCGCGGCGGTCACGCGGGATCGAATTCGAGTTTACGCGATGGCCGTCTCACAGTTTCACTTTACATTTTCGAATGCAAATTAGTCCGACCCGGATGCAGCTCCCCCACCTCACCTTTTCGGGAACATTTTGCACCCAATTAAAGGACGGCCCAATTTAAACACTGTTAAATATTCGCCCCGTTAATACGTAGTGAGGGACGGCATTATTAGGCGGAGCCGTAAAATGCGCACAAAAATGAAAGGGATCAATCCGGCACTTCCGCCCTCGCTCCTTAAGTGATTTCACTTTAAGGGCTGACTACCCCTCTTGAATAAGTTTACAGAATTAGCACAGGCGGGGGTTTGTAATGTTTAAAGTTCAATTATTCCTCACTTCGACGAATGGAAAATTTCCTCTCGGAGTACATCGGGTAACACAGGTATACTTATTCAGAAAACAATTCAAATTGTCGATAGAAACTATCTGTATAAGTCTTAAACTTATATATTTCAAAAAATAAAATTTTATAATGTATAAGGCTCAAGAATTACGGAATAGAGTGAAAATTATAGCTCGAAGAATTATATCTGCGTTAGAACGAAATACAATAAATAGTAATGGCTCGATATCGGCTCGAGGTTTATTGTACAGCCCGATTGATACATCAGCGTGCTTTACGATGCAGATAAGGGGAAATGTTAAAGAAGAAGACGTGTCAAGTGAACCTCTCAGAACGAACCTAAGAGTCCTGCCCCTTCCTCCACCGTCAGTACATTGATTCAGAAACGGCCTGTGCTCAATGCCCGTAAGAACCAATGTAGCGTTCTTATAAAGCTTTATAATACAGCTTTAGTGTCCCGCCGTGGGCTTATGTTCGCGATAGAAACATCATTTATTTTATTTTTCCCCCCTTTTTCCTTTATTTCTGGGCCCTGGGCCGAAACAATTTTTCTACCCGGCCGAAGGTTCTCAACCCTGTAGTGAGATAACTTATAGCAAATAGTGGATTGTTGCTGTCGTGAAAAATTTCTGCGGACCATTTATTCCGGGGTGACTTTTCGTTTATATCTATATTTGATTAAATTTATAAAAAGAAGAATAGAGTTTCGAAGAATATTAGAATTTTTTCACGAAGGATTCGTACCTTTTTTTAATATTTCTAAAATAACATTATATAACATTCTGTCTCCACTCGCTTTTCGGATTATACTAGACCAGTTTCCCCTTTGATTATGCGAAGTTAATGAGAGAGGTAAAAATGAGATTTCTAACTGGCTTTAAAAAAAAACAGTGTAGAGCCAGTGCATTTATAAAATGCTACTGACAGTGGCGAAAAGTTTAAACTGGCCTGACAGATAAAAGCTATCGATTTGAATTTGTAAATGTTTTTATCCGTACATTAAAATTTAATAAAAACGTAACTTTAGTTAAGCACATTTTCGTACTACACTCAGGGGGCGCTAGTTAATCTATATCTAATAATTTTTATTTAAAGAGAAAGAAAAACATTCGGGGACAAATAAAAACTTAATATTGTGAGATAGAAATAAAAAGGTGAAATATACTTAACTAAAGTTCATTGGGTGCACTAGCACCTGGAGACCTCCAGTTTAATTTCTAATGAGCGCAATAAAATGTTCAGTAAAATGAGAAAAGGGAAACTCAATGGAAAATTAATTCTGTATACGATACATTATTATTGTGTGATATCTAAGCTCTATTAACTCTGCCAAGAACCGGAGCGTACTAAAAAAAAGGAAATCTTTATTAAGCATATTTCAAAACGATCGTACAAAGTTTCACATATGGTGTTGTAAGAAATGTAACGA
The DNA here is from genome assembly GCA_019843655.1 of Lethocerus indicus. Taxonomy (NCBI): domain Eukaryota; kingdom Metazoa; phylum Arthropoda; class Insecta; order Hemiptera; family Belostomatidae; genus Lethocerus; species Lethocerus indicus. The sequence continues at coordinate 1,976,321 of JACDQD010000007.1, read as the reverse complement.
AGAGTTTAATAAATATGAAATATGGGGCGCTGGACGCACATTGTCTCCGGTGTGAAACGACCGCCGTACGTGCTATGGGATATTCCCATAGCCGGGGATGTTTCCAAATGGAACAATGCACTTAGAGCCACCAAACCGATTGCAGTATTTCGAATAAACACGCCCATATTTCAACCGATCCAGAAACGCGACCTCCTTCATAACTTTCATCACCCGAGGAAATAGAAACGAGATTTTTTTTTTTAGAAATCGGCTAATAAAAATAAAAGTTCATTTAGTCCATTAAATAGAACGGCAATTAGTTTTCAGTCAGTTTATGTTCTCCGTTTATAATCTTTTCCCATTCTGAACGTGCTCAGTAGCATCATTGTTACTGACACTATGATACTGACACGCTCATCCGATAGACCAAAAGGTGACTGTAGTGATTTTCTGTCTATTTTATCTTGAGCTAATGTCAGTAGTCCTCGAATCAAGCCGAAAAAGCAAGGACTAATACTGGGAATACTGTTCCGCATTTATTTCGAATTTTTATTACGATACAGTACTTTTGATAAACATTTATTCTCAGCGCTTATTGATAGAATTCCCTATAGAGTTCTGTAACCAACTGAGCGGCTCGAACTAGTTTAGAAATGTTCACTGAGATATTGCTGAAACAGAATACCATTCACTGATAGTTTTAGGAGCGCTTCGTGAATGCCGTCCGCTTAATTCCCACCGCGTTCGAATCTCCTTCGGTACCGTCCATCTACAGACCGCAGCGCAGTACCAATGTCGGTGAACGGCCGACCGAGCTCATTTAGTATCGGTTCGGTATTGTCTCTAGCAGACCGACGAGATAGATTAGGTCAAGAGTGGGCCAACCAAATATATCAACTCCCGGATTAAGCAGGGCCGGATTCGGAGGCCAATCAACTATGGTCCCGCAGGAATATAAAGAATTTCTAAACTTTTATACCTGCAAATAACGTTCGTAACGCCAAATAACGTTGCAACGACTCCATCGCCGGGAACCAAAAATGCCATATAAAAGAGAACAAATATATTGTGGAAAGAATCAATAGAAAAATGTTCTTGAATGTGTAAATCATGATGGGAGTAGATCCGAAATAAGGAGCGATTCAATGACCCGGAACATAAGAGAAAAAGTGTCCCCGAAGAATGGTTCACTTGGTGGGAGATACCAACTGTAAGAATGAGCCCTAGATGATAAATTATCATATTGAGTTGACAAATAAATAATTGCGGAATTTTCACCAAGTGGCGTTGTACATATTTTTCGGTACGTCAACATCTTTGCACGGATAAGATTCTTCGATACGTTATTATTTGGTCCTTTCTGAAACATTCGGTATCAAAATTACATTGACCAGTTGAATTCTGTGTGCGTAGAGAAGCTGAATGTATCTTATACGTGCATTCGAAACCGTCTACGGCCTTATCTGTGCAAAGATGTCGACGTACTTAAAAATATGTACAACGCCACTTGTTGGTGAAATCCGCAATTACTTAGTTGTCAACCCAATAGAATTAAACGATAATATCAAGTGGGCATTTAAGCGCAATGAAATGGCCCACACCGAGCAAAACAAAAGTATAGCTTCGAAAGATGGCTGGAAAATATTTCTCTCCATTATAATCGCATACAACTCTAGTTCGGACGCTTTGACGTATACCTTTTCTAGGGTAACTTGCTCCACAACTTGACACCAAATCGAGTAAAAGAACTACTTTATCCGGATATGACGGCTGTGTTGAATTTACAATCAAGAAATGGGACTCGAGCAGTTAGTTGTCGGACTTGAACAACGGTCATTTGTAATGCGAAAGCCGGCGATGTTGGGGCATTCGGTAATCCGTTGCAGGGGATTTTGGGGGATGCAACTAACGAGGGCGGCTGTGTCCACTCTCTCGGCGGCTTTGAGAGATTCCTTTTAGCGGGGATTAGTTCTGGGGGGGGGGCCTCTCACTTCTGAAATTCGTGCCCGGAATCGCGATGAGAGGCAATCGCTCACTTCTTGTTTCGGCAACGTAGAATTATTCGAGTCCGCTTGACACTTTCAATACCTCCCCAACACCACCCTCCCGCCTGGTAAAAGCTTTCGGATTCGGGTTTGAGGGATTATAACTGCCCCCGCTCTGTTTAACCCTTACCCCGGTGCCAGAAGTTAACAACTGTGAGAAGGCTCGAGGCACTTTCAAGAGGACGATGATAAAAATGTATTTTCCCCTTATAATGCTGGCTGTATTATTGCCAAATATATTAGTAAAAATGTCTGGAGAAATTTCATTTTTCACTTTATTTCAAGCTTAATAAAACAGTGGGGGATGTCTACCTAATATTAATGCCTGAATTGGCCTTAATGATTAATAAATTAATCGAATCGATTGATTATAGAGCGATATCATCGGAGAAATCGTTACGTTTTTTTCTTTCACGACGGCGTTCGCAACCGAAATTGGGATAATACCAGAACTGTTAATTGTACAAGCCGTGTTTATTGTAGGCGCCAATTCGACTTTCAGGACGAACCACCGAATTGGAATTTTGATTAAAATGAGCTTCGATTACGAATTTAGTTCAAATAACTGCCGGAGAACCGGGTAGACTAATATCAACGTACCTATTTGTGCAATAACTAATGTGGTCTAATATAACATACATCGGCCATGTGTTTATATACAAATATGTAGCGGTGTTGTCACATACATGAATGTGTTGACTGTAAAACAGCCCGCTTACTTCATTTGACTGAGTAAACCAATTCAGAGGAAATATTGGATTTATCGTTCTGGCTCCCACCCCACCGCGGGGTGTTAGTAATTCTCCAAAATTCTTGTTGTTTCTACAAGAGGATTGGTCAACCAAGGACACTTTTGGGCGGAGATAAACTGAGACCAAATTTGAGCCGAGAGACGGAAAGGTCCGCCCGGCTCAGTTTTATCCTTAAGGGCTCCCCTTCGCTTATCAGGACATACTTCGACCCTATAGCCTGGATCCAAACAGGACGAAATCTGCGAGGCCATATTTTTTCTCATCTATTTTCTAGTAAAATCAACCTTTATCAACCTTTACAATTGTGGAATTTTATTTCGTCGCCAGCGGTATTTATAAGTAGTAGCGGGGGTGGATAATGGATCTAATGTTCTTTGGTAGTTCCAAACCAGTAGTTTAAACCATCGTCAGTAATATAATCAGATAATGATGTCGATTAACAATCGATTATATTCTATTGGGTCGGCAACTAAATAATTGCGGATTCTTCTCATCTTTTGGTGGGTGTGTGCACCCTTATGTCGTGCATTTTTTGGTACGCACGACGAATAGTCGGCGTGTAATAAACATTTTATAAATACCCTATATAGGTTTGAAGATGTAAACGTGCGTAAAAATACAAATAGCGCCATCTCCATCTAGTGACGAAATCCGCAATGACTTAGTTGCCGACCCAATAGAATCACCGCCAAAAATAGTAAACTGTTCTAATACAAATAAATTAGATTTAAATTAGATTGTAGATTTAAATCTAAATTAAAATATCAGTATTGTCAGTTTTGTAATTAAAATATGGAGTATTGTAAGAGTTAGTAGTGCATGAAATTATCATTGCAATCCCAGTTCAAAGAGGTATATTTAGAATTATTGTCGGTCCGCGCACGATTAAACTATTCAGAATTGCGCTGAAGATTTGAGTTTAATTTAGACTTGAATCAAGCTCTTTCTCCGAACGGACTGAACGTCGAGTGGCGGCGGGGGGGTGTCTTCTTCTTCTTCTCTGAGTTGTCTGCCGGGCGGCATTGTGTTTCCGTTTGTCGGCCAACTTACTGCTAAGTCCCCGCTTACTAAAGTAAAGTCCCCTTTTACAATTCCGCCCCGCCGACTTCTCTCTGAGAATGATGGCCTGAGGGAGGGGGCCTGATGAGACGGCTCTTTGCATTATCAATCTGTATTTAATTAATTTCAGAGTGGTAGGGGGGGGGGCTTGCGAGTCTGAAGTCGGTTTACTTTAGTGAACCGGGGTGACGCGTGTTTGAACTGGTTGGGTGAGATTCTAGAGCATTAGATACAGGCATGTCCCCGGCGGGCGCGGGGGGCGCTTAGTTCACTTGACACTGACGAGGAGTCTCAATATTGAACATCCGGAAACGCCCGGGTAGATCCGGAAGATTCCGTTCAGAGGCTTTATAAGGGACTTCAGTCTAGTCTTCAGTCGGTGTGTGAGCATTGTTAATATTGCTGTATTATTATATCGGCTGTCAATAAAAGTAGCTACAGAAGAGATAGTCACCTCGCTGAAGTTCGTCCGGACATCAAGAAATATCCGAAATAACCGGAAATATCCACTATCTTAGTAATTACAGTCTTATCGCATGTTTATTTACATTGTAGGAACCCAATAAATTCGTTTCTTCATCATTCTAACATTTCTTTCGGGCTATTCTGACAGATATATATATATAATAATATCATATTAATTATATATAATTTTGTAGGTTTTAACCATTGCTTATCAATTTTAATTTCCACCCCAAAACTAATCCTTTGATCCAACCGAACTCTGCCATTCTATTAAATATATTATATTTATTAATACCCGGTGGAGTTGGGTTAGATCAAGGGGTAAGTGTCGGGATGGAAATTAAAATGGGTAATTATGGTTAAAACCTACAAATTTAAATATATTATAAGGCCTGCTATGCTTTGATATTTAATCCGGCTGTTGTTGTTATAGGTCACGATTGGAGTTGTGACTATTTGCACCCAACACACTTTACGTACGCCAATCATCCAAGAACCCTCCGACGCGGGAAATGAAGCCGAGAAGTGCCGACCTCAAAAAAACAAAAAAAGGGTCAAAGGGCCCAAATTTTCGAGTAGAACAAAACCCGGGATTGGATGTAGGCAATTGGGAAGGGAGAGATGGGACCGGGGTGGGGCTTATAGCCGCAGGGCCGGGGAGCCCTTACGCCGCCCTTTATTTGAATACCCCTTACACGTCTAGTTCTCTGTATTCAGTAGGGCAATTCCGGACCCTGCTCCACGGCGGCGACTCCGGAGGCCAATTTCAACATCGGCTCCACCCTCGGAAATGGTGGACCGGATCACTCTGTCCCGCCGTATCTTATACCTTAACGGTACCATTTAGACGGGGTATAAAAGGAAAGACAATGAAATAACACAAATCTATACTAGTGGTGGATGGTAATTAACTAACTGAATTCCGGTTTCAGAACGTGATACTGTCGGAAGAACCTCTGATATTCGGAAACGACCAGAGCCGTAACCACCGGGTATTAAGCGCGCCCATCGGAAATCTATCGGTTGTATAATTCAAGTTCCGATCGCTACTTAGCCGCTGAATACGATCTGAATACGGGGGTGTTATTTTGTAACCTGCCTGTTACCTGCCAATTAAGCTTAATTTCAACAGTCCGGCGGGGGGCCCATTCTGGACTTTGTTCAAGTAGATTGCTTAGATTTCTTTCCGTCACAGGTCCATAAAGGCCCCCGGCCGGTGGAACTCATCGAAAAATGTCAAGGGCGGCGTCTGGGCCGCGATGTAATTTATGGATGGGGCCGGAAGGGGCCCCGCCCCAAATGGCCGGAAAATGGATCGCGACCGCGTTCTTTCAGTTTTCCTCTGGCTTTTTTTTATTTTTCGGTTTTCGGCACGCGAAAATATAAAAATTGCCTTTAACCCCAAAGCCGGAAAAACGAATTCAATCATCGTTTCTGTCTGTCGAGGTCCGTGATAAAAGAGTGAAATATTACCCCGGCTGGTTACCAGCCCAGTGGAGGGGGTAGGGTAGGCGGTTGGGGGAGGAAAGAGAATGGCGGTCAGAATGTATTGGTTCGGCGTCCGGGAAATTCAGATATCCGGGAATATTTTACCATCGGGAAACCTTTTGATGTTTTCATTCCCGGTGACTGATCGCAGCGTCCTGCCGATAGTGCAACGGTACATTTCAACTTTCTAAGCCGTCATAAACTATAGTTTTCAATAAAATGATTAAACATCGACCAAACTTTTCACGGTGCATTATTACATACACACTGAACGGCTTTTTCTAATTAGCCCAGACACATTAAATATAAGATATCCGGCCTATAACAGACTTATAACATTGGGTCGTTGCAGCAATAATGCTGGGTTTTCCTTTCTTGTAGCGTTTTCGTATAGAGAAGGAGTTTCGCCGAATTTACTTTTACGAATTTAAACCGGCGGGGTTCGGGCCGAAGATACTGTCAGCGGATGACAGTTGGTTTCGTGAATTGAAGCACACTGACAGCTTCTTCATCAATCAACAAGCGTTTCAAGAAGCCTTCCCAGATTTCATCACATCCAGGACCCCGGGATAAATAAACTTGCTTCGGCGAATATGCATAATGTCGGGTTTATATAATTCATTTCCGATGTTAAGGAATTTTTTATACGGAACGAAATACATTATACAGTCCGATGTATGCGTCATAATCACATAATACTCGAGGTAATAAATATCTACGAACTTACTGAATATTCAGGTTCTCTTTCCTACCGTTCTCGTCTTCATCCCGCCCATTTGCTAGTGCAATATTTTCCGAAAGATTCCAATAGTTTATAACCGAAAGAAAAATTAAGATAGTGAAAGGGATGGGAATTAAGTGCGGAACCTTCTGTTTATGTCATTGCTGTCTTTATTACATTATAATTATGTAATAATTACATTATTGTAATTAGAAGCAGCGTTACACAATCAACTATATAGGCGCGGATCTTGCCCATTAAATGGTTGTAAATACGCGAAAGTAATATCGTAAACGTTTCATATTGATAAAGTAAATTTCAAACATAGCCCAACAACGCCGGAGGGCTCGATACCGGTTTAAGTTGGATATCGGCGTAATACAAACAGTAGGAGGCACATTTAACCGCTATCCTGTTCACGGCCCCCCTCCTAGCTTTAAGCTTCTTCAAAGAGAGCACGAAATTCTCTCCCTTTACCTCGACCGAACCGTTTATTCCGCTAATCCGAATTCTCTGTTTATTTGCCGATATACAGAAACAACGAACTCACTTTGAAATAGTGCGCCGTTTCAGAGCGTCCCTAAAGACGCTTTACGGCTCAATTTAGTTTCTAAACACCAGTTCTGTGATCAAAAACTATTTTTTTACACCCCGCATTGAGTGGAATTATACAGAATTCAAATCAGGCAGCAACGCCACATTACATTATTACTTAATAATACCATTACATTTATTATTATAAACCTCGTATATGTTTCACGAGTGCACGTACCCCTTTTATAATTAATTTATAATAATAGAATTTACATAGGTCTAATAAATATAACAATGATAATGAACGGCAGGTATGTCTATAATTGCAAACTGAAATCATAATAAGCTCTAGGGCAGGGCATTATTGATCTGCTATTGCTGTGCCCTTGACAGGGAGCCTGCGGCGGTATTGTATTCCGCTAACATTAACAGGCACGTAACGTGGAGCCCGCATAGACACATATCTCAGTGACGGTGATTAGATCTTATGCTGCTATCACTGCCGTTCAGCTCCCACAACCGTCGATTCTCATCACTGGCGCATGAACCTGCCCTGTATTCTGAGATTTTTGTTCCACTAAGTATTGTTTTCGATACTGTCACAAAAAAAACAAATTTGGTTCGCTAGACTCTTTTGCTACACCGGTTTCGCCATCTTCAGTAGCGGTGTTAGTCACTTTCGGCACCCAACGGACTTTAGTTAAGTACATTTCCGTACCACACTCAGTGGGCGCTAGTTACTCGGTGCAAGTGGACCCAACGAACTTTAGTTAAGTACATTTCCCCACCACCCTCATAGGGGCGCTAGTTACTCGGTGCAAGTGGACCCAACGAACTTTAGTTAAGTACATTTCCCCACCACCCTCATAGGGGCGCTAGTTACTCGGTGCAAGTGGACCCAACGAACTTTAGTTAAGTACATTTCCGCACCACACTCAAGGGGCGCTAGTTTATCGGTGCAAGTGGACCCAACGAACTTTAGTTAAGTACATTTCTGCACCACACTCAGGGAGGCGCTAGTTTATTCGTGCAACAACTAGCGCCCCCCGAGTGTGGTGCGGAAGTGTACTTAACTAAATTTCTTCGAGTGCACTCGCACCGATTAACTAGATTACTAAAAGTAAACTTTTTCCAATAACTTTTGGATCGGCAGAACAACGTTTATGATCGTAAATGCACAATACCAGATAGGTTTCCTGTCATATATTTGGAAGTCAGAACCTAATAGTTGTGACCAGTTGTGTGTTGTCACTTGTAGTGTCTCAACCAACGCCCCACTGAGTGCGGTAGGGAAATGTACATGACTAAAGTTTGTTTGGTCCACTTGCATCGAAACAGACCGGAACAAACTTGGTCTAGCGCCCCCTGAGAGTGTGGTGCCAGAGGCAATGTTAAGAAACTGTTATAATTTTTGCAAAACTTTTCTAATTTTCTGTTGTCAGGTTTGTGCCTGGAGGGTATCGAGCTGGAGATCGTGCCGGGGGTGGCACACAGGGGCGGCAGCGTGAAGATGCTCTGCCACTACCTGTTGGAGGGCTCGCCCCTATACTACATCAAGTGGTACAGGGGAAACGTCGAGTTCTACAGGTTCACGCCGTCGGAGTCGCCGCCGCACAAGATATTCCCCTATCCGGGGATACACGTCAACGTGAGTCCCAATACGTCTCCAATATAACGCCCTTCGTCAAAAGCCATTTCCCCAATGCATGCCCCCCTTTAGTAACAACATAGCGAAACCTAGCCACGATCATAAAACCTATTCTTGAAACGGAAATTTATCCACAGAGAACAAAACGTCCATTCAGTCTGTAAATAGAAAAACTGCTATATTTGTCGACAAAAATTAGCTCGACGACTCTCTGATGGGTCCAAATAAATAGAAATCGGTTTCGGCAAGGCCCCAATCTTGCATTGGTATCGGCATAGTCATTCAATTCTTTAGTATTGTAGCATAAAATTGATTTGCCCCAATGAGGAGGAACAATTCGTTTCATAATGTAGCCTAAATAAATCAGTCTTCAGAGCAAAACTGTAGAGAGATTGAACTGGCTTATAAACGAAGAAGGGGCCAAAAAATAGTTAAAATATGTATTAAATAATTTTAAATTAGCGGTATTTTCATATATTTTCAGAAATACGAATCTAATCAATTTAAAAATTAGTGAGTTACGATAACCATTCTCCCCCTGTTGTCGTTCGCTTTGGTATTATCTCATAGTTAAATATCAGCGTTGACAATATTCTCTAATTTTATAAGCAATTAGCGCGGATAAAATAACTATCTTGTTTCTACTACACGTTGGATGGACAATTCAGTAGCAGAATAGTTAAACCGGAACCGATTATACAATCTTCTAATAATAGGGCCGAACCGATAAATGCTGTAAAATATACAAGGGAATTTAATATGTTAAAGAATGGGATAAACATTTGCCCGCTATAGATCCCGAATGTTGGGAGTCGGTAAAATGTCGGGAGCTATTTTTCAAATGGGGTGGGAGTCGCAGGTGCGTTCAATGGCAACGGAAATTTGCCAACATTTGGACATTGAAAAATTAGAATTCAACCAAATATACGTATACGGATGTATTTATACAGCGAATATTTTGGCCCTATTTATACTTAGAGGGAAACGGTTATATAGTTTAAAAAAGTTAAAACCGAATCATTTTTACTGTTGCGGATTTAATTAATTTTCGAAAAAATACACAATTTAAAAAACGTAGTCTGTAGATTAAATGCATTTCCACCTGAATCATCAAGAATACAATTTTTAATTTTCATCACTCTTGCGAGTGGAAGCGCCGCATTACTGATGATCTATTAGAATCATGTATCTAATCATGTACTCATGATTAGATATCCACATGCCCTTTAGTTGCAAGAAATCTCTTAAATGGGGAAGAACCGGAAAATACGGTATAAAATTCGCCGTATTATATTAGGGGTACCCAAAGGTAATCAACATTTTGACTTTGGAATTCATTTTATTTTGCTAAAAAAGAAACTTTAATTATTAATCTACTATATATTCAACCCGATATTATCGACAACTCTCAGCCACTTTTCCGGCAAATTTTCGATTCCCCTCTCGAAGAACTCCTCAAAACCAAAATACATCTTATCAAATTGTCGATTACTTTTGGGTACACCTAATACTTTCAGATCGTTTCAGCCAGTTATGTTCCTCAGTTTCAATTACAAATGCGTACAATGTTAATCGGCCTCCAGGATCATCATCCTACAGAGTTAAATTAGGGGGTGGAACCATTCGGGGGGGTAGGATTGGAACCGCAATGGGCCGAAGAAACAGGTGGGGAAGAACGCATTTCCTTAGGCGGAAATCATTGGGACACAAAAACCAATTCGGATACACTGTCGGGATTATTCCCGGGGAAGATTTAAAGGATTCCCAACTGGGGGTCGGGAAACGTTTAGGCCCCCATGGAAGGGGTTAGTTTAACCGATAACCCCCGTGTACTTTGGTACGAATAAGTGGACCGGCAGAATGGTATAGGGCCGCGTTTAACTGTACCCTCGCTGATCTGCCTTTATAAAACGGGCCTAAGATTCCCCCGACTTTGAACTCCCCGCTTTCGTCTGTCTCATTGTCTGGATTGAAACGTTTGCCCTTATCTCGCATTTTCGGGAAGATAAACTCTCGATTCCTAATAGGATATCCGGTGCCGAAACCCGCCATTTCCCGGAATAACTCTAGAGAATTCGGCCTTAAAACTATACAACCAAACATATAAACGGCAGTACATTCAAACGTGTTCAATTAATTCTCCATTTAATTAACATTTTATTCTATGTCGGAATATATTGTGTCTTAGAAACAAATTGTAGATCTCAAACCAACACATATTGGAAAAGTACGCACGAAGGTCGTTCATAATTAGGGTTGCCGATATTATATGAGTTTATAGAGATTATTCTGTTTCTGGTCTAAAGCCGACAATCAATGAAAAGCCAGACACAGCTTTTTTTACCCCTATCCAGATAGCTCGGAAACGTGGAAAATGCTCCCCAACGAATTTTCTCGGGGAGTTAACCGAAGGAAAGAAAGCCCCAAGCTGAAGGGTTAATTAAATAGTTCAAAGGGCGCGTAACGGGTTAATCATAATTGCGCTCCTAAATGTAAATAAGGAAAAAATAATTAGTCGGTACCTTAATTTTAAAGAATCGGTCACCGAGCATAAAGATCACATCTGAGAGAATGGACTGGAAAAACCTGTCGGAAGAAATAGTTCCTGAGAATTGGATGAAAATTATTTCTTACCCGACTACAATACTTAAATCGATACGGCCGAATAATCGAGCGGAAATTGAAAATCCCCAACCGGAAGTGAGGAGGTAATTGAGCACATTTCGGCCGAATCCCGTCGGAAATTTTTAGAGTTAAATCTGACTTATCTGAACTTGTACCGACTTAACAATCCGCTGCCTCTTATCCTATGTAGGCGGGCGCCTGTTAGACAAAGCGCGGATCTGCCCGACCAATATAAACTCCCGGGAGTGTATACCCCGGACCTTTTAAAGACAAAGGGCCCGGGGACCAATTCAAACTTTCAGCATATGTCGTCGGCCCGGTACGTGCCCGGCAAACTCGGCCGAATATATATATATATATATATACACTCCGTTGTAAATGTACGCGTTGTCCAGATATACAATTCGAGTTGGGGCGCCTCGAACCGAGAGGCGAGAGCGCGGCCCCGAGTTTTAGCAACTTGGGCGGAAAATCCAATTCCGGCCTTTGTCATAATTCATTTAGGCTCCGATTTTGGGACCGAGACACGATGCTTGGAGGATTTGTAATGTGATCTCTCGTACGATGTTCGTGAACGCGAATTAAATTAGAGATTGCGAACAAGAGAAATGAAAACACGTAAAATTTTTTGTTAAAAACAAAAGGAATGATTCATCTTCGCTGCAGACAACCCCCCAACGTTCTTTTACGTTTACGTTCTTTATGTTTATTTGCAACAGGGTATCCGAAAGAAGGTGCAGTCTTCAACTTGGGAGATAACTCTCCAGACTGAAATACTTAGGTCGGGCGATAGAATAGATCCCTTATAATAGGCTTTCCACTTTAGAGCCACTCGGCTGGGTATTACACGGGGTGGAAGTGTTCTGCGCGGAGGTAAAAACTTGTACCCCGGGTGAGTGCGGGAGTAGGCCCTACTACTGGAGAGCAAATGTTATAAAGAAAGGGAATATTAAACCGGTGATAAGATACTAGCTGCGCCTCGAAAATGAGCTTGAAACGGTCGATAAAGCCTCCGCCGGGTAAGGCTTAAAAATTGCTACTTAAAAATTGCCGAACACTTTTTCATAAGTTCAACTCGTGATTTGGCGTCTACGCTATATTGTTTTCAATATAAAATAACCATTTACGACATTTTATTTTCATTGTTAAAGCGCCTAAATTACCGTATTGGCCAAAGAAGAGAGACAAATGCATAATAATTTAGCACGATAAACAGACAGGGTTATTATAGGAAATTACTAACTGCTGAAAAACAACTTGTTTACGCATCTATTAGTTTCCTATAGTGTCTAATTTCCTTCTCTATTTTCTGTACTGCAAGTTTTAATTCCGCCGACTGGGCTCTATTTCTGTATTATTCCCCCTTAATGAAATAATTAACCGGTTGTTTCCAGAACGTTGAAACAATAAACACTAATTCGAAAGGAAATAGAACGGACAATAAAATAAATAAAACGCTGATAGAACGGATAATATTTTGGTACTAGCATAGATATCGCCGCAAAAATTGATGCCAGTTCTTGCAGAAACGTAAATATGCGACAAATTAAACTAAATTAACCGGTCGAATTAACCAACTTGATTTGAGCTTCCTGATGGATGTTTTCTTGCGGCGACATCACCGTGAACCGTGTCCCGCCTGCTAATGAGCAAAAACCCTGAGCTGTTCTCGGTTTTCCTCGGGTCCGATAAGAAACAACCGTGTCAGAGGCGAGAGGGCAAATAGCGCTTTTCCGTTCGGAAAACCAAACAAACAACGCCTCCTATTACTGCGGACAGACAACATTAATCCCCCTATATACGTGTTTACAAGTCGCTACGCGCCTCTGATTTGTATCGATTATTTCTGACGACTGTATAAATTAAATAGGCAATATGACAACGAAGGGACCAGTCAATAGGGCAACGATAATTTATGACTGAAAACTAGACTAGATTTAGTTTTTCTAACGTATCCTATAAACGTCTATCCGGAGCTCATCTTCACTACTACTTGTATCATGAGACTCAATCCTGTTTGAACGTTTTCCCATTGTTTTAATAAAAAAAATGAATAAATCCGCGGGTTCAAAATTTCTAATTCTTATTACTAGATCTGTTACAAAATTATCGAGAGAAGAATCACTTCCGATTTTCTCACTCGTTAGATCTATCTATACCGCTCAAAGCTTCAAACCGGACTGAGCTCAGCTTTGAAACTCAAAACTCGCCGACATCACTTTTATATATCTTAGTAATTTTACTATATTTTCATTCGATGTCTCGCGCCACATTTCAATAGAAAACATCGGGCAAAAAACATGCACGTCTCAAAAAGTTGCGCAGAAATAACTTAATTCCCCGTCATCGCTAATAAATTTTAATGTCCCCTCAGAGGGGACATCGGAGTGATAGGCTGGAATTACGATGTCCCAAGAGATTTATGATATAGCCTAACAGCTATTAACCCCAGTGAACACCATTCAACTGTGGTAAATACAACTCCACCGTCATAATTTGGAATAATGTATGGGGTTTCGAAACACCGAGGTTCAGTGATCTACTGTCTTCGGTTTCGAGTGTTGGCCGTCTTCAGTAGCTTCTCGCCAGCGGGTCCGGCAGCAAGCGAGCTGTCGGAACGATAACGAAATAATACTGGCGGCGGCCGGAGTCAGTGTAAAGAGGGGTTCACTCGGAATTGAAAATTCCGGGCATCCCTCGCCGTTCGGGGGTTAACATTTAAATTTTCTCCGGGCGGCTGGCCGCGAAGGGGTTGGGTCAAAAAGTGCAGTTGTGCCGGGGACACTCGAGCCGCTCGGTATTTGCAAATAGGGGCAGTTCTGGTGTGAAATAACATGCAAATTGAACGGGGGCCGGGCAGAATTATGAGGGGGCCACGATTTACGAGTGGACCGCTTCGAAGCTGCAGAGGGCACAATTTAGTGTTGGGTGTGGGGGCGCGACCCGACATCTAATTTATGCACCCCGGTTCCGGATGCACCGCCGGGGCGGGCCTCCTAATGTACCGGCCGACAATGTTTCAAACTCCATAAACTCGACCGAGTTGAAAAACGTTTCCGGCAACATGTTGCAGCGCGGCGCCGCCGACCGGTAGTGCCGGCGAGCAACATGTTTCAGTCTCTGGCCCCGCGCCAGAAGAACGTTTGGCAGCCGGGCGGTATACGGGTTTTGGCGCGGCCAATGCAGATCGCTGCACCTAATGGTTTCCCTCCGATATAGAAGGAACAAGTAGAGTTCTGGCACCGGAGTTGACCGTTCTGTATTGTTAATGAGTACCATTTATAGCTGTCCAGTGCACACCGACTCAAACCCCAGTCCCAGATATACGAACGGCGATAGATCATCTTGGTAATAACCGGCAAATTCCGTTTCGTTATGACTATTACCGGCGTTCTGGTAGTTGATGAATTTCTGCTGACAGGTGTCAATAAATATTATAGCTAATTTTTCATCGCTTGAAGGAAGAAACTGAACCGGATCAATTGATTTTCTCAGTGCTTAAACCATAATTTATTTCAGAGTATATATTGGAATATAATGGAATTTGTAAATAGGTAAAAGGCAGCGTTTGCTGAAATCTTTCAGTCGTGGGATAGAATTTCTGTCGGTCGTTAAAAATGTACGACCGTTTGAAGGGAATCAAGACGGGAGCACTTCTCTCGGGTCTATTCCAGGCGGCAGATAAGCGGTCGTTAGGACCGGGGCGCTTAAAACACCGGGCTTAAACACCCCGTTAAAACAAGGCCCGGACGGTCTCTCTTATGAAATTCTTTTTTGTCGCTTTCCACAATATTATTCCCGACTACAAGCGGGGGCTCTTTTTTCCAGATGGCTTTTTAACGTTCCCGCTATTAATGGGGAAAGGAGAGACCTGACATCCTGAAGTTGGCAACCTATCGCGGGCGTATAATCTTTTATTTTTTGAATTAACCAAACCTTTATTATCCCGTTTTTCATTGTGATAATGCCAGGCGTGAAATATCGTTGAAATCACTCTCAACGGAAAAAGAAACCCTGAGGGGGTTTAACTAAGGTTCGTTGCGTGCACTTCCACTGACAAAATAGCGCCCCCTGAGGGTGTTGCGGAAATGTACTAAGAATAAAAAGTTTGGCAATAGATTAGCCTACTCCTCTGTAACTTTTTAAAAGTGAAATACAAAAGGATATGGACAGTTATCTACGATGAAATTACCCGCTAAGCGATGATAAGCATTGGGCGAACCGGCACCGGTGAAAAGTACCTTATCGAAATGGATAATTGATGAAATAATTAGCGCGGTTGAGGGTGGCTCGGGGATGGTATTTATCCCCTTTGTAATTTAGAAGGCATTAGAGGGTCCCCCTTATCCCTAACCGAACAATAAGTTGGAACTAACCCATTTTACCTAAATGTGTTTCCCGTTTTTCGACCGTTCGCCATCGGACCCCCCTTCCCCCCCAATCGTACCCCGCCAGAACCATCAGGGACGATTTAAACAACTTTAAATAGCTTTTCGCCACGGCGATAAGCTAAATACCGACTTAGTAAAAAGAGGCTTGATGGAGCTAGAAGAAACGGGGAAATAAATAGTTTGGATCGGAGGTTCTGAAATTCTGATAAATAACATCTTTATTAGCCATTAAATGGTCGATTTCAATTGGCTTGTGAATTCAACTTAAATTCTAATGAAACGGTATTTAATTTTTCTTAAAATTGGAATATGGTCCTGGGATTATCAGAACTCCATTAACAATCAATATGGAAATTTGCAATTTAAGATTGACAATTTACATCGATTGCCCGTTTAGATCAAGTGATCGTTATTTAGGGATTGGTTCCGTATAATGTGAGCCGACAACGCTCAGTATAAGTTGCAACATCACCGTATATAATGGCGGAGCAATAAAAACCAACCGATTGGAAGAGTCGGACTACACATTTTGTTGTTATAAATAGATTGAAAAATTATTTTTGCCCGCTTCCATTTTATATTTCAGTATTATTGCAGCCCGGAAAAGATTGCCAAAATGTAGATAGATAAAAGTCCTAATTATGAAATATAACCGTAATCCCTTCCAACACCTGGCAGAGGCCAAGAAATTAAGCCGCTGTTGTTAAAAATCCAACGAGGTTGGACGTCGGCCACCCGTATAAAATTTCATCAGAACACTTGACCTATAATGGAGGCGCTGCCAACTTTAAAAAAAAAATTAAGTACCCACTAAAACGTCGCCCCCAGCGGTCGAAAAACCGGGGTTCGGTGTGGGAGGGGCCGTGAAAAATAGAAACCCAAGATTTGCCGACCTCACACTAAAAAGAAAAAAACGAGTAAGGCTCTAAAAAGGAAACTTCCAACTTCTACTTTCATCGCAAATAATATAGGAAAATTAAGGCTAATAATAAATAGGCCTAAATTAATATATTCATAAATCGAATATATTGGGTTGACAACTAAGTAATTGCGGATTTCAACAACAAGTGGCGTTGTACATATTTTTAAGTACGTCAAAATCTTAGATGGTTTTGAATGCACGTATAAGATACATTCAGCTTCTCTGCAATGTCCCCCAGGCGTTAACACCTTAGCGAAAATAAAAAAGCTCACTTCGGTTCACCGTGTTTTAGCTTTTTATACACACATACACAATTCAACTGGTCAATGTAATTTCGATACTGAACGTTTCAGAAAGGGCCAAATAATAACGTATCGAAGAATTTTATCTGTGCAAAGATGTTGACGTACTTAAAAATATGTACAACGCAACTTATTCTGATATCAATCGATAAAATCGCTGTTGACGGTCAATTTGTCTCAAATTATCCGCTCTCATTTCGTATGAATGAATATTGTGGCCCGTTTTAAATACAGACGGTTGAATTTCAATAGTATCAATAGCCGGTAAAAGCGAAATAGACGTAGATAAAATAATTATTATTTTCCCTGAGTTGGGCTTCGAATCGGGGCTTTATTCAGGTCGAGTTATTGGAGCCAAAACGTCGTTACCGGCGAAACATTCATATGTATATGCGGACTACACGCGCGCTCTGCTTTTCTCCGTCCAGCCCCTCTACAGAACCCGTCATTTGTGAGAATTCACGCGTCAATTCTGTTGGCTGTGATTGGTATCTTGAAATCCAGTCGAAGCCTCATTCGACTGGAGGCAGTTCAATCGGCCCTGATTGGAATCAGCGGCCTGGAGCCGCCGGCTAAATAATGCTTTAGTTTGGAGCGTACGGCCCGCTTTCGCCCATTAGCATCCCCCCAAAAGGGGATGCGGCGGCTACCACCCCACACATCCCCCGGCCACAATCATCCCCTCGACTTCGTTCCTCCGCTGTTATTTCTCATCACACGTCCCCTAAACTGATTATCGACGGGCGCGCGGCGCCAAAGGGTTAATCGGCGTCGGTCCCTTATTCGGCCACCACTGAGGGTAGGGAGCATTTCCGCTTTTCTGACTTTTAAATTAATATCGTTCGCTCGATATCACGGCTCTGCATAATTCGACGTTTCGCGCTGACGAATGGACGGTACTCAAATACGGTTATAGCACCTAGCTCCACCTCCGTAATTGGTCACATTTGCGAGAACAGGTCGGGGATCAATAAAAAATAATACGATAGTTTTCGAATAAAAACCAGAATACCGTCGGTCTGTGGCGTTTCTGTCTCCTCTCGTTGCTTTTTTGATCTTTTACCGGACCGGCTACGGCCGCTCGCCGTCTTCAGTAGCGCTGTGCTAGTCACTGTCGGCACTTTGGACGTTTTTCGGGCAAGTGACAGTGACAGTGTGCAGTGAGGATGCCCGAAAAACATCCAAAGTGCCAACAGTGACTAACACAGCGCTACTGAAGATTCCAACCCCTCGCAGACCACAAAACAGGTATGTTAAACTAAAAACCAGAAGTTTTATTGTTACAACTGTAAAAAAATACAACCAGCAAAATTGATGTTCAAGCACTAACAACGAATAGACAACAATGGAGGAAAAACCCCACTGGAATTTTCCCTTTTTTATGTTTATTACATTTTTTATTTCTTTTAATTTTTTGTTAACCTTTAGGTCGTTTTTTAACCTTTTATTTTTGATTTAGAATCAATTTGGTTAGAATTAATAATATTGTATTGTTATTGACCATCAGTTCTTTCCCCTTTTAACGTGAATCCGGGGTACTCAACACCGCTAAGAAAAATGTTTACACGAATATGTAATGAATTAAAACGATTACCAACTTTTTAACGATGATGAAGTGGTCGCCAATATTTCTCAGTGATATAAAAAAATCTACTATTTCCAATATGGAAACCATATCAGTAATCACTAAGGGATATAATCATTTGGTATGTCAAGCAGAAGCGAAAGTGCTCAATGTTGGTCTCTCATGTTGTCAGTGCCAAAGAAACTATTCGCTGTTCTGGTTTTTTCTATTTGAATACACGTATATATTTTTTTATTTCTTTTAGTTTTAAATCAGGAGCGAGGAAGCAGGATCATTAACGATGGGAGGCTTACGGTCTCTGTATACAGGGAAAAGAAAATCTACTATTACGAGCTTCTCTTGGTTCTGTCCTCGATAGAAATACGAAGACTGTATGTCATCCGGACGATTATCCCCCCCCCCGAACATATCTATCATTACCAACCAAAATGAGATACTGTAGGCCGGTTTCCAATTTCTTACGTCGTCATTAGCTTTTGACTTTTTGAGGATACACGCCGTTCCATCGTTACGGAGAAAAATACGTCGTATCAGCTTGACTATGGAAAATTGAACATTTCGGATAAATAATTTCTGATTTACAGTTTTTTCAACAACACTTTCGACTCCAGCTTGAGCGCAATGCGCAATCAAATCCGCGTTAGTTACGGCACCATAAAGCACATCGTTTACGGTTCAGGGATTGGAATATTTGTGGACTTTTATTTTCGGAATGCGAAATTTTTTGGAGCGGACTGGAACCAGTTAAATCGCGTGTTATTCCTCGGGCCTAAATTTTAACCCCTCCCCAACCCCTCCAAATCGAGTTAATAATCCTGATTTATTACACATATTAAGCCAAAAAGGAACTAATAAATTATTGTTATTAATGGTTTATTTAATCTAAAAATCGTTCCATGTAATTTTCCATATAGATAGCATATAAGAGATGCGATTATAGTTTTTAGTAATTTTTCATATTCAGCCCCTCTCCCCCAAATACCAGAAGTGAAATAAATTCGGTAGGTATATCAGTTTTGCTGTTAGGGTTGAAGGGGCTATCGGTTCAATCGGGTGTTATTCCACCAGGGATTTTCACCGTCAGAAACTTGGCCGTCGGGTGTTGTTGAGGGTGTGGGGGGGGGATGTTTTCCCGAGTGGGTCTTTTATTGGAGGGCCGTATCCTAGCTCCACATAACGAGAGCCCCATGAGGGGTGGTAGGGCGCGTCTACCATTTCGGTCAAAACCACTCGCAATTTATCACGTCCCCATTGAATAAGGAAAAGTTCCGGGCCTACCGCCGCTCGGAATTTTCAGTCGAAAATCCGAGGTATGACGTTGTAGCGGGAAAATTAAAATACGTGCTGTACAATTACGTCGTAAGGCCGTTATCATCCTCTAGAGTTACAGGATTTACACTAGGAAATCGAACCCTTGATCTTGCCCTCATTGTATTTACCGCGCTTATCTTATTATTCAGACGGGAGATACAAAGAAACCGGTCTGGATTGAAACAAAATATGCGAGTAGACAGAAGATTACAGAAATTACAAAGGTTGGACCTTCAAAATTGGAGATCTAGCCATGTAGAACTTGCAATTGATGTCTAAGGAGGATAATAACAATGTGTTTATTGAACAAAATATACCGAAGTATTTGATTTTTTACTTTATCTATCAGAAAATGTCAGGCATTTTTGAACCGTTTCAGATAAGTAGATAGCGTCTGAAGATATCAACCCATTAAGTACCGTAGGCCCCAAACGGGGATCAGTAGTTTTTTAAATTTTTTCTAATATAACATATGTGTATATAGGAAGATTTTTTTTAATACTTTCAGTAATTTCACATTATAAATACTACATGTTGTTAAAATACTTGTAATTATGATTATTATTCGAAATAAAAGATGATCGGTCTCATGTGTCGATTCAACTATCTAGTGCCCCCTAATCCCCGAATGGGACTCGATTTAAAAAACAAAATATTTGACAAACCGGGTTTTAAAAAAAACATATTTGGAGGTTCTATTTGATAATAATGCGTCGTAATAAGTAAATTTTATGCGAAATTTTCAGATAAAAAAATTTTGTACTTAATCGGTTAATAAAACAAATTGTACCCTTAGTTTAAAATAGGTATATCAGTTGCCAATGGAGCATCCTACTGCCCGGAACCGAAACCGGGTCCCATTGAATTGCAAAACTGCTGATATATATATATATATATATATATATATATATATATATATATAAAGTAAGTTACCAGCTCTGCCATTGTGTTATACTCTCTATCTTCTACTATACTGTTTACCGATCGTCCTTAGTTGGAAAGCTGGTCAGAGCATCGACCAACCGACCGGTCTGTGCCTGTCAAAACAGTGTAATCCTACTTACTGTCCTAATGCTTGTATCAAGTTTAATGGGCTAATTGCGAATCGAACGGCTGTTGCGGTTGGATTTCACCCGGCTAAGATAATGGGATAATGGATTGCATTGTGTTACATGACAGGTGTTCCAAGCCCGTTCGACTAGACCCCGATATGCCAATTATTAATTGAATACGATTTTTGTAATTCTTCCTTGGACATATCAATAAATAAATAACTCTATCCACTATTGCGGTATTCTCTGGACAATCATCTAATGGAAAACAGAAATTCGTTACCGCATGGATAAAGGAAAGTAAAAAAAAAATCGCTCAATTTGTAAATTTATTTAAATAAATAATATTTACTTTTCCCTTCAGTGCACACAATAAATTGAGCTCGTTGAAGTTTGAATTGAGCCTTGTCGTGTTCTTTCCGTTACCCCCGGTACAGCGGTTTCAGGAGTACAGCACGATGCTCTGCGGTAACATCTTCAGAACATTGATCGAATACAAGGCTTACATGACCCTCCCCGTAAACCGCATACATCGACCGGGGGCGAAATCCCGTCGGTAGCTGAAATATACCCAGTGTACCCTCAGGCAACGTGATTATACTGTCTGAAGAGCCTGTTTACAGTAGAAGTTGCGTATTGAACTATTGAAGTAGTCTCTTCCCATTACTCGCACTTTGAACCGTTTACATCGGGTTGACAACTAAGTAATTGCGGAATTCACCAACAACAAGTGGCGTTGTACATATTTTTAAGTACGTCAACATCTTTGCAAAGATAAGATTCTTCGGTACGTTATTATTTGGTCCTTACTGGTTAGCAAAATTCCGGTCGGGGGATTTTTCATTAAAAGATGAGGAGCGCTCCGGACGTCCAGTGGACGTCGATGATGACCAAATAAAGGCCATTGCAGGGACATTGCAGAAAAGCTGAATGTATCTTATACGCGCATTCGAAACCATCTACGGCTTATCTGTGCAAAGATGTTGACGTACTTAAAAATATGTACAACGCCACTTGTTGGTGAATTCCGCACTTACCTAGTTGTCAACCCAATACATAAACTGTTTAATTACCCTGTTTCGACGTGTGTGGTATTTACTTGTCACTCTCGGAACACACGAGAAGAGAGGAAATATCCTGTTTAATTTCAAACATCAAAACACTAAGGTCGGGTGTTTAGAATGCTTATGTATAAGTGTACGTCTGAATGCTCCCAACAGCGATTAAACGGCGGGGTCATTGGGACAGGACCAACGCTTTATAACAGAGGACGTGGGTAATTGCGCCTGTACCGGAGAACCTCTGTGAGACGCACGTATATATACATAGTGAAGGAAGACAGGTGTACAAGGTGGCCCTTGTGCGGCCCTATTACTGCCCCGGGGAGGCGCAGAATACCATCCTGTTGGCCGGACACAGAGGAGAGAGACCTATTTGAGCGCCTCCCTCTATATTTATACCGGGATTACAACCTATTGTGTCCCACTTCCCGCCGCGGACGCGGTATTGCACGTCACCACTTCCCACTTAGAAGCCCTGGAAATTTCGTCCCATGTAGCCCAATCCGGGGCACAAGATAAAAATAAATTTTCAATATAGGCTTCCACGATGATCAATAGCTTGGATTTATTTCAGATTCATCCTCGGATACAAATTATTCGAGTTGTGCTCGTCCGTTAATTGTGCTTTTACAATTTCGCCGGGGCTAAACCGGATTTGAATAGGTTACGAGCCGACGTCGACTGGAAGCGATTCAAATATACAAACGGCCGAAAAGTTGGGACTCAGTCCATTTCCAATGGAAACGCCTTATTTCAGCGCTTCGCTCATTACGAACGACGAGCTCGATAGCTAATCCGATGAACCTAATTGAGTATTTCAACGTTGGCCCACTGAGCACCTCATTTTTAATTGGGAAAGAGACCTATTTAGTGTCCGCCATAAGTCAAATGAGGTGTGTAGTCGACCGGGCCAGAAGAGAGAGCTGGAGCCGATCATATTTCAGTGTGAAAAGTCGGCGGGTAACAGAG
The DNA here is from genome assembly GCA_019843655.1 of Lethocerus indicus. Classification (NCBI taxonomy): domain Eukaryota; kingdom Metazoa; phylum Arthropoda; class Insecta; order Hemiptera; family Belostomatidae; genus Lethocerus; species Lethocerus indicus. Next base: position 1,953,409 of record JACDQD010000007.1, on the reverse strand, counting down.
TTGACCCCCAGATAAATGTGACTCGATGCGAAAAAGTCATCCGGCTGTCAGATACAATAGACAGATGTCCAGGTCGAATTCAAACACGCTCCGCTCACGACTCCCTTTCTGTCCGCGACGTTGAAGGGGGAATAACGCCCGCGGCATAAATTCATCTAATGGGCCACGTACGACATTCGCGGATATTCATGACCTTACCGGTCGGCAACAGGAATATTTGGGCGGCCGGTCAGTTGAATCTGTCTATAAATTTCCGCGCCTCGTCTTCCCAATTAAACGCCGACTGCGAACAAATACTGTTGGCCCCATCGCAGTATTTACACTATCAATATAATAAAGAGCCAGAAATCCAGTCTCCAAAAAGGGAGCCGAGGTATTATTTTTAGCGGTTAAATACTGACACAAGAGGAAACCGTTTCGGGCTAATCGGTCCGATTGGGCTCAGTTTCCGCAACCTACTTTGGAAACTGCGGTCCTGGAAAAACTTTTTCCTTCCGCACGGTCCCGGTCGACAGTCGAAAATACGTCGTGAATAATGAAGCTATTATTTAACCCCCGGGTCGTGGGCTTATTTTTGGCCAAATATTATTAATCCATCTCCGATGGTAATTCGGTGGGGGGGGGGAGGGGGAGCAGAATAGGACCGAGTTTTACTTTATTAATGAATCGATCGAGCGGCAAACAAATTGAACAGATTTTTTTCTTTCGGGATAACGGGGGACTTTCTTTTTGTTACTAATTTATCCCGGAGTTCCGATCGGATCGCTGGGTCCCGCCCTTTGAAAAATCGCCGCCTTTGTACTGTTTTATTTTAATGAAATTGGCTAATCGAATATTTTTACCTTTATTGTTCCACCGGGCACGCCAATTATACAGAGTGATTCGGCCGAACCGTCGGCGCCTGGGTGAATTCTCGCTTTTTCATCGTCGGATCGCAAAATCGTATTATAGCCCGGAATATAGCGGGTATACAAACGAATTCTACAACCGTGCTACAAACTACGAACGCTACAAGATGTATGATAGAATATTTTTCGCGAGACACTATTTTCTGTATGAATTACAGGCGGAGGTTTCAGCGATCAGAACTTGGACATCGCTCCGGTAGGATGGACTAATAATGCGGGATGAACCTCGGTCGGCAGGAGTTCGGATAAGCCTGCTGTTCCCTGATGATGGGGCCAGAATTATAGTTATAGGGCCTGCACCCGAGGGCCCAAGAAGGAAAGGGCAAATACCCTTACAGAGGCGCCAACGGAGGTTCCTCCCACAGTACAGCGCGATCCTACCGGAAGTTAGTTAATGATCAGTATTTTCTATAATTTCGAAAAAACGAAACTACGTATAAAAACCTTTTCTTACAACGTCTTCGTGCAATTTTATGGAGAATTAAAAAATCCTGTAATAAAAAATATGTGTATGGTGCCCTTCGTGAACGGGCTAGAAAATGGTATTTCGATATATTCCACGGATTTTTCCTTCAATTAGAATTTGTAATTGATTTATTTTCTGGCCCTTCTGGTTCGACTGCATTTCTCAGTCCACTAATCCGACTCGAAGGCGTCCAAGCCGTGTGACGCTTTTTGAAATTTTCACTCAACTTTTTAGGGCCGAAAGAATAAAAAAGGGAGAATTGAAAGCGACTGTCTTTGAAATGAAAGAGACTGTCTGGACCGGAGTGAGAGGGAGGCGACCGCCTTTAATCAGGCGAGCCGGCGTGTAAGGGCCGCGTTTAAGTCGGCCCGAAAGTCGGCGCGAATAAGTAATTGGGAACCGTTCCCGGAAACGGGCCCTTTGCGCCTTGCGGCTTACGCCGCCCTATTTGTCCTCCGTGAGCCCCCCGCGCGTTCGTCCCTTCCGGTTATACCCGTTTCCCTCTGCCGCTTTACAAACTGTTACGCCGTCATGGCTGATACAATTACGAGTTCGCCGATCGTTAGTTCTCACGAACTTCAAAGCACAGACAACCATACAGGGCCGCTGCAGAAATAGACGCATGACGTTCGGGTGGGGGGGGGTTTACCTCGGCGAATGGTTTGTCCCTCCTGCAAATAACTCATTAGGAAAACGGCTCCGAGCCATTTGTTGCACGGTGCTTTGACTCCGAACGAAAGGAAGACAACAGTCCCTGAATTTTTCAGGAAAGGAAAAACTTTTTAAAATTCGCCAGTATTCTGGTCTCAGAAACTGCTAATAAGATAATTCGGAATCTAAAAACTAGAATATGACTTTGCGAATTTGTAAGCAGCTTTTGAGATCCTAATTTGAAATTCTCTGAATGCCTACTCTGACAGCTGAGTTCTAAGAATTTGTATTCGATCTATTTTCATGCAATAATAAATACTTCGTCATCGCGAAGGTATTACAGGTAAAGACGTACATTGCACAATGAGGAACATATCCTTAGTACCGCCAATTAAATGGAAGCCCTTAGTGAATTTCAAGAATGAAACTCGAAGCGAAAATATCGTTATTTCCTTTTTTGGAAGCAGTCGTAATGAAATTACTTTAAATTTATATAGCTATTGACGTAACGGCATGACTGATCGTATAGATGAAAATAATTAATTCTAACCGCGCTAGTTATTTCACGTACGTTTTCAGCAAATATTACAAAACGGTTCAATAACTCGCGTGACAAATATTTATTAATACAATGAAAATAAAATTCATTAATTTTATAATAGGGTCGCGTTGTATTCATTGTTCTTCATTTATAACATTATTCATTATTCTCGCTTTTCTCTTATGTGTAAGAAGATGTATAGAAGTAATAACGTATCTGATTAAAGGGACGTATAAGACAATGCACATGTTGGAATGAATCGACACCGAGAACGAAATACCTTGTTCATTTCTAAAGCTTCTTTTAATTAAGACGGAGACAGAAAAAAGGATTCATTCATTTCATTATGGAGTCCATTCGCCCTGTTCTCTCTTCTCGTATCTGGAAACCCCGTTTGAAACGTACCAGTTACACGTATGTCGCGTAGTTCACATATGTCAATCTTGCACATTAGAAACCATTTGTTATTTTATTGTTTATGGATTAATCCAAAGTTTATGACAAATTATGAAAGATATAGTTCTCCGACGCCATTACCGTTTTCTGGTAATGGACAACCATTTCATTCCTAACCCTAATATTCATACGGATGATATTGAACTCGCATATTGACAAACCTCACTTGAAATTGGAAATATCCTATTAAAGTAACTTGCTTTTGCCCATGCTTAAATGTCTTCAACGTTCTGGATTCTCGACTGAATATTTTTTTTAGGCCGATAGCTGTGGTCCTCGAATATTCGAGGGATAGCTCGACGTTGTTGTTCAAGTCGTCGATGTGCGTAACGTCAACAGGAACCAAGGGAGGACTCCAAAAACACAAATAGGCACCGAAATAGGAGGTAATTAACCGGTCCCGTGACTGCATTTCCAAGGGTAATCGCGTTCCTGGGATGATCGCGTTATCCCACTTATATGCGGCATCCCGATAACCTCTATAAGAAAAGATAATTTTCTTGGATAATTTTGCTTGCAAAATATAAAGTTTTAAAAGAGGAGACTGAATCCTTTTTCCAGGTATCTTTCACCGCTCTCCAGACGCCCGTCTCGTGCATTAAAGGTTGCGAGGAACTAGTCGGGCATAGGGCAAAATATATTATACCGGAGAAGCCAAAATCGGCCAAATTGAAATTGGCAGGCTAAATTGGGCCGATGCGAATGGAAGCCCGAAATAAAAAAAAGAGGAAAAAACCGTCAAGACCTGACAGTTATGCGGGTCTTGCATTATAGAGCGCCGTGCGAAAGCGTAAATTTCCAGCGACGGCGGTCCCTAACACTGCATTTATTTTAATCGTAAACGTTAAAATTTTAATATGTAACTGAGTAATATATCAATTTCAGAAAAAATTAAATAAACCAGCAGATGTGCTTTGCGAGTGTACACGAAGGTGAATTTTATCAAGGTATTGTTCACAATTGAGAAAAACAGGAGAAAATACCGGAGGAAAATTCTGTAATAATTTTGCTATTAAAATTTGCACGTATTAACGTTTCTATTAAATAAAGTTGAATGAGGCCAGAAAACAATTTAGTTGCAGTTCGAACCTTAGCAGCTCTGTAGAAGAATTATTTTAGCGTTTTAGAGTCATCCGCCAGTCGATTTATTCTGTCAGTTAGCAAGACCAAAAATAGGAACGCAAAGTATAATTTCATCTCGAATAAATGAGAATAGTCGGTAGGTATTTTGAGAGGTATGGCGTTTACCATTTGCCGTTTGAACAGGTATATTTTCTCGAGGGAGAGAAACATCTTCAATATTTTTGCAAGTGTACAGCAATTACAAACTGTATACCGGTATTTTTATAGTATTTGAATAATTATGTAAATTGTAATTAATTGGTAACAAATTTCCAATGACGGTAGCATAAATCATGGAACCATTATTCTACCCATTAATCAACATCCAATACTGGAATATTCTTATTATAATAGCGAACATTAAAATTGTAATGTGTAATTCATTCCGGAACATTTTCCATTGCTGTTTCAGTATCTTGTATGTATGGATTTTAATTATGCGTCATTTTTGCTGGCCGATTAGCCAGACCGATTGTAAAAATGATGACGCGTATTTATTATTCGGTTTTTTTATTTATTATTCTATTAATAAATTTCTGTAATCTGTTATTTCTGTAGTGCATTTTTCTGTTGTCAATAGAACAGTACGTAGGTCAAAATACACCCCCGCAGTCACGACCACAAACGCGACACTAGGATAGGGGGGAGAACACGAGAAAGGAAAAATGAATCTCACCGTTAAAAAATGAGGCAGCTAGCACCCAAGATAAGTCACCGAAGACCAATATATTTTCAGATGAAATACCGGACGTCTATATGCGGGCCGGGGGGGGGGAGGGGGAAGGCCGACGGCGGGGATGATTGGGGACACAGGAAGGAAACCCCGGGGGGTATGGAGCCTTTTGCTGGATGGGAGGCGGAGAACAGTCTGAATGTTGTATATGTGTGCAGTCTTTGTTGGAGATTGAATAAAGGGGTATAAACCAGGGCAGAGGATGAGAGAAAGATATATATATATATATATATATATATATATATATATATATATATATACATACATAAGAGATATTGTGTGTGAACAGTTAATTGCCTGATCTCAAAACTAGGCCCCATTTAAATCTCTTTTGAATCGTGCGTATTTATTAACAGAATTGTCGGTGAACTTTAAAGTTTAACGACCTTTCGAAAATTAATTTGAGTTAATTTTTGTTGAATAAAATTGTTAGCATCAGTTGTTCAGTCTTCTTTGGACTTTCGGTAGACCGGTTTCATTTTCTCCCAATAGCAGTTTGCTTTTCTGCGCCTCGATATAAATAAAAAAAACTGGAATGAAAATATAAATAATCCATCGGAATCCGTCCTTTATTTAATTTGATTGTACTTAAATAAGTCCAATTCCAATTCCAGTCGAAAAGAGTGGAGTTTGTCGAGTATTTTTCGCCAAATCATTACTATTTGAAATTCACAAAGCTACAAAGTACACGGGGGGAGCCGGATGAAAGTTTGATTCGGAGCCTAGTTCAAACTCCCCAGGGCAAAAGAACCGCAAAATCCCCGACTCTACAGTTCATTGAACAAGCTCCCGTCCGGATGTAAATAAAATTCACCCGACCCGGTACTGGCCGTGAAAAGTGATATACACAACGCGTAATATCGCGCCGGATTCACCGCAACGTATACGCAGTTAAACAATACACTGCATAAAACTACGGCAATAATAAATTGGGCGGAGGAAATCGAACATTAGGAAGAAACACAAGTCGATCAATAAAGAAAATATATTGAAAGCAGCGGGACCTAGAAGCACTCAAGAAAGTGGCATGGAAGTGATGGATGATACTCGGGACGAATACTTAAACTCCAATATAGACCGGACGAATTCTAATGTAATGGAAAACGCGTATAGAAACGGACTGATAGGGCGCTAAGATGGGGCGGTAAGTGGAATTAAGTGCGGCGAAGGGGGAGGGCCATTGTTTGACCATTAACCCTCTCGTACCGTTTTAACCCCCTCACCACAATTGTTTGTCGGTTTCTCTTCTCATCCTGAGAGAAGGGGGCGCCCTGTCGGTGGTGTTGTTGTTGTTGGGGCAACAAGAACAACAATAGCGACGACTGGATTTCGACGAGCTAAATATAGGCAGGTATTGGGGCAGGAGGTAAACTGGTCGGCCCACTTCAAACCCCGCCTCTTCACAGCCTGGAGAATGCTTTTAAGTGAATCTCTTTTTTTCAAGCTCAATCCTCCAAGCCCGAACGAGAACCAGAACTGAAAGTAGAAACAGCGTACCGACGTATACCTCCCTTAGATTTATCTCAAATCTTGATTTCAACAAGTGGTAATTTTCGTTTTATCTTGGTAGGGTGTTTTATCATCTACTTTTGACCGAGAGAAAGGAGCACAGGCGGTAATTTCGATTTTTTTTAAATACAGCACAAACTGCAATTTCTGTAATCAGCAACTCCAATCAATAGAGTGGAAAGGAGTAAATGATATTAAACCGAATAGTTATGAGACAACGCAATCAACAAACTATAGAGTTAATAGGATATAAACCTCTAGACTGTGCGATGAAATTGGTAGTCATCGCATGCCGTATCAACCTAAATAAAATATGTAATTTCACCGAAATCAGACTTCGATAAGCGGCATTGTCGAACCTTGTGGGGTTTAAACGAGAACGGTGCCACTATCGAGGCTATAACCGATAAGGGGGATCGTCGGCACGTATGAACACTACCCCCCCCAGTTTACGATACGGTGCCCCCATTTCCACGAGAATGAGACAACGGAAAGAAATACAGGAAATGAGTCCGCGGAGGGACGACTGGAGGTGGAGGATGGGAAGGAGGAGGACAATCGATAGGACAAACGGGAAATAGCCGGTCCGGAGAGGGAACTGGAGTCCTCGGGAGGGGGCTCAGATGTTATCCAGCCGTCGGTAATAGCGACCGGGCACATAAACACGGGCCTTTGGGAACCGGGGGATAACACCAGGGGGATAGTGCTAGGGCCGAGGAGGAGCCGGGAACACAAGGGATTGAGAGCGACGGAAAGAGAGGAGAGGTCTACCTGCAGCGAGGAGAACCGGTAACCGGCTGATGAGATTAACGGGGACGACTACTTTCGGGAACCCCGATAGCCCCGGTCCATCCGGCAGACCTCTTATTTGCATAAGAGGATTGTGAACCCGGTTCGCAGATATCCCACATAACAGCTTTATCCTTACTCGATAATTCTCCTCCGTTACTACCGTTTAAATACTAAACGTTTAAATCTTTCGAATTTTCGCACAAACTCAGTAATAGCGATAGTTGAAATTAGTTATAATTCCAACAAAAAAAAGAAAATGGCGAAACGGCCAGAAGAAATCGAACCCAACTCGCCTCCCAGTCTTAACAATTTAATTTTTTTTTTGCTTAAAATTTAATATTTTTTTAAAAAATATGCGAACAAAATGTTAATTAATACCTCTTGTAATTACAACAGAGTTATTCGAATTCCAAACGCAATCGATTCGAATTTCGCCAGAAAATCCATTCCACCACTGGACACCGGAATCTTTTTTTAAAAATACCATAAATTTCGTTGAATTTCCAAAATTGCAACACCGAAATTCCGACAACGTAAATTAAATTCAGTGGCGCATTTGCATTTACAGGCACAAAATGCGTGCCCATTGTGCCCGGATTTGTGGCAGATTATACGCATGTGGGTATTGATCAACCGACCGAATACACTGGCGATACAATGAACCGTTCAGAGTACGCGTTCTTCGAACGACAGTTCTAAAGTCGAGCACTCGAACGTCGGAATTTGACAATGCACGGAATACGATCGGCCGGTACATTGTGAACGGGAGAAAGCCGCTTATTCTGCCGAGAGGAGTCCGATACCCCGTACAACTCTCTCTCTCTCTCTCTCTCTCTCTCTCTCGGTCGGATATACGATATTTGCATAAGGGTATCCGGGACACACAGCAGTCGGACAGAAAACGGCTTCCGGGTGTACCGGATGCGTTTAATCGAGTCAATTACGGAATTGTTATTCGCGAGAGACAACAATGTTATTGGGCCACCGAGGGAGGAGGAGTTTTCCGAAACTGAAAATTTTTCGCAATTACCGAAAGGCGAGCTTGAATTTTGATGATGCTGTTTTCGTCTCGAGCCGAACTCTAATTGGGTCCCCGCTGAATCCGAAAGCCGGCTACGCTTTTGGCCCGCAACAAAGGACGACCGCGACAAAGGTTCAGCGTCCCCTACTCATCCTACTGAAGCGAACGCGAGGGAAATCATATAGTGGAGGGAAAACCCTTCTTATGGGTACAAAGCCGGGAGTAGGGCGTTAAAACTTGTTGAATAAGATCACAAGTTTCGCTAGACGAGTACTGCGACCTAGAAGATTAGACACCGCTCCTGCTGATTACGTTCACGAGAAATTGTAACCAATGATGTAATATTGGCGTTAATGGAAGAAGTTTTCATCAATGCTCTGAATCACCCCTGTCAGTTATATGAGTACCAACTACACATAGTTTTATATTATATACTATAATACGTGACGGTCAGGTAGTTTCGAATATCATCACTCTTGAAGTGTGCCTGGTGGCTGTGGTGGGAAAAACTCTTTTTCTCGGTGCGTCGTGTACCGAGGTTTGGGAAGGAAATAGTCGGGAAAATTCGGTTATCTTAAAGCCGGCGCAAAGTTTCGGACTGTGGGACGTAGTGCCACTCTCGGCGCTAACTAAGTTGGCTCACTGAAGGGGGTTGACTGGCGGTAACTATGAGTTACCGTTCCAGATAAGGGAAGCCGGAGAAATTCGGGAGTTTTCCGAGGACTCCCTCAGAAAGGTGCAGCACAAAAGGACCGACCGAACAAAGGGATATCTTTCGATTGGCTAAGTGCTCAAATTTATATCTCCCGAGATTACCGTCGTTAAGGCTGAGCGGTCACATTTATTTTCTCTCAAATAATTAAATGGCTTATGAAGAAACCACGGCGGGGGGGGGGGGGGTAATTTCACCCCAAACCGACGGGGACCTTTCAAAACGAGGGTATCGGGATATAATATTTTTCCTCTTTTGATCCCCACCGGGACCAAGTTTTAATCCGACTGTTAAAGACGGGCCCCGTTTAAACTGGGAGGAGGATGAAGCTGGGGGGGGGGAGCGGTTGAATAGCTGATAAGCGGGGGAGATGTTGCCTTTCACGAGGAGGAGGGCGGAGGAGGAGGAGGCTCAGAAGAAAAAGCTTCCAGTTGATAAGAATCGCAATCGCTCCGCCGTTTTGGGCAACGAATGGACTCGTCCCCCAATCCCAAACTACGCAGGAAAGGAAACGGAAAAAGAGGAAAGGGGAGGAGTAGTAGTGGGGCTCTCTTGGAAAGTGGAATGAAAAAGGATAAATTATCTCGGTTTAATTATCTCTAAACGGAAGAGCGCAGAGAAAAGAAGGTCGGGGGAGTACCGTTTCCTGAAAAACTTGAAGGTGAATTTTATCGCAGCATTGTTTACAATTGAGGAAAACGGGAGAAAATACCGGAGGACAATTCTGTAATAATATACTATTACAGATATTTACAAGTATTAACGTTTCTAGTAAATGAAATTGACGCGAGGATTAAATTTTAGATAGAATGCAATTGAAGACCTCGTAAAAGCCGAAAATAAAAATGAGGAAAAAACCGTCAAGACCTGACAGTTATGCGGGTCTTGCATTATAGAGCGCCGTGCGAAAGCGTAAATTTCCAGCGACGGCGGTCCCTAACACTGCATTTATTTTAATCGTAGACGTTAAAATTTTAATATGTAACGGCGTAATATATCAATTTCAGAAAACATTAAATAAACCAGTAAAAAATGTGCTTTGCGAGTGTGCACGAACGTGAATTTTATCAAGGTATTGTTTACAATTGAGAAAAACAGGAGAAAATACCGGAGGACAATTCTGTAATAATTTACAATTAAAATTTGCATGATTGTCGCATACTATTAAAGATGAGGATTGTGGCTATGAATGAGGCCAGAAAACAATTTAATTGCAGTTCGAACCTTATCAGCTCTGTAGAAGATTTATTTTAGCGTTTTCGAGTTATCCGCCAGTCGATTTATTCTGTCGGATAGCAGAAATGAAAATAGGAAGCGCAAAGTATAATTTCTTCTCGAATAAATGGGAATAGTCGGTAGTTATTTTGAGAGGTATGGCGTTTACCGTTTGCCCTTTGAATAGGTATATTTTCTCGAGGCGAGAAACATCTTCAATATGTAGAATGCTCGGTTGGCGGGGAAGGGCTCCCGCCCGAGCGACTAAATCTCGGGGCGGCTTTAATTGCAGTTGACAAAATGCAGTTTGCGGTCTCGCCCAGAGCCCAATATGCCGGCGCCCGTTTGCTCCCTTTGGATATGGGCTCGCCGAGAAACGGTTTCATTAACCCGTACAACACACAAGGGCTCGGCAGCCCTTTGTGCCCCCCCCCCACACCCCCACACCGCCAAGAACACCAGACACCCTCCGTTGGCACACATTCCTTTTCCGTGTGTAAACGCGCCCTTTACCCCCTCGAACTAACGGCACTTTCCCTTACAATCCCCAATATATAAATATAAGCACAGCCTCGTTTAGTATTCGGACATAAATAAAATCCATTCAATCTACGGACTCCTTCATGATAATGACCCGTACAAAACTAGCAACATAATTCCAAATTTTGACAACAAGTTTAGACCTAATTCTTATCGTTTCGCCGGTCCTATGTTTTGATTTAATTAAATAAAGTTCATCTTTCAACATATTTATTGTAATTTCATTAAACGCACGTTCGGATAGAATAGTCTCAAATCTTCTCCTCTTAAGTTCCTATTGAATTTGCGTTACTTAAACCTTTACTGTTTCAAGTTTAACATACCCGTTCTGTGGTCTGCGACGGGCTGGAATACCGTAGGTCCGTGGTGTTTCTGTCTCCTTTCGCCGGTTTGGTCTTTTGCTAGACCGGTTTCGGCCGCTCGCCATCTTCAATAGCGCTGTGTTAGTCACTGTTGGTAGTTTGGATGTTTTTCAGGAGGTATCCTCACTGTACAGTGACAATGTACACAGTGCAACTGTGAAACCGGTCTAGCGAAAAACCAAACCAGCGAGAGGAGACAGAAACACCGCAAACCTACTTCACTGTTTCACTTTTTGTGCTAATATATATAGGGCGTTTAGTGGATTTGGTTCTACTCATCGAATAAAGACAGACTCTATAGGAATTTTCATTAACCCCCGAAAATAATTTTACTGCCAGTTATACAGGAATTCTCGATCTTTTACCGAATAGTGTTTAATGTGATTTTTTGTCAACGAGCCAGAGCAACGTTAAAGCACTGCATTAATTCGCAGTCCGATATATTCCTTTCAAAATTTCCCGGCCACATTCGACCGGTGACTTACACGGTTCGTAAAATACCGATAGTGAAATTGGGTACCCCATAAGATACTATCCGGGGGGAAAATATTTGACATCGGCATCCGAGTGGGAGGGAACAGCATTATATAATGGTGTGCTATATAGTGGGGCCCAAGTAAGATACGGGCCGGCTCTCGAAATATATAAGTGTGGATTCTGCCCACCCCCCCCCCACCCCCCCCGAGGGCACACAGCGTCCAACTTTACGATATTAAACGTTTCCCACCACTTCTCGGTTTCTGAGAAATTGAGTTTTCCCTAAAAAAAAAAGAAAACTCACCATATATATCGCCCCTAACATTACCCGAAGGGGTAGCGTTTATCGATAACAGGCAAGTTTGCAATCACCGATTATAATCAATTGGAATCGGTTGGATCAATTACAAAAGCGTCTTGTAGAATCATAGAATGTATACACTTTACTATAACACCCTAGTTTTTAGCGCGAGTAATATTACGACGAGAACGTACTGGGATCAAAAATACCTTGTACTGTTTCTTACTATTATCTTAATTGATGGACTTTAGAAGGAAAATTCAATAATTACGAATCAAAATGTCGCCCACTTGCCTGTATTTCAAGGGATAATTCTTTGACTATCACGGGAAATTTAAAAACTGTATGACAATAGATAATAATACATTTTCGTCACTACATATCGTATAGAGAAGTGATTGCCAAAGTTGGGGGCGATATCGCCCCCTTGGGGGCCCTTAGTGAGGTCCTTGGCGGGGGTGTCGTGGCAACAGGTGAGCCACTATAATAATGTTACTCATTGTTATTAATTACTTCGTTAGAGCGGAATTTATGGTTTATGTCTCGTCTATTCAAATAAACGGCTTTTCAGGTTTCGGTCGAAAAGTGGTGTCAACGTCGAAAAATGTTTTATTAGCGCGTCAGAGATTAACATACTCATATTGGAATATGAGTTTGAACTTTAAATGTTTTAAAAAATTCGTGGGGTGCAGCAATTGCATCGATAAACTAGCTCCCCTTGAGTGTGGTGCGGAAATGTACTTAACTAACGTTTAGTTGGGTGCACTTGCAACGATAAACTAGCTCCCCCTGAGGGTGGTGCGGAAATGTACTGAACTAACGTTTCGTTGGGTGCACTTGCACCGATAAACTAGCGCCCCCACAGGGTGTGGTGCGGAAATATACTTAATTGCAGTTTGTTGGGTCAGAGATTGACATAAGCATGTTGGATTGTAATTGATAGAAACTAAATGTTTTCAGGTAAATCCTAAAAATGTTTACCTCGTTGAAATTTCGGACATTGGCTAAAAGTGGTTAAATAAGATGCCATTAAAGGAGATGGGTTTAACTCTCATTTTAACACTCATTAGTCCGAATTATTTTATGATTATCCCACCTTCTTGTGTTGTGCCGCAACCGGTCGTAATGTGGGTAGATTCGAAAAGTCGTTCGGTATTTCGCTAATTTCCGAGAGAACCGGCCAAGTGAGGACTTAAATTCAGGGCTTAAATTGAGTCGTGGGCCTACGACAAGACAATAGCGACGAAGGGGAGGGGACTTAGAAGAATAGAGAGAGAGAGAAAGAGGCAGAGAAGGCCCAATAGGGGAGGGGGGTGGAGGCCGAGTTTTCCCGTTTGTCGGCCGGTTTGAGTTCAGAGGAGGGTGAAGTTTTTCGCCGCAGTCGCCCCCAGTGAAGTGGTGGCGGGAAATTAATTAAAGTGGGCGGTAAAGTGGGCTGGCGGCCGCCTTATTAAAACTTGAACAGTGCACCACAAAGCGCCACCCAATCCCACTCGGCCCGACATGCTCAAATTATGATCACGGCCATCGAGTCAGTTATACTACAAACTTTGTCATTGTCTCATAAAATCGAAATCACTAAATTGTAAATACCACAGTGCAACGAGTACAGACTATGTTTATAGGTCAACAGAATTGTAGTTAGCAAAAAATTCGATTGCCTATATTCAAATACTACGTCTTAATACTAGTATACTTATTGTACGTCCGCATTAAATATAATAGATAAATGCATTAACCTAATTATTATCCCCCGCACACACACAGGCCCAAACACACGGGGGAGTATCTTGAATAGAGGTCATAATGGGAAATGGAAGTTGAAAACGAGTTTGAACGGCCCAGCGCCAATGACCGCCGCACCTGAGACGAGCCAACTTCTTTACAATACACCGGCGAAATTGAAAAAACTTTTCTGATAATAAGCCAACTTATAATGTGACTTACGACTGAAAAGTATTGTTCAATAATATCCTTCCACTTTCTGTTTCGATTACTTTCAGTTTACCATTGTTGTTAAAAAATGAAAAGGAAGCATTCTACGTATTCCGGTAGAAATATGTACTGAATGAAACAGTTATATACTTTATAAATAATTACAGCGTACGTATATACTATTAAATACACGTAAAATATTTACTTTAAACGTCCTCGCCCGACCGATTTTCCGTTTCCACTAGCTTATTCGGTTTTCGCCAGACTGGTTTCAGCCACTCGGCCTCTTCAGCGGACCGGTCTGGTTTAAGAATTATGGCACTACGCCAGTAATTCGCGGTCTGTTGCCAGACACATTTCAACGCCGCTGTCGGGCGTCCCGTCCTATTGTTTATAATTTACCGGACAGATTTCCGTAGTGATTAGATTTCCAACAACTAAACCGCCGCCAAAACAAACGCCCCCGACGGTATTTTCCATCAGCCGCTGTCCCGGTCCTAATTCTATCTTCGGCACGGTTTCCCATCAATAACTAAAAGTGATATCGCGTAATTGACATTTACGCGATGAATATTCATCGGGCCCAAGCAGAAATTGGGCTCCGATGGGACTCATCCCTTTTAGTCGCGCGTCAATTTCGTGCGACAAACTTGTGTAAACTGAATCGTGAAATTGTCATTAAGTCCTGGGAAAACAATACAGGAAGTCGGGAAACGAAAAGGATTTCAAAATCATAGTTGGGTAACCACAGTTATATACAGTGCTTACAAAATATTCGTTTAAAAAGTCAGAATTCTATTTGTCGTACGAAAATGCGCAGAGAACAACGTTTTATGCCGACAATTATTTGGACTTGCCTCGGGGAAAGATTTCGTTGTACTTTCGGATGAGCATTAAAATAAAACGGTTGTCTTAAGAAGGAAGAGGACAGTGTTTTACCACAATTGGTATTCAAAACAGGCTTCAATGAAAGCATTTGGAGGCTGAATTCCGGCCTTACGGTGTTTATTAAAAATTATTTTCACCGGTTTTCAAAGGGATTTTTCGTCGTCGCCGTCGTCGTCGGGATTTTTCCTAAGCTAAGGGAAACAGCTTATAATTAAATTTTCAAGGGGCCTCCCTACCCCCACCCCCCCCCCATTCCACGGCCAACAATTTTTACCCCATCGTTTTTCATTCACTTTTCTACACCGGGCTTTCATATGACGCTGCTTTAATGTCCCGATTTATTGCAAACGACGAGTTGGTTGTCTACGGTTGTGAGCATCGAAAAATTATGAAATTACAGGAAACACTATATATTGCACATTTAGCTGAGAATTCTGAGTGGATCATTCTGATTATAAACCTGGACGATCGAATTGAGCTATTAAAACGGTCAGAAATTCATAGAAAATACCAGTTATGTTCTACCCACTGTTTTTACGAAAGGAGAGAAAATTAGAAATTAATTTATTTTCCTGGAATGAATGTTTTCGTTGACTTCCGATTAATTTAGAAACACTCAAAAATGTCCCCTTATCGTCGGTACGAATTGCCGTTTTCAACTACGAGCCGTTTCGGAAATTCATCGCACGAAAGGAGCGGTAAAAGAAATCCGGAATTGCCAGAAAAAAAGAAAGGAGAAAGAAAATAAAGATTTGTCGAGGGCCGGTTGGCAACCGGCCACAACCGTTTCCGAGTGTTACATTAGCCCAGGAATTAGCGGAGTCCACCGTTGTATGTAACCCGGCGTATAACTCGGGCACGTTTCCGCTATAACACTTAGAGCGGGGCAGAAACTGAACCGACCTTTAAACTTTACTTACGCCTTCATTATATACCGACATCATTCGCTGAAGTGTTTCGACCGCGATGAATTGTCGAATAATGCCGGCAAAACGACACACAGTTATCTGAAGAAGAACTGCGAGAATATCGCGGAAACTATAAGTCATTTTTTAAGTCCAACTAACAAACTACTTTTGTTTAAGAATTGGGAATCTGTATAGTTCTCAAGTTTGTAATTCACTGATTGGCATCTGGCACAGTTTAATCTTCAGAGTCAATCGAAAGCAGAGTTGAAGTGTCGCTTTATATTCCCAACGAAATTTCCTACAAATATCTCGAAAGGCAAACTGACAGATTCGTTTTAATTGAATCGAGAGGCGCAACCGGTGAAACGAGACTTTTGTCACAAAACAAAGCGCCCGTACCGTAATTTCGATAGACAAATAAGAATTAAATCGCGTAATTCGATTGTACCCGTTAATACAGAGTTCATCAGTATCGGTATATGACAGTTTACACACGCTTTTATGACGCCTCGCTTCCGTCTACTTAATCCGATTTCATCGGCGTCAAACATCGACAGTTTTATAACACTAATTAACACATATCTGGAATTGTGATCTAGGCTAGTGCATGAACATTGGTAAAGCAAACCCATATATTCGTCCAATATTTGGCCCGATACGTTGATTCAAGTGTCGAGTAGGGCCCATTAGAAAACAGAGAGAGGCTGGTCGATGTAAAAAACAAGAGTAATGTTTATATTAAACGAATTTTATAGCAAATTGATTCGAACAAAACCTTTAGAGTGAGATTTATATATAAAAATATCAGTCTGAAGGCATAACAATTTTGCTGAAATTTAATTAGGAGAAAAATTGTAAGAAAAATTCATTAAACAATAATTGGCCATTATTACAGGCCCCTTTAGGAAACTCTGTTACTATTAGCGCTAAGAAAATTTAATAATGAGGAACTTTTAACGTAGAATCCTTTTATTTTGATTTTAATCCTATTAGGTTTTTAATAAACGCCAGAGAATGAAAAAATATCGTGCTTCTATAGAAACTAGCTTTCGTCCTTAGTTTGCCGAGTTTCAAAGTAAATTGATCGAATTCGGTGAAAATTTGATCGAATAATAATATCATCTGTTAATATGTTATTTCGGGACTTTCTATTCCTCCACCAAATCTGTACCTTGTAATGTACAGTCAGCTACTGCGGGAGATGTACCCTTAATGAGTGTAATTGTCTAATTGTTACAGCCAGTGATTTAATTAGGAGGCTGTACCTATCATCTTAGGTTAAGCACGTTTTTTCTTTTAAGTTCGATCTTTTAAGTAGGACCCTGTCCAGTGGTGTACAGGCATAAATTTTAAAATAAACCCGGGGGTGGGGGTGGTGGAACTGTTGTTGAGCTGTGTCCCGCGCCATTGAAGTTTGGCCAAGGGGACAAGCCACAAGGGGAGATTGCGGTCACCCCCAACTTCTCAGCACTGGGGGGGGGCCTCAACTTCCCAGCACTCCCCTTGCCAAACTTCCCTGTCCCAGACATACCTCCCGCGTACTCAACTTCCGGCCACACCAGATGCAAAGAGACCCCCCTCCTCCACAACCCCTACCGAATTCCCAGTTGTCGGGCATTAATATTATTTTGATATACATTACACTCTCTATAAGGTTCGTACCGCCGAGACAAGTTAAATACCCTGTCTGTCGGAACAAAGTTGCCCTTAGAACACTCAACTCCAAGACTTTTCCCCAACTCTGTCTCAACACTCCGTAAAGACATTGTCTATGGGTTTCGTTTGTCACCTGAGAAATTAACCCTCTCGACGTCTCTGTTGATCTATTTCTGGTCCTACACGCGACCGAAGATCGTTACTCTTCTCGGAAGAATGCTAACCGAGGTCACTGCCGGAAGTCGGTGATAAAACTATAGTGTAATCGGACACCCCGAGTGGGCGGGACCGCGAAATTTTCAGAAATTCCTGACTTTGTTGTCCCCGTTGCCGCTCGATACACGGTCTAAACTTAACCGGCCTGTAGAATAAGTAAAGGCCGAATGGTAGTAGGGGGGGGGGGGACTTTTGTTTTTACCCCTTTCTTCTTATTCTCTTCCTCGGTCTAGTAAAAAAAGAAATACGAGCCCGGACGAATAGAATTCACTGACGGTTTGTTTCTCTGAGAGAGCCACCCCCCCCCCGTGGCGGCTACACAATTTACCTGGCCTCCCCCAACAACCCCTATTCCCCGTTCCCCTTACCCCTCGGTCAGGCCCCGAAATACGACGGCCATTTTTTATTTTTATTATTTCTCTTTTTTCCTACCCTTTACGTCGGCTCCCCTTTATGCCCCTTCGCCCGAACGAGCTCCGCGCATAATTTTCGCCTCGTACTTTCATTTAAACCGGAATATATACGTTCCCACTTTCGGGAAATTCTTATTGCGCCCGGAAACGGCCGCGCCTCGCCCCCGTACTTGTGGAAAATTAAGTAAATAAGCTCCGATGAGCCGGGGGCCACTATATAGGACGGTGAAGGAAAAACGAGGTTCGCGAGATGAAAATTCCCCTCCAGTTTCTTATCATCGCCGCGGTTATTTATATGCTGATGAGCCTTGGACTCGTAATCTAACATTTACTATTATTTTTACTATACAGTAGTTTATAGTTTAAAATATCAATTAAAACTATTTATATACTCGGGAAATATGTGTTCGAAGCGGTGCATCGACCCAAGTCGAGTTCACCTGCGAAGTTTATTCCCAGAGCACTTCGCTCCTCTCGATTCTCGTAAAGTCCTTTAAGCGACAACTTCGGACGACAAGAGCGTCATCGTTTATGCAACGAGGGGCGAAAAATACGATCAGAATTCACGCCCCGCAAAATAGGAAGTGGAACGGCTGGATATTACCGAAACTTGTGAAATCCTTTCCGGGAATTCTCGCTATAATTTATATGTGAAAATTTCGTACAAATATTGCACACTTTATCGCTAAATTCTATTGACAGTATAGTATCTAGAGTGACTGGATTGGAATCAAAAATTGTCTCTCCCAATCAGTAGTTCTTCAATGAATATCTCACTTTATTGTGCACCTTTTTAATTACAAAATACTAAATTTTGAATACCGGATTTCAACCCAAGGATAAATGTTTGTAGTTTTCCTGGCCACTTTGATGCCATTTTCTGCGAGGAAATTATTGAAAAACACTGTATTTATGAGAAAATAACTGGAAACTTAATTTAATTTTTCTTGTAAGTAAATACATAACCTCCCGTGTTTACAGTAAGATACCAGCATTGACGGTGCTGACAGGAGCTTCATTTACCTGACTACTTTACTAAAGAGGGTGAAAAGTGGAAACCGGTCTAGATCAGGAGGTAATGCGCGAGCGGAAAAAGAAGACGGCACGAAAAAGTAAATCGAGCATTTATAAAGAGTTATAGCTGAACTAATGGTCACATTCCTTTTGTAAGGTAAACTAAATTTGATTTTATTTGGTCCAGTCGGTTTTCAAGATTATCCGAACAGCGAATCTCGGTACCGATTTTCAAATATGAGAAACTATTTTCATTACCACTCAGCAGTTCATATTGTTACCACTCGGTTAGCTCAGAATCTTAATTTGCGAAAACAAGCCCCTGCTACGGTCGCGAGCTTCCGCTAAGTTTGACATTTCCCTAATCGATTTACGCCGGCGCAAGTCTGGCTAATTGGGCGCGGGAGAAGTCTGCGGGATTTGCGCGAGAATTAGAGAATTAGTTAGTCGGCCGTCGCATTAAAACTATTTGTCGCATCTAAACGGCCGCCGGGCGGAAACTCGCCGGCCTGCCACTGAAAATTAGCCCGCTGCGAGGGGTAGTTGCCAAATAGAATTACACCAGTCCAACCCCCACACCTCTCTCTATACACAGCCGGTACCTGATTATATACACATGGGCCGGTGGACGCCGCCCGGAATTTAGCCGCCTATACCTGAAAAACGAATTACGCGCCATCAATCCCAGCCTAACACCCAGGAAAAGCCCGTCCCTCCGCTTCGTTTGCCTTCCACTCTCCGCCGATTAATAATTCACAATCGGTACAATACCCGCTCCAACCATCAAATAATAATAAATAAGAGTTATTGTAGACGTGAATTCAATTTCACTAAATCTAATACCCAAATTACAGCATTTCATTTCTGAAAAATCCTAAAGATGATAGTCCTCGCTCCCAAAACTGGAATTAGTGGAATTACCATTAACATTTATAGACCGGTTTCTGCATAACGCCATCGTCAGAACCTCAATATAGGGGCGAGATAGAAATAAATTGTATTGATTGATGCAGCGAACTATGCTTCACTTAAAATACAAATCGTCTCCTCCTCTGTACTTTGATTGATGTTAGGACTTCATAGCTAGAATCGTATATTCGTCCCTATAAACCTGTATAAATATAATTCGTGTTTTAGCCAGCCCGCCGCAGTTGCGGCCAACTGACTAAGTATCTCGGGCGCCAAGTCCCTCGGCTGGGACTGGGAACAATTCGAGAGATTTTCGTCTTGGGAGCCGTGGATTGTTGTCTGGGTCGGGAGTGGCGGGGGTATGATGGGGGAAGGCCGGCTGCCCTAATGCCTTCTGTCGTTACTGGGGCATTGTCCGCCGCGTTGTTCAACCCGTCCGGGTCACACTAAATGACCTTCGCTCCGACGCAATTTAAATTTCCCAGCACAGATTCCCCCTAGTAGGGGATACACAGCGTAGCTATTCCGAAATAGTTTCGACACTCCTCAGCTCCAGCAACTCCCATCACCGATTACGGGAAGTATTCAGTTAAAATATTCAATTTACGTGACGTATAAAAGTGTCGTACGCAAGTGTACCTATTCTAAAACCGTAAAACAAATACTTAAGACAATGTCGTCCCGTCTACACCGACTTTTCTTTGCCGCAAATTATCCAAATATATCGTTAAAAAATGTCTCTTCTGTTGCGGCCTAGATGGAATAACTTTTCTATAGATAGTTCCGGGAGTCCTAAAGCATGTTTTAGAAAGCAAACTTTAAATTCTTCAATACAATTCGTCTCAATTCGAGAATAAAATTTACTCCTCGAGGAGTCATTTAACCCGTCGCGACTTTAGTTAATGGATTATATATATTTTTTTTCCTCGCCCTTTTCCCTTCGCCCTAAATCCGGTTGGGCAGACCGCGCACGTTTTCAATCGGACTGAGATAGTGGGTGTGTACGCGGGCGGAAACCGAACAGATTTATACCTGACGATAGACGATGGCCGTTCGCTTTCCCAACCCTAAATCTCTGGCCCCTTGTCCTACCACGGTCTTAGATCTCTCCGCTCCTCAGAACCGTTCGGGGTAAACCTCGATGTACCGGCGCGGCTCGATTGAAAATACGGTTTATTTGCGCACAAACAAATAGTTGCGGCCCGTAAAAAATTACCGGCAGCATAAATTCAATAACTATAGAGGTTAATGGAAACCTGGGCGATGGTCGCAGGTTCCAGGACATTCGGATAAAAGCAGACGCTGTTAGGACGACAAAGAAGTGGCAAAGGGAAATCGTAAGGTTGAAAACTGAAAATATGTAGTGACCTGTGGAATCCTATGTAATAGTTCGCGCACATATATTCTAGAGACCTTTGCCATCGCATTTCCTTATTTTCTAATTAGAATATATATTGTGTTCTATTATAAAGTAATTATCATTGATGTATCTTATCAGAAATTCACAGTTGTTACTGCGATAACTGGTCGCGGTGGCACGAAAAATCGAGTAGCTCCTGTCGGCAGCTTTCTCTTCCTTTATCCGCCCCCGTTGAGCTCCCCCTTTCCGGTCCCTTTTTAAATCCCCCGAGGGATCTCCCCCCACGGTATTCCCGGTACGCCCAACGCGGTATCCCGCCAGGATTACGCCGATTTGTCAAGTCCCGACAGTCGGATCAATCCCCGCCCGAAGTTATCACCGCCGCCAACTCTGATCAAACAGCTCACCCGCTCTACTCCTGCTATTGCCTCCAATTCGCCGTCTCAACCCTAGCACAGAGGAGTGCAGCGAATAGAGGGTGAGATTTTCACGAGAAGATCGCTTAAAGTGTAGAAAAAACAATAACCGTTCTCGTCAGCCCAGTGAACACCGTTAGTACTTCTGTAATGGGTAATAACGAGGTAATTTCTAGGGGTTGAAACATCGTTATTCTTTTTCCGGCTCAACTAGCATATTTCATCCTAAGCTATAGCAGATTTTGTCCGTTTGCGTGAGAAAAGCGAGCTGTACCTCCTCGACCAAAAATTATGCGAACATTTGGACATCGACAAACTGCCTACGGCGCGCCTCATTGTGGCACTCAAGGTTTCAGTAAGATAGAAAACGTGACAATAAAATTTTATGATAAAGATGCTAGCAGGAATAAATGGAAAAGTCCTACAGTGAGAATTCTATATAATTTGAGGTGGATAATTTTATCTTGTCACTGATTCGATATGTTGTAGTTATTAAATTCTTTTCATGGAATTTGAACTGTACACTTGGGACTGTACGGATGTAAAAGTTTCTAAAATTAGATACTGGTGTCAGCTAATGTTCGAACGCTCTCGGTGCTCAAAAAATATGGAATACAGTCACCGTTTGCGGTTTCACTGCCGCGATAAGTCAAAGTTGTAAAACCGAAAGCAGTAATTTCTGTCTGGGGCCTGAGGTTGTCTTAAGCCTGAAAAATCAGCCCGTCTTTATACTAAGCCGCCCGCGACAATTACAGAACTCATTAGTCTCTGTCACCGCCCTCTTGATCGTTACAACGCCTCCCTTTTCCACTTTACTTGCCAAAAAAAAAAAAAAGAAAAACTTCTTCTTGTCTCAAATTGAAATTCCGCCCTCTTTCTTTTTCCCATCTGTTGTGTGTCCTTTATCCTCCTTTATTTCGCAATCATTCCCCAGTCCTTCCGCTTCTGCGTCCCGTCCATCACGTTCCGGTAATCGCCTTTAATCATGCTTCTATGCACTACCCGCAAGTTTTTTAAAAATTTAATATCTTATTAAAGTATTTTTAACATTGAGATCACTCGCGAGGTATTCCGTCTCCACTTGCTTATTTGATCGTGCCAATATGACCGGCAATCGACATGCGTAAGTAACAGACATTGCTGACAAAATGCTACCGAAGCTGGCGAGAAACCGAATCCTGTCCAGTCTAAGGCATTTTTGCACTATAAGAAAAATTTTTAAATCTTCAGTATAGGCCGAATTCATAGTGAAAGGACAAAATTATTTTCGTTCAATTCCACATCGTCCTCGACTTCATATTAGTCCAAACGAGACCTTACCTTTAGAGCGCGGTTCCCCTATCATCTTCTCCCCATGTGGATTTAATTAATGAAGGATTATTGGGGGGGATTGGCCGCCTTTACCGAGCGAGAGCCAGGACGGGTTAAAAAAGGCAATTACCTTCGGAGCGAAATTAAAATATAAAATCGGGATTAAAAAACAAAAAAGGAAAAGCACACGAGGAATCTGGCCGTGATGGATGGCAGCGGTCGAGCCCCAGTCGGAGGGCCAATTAAGACCCAATTTATTAATGAATTGAGCTCGTTTAGAGTGAAGCACCATTTTCATTAAAAAATAAAATAAAATAAAAAAGGAGGAAAGCCCGCAAAAGCAGAGAACAGAGAGCCGGGGCTCGTTTGCCCCCTTTCGGCCCTAATTCAGAGAAGGGCCCAACGAAAATCCTCACCCTCATCCCTCTTCCTCGTCATTTTCCTTTTTGTTTATTTGCCGAGTTAATTAGTACTCCGGACGCTACAAGAATTACAGAGAGCCAGAGAAACCGGGTTTGGAAAGCGCAAGATTTCATTCATTCGGACCAAATATATACACACAGCTCGGGTTTGTAATCTTCGAATATACATAATACTTGTGATTTGCTACTCTGTGTTCTTATACTGCGATTAAACCCTTCTTCCAAACCCCCGTTTTAACTTAAATATATGCTTCTATCGGGTAAATGGTTGGGGCGGTAACGACCTTTCGGCAAAGTGTTGTGCAAACATGACACCGAAGTGAAACTCAAACAGTTCACTCACCCCAACATCTCCCTCCTTCTCTCCCTCCCTCTTTCCCTCCCTCTCTCCCTCACTCCTTGGGTCAAACTGCGGGAAAACTCTCCTGCGGTGTCCGTGGCGCCACTGCTTAAGCCGGCTCCAGGGGCTGCCTGGAGGCCTCGGCGCTCAGTGAAATGTACCGTGAGAGGGTGGCTTGTTTCTCCCCAATCTCATTTACCCTGCGGACTTACCCCATCCCACCCCCGGCGCTCTACGCCTTTTCCTCCTACTTTTCTCCCGACCAATTTCGACGACCCGCTCAACCCGATAGGCACTAACCCGGCAGAAACCCACCTCGGCTATTCGGTCAATTACGAAATGATATAGATCGAACGATGGAACAGAAAAACTCGGGTGAAAACTCGGCTTTTCACCACAATACCACGCCTAAAAAATGGTTTTTCAAGTAAGACAAAAAAGGGGTTTTTCACCCCAAAATCCGATTTCAAATCAAATTTTAAAATTTCATACGCTATTCTAAATAGATTTAAAACATTGAATCCATATATTAGGTCATATTTATTCTGCCCACATAGACAGTATAAACTAGAAATTTTAAGGGGAGGCTGGAAAAAATATATATTTATTTATGTATATTAGTATTAGTGTGTATATTAGTTCTTCGCTCGCAAACCAATTAAAATTTGCCTCTGTCCCAAATTAGGATACCCGAAAGTTTGGATTATGACCATTACATTTGTGACACTCGGGTCCGACATTTCGGATTAACGGGCATTAAGCCGTCCTCGAGTAGTATAATTCAATTGCCGGGCGGAACTCCCAGGGACGGACTTCGGGTGGGGACCGGAAAGCGGCTAGACCGGTGACACTCTAGGCCGGGGCGTAAAAGTAAGCGGAAACTTCTATTGGAAAATTCGGTGTAACTCATTTTTATCGCCGCGTTAACGAAGAACAAGTAAGTCATGATTGAAAGTAGAAATTGCAAGCTTAATAATGAAATTTTAGGGCCAAAAAGGGGTGATATGTACATAACATATACAAAGCTGCAATATCTTGTTTTGCAGGCCTTTTAAAAGATAAATCTTTAATTAACAGATGATTCTGATAATTGACATTTTCATCATTCATCGTAATCTTTATTATTTTTAACACACACACACACACACACACACACACACATATATATATATATATATATATACGATATCGCGGAAGGAAACAATATTTTCTCACTGTTACTATTATTGTTGCCTGTTGGAGTGGGAACACTAAAAGCGGCGACAACCGATCTCGTCACTTATTAGTTTTTTTTTTCGACTGGTCCCCCCATCCGCGCTAGTTCTATTTCAATTTCATTCCCTCTTTTCGCCCTTTTACCGTCCCCTTTTGGCGGCGCCTTTACCTTCCTCGCGGCGCCGGATATTAGCCGAGGCCACCTCTTAAATTCAATCCCACCCCCCCCCCCGCCCCCTCCCGCCAGCCCACTTACAGCTTCTTCCTACCGCTCTCCAATCTTTATCCCGCCCCCACCCCCCTACCCCCCTCAGACAATTTCCAACCCCGACCGCAAGTATAATTCAGAACCTTCCCGAAGAATCCCCCGGGAACCGGGATTTTAAAACCGGTACCTGGTTTATGCCCGGTTCCTCCAATATTCGCTACCGTTACGGGAGAACACACAACCGCTCGGTTTATACCCTCTCGATATACCCCCTTCCTCACTTTTCCTTGGCGTAACCGAGGTTGGCAAATTTTCTTATTCCTAGTCCTATTCAGTTCCAACTTTTTTGAAAACGTAATATATAACCGTTTTAGGATAAAATTTCAATACGGCATTTTGTGTATTTACAGTTGGTAGGGTCCGATTTGTTAGTTTTGAATTTTTATAGAGGTTCGCCAGATAAGTTGGAAACACTCAGTTCTTTATTTTCTACACGATTCTCAGGCTCCGGATCACGAAGTATAACTGCTATAAAGGAGCAGAAATTGTATTGGAAACGGGAACAGATAATTGTTATGCTAAGTGCGCTTATGAATAATTCATCTTAACCCACTGGAATTAACCTCGGTGTACCAGATTTCCCTGCGCTATTATTGTTGCAGAAAAATTAATGGTGGACATTCTCGGGGAAATTCCAATAGCCGGGACAAACTTTTCGGGTCATTATAACAAGATAAATGAGGCCGCGGCAAAGGGAAACGAAATATTAATACTATTGCTTCCCACCATGCAATGAGTAATGCCAACATTTCTGACCTCAAATAGTAATATAACCGATAAATTATTTTTAATTTTCGTTTCTTTTCCGACATTCCTCAAAAAGACGGGAAAAAGAATTGTAACGAACTCAGATTATATAAGGAAAAAACTAAACATTTGAAAATCTAATATACAATTTTTTGCTTTCCCGGGGTAAACATGAAGCTAGGTGTCCGATTGCTAGAAACGTTTTAACCCAGCTTATGCGTTTAAAAAACCACATTTTAACCCGGTTTTGGGGTGGGAAAAAACCAATATATGCCAGTTCTGACCTTGAACAACGTCATTTTTACCTTGTTTTTGCTTGAAAAAAATCACCATTTAACCAGGTTTTGCGCTGAGAAACACTTTGTGTGAGAAGAAACCACATTTTCAGCCGGTTTATGCGTGAAAAAATCACTTTTTATGCTGGTTTTTGGGTGATTTCTTCATCGTGAGAACCACATCGGGACAATCTTAAATCCATTGCACCTACAAGATATGAGATTGTTGATTGTGCAATAGAAAATGTTAAAGGAATAAAAAAATTGTTGGAGACAGGGCGGGGACTTTTGCAATCACCCAATATTTCTACTCCGGTACATGAAACTGCTTGACGCTTGACGCCGAAGGTAATCCGAATGAAAAAGGTTCAATAAACCGCTCTCTTTCGATTAGTGACGGGAGCGAAATTCCCGGTTAATATAGATTTTAACTCTTCAAAGAGGTTTAATTTCGGAGAAGGCAGAGTGGCGATTGGAATTCTGACCGTTCGAGCGTGCCCTTTTTGTTCGTTCGATGCATTTAATCGTCAATAACGGACCGGCAATCAGCCCTTCAAACGCCCGCCCTCCGATAATAATTCATACGTTATTCCTGAAACTGTTACAATTATAGGCCCACGCAATTCTGCCGTGACAACATCAGTTATCTACCCGTGAACAACCTACAGTCATGACTACCACTCGCTTTCCACCTCTTTATCAACTCCTATCCTTTGTTATTAGGTCTTAAAGGGGGGAATTGATGACCGAAAAAAACCTTCATTTCCGTTCTGGGCGATTTGGCCAAACGCCAACAGAACGGAAGGAATAATCGAAATATGCATCAAATTTTTTCCATATACAACAAGTGCCCCATGTGTTTATTATTGCAGAGCACCGTATTATTGCATCAATATGTAGGACCCTATTTCGACAACTCACTGGCGTCCGCTTTCAAAACTGTTTAGAGCGTTTAAATATTTGAGATGCGTAATCTCAGACCCGCAGTTACTTTGAGAGGATTTGAGACCTACAATATAAGCTTAGTGTATAGGCTTCATATGAGTTACTTATCAAAACTCACTTTGGCGATTTGATAAGAAGTAACGTATTTTACGAGCGTTGAAAAACAGACCGAAGTGTATCTCCCTAAATGGGAGATTGTGTTGAAAAATGTAGATCATTTTGTTCGAAAAACGGTGTTAAAATTATTTTTCTAACCGTACTTATCAAACCACCCTCGTAGTGTAGTTACATAACTTTGACTTCGTATTATTATAATGAATAATAATACGGTTCAAATGTTGCCGTTTGGTAGTACTAGATGAATGTTAATGGGGTCCTTTTAAAACGT
Source organism: Lethocerus indicus (assembly GCA_019843655.1). Taxonomy (NCBI): domain Eukaryota; kingdom Metazoa; phylum Arthropoda; class Insecta; order Hemiptera; family Belostomatidae; genus Lethocerus; species Lethocerus indicus. Next base: position 1,925,977 of record JACDQD010000007.1, on the reverse strand, counting down.
GGATACCGCTTTTTCTTCCTTATTATCGTTACATAGAATATACGGGCATTTTCTCTGCTCGCACGCATTGCAGTTTTAATGGAAATTAAAAAAATGTTCAGAAAAAATTCCGTACCGAGCACACGGACGTTAACGAGCCGCTCGCTTTTAATCAGTCATAATTTGCAATTGAAGCGGAATTTGGACAGCTCGTCACTGCAGAATATAACGATATATGTATATTTATTTATTACTTTTATTTAGATGGTGGAATACATCGCATAAAATGCTTTGATGTTTTCCCCATTCCGACATTCCAATTACCCTAATATCACTCCGAACATTCGTACACGTTCCAGTTTCATATTTCGCCACGTTTTGACGCCTAATTGGAAAAAGAGAATTGGAGAAATACGAGGGTCTGATGTATTCATAAATATTATTGAATATTAACGAATATAACCCAGTGAACGGTCGACATTTTCGAGATATGCGTTTAATATAATACGAGTTTCTTTGTCGTGTTGAACGGTTATACTGACAATAACACAATTCGAAACGAAAGATTGAATGTAAATTTCTGTCCGAGAAATGGCGAGAAACCGGTCTAGAGCATAAGCGAGAGTCATGAAAAATGATGGCTGCAATCTTTCGTTCAAAACATTATTAATTCTTATAACTTATAATTTTATTTTTTCACTTACAATTTTCCCTACTGTTTTTCCCACCTAAGCATTAATCTAAAACGCTTTATGAATTAGACGAGGAATTAAGGAGGAGCGGGGCACACGTGTGCCTCAACTGTGACAATCCAGTCGAGCCACTTATTTTTCTACCGAATATTTCTTTTTCACCCTTTTTAGATTCTCGCCCCCAACCCCCAAACGGCCACCCCCAAACGGCTTTTTTACCCCCGCCTCTATCTTCTCTCACGTTTTCGGCCCACTGTGTATTTGTGAGAACATAAATAACAGTGTTGCCGACATAAATTCTCGCCCTTTCTCCCTTTCCGGGACCTCTTTCTGTGTTCTTGTGTCCCCGTGTGGTTATATATATATATATATATATATATATATATATATATATATAAACGCATGTGTGCGTGTACCCTCGACTTCGTCACCAGAAGGGCCGCGCACACACGCGCTGTGCAGGAAAAAATATTTCGCCGCTTTTAAAATAAAATATATAGTGTATTTGGCCGGCTACTGACAGAACTCCCCGGTACCATTCACAGTTAACTGAATTGCTACTGAAATTCGGTAATTTCTTTCCGTACAACTGTGCCGCAATTAGTGAAATCCATGTTTCTAGCGCCCCGAGAGGGTGGTGCGGAAATGCACCTAACTAAAGTTCGTTGGGTCCACTTGCATCGATGCACTAGCGCCCCCTGAGTGTGGTGCGGAAATATACTTAACTAAAGTCCGTTGTGTACACTTGCACCGATTAACTACATTAACGAAATCCCTCCCAACCCAAATAAGATAAACCAATGCCCCAAAAACACAATAATAATAAGACACATATATTTACACACGACAAACAGACAACCACCACAATACGAGTGACAGTGACAGTGCAGTGAAGATGCCCGAAAAGCATCCAAAGTGACTAACGCCGCTACTGAAGATAGCGAACCGGTCTAGCAAAAGACCAAACTAGCGACAGGAGACAGAAACACTCGAAATCTACGGCAGTAATATATATATATATATATATATATATATATATTATTAACACATAATATCGCAAGGATAAAAATGACTTTTCAATCGAAAACCTCGCATCGTCAGATTGCTTTTGGCGTAAACAAAAAATAAGGCTACGAGACTGAAATAGCCGGGAGAATTGTGTCGATAAAACAAGTGAATTGTTGGACTGGTTAAATAAACCGCGCTGTGCTTCATTTTATGTAATTACCGTTTCCATTCGGCCGAAATCGCTTTGACGCGGTTGTTATTACTTTCACGAATGTTGAAGGCTTCGACGGCAATTTGTCATTGTTTTATCGCCTTTTCCGCTTTCAAATATAAATAAACGCCCGGTCCCCGACAGAAAACATAGTTCTCCCATTATTGCCGATTTGAAGGGAATTGTGGCGGCGGGGGAGTCGGATATTTCACCAAAGCCCAAATCAAAATGTTCCCACCGCCTTCTGAATGACTATAAAAGCCGTCCTTTATTCGACAGTTCATGATTTGTTCGCATTTGCCAATTATCAATGAGAAACGATGAAAACGCATAAGGAAAATGCCAATTAGAAAATCATTAAACGTTCTATATAATGAGCGTGGCGGACAATCTGCGAACAAAATCTCGCTTAATTGGGGCAGAAGTCAAAGTTGGCTTTCATTACTGTAATGTATATTCACTGAAAACGCTTTGATTAGTAAAACAAAGTTATTAGTGGAGGCTCAAAGTTAGCTATCGTTATTACGCAATGTATGTCCACTCCTTCCAGAAAATATGGAGTAGAGTTAACGTTTCTGACGGTTCGTTGACGGTTTTGGAGCATAGAAAACTTTCTATACATTCTAAAACCGAGGGAAAATATCCTCCCTTTAAATATCTTAAGTGAAGTGAAGTTTTTTTCTTGAAAAATGGAGTCGGTCCACTTCGAAGACACTCTTCGTCTCTATCCTACTGATTTAAGTCAGTAAATATTTTCCTCTTTCAGACGACTCTGTATAGTTTTCATCAAGCCTAAATTCCGTGTTTCTCAAACGAGTTTATAAATATTTCTGGATGCCATAAAACAAGAATTTTCATTTGCTCTCTTTTTCGCGAAATATTTTCAACCCCAACCTTGAATTGAATTCAGGAATAATAAACTCAAATAATCCGACGGGCCAAATTTTGTTTAATTTGATCACTGATAGCAACGTATTTAAGGCGTCTAAAAGAGAATCCTGATGCCGGTGTATCGTAAACCACCTTTCGTTTTATTTTTCACTTTTACACTAAAATCGTTTTGCATAATTTATTTTCCGCCTTCAAAAAAAAAATGTGAGCCGAAATAAAAGCGAGGGGGCGTAAAATATTTCAAAGGACGATTCGGGCGCAAAGTCGGACTCACATAAAAAAAACTCCCGCTTCGAAGCCGATTAAGGTATCGCACTTAGGTGGGGTAACATTAAAACTGATTAATATTTCATTTCGTCGTTACTCCCATTTCATCGGGCCTCGAAAACCATTAAAATTCAAACGAAAAATTAGTATTCTAAAGTGTACAAAGTTTCGGAATATAATATTACTCGGTGGTTGTTTCATCTGAGGACAGTAAGGCTTTGAATATTTCCAATTTAAGATATAAATCTGAGTATCGAATAATATAATCGCTTTAACTGACGGAAATCTAAAATAATTCATCTTTTTTTTCTAGTGGTACATGGTACCGGAGAAAAAATAGGATATCTCCGCATAGTTTGATTACAACGAAGGTTCGGTCTATGAATCAACAGAGAGGACAATGACAAGGACAATTCAAATTATTTGGCGACACAGGCTATATTAGGACGAGCGCGACAGAGTTAATGGGCACATGAGGTAAACCGGAGCGATTTTGGTTTACCTAAGGTATTTCGCAGTGAAACCTGCGTGTAAATACATTTCGGGCAACCCCCCTCCCCCCAAATTATCAATTGGGAAACTCGATTGTTGCACGAATGGTTGTCGTCCTCAACAACATTTGCCAGGGCTCTTCTTACAACGCCGAATAGGGGAGGGGGAATATAAATTATCCCAAAGACGTCGAAGCGCCGGAAAAGTCGTTTACGATATTTTTATTCCAGCCCAACGGCCGAAGTTTGAATTTCTCGAAGAAGAAACGGCGCGTTATCCCCTCGATCGCCTTTCGTGCCCATCGTTGAATATAATTCGGGCCTCTCGAACTGCGCGATACTCGTTCGCGGGAAGTTTTCTGATTATTGCCGGCAGTAAATCCATAGGACGTAATCGGAAAATGAGATGTTTATTTTCAGAAGGGACAAATAGGCCAATATAACCAGTGGGGGCAATAAAAGTGATAAGAAACTTTGCGACAAAAAAAATTATTGTTCTCCCACCTCCCCTTTTATTATCATCCCCGATTCCAATTATTTTGAACCCTTCGCAACATTTTTCTAGCAGACAGCTATATAACTTTCCCGAAGTATTTCCTACTCATATTTTCAAATTTAAAGATTCCACACCAGCTTCCTGGAGGATTAGAGCTGTGGTTTTCATTCAAACGGTCTGTACTATGAAAATCGTTTCATACAATAAATAAGGATTTTACATATTTCGTCTAGCAGGAATTTCTTCAGGAATGTTTTCAGTGTGCTCCGGTTTTGCTTCACGCACAGTAGTCGGAGTATTCGGACGGACGAAATCCTCTCGTTCCTCTCCGCGAAGCTTTGAAACGGAACCCACGCCGCGTACATTTTACGCTATCCCCGCATTAATGTTAATTGATGAAAAAAAACATCCTGTTGTTGTCCGGCGGAAAACTTTTCGGGAAATCTGGATAGAAAAAAAGGTGGGGAAAAAGAACAATATCTGGGAGTCTGGATTCGAAGTGTGGGGCCCCCTTCGGGCCCATGACCCACTGCGCCCGAAACTCGGGCCGGGTCAACCTCAAAAGAAGTTTCGCAGGCGACCGACACTCACTCACTGGGCCAACTACAACTAAATTAGCGACGGGAGTGGAGCGAAAAACATTAAACAAGAAAATAAAGTTTAGCAATTTACCACCCCCCACCCGGACACACACCCCGGGTCAATGCCTGGAGGGCTCCACTCGAGACCGATGATTTATAATCCCCTTTATCCCATGGCAAACTGTCTTCCTCCTTACCCCTCTTTCTCCAGTCATAATGCGCCAGTTAGAGCCGGATAATAAATTAGTGCGTTAGCCAAACTAAATAGCGACAGTGGCTGTACTTGGAGCTATTTGAAACTCCGGAAATTCACCCCGGGGTAGCACTATGCACTAAGCTACCTACTTTAGAATTTACAATGGTCTTTATTTCAACGAAATATATACATTATTTTTGAAACAGAAGCTGAGCCAGTTTTAAATATCGAGAAGCCGAAACAGATCTAGCGTAGGAGGAAGTGGAAAAATACATACTTAACAAAACGTTCAAATAAGTTTGGGAAGAACTTCACACTTTTTAAGAACATCACAGAATAAAAACAGTTAAAGTTTCAATAACACCCAAGTTAATATAAGAACTTTAGATTTTTTATGCTCATCGATGCCCGTATTAACTAATTATTATTTCTTTATTCTCGGGCACCGGTTACGCGTAAAAAAAAAATGAAATGATGTTCCGCTAGACGGGCTCGGGTGCCGGAAGTGATTGAAGACCGGACAATCCAATTAAACGGGAACGGGGCGAACAAAAAAAGATTTTCTCATCGGCGGGGAGGGGGGAAAAAAAGAAAGTTCTCGGCTGCTTAGCCGGAAAAAAGAAAATTCGGTATACTCCTTTTAGTATAATTGAGCACAAAAGTCCGGGACGGAGGCCGTTTTTTCAACCCCCCGGCGGGGTCGGGGTGGGGGTGGAAGACCCAAAGGGGTTAGCGCCCCTAATCAAAATTGAATTAATTTCACCTTTTTTTTTGCCCGGCGCCGTAGTCGGTGCCAATCTAATATTTCCAATAGTGCTTGGTTTCTTTTTTAGAAAACAGATGGGTGAACTTTCATGTGTATGGGGCACCAGCGGCTTCGTAGAAAAATATACTAGAGGGGTTGTTCGGTCCTGGCTGTTTGGATAACATAAAATTCGTATAAATTATACCGTCATCGATATTATTTTTTCTTTGCTGGATCAGCTATATATTACATATATTAACCTGCGGTAGGATCGCGTAGTACTGCGAGAAGAACCTCGGTCGGCGGGGGTTGACCCTAATTTAAAAATTCATTCATTTTTAGCCGTATTTTAGTTCCATTGAACTCGAGACTTCAACACTGTTTAAAACATTTACAATATTAGATTGAATCGTTGAGCTACTACAAGATTGAATTTACCGATTCAGTTCATTGGGACAGACACGCTTTGCACGTCACTTTGCAATAGTCGGTAGCAGCACAGTTTCACTATAGCGCAGCATGACTCAAATTACCAATTTGAATCACTAATTCAGTAAACAAACTATGGTTTCGTCCTGTGAAATGATGTTACTACTACTTCGCGATTGTACCGGAGAGGACCGGTACAAATAGAAATAACTGGGTGCGATGGCCGATAAAACAGGTATCGATGATTCAAGATTTCTGTTTCCCGAGGAAATCCGATAGTACCGTCCAATTTCGGCAGGAAGACGGTGTAGTGGAACCCAATAGTCGATAAAACTCGGGCCCGACTACGCCTCTGCGGATTGCCAACAATGCTCCGTAGAATCCGGGCTTCGCGCCCATTTTTTATTGGCGGATTCAATTTTTTTTATCGCCCTATAAAAAAATAGCGGGGAGGGGAAATATTTTTTACGACATAGTTTCCAACTGCACTTTTACAATCGAGCAGTCGTATACTTTTTTTATGCCGGCAGCGGCCGGTCTACCTTTCCAGTGCGAGTTGTCCGAACAGTTCTCGACTTCTTCGTCTCCCTGAATACGGTTGCGGAGGGATCCTCATTATTTTTACGGGCTGCCAATAAAGAATTGCTCGTCGGACGAAGTCCGAGTAAGTATTGGACTCTAGAAATACTCTGCAGTTGGTATCGTTGCAACGAGGGTTTGGAATCTGCATGAGAATCGGACGGAAATCGCTCTCTATCAGAACCGAATGGGAAGATCGTAATAGCAACAGTCGCAGCTAGTAAAATGTTCCGCTGATGTGCCGAAACTTGTTTACACTGGGGCTTTTAAGCTCTGTACAGCTTCGACGATTAACCCTTTGCGGACGTAGTAAATTTGGACACGGGTATCGTACTGGTCGGAATTAATTTCCGTCGAAAGAGCAGGGATAAATAACACGCGAGTTTACGATGGATAAACAAGATTTAGTAATTCTTTTGCGAACTTCAGATATATCTTTATTCGATACAGTCATCTAGTGATATGTTTTTGTATAAAAATTGGTTTTCGAGTGCACGTATCGCAAAAATAATTGGTACGGTGCCTTCCACCCTTAATCTTTCCGTTTGAACATACCCAACAATATTTACTTTTTACATTTTCACAATGCCGCAATATATGCAGTTTTCCATTAAGTCTTTTTTCCTTATCGGAGGTCGATGTTTCCCGGTTTAGATTTTGCTCTATCACGAAAATCACCTGCCGGTTGTGCCACCAATTTTCGGACGAACATAAAATGTGGGGCTCTTCTATATGGTGACACCTTATATAAAATGTAACTATTTTTTATTGCACAAAACTCTAATCCCCGACAAAAACGTTTTCGCCATCATTTGCACGATTTTCTCATAAAACAATACGAACTCGCTTGGTTAGTCAGCCTTATCGACACCTCCCCTATTCGTATTATAATTTATAGTTCCTTGCTGTGGTGGCTGAGAGCGGAAATACGACAGCAAAGGGTTAACTTATTCTGTTAATTAAATTTCTGATCGGTTAAATATTGCTCTATCGTTGTGGGCGGACGGGAGGCTGTGTAAAAAGTCGCCGTGAAGGGCGGCCCGCCATTGGAGGTTTTGTCGGGTGACGACAGGCGGCAGTGGAGCGGAGGACGATTAATTTCGGTGGAAGCGGACGTAAACCCCGCCCCCGGAGGAAGCCGATAATACCTCATTAATAACGTCCCCGTGGACGTCGACGGGAATGCGACCTGTCAAATAATTGCCGGACCCGCCCCCGGGCTAAACTGCCCCTTCCCCAAAACCCCGAAAGGTATACGAGCTGTAGGGCGGTATTCGGGCAAATAAAAATCACTGAACCGTATCTTTTAAAAAAATAAAAATCGTGAAATATGCCCCGCATATTGCCATTAATTTTGAATGTCCTGTCCTTTTTGCTAGACCGACAGACGTGATTTGAAGTCCTCCTACCGAAAGTTCTTTTTTCCTCCACACAACAGCAGATTCGCTATCTTGGGCTCCACAAGGACCAACGACTCGCGTGGAATCCCCGCATACCCGACTCGAAAGAATCGACTTAAACAGAAAATTTGGACTCTTAAGGCCGTTACTAAAACGGACATCGGAATTGACCTCGAGTAACAAACTGACAATTTACAAATCGATACTTAAACCGACACGGACATACGGTACAGAGAGCAATGGGGTTCCACCGAGACATCCGACATCGCTCGCATCCAGAGATTTCGGTCAAAAGTCCTTCGCGCCATCCTTAATGCTCCCCCCGGGTATGTGTCTAACCACACAATCCACCATGACCTCCCAACATACCGACAGTCGACGAAGTCGCAAAATCCCGGTTCCTGAAGTTCCACTCCCGCCTCTAAATTCTGAACTGATTCGCTGAACGCTGCCGAAAATGTTCTAGCAAAAGAGCACCGATTAGAGACAAATTATGAGACTAATATCATAATATTTATGAGCCATTGAAAATATTGTCAGCATGAAATCATTTAAGAATAGCGCCTGAGTATAAACTTCAAGGCATTATTGAATTTATAACAATTTTAGCCATCATCTACCTCCAATCCCTTATTTCAGTGTTTTCCGTCATTTTTTATATACTTAAATTAGGATGATCAAAAAGAGAGTATACTCTTTATAATTAAATTACTAAAGTAAATAAATGGTTTGAAAACGTATTTTTGTTTATTTTTTCAGTTAAAATTAATATTTGACGAGATCTCTGAACTTGACATGTTTTAGTCGATTTAATATAATTACAATTTGGGCCATTTTCAAATATTACTTAATTAATGAACGTTTAAAAATGTTCGCGCCACACCTGTTTAAAATAACAGCTTTATTCAGTCCTAAGGCTTCTATATATATAACGTCAGTAACACAGTGAGGTATTTCACGGTTGTCCGGATAAATCTGCGATGTTTGTCAAATGCGTTCAACGATTCGCAAGAATAAATTCGCAAAATGGTCAAACTACTGCAAAATGTCCTTTGTCCATCGGAATAGTTATCGTCCTTTTAAAAGGTTACCGAACGAGACGTGGCTTAAACTGGAGATCCTGTATATTAGTATAATTAGTAACAGGCGATAGGTGTATCTGCGCGCGGTTCGCTTTCGAATTTATAGAATCCCGGCCATTAACCGGTCTATCTTTGTTGCTGTAATTCCGGTTCGAGCAGTGTATCCCGACCTTGCGAATAATTCACACGTTTCAGCTGAATTTCTAATTTATTCACGGGGTAGTCTCCGCCCCTTTGTAGTCTCTCAGACGACCGACCCTTCACCTGAAAGTGCACCCGCCTTCACCGGCACGGGCCATGACTCATAAATAGTCAGTCCCACCCCGGCCTACCGCCCATGAATATTCGCCCCGTTATAATCGCCCAGCCGAATATTTATAACGGCATCACGGATTGTTGTCGGACCAAAGTGTCGGGATATGGCCGACCCCGGTACAAACCAGATCTCAGTAGGTCTTGGAGTAAAATCCCCACACCCGACTCAAAAGAATCGACTTAAACAGAAAATTTGGACTCTTAAGGCCATTACTAAGACGGTCATCGAAATTGACCTTAAGTAACAAACTGACAATATACAAAGCGATACTTAAACCGACACGGACATACAGTACGGAGCTATGGGGTTCCACCAGGAGACGTCCGACATCGCTCGCATCCAGAGATTTCAATGAAAAGTCCTTCGCACCATCCTTAATGCTCCCCCCGGGTATGTTTCTAAGCACACAATCCACCTCAACATACCGACACTCGACCAAGTCACAAAATCCCGGTTCCTGAAGTTCCACTCCCGCCTTTCTCCTCATCCTAATCCACTCGTTCAGTCCCTTTCCTCTCTTACCCATCCCCATTATCCCCCCGCCACGACGGCTTAAACGCCACCGGCCCAGAGAGATCACCTCGGGCAGTAGTTAAATCGTGTCAAAAGCGCCATCATCGGGTGGTTTCTTTATCGAGACAAACACGTGAAAATATACACGTATGAATTGTACTTATAACTGTAAAGTTGATTTTGCAAAATAAAAAAGTTAAAAACAAAGGTCTTAGTAAAAATCCTCTTATGGGCTGAACTTCGAGACACGCTTGCAACCGCGTTTAAATATTGCGGCTATAATAAATAAAAATAATAAAATCAAATAATAATAAAATCATGTTGTCTCCATTCCGGAACCACTCCAGGCCTTGTATATCCTTGTATTATTGCCCGAATCATTATATTTCGGTGGGTGATTTACGAAATAAACACCAAGTTATTTGAATGGGGCGTTTTTAACGTCTCTGTATCGTGATTGATGCCTTGAATATCTTAGCAGGGAGCGGGAGAGAGATAAATAAACCGAGAGAGGAGAAACCGAAAAGTTTCGCCGAACGCCAAACTTGCGCGGTTCGGTCATCTTGGAATAAATTGGAGTTAATGTCGAAATAAAACAAATTACAGTCGGAAAGTAAACTAAATGACGGAGAACTCAATTGAGTGTTGGAAATCACACATTGAAAACAATTTCAGACGCCGGTAATAAATCGACATTTTGAATTGAAATCAAACGTTTGTTATCAAGCTAAATAGGGGCAAAAATTAAATTAATAAAACCAATCGATTAAGGGGCTAACCAGCACTATTGATACCAAATTTCAATTTCGTTACTTACATTTCATGTAAAGTAATTTATAGTTTTAGAGCTTCTACCGAGTACCTGTCGAGCTGCTGCATCGACAACTGTTCTTGTTCTTCGATAGGCGCCTGGAGACGGGAGAGTGGGATGAAATTCATCGTGGAATATCGCACAGCCTGGAGAGCAATTTATTCGGGACGATAGGCTCGGGAATAAGAAAAGAGTTTCGTTTATTAGCGATCGCGTTTCGCTGTCTAAATTTAAATTAGGTCCAGGAGTCCCGAGGGACGCCGAACCGAGCGGGGAGAGAGAGGGAGATTAAGTTTGAACTGAAATTCTCCAGAACAGTTTCAATTCATTAGTTTAACAAATTGGCTCTTAATTGGGGCCGGAGGAGGAGGCCCGGAATTCCTGTTTTTTTTGTTTTGCTTTTTATTTCCACCCCCTCCCCCACCCCCTACGCCTTTCCCCCGGAACCGAGGTGAATTATAGGCCTGTATTCAAATTCTATACTCAGCCGCACGAGAGATTTATTTCGCGATCGAAAATTCGCCTAAGCGGGGTCTGATTCTGTTCGGTAAGCAGAAATTTATTCCCAATTTAGAATAGGAGGAATCCTCCACATCTGTTTAACCAGTGTTCTATAATAGACAAGACATTATATATTAGATATTAGAATTAATAATCTAGATTATTAGATATCCGATTGAGAGGCCGCGCTGGTATGCAATAACGGCACAGTCGCTAGTTGCATTCCGCCAGTAAATTAATGAGCAATACCGATAGACTATCAAGTACCTTTGTCTCAACTAATTATGCGATAAGAGCCGGCTAATGGGACTAAAACACTTCAAAGCCAATAAGTGAAATCGGATGCCAACATTGGAATCATTTAATTCAAACACATATAGAAATAAGAACTAATTGAGAGTACACATACATTATTCATTGTCCATGAGAAGGAAGAAACTATAATATCCCATCATGGTCACATAGCTTGCGAATCAGGAACTCGTTTCCTCGGTGATGTCCGAACAAATAAAGGGGCAGAAAATTGTGACAGCGATTAGCATAATATGTTTGAAACAACCGCAGCCGTTTCCATTTATTTTATTTTTACTTTTTCCCTCCTTTCTCCAACCTCCTTTGTTCCCACTTTTCTTCCGGGGAAATCCTGGAACGATTCCAGACTCCCTCGGTGGAGAGAAAATTTGTTCGAGCGCGCTTATGTGTGTGTGTGTGTGTGTTTGTGCGAATAAAAGATCCCAGATAGCCGAGGAGCAGGGGACAAACCACCCCCCCCCCCACCCACCCCGTCACAGAGCACAGGAAACATTACAGGAGTGCAGAACCGCAGAAGAAACGGCAGGAGGAACTGAGTTGATTCCTCGGGGATACCCCTGCCTGAATTTACCGTCAACACAATATAAATTTTTCAATATTTTTCACAGACAAAAAATTTTAAGACTGCATAACAGCAAACGGCTTGATGGGAAACGACAGAGAATTTTTCTAACGCTTCGTTCTACGACATATTCTTGAAATATAGTTTAATACAAATTAAATTGGCTTAATTTCTAAATAAACGATGAGGGACATGTTTTACTTCGTCGTTCCTTATTTAAAGTAACCGCTACATGAGCAGAATATCGTGGCACTTAAACAGGCTACTTTGATCGCGGCACTAATCTTGCTACTTTGACAACTGTTGTCTGTATGTAAGTTAAGAAAGGTTTGGAAGAAGAAGTGTTTAATCACTGAATAACAGAGAAATATACTTTGCAGTGTGGGCTAATGCAACCAGCGTGTCGTCGAAGATTCAACTGTCCGCTCGTTTATTGTCCTTATCCCTTTGTTAAAACTTAATCCAGGTTAATACCCTCTTTGATGGACTTGTCGCCGATATTGACATCTAAACGTGAATTTCGAGGAACGTATCCTGTTCTCTATCTGAGTGGGGTTCCTTTTGTCCTTTTGTCGACACCATCCACTGACTTGTAAATGAATTACTGCTGTACCGACTGATGAATGTTGAAAGGAAATAGATATTTTTTATGTTTAACAACAATACGTCATATTATCGGCGAGGGAAAAAGTAATTAGCGCTCTATGTGCAGAATTATCTCTGTACCTAGGCGGTTCCAGGATCGCGGCCATCCCTCTTCCAGTGACTCCTGGAAGGATTCCAGGCACGCGCTCGAGTGGTCCAGCGGAGAGATTGAGATTTGATGTGGGCGATTGGGCCCTGGGGGGGGGGTGGTAGTGGGTCTGGCAAAGGGGCAACCTGAAAGCCTCCATTGGGCAAAAAAAAAAACTTTTTGGATACTTGCCAGAAATTTGTGGGCTGGAGTGACATGCGAACACACACTCACACACATACACCGTGGACAGTAGAACAAAAGGTGGGGGGCTTAGAATACATTTTGGGTTCAGATTAGAGCGGAACTCCCGGGTCCAAAGGGGGTACGGTGAATCGGAGTTAACCGGAAGGGGGGGGGGGCTCCTGGAAGTCTGGTCGTTCTCTTGAATCGCTTCCAAAATGAATTTTATTATCGGTACATGCAAATTTTCGAGGTGATTCGTTCTTTATTCCGTACCTTATCGGATCCCGTATGCTAATGCAAAGGACTGGTTAATACCTGCCGACCCACACAAGCACAGCCGTGTAATAATACCGACATTACTGGACGCGATTTGAATAATCACAACGTGTAATTAATCGGGAATCCTCGAGTGAAAACGATCAGAAATTCAATATAGTTAGAAATACAATAATTCCTCCTATTCGACTAAACCAACAGTAACGCTATAGGCGACATAACACGTTGGCGGATTCGTTCTGGCCACAAACCCTTCGTTCTAGCTTATTGCTAAATAAACGGCTCATTATAGTCCTCAAGCTTAAGTTATTTCTGCAAATGAGAAAATTAAAAGTACTTGTATATAAGCGGACTACATACAGGCTCTGAAGTATAGCTTCGGGGTTGGAACAACGGACAGGTTGACATTCAAACTTCCCCGCGGCGCTCGGGATGCACCGTCACAATATAACAAGTTCCGAACGGGGCTAATTTAATCACACTAATTGAAAACTGGCCCGCCCCTTGTCCACGCTCGGCGGCAAACCCGCACGGCGCTCCGGCGCTGCGGGACGACACGTACGCGGGGAAAAAAAAGGAAGGGGCCGTAAACAGTGGTGTTTGCGCGCGAGCGTTCGGGCGACGGGGGAAAAAAACAGAAGGGAAACAAAGAATTTCACCGACTGCATTTCGACGGAAAGAATTAAACTGTTGGCGACGTTGAAACGGTAGAGTCCGAGGCCCGAATGGAGAGGGCAAACATTGGACCCGGCAAAGGCGAATACAAACAACCTTTTGTACACACTTTTGCCCTTCTGTTTTCTTGGTGCTTATATATATAATGAAAGGTGCAATGTAATAAAGACAAAAGGGAAGAGATAAATAAGCGGTTTAAAGGCGTATACAATTTCAAAAATCGGTTGAATCGCACATACCCGGTGTTCAATAAAATTATTAAATCAAACCGATTACGAAGTAACTCTCTACGTTCGATAAATATATCGAACTATACTAGTAGAAAAATTATAAACTACTGCATTTTTATATGGCTGTTAAATGGAAATATGATTTTTATTGGGTTGACAACTAAATAATTGCGGAATTCACCAACAAGCGGCGTTGTACATATTTTAAGTACGACATCTTTGCACAGATAAGATTCTTTGATACGTTATTTTTGGTCCTTTCTAAAAAATATTCGGTATCAAAATTACACTGACCAGTTGAATTGTGTGTGTGTGTGTGTGTGTGTGTGTATGTATAAAACGCTAAAACACGGTGAACCGAAGTGAGCGTTTCCGTCACATTTTTCTTTTTTCTTTTCGCAAAGGTGTTAATGCCTCACAGGATCATAAAAAGTTGTACGCCGTGTACGGTGGTGAAGCCTTAAAAGAACGGCAGTGTCGGTACCGGTTCGCAAAATTCCGGTCGGGGGATTTTTCATTAAAAGACGAGGAGCGCTCCGGACGTCCGGTGGAGGTCGATGATGACCAAATAAAGGCCGTTATTGAATCGGATCGCCACAGTTCAACGAGGGACATTGCAGATAATCTGAATGTATCTTATACGCGCATTCGAAACCATCTACGGCTTATCTGTGCAAAAATGTTGACGTACTAAAAAATATCTACAACGCCACTTGTTGGTTAATTCCGCAATTACTTAGTTGTCAACCCAATATAATAAACATTTTGGCAAAATTTTTTGCACCTCCAGTCGCAATCAATACATAGTTGCAAATTGATCTGAGCTCATTTTAAAGTTGTTTCCTTATTGGGGGAGAACAAATTGAATTTTTCAGTCTAATATTGTCTACAATTCTGTGCTCAAGGCGTCATAGCCGGGTGAAATTTGACTTTAAAAATTGTATTTTATCGTTGCCGTCGCGACATGTGAATCCCATTATATATAAGGGGGGTAGATCCGTGGCATGTGGGTTTCAAACTCAGTATGCCAAATTCAAGAAACGTGTCTTGCGCCGGAAGACCTTCCGAACCGAGAGCTCTTCCTCTCCAACTGCGACGATCCATTTATCCCACTTTCTACTTACGACGAACACATCCTAACAATTTAATCGGGTATAGTGGAATAGAATAATTGCCGCCGGCGAGACACGGCGTCAATAAACATTTATATCAACCACGCCGTTGTTTATGAATCACCGATATTAATACATTTCGTTCGGAAAACTAATTTTAATTCGTTTCCGCCCTCGAGGTATACAGTGCGTTAATTGAATTCTGACTGTTCAATTTATTGTAATGAACAAAAATGGAATATCTTACATTCTGTCAGTGAGATATTTTCAGAATGGCAATAATATTCCCGTTCTCGATTTGGATCCCTACAGTACAGATTTTGTGAAATATATACAATTCGAGGTTTTCATATATAAAATAATATGAACTATTTTATGGTTGAAAAACAACATTCATTTAAATCTTTATTGTATGCAAATTCAAATCGTAAGGCGTTAAAATTAATACAGGACGGTTCCGATACAAAATTGCGATTGCAGCGGGAGGTGAAAGCGAGCGGCTCTGAGATGATTCATTTATTCGAATTTGCATGCGAGAGGAGTCCGCATGAATATCCGCCCCGGGGAATTGCTACTTATCCCTGACCTAGTCTCAGACGTCGCCATTAAATCTTCGGGGGAGGTGTTAGGGGGGCAGTTCTTGTAAACGAGCCAGGGAACTGAATTGTAAGCGGTTATTTGTGCTCGCGACTCGCAATCAACCCAACTTTGGAAAGTAATAAAACAAACTGCGAGTTTTGCCCAAGGCGGGGCAGTCAGGGCGAATGTAAAGGTCGAAGTCTAATGAGTTGTACAGGAGTTATAATGAGCTCCTCCTTCTCCTCCCCTAATCAATTCAATTCACTGTCCTAATCCGAAACCCAAGGGGGGGGACCAATTTTCGTCGAAAAAGGGCGGCCCTACTACAGCCCTACAATATTTTTTATATGGCGCGTTTGCGTCATGCACAATAAAGGGGAAATATTTGGTTCCTCGAAATAATCTATACGATACAAAGCTCAATAACAGTAAAATCTAATCCAAGAAATTTCTCACTTCTCGCTTTTCCGGTCTTTTGCCAGACCTGTTTCGGCGCGGTGTTAGTCACTTCGCCGCGTTGGATGCTTCTTGTTGGCCATCACGTCTTGTACTGTCGACAAGAACTCGCTACTGAAGATGGCGAGCGGCCGAAACCTGTCTAGTAAAAGAGCGAGGGGAGACGGAAGAACGCGAAATCTACGTTATAAAAACTGACGGTCGGTTTCTGTAAGCGAAACTTCGTCCGATGGACGTTACCGAGCGAAGCACCCGCCGAACCCGAGCGATAATTCCGGAAACCCTTCCCGCCCAAGCCCAGTACTTAGAAACTAAGCCGCGCCGATTACTGGGGGATGGCGCTAGGGCCGTCCTGCTAATGAACTCGCGACCGATAACCGACTGAGAGTATTTAATTCCCCCCGATACGCCCTACACAAACTTCTCCCCCCCCCTCCCTTGTCAATCAGTTATAGAGAATAGACAATTTGTTGTTCCAATTGGCCCGCAATAATTATTAAAGTATTTAATTTTGTTCCGCAGGTGGGCCAATCGAACGGGACACAAGTAGTACTGGAAGGAGTTGGGCTCGGGCTTTCGGGCCGCGTCACGTGCGAAGTGACCACTGATACAACCATACCTGAAACTATGTCGCTCACAGCAATCCTCACTATACTAGGTACTCAAATACATACTCTCTGTCTCTCTCTAATAGGTGTTAATATTCTGAGTATTTGTTTTTTTTTCTGAATCATTTTGAACCGGCTTTGATCCGACCCCAGCAAACGTGTTTGGAACCGCGCCAAACCGTCCGTTGATAATCGAGCATTATCTAAAGAATTGCCAAATATCCCGCGTATAGAAACCGATTTTATAGTTAACCATTGCATTCGTACAATGCAAAATACGCGATAACTTCAAACGAATACGATTCATTTTAAAAATGAAATCGTATACAATATAATTTTTAGGTCCTTCCTTAATCTATATTTGCATTATTTATAGTTACATAATATAGTTCTAGCAGTATTCTGACACATTATGTGCATCATTCATATTTAAACCCACATTCTTATGAATATGAGGTAATTATAATTAATGTAGTAACGAATATAAAGAGAAATGATACACGCCCCAAATACGCGTATAGATTCCGTTTATAATGTGCGTACTGTGAATATTCTGGATTTTTTTTCGTTATAAAAATTTACCCATAGGCATATTCTTTATTCTTGTCACGACAGAGCCCTCTATAAATATCACGACTGTTTCATAAGTTAGCCTAAAATAGGCCCGATATTTTATCGGTAATGCGCTAATTGACCTAGGGCCCGGTAGAGGGTGGGTATAGGGGTGGGGGTTTTGGGGGTGTTCGGAGCCGTCATTTGGGTGCCGGTATATTTGGCAAGGTCCGGGTTCTGTGAGCGGGTTGGGGGATGGTTTTGGCACAAAATACAGAGTGTTTATAATCACCCCCGGCCGAAACCACCACCTCTAATGTTCGCCCGCCGACACCCCGCTTCTGAAATACCTCCCACCAATGGGAAATTAGTCAAGAACCAATTTACCCCCATTGCCCGTAGCCCGTCCCTTTCACCAAGAGGGAGATCGATGTCATGTTTCGAGAATACTACAGTTGTGGTAACGAAATAATTAATTTGTGTTTCAAATTGATTTACGTGGAATCCCCATACCCGACTCAAAAGAATCGACTTAAACAGAAAATTTGGACTCTTAAGGCCATTACTAAAACGGACATCGAAATTGACCTTAAGTAACAAACTGACAATATACAAAGCGATACTCAAACCGACACGGACATACGGTATAGAGCTATGGGGTCACAAAATCCCGGTTCCCGAAGTTCCACTCCCGCCTTTCTCCTCATCCTAATCCACTCGTTCAGTCCCTTTACTGTTTTACCCATCCATTATCCTCACCAGGACGGCTTAAAAGCCACCGGCCCAGAGATCACCTCGGACATTAGTTAAATCGTATCAACAAGCGCCATCATCGGGTGGTTTCTTTATCGAGACAAACACGTGAAAAATATACATATATCAATTGTACTTATAACTGTAAAGTTGATTGTTGTGCAAAATAAAAAAGTTAAAAAAACAGATTCCGAAAACTGGAATTTATTATCGTATTTCAGTTAAAAGATAATACTTTCTTGATACTTCCTCATTCGCTCTTATTGTAAGATGCCGACGCCCCCTAATCACCCGCAGAAACGTTGAAGTGTATCCCCAATGACAATCACTGAACTGATAAAGACAGGGCGCACCCTCCCCTCCTCCCAGCCCCACGCCCCGGCCCCATTCTCCCAAGCCAACTAATACCTATCAGTCCTTTATCCTCGAAGGCTTTGTCTACAGCACACCCACTCCAAATCTCCCCCAGCTACCCAACCAATAAATCCCTCCGTTCTGAAAGACGGTCTCACTGCTCGTGACCTGGCAGTCGCTCGTATCCGAAAGAGCCGAAGTGTCCTGTAAAAAGGGAAATTCCGCTATCTAATATAAAATTCTTTTCGATAGTAATAAGGAAGTTGGCCTATTTCAGGACGAGAGGCATCATCGTTGAAAACATACCTATGAAATGTGCCCAATTATTTTTCATAATTGAAATATTTTTAATGTCTATTTACAAAACTGCAGAGTACAAATATTGTAACGGACGCGGAATATACGAACCGCGCTTGTTTGTTAATTAACTTGGCTCGAATTGAGTTAGTATTTATGAAATGAAGCGATATAATTGGATGTTTGAAATTTCTGTTTTATTGCGCT
Organism: Lethocerus indicus; assembly: GCA_019843655.1. NCBI lineage: Eukaryota > Metazoa > Arthropoda > Insecta > Hemiptera > Belostomatidae > Lethocerus > Lethocerus indicus. The sequence continues at coordinate 1,906,897 of JACDQD010000007.1, read as the reverse complement.
CGAGTTGAAAGTGCAAGCGCACGCGAAGTAAAACACCTCGAGATGACCGCAAAAGGAACACCTTCAAGCGCGAGGGCTCCGCAATGATTTATTATATTTAAGTATTTATTTATTATATAATATTTCTGAAAAATTCGGACCAGTCGATTTATGCGCTGATCGCCTCTCATTAAAAGAATAATATTCATTCCTGAAGGCGACAAAATCAATACGCCCCGGGGGCGTTTTCCGGAGTTCCATTTAGCGCCGAACCAATTTGGCGTTTAATAATTGAAATAAAGTTGAGCTTTGCATCTAGTCGGCGGCTACGCGCCATTTAGAACCGGGCAAATATTTAATATTCGTTGGAACAACGCCGAGGAAATTAATATAGAACTGGCAACTTAATTTTGTGGAAATGCCGAACCTACTGAACAAACAAGATCCGGGCCCGTGTAGCGGAAGAGGAGAGCCGCTCAAAGGGTCGTAATTAAAAACGAAAATTATATTTGACTTTTATGATCTTCCCCAGCGCGAAAAAAAGAAATTATAAGAAATAATGACGGACATTTTATATTTGTTTTTTCCTGATGCGGAATAATTTCTCAGCCTCCTTCTTTGTATGAAACTCTCACACGAGTAATTTTAAACTCGTAATTACGCTAAACGAGTCTTTATTTTGTCTGAGCCACCACGTGTGTTTATTAACGCAAATAACTTTGGCCGCAGTATAACAACTTTTTAATTTAAACGCAATAAAAACAAGGAGTAGCAGCGGCAAATGTACAAAACTGAATATTAAATTATTTTTGTCTGTGTTGAATGAAGAGAATTCCTTGCTGCTTTTCCTCTTGCGCTAACAGAGTGGTTGGTCAACTGCAAACATTTAGCGCGTCGAAAGGAAGATAAATTGTTATTGGCTTTAACAGCCGATAATTAAATTTATTTATGTAGAGCTGATGACGATAAGTAATTATACCTCGTGTTCTATTATTTACTTATAGCAAGTCTGCACCGCAAACGAGTTCTCTCACACAGTTCGAAATATAATTTCTAGATCAAATAAAAATCCTCGTCCACGAAGAGTATTCGTACTTAACAGGACTCCTTCGAGCTGAATCGAAACTCCGGTGGGTTCAGTTATAACTCCCACGGGATCTTCCCCCCTCCCCCAACCAAACATTTTCCGGGATAACATTTACTCTCCCAGATTTCGGGCGGCTATCGTAAATGTGTAAAATCGTAAAGAGTAAACTACCCGGGCTCCCTCGCCCCCCCCCCCTGTTAAAACAACAATTACCCAGGTACGCCGAACGGGGAAAAACCTAATTGGAACAAACGCAAACCCCCCCCCCGCTCTTACCAAATTACAATTACCGACGCGACCCTCCCTCCCCCATTCCGAACCATTTTGTGGGCGGTAAGGGGGTCAGTTAGCGAAAGTCAAATCCCCGCCTAACAACCTCCGAGAAAGTCTCTCTATTCCGCCGGGTTTCAACCCCAATTCAGCTGAACGCTTCGAACCGAATTAATTTCAAACCTCACACCCCCTCCTCCCTCCCTCCATCCCTCCCCTAACCTGAGAAAATTAATTTACTTGTCACCGGTTTCTGTGACGGTTTCGACGATTGTGTTTGAACGCCGGGGGTGGCAGCAAGAGAGGGTGATTACTACTGTGTCGACCTAGCCACAGAAAAGTTTATTGGCGCAACACTAACTTTTAATTAGTGTTATATAAACACTAACCTTTTTTTTATCTAAAATCCATACTATATTCTATATTTATAATGTATTTATTTTCGAACGGTTTATATTTTTCCGTTATTATCAAATTTGTCGATGAAAATAACCGAAAATTAAAATTGACGGGGGAAAAGGAAATGGAAATAATATTATCGTCGAGAGGGTGAGTGCAATAATTTATCTCTATAAAACAATTAAAACGAATTACCGCGTAAAATACAAGATGATTTCAGAAAAATTAATTAATGTCCACGCCGTTTTCAACAAAGTGAAATTCAATTTTAACGTCATATATTTTCCTGTACCACTAGGTCACCCTGTATACGCATATAAAAAATTGTTACGCAGGTAGTTCTCATTTAATTACTTAATCGTAATTTTTCATACGTGCTGAAAAAAAAGTGAGGTGGTAGAAGTGGAACTTTTCATTTTCGTTAGTCAAATTTTTCTAACTGCGCGAAATTCCTTTTCCTGTAATCGATCGTCTTCCTGTCGTCGCGATACTATATAGAGGGTCGTCAATCGTGAACGCGGGGGGTTGGAAATTATTGTTTTTTTGATTAAAATACGCGAGCCCGATGAAAACGGGCCCAATATCCTTCGACAGTCCTCCAAACGTACCGGCCGGACAGTGAAAAAAAACCTTAACTTCCTTCTCCAGTCAATACACAAAATATTATATCAATTGTACGCTGAAATTGAAATTTCATTGAGTTCATAATCACGTAAACCTGGAACGCAGATTCAACTTAGAAATAATCAATAACTCCCCTAATGTCCGTATTGTCATTTCCCTCAAATGGTTATTATTTATATGTCCTAATTACAGTAATTACATATGTATACTTATGTTGTATAGATGGTTCTGAAGTTGTTTGAGGCGGACGACTCGTCCTCTAGTGATCCCGGCGGTCTTGCTATAGGTACAACTTATTATACCGAGTGACTGTATATAACTTATATTGTTTTGTTATACATTTGGTCGTTACAAAAAAAAAATAACTGTGTATTCTTAACCAGTTTAAAATATGGCACCTTCGTTACATGAAATTACATGAATGATTTATATGAAATAGGCAGTCATATTTTATTATTCAATCATAAATAATATTCATTTTTCGCTCCCGTAGTCAAGTCGAAATTGATTTTCCGTCGAACTGGATTAATGACAAAGCTTTCATTTGTTTATTTACGCATGCACTTTTTGGTTTAATTATATTTCCCCGATTAAAAACTGGGGCAGCAACGTCATAACAGGAAAATAGTTTTTATCCTTTAATATTAAAAATAACGAAATATTTCTCCCCGTAGGGCCGGACGGCGCAGATGCTACGCCCGCATAACTCCCGTGCTGTGATTACGGCGGTATCAAGTGTTGCCGGGCGTTATTAAAATAAACTGAATAAATATTTCCGGAGTCTCCAGACACTGGTGACAGGATGGGATTTTGCTGAAAGTCTAATCGAACTGGAGTTTGCGGTAAAAAATATTGGATATTTCAAATACCTATAAAACTCCATCCACGTAACCGGGTCATTAAACGATAGTGGGTGGTTAAAATATTTTCCTGACTCATAAACCTAGAAAAATTTAACCGATATATTAAATTTTGATTACATACTTCTTAAGGTGTGAAAATATACGATAGAAATATTTTCAACTCCGCTACTTTACATCACCAATCTCTAATCAGTTTCGGCTGGTTTCCATCAACAGTAGAATTCTGTTATCGGTATTCTGAGGTACATCGGCCTATAAAGCACGATTACCAACCCGAAGGCCGCCTCCAAATAATAGTATATCCATGAATGTTTCAGAATACGGGCGAAGCTATTATTTCCCGCCGCGCTATTGTAATTAATTAAAAAGCGCGCGCTATACCCGTAAATTTCCTGAAAAAAATCCCGCGCTGCTGCCTTTTTTTTGAGCCTGTTGTGCTTCGTCCATTTAATTGTAAATTATTCGTTGGGAAGTTGTATAAAATGTGTGCGTAACGCATGAAACAAAATTCACTACAAAACGATATTAAATTCCAATCCAATGAGAGATCAGATTTTCTTAGCTAATTCGGAAAGTATTAATTAATAGGTCGGTGTAGTCCTAACTGCTAAAATAAAATGGTCCCGGTTATATTGTGGCCACTTTTTCGAACTTGTAATTTTTTAATCCTGACGTTTACCCCGTTTCTGTTCATAAGTTAAGCCGTGCCGCGATTTATATTTCTCATTTTGTCGACGTCCCCATTAATTTATACCCCGATAGGCATTTACGAGGTTGGGTTTCCATGTGAGTGTATGAAAAAGAGAGAGAAAGAGAGAGAAAGAGAGAGAGAGAGAGCTGCTTCCTCCAGTCGTGTATTTATGGTTAATGGGTAAGGTGGGGAAGTAGAGAAGAGTGAGAGAAAGAGATAGAGAAGAGTTATAAAACCAAGGATTAACTTTCGTGTACGTGTGCGTACTGTGATAGCAATCACGTGCCGTGTGGAACGGATAAATAAACAACAGAGATATCCAGGAATGGGCGAATAGGGCGGAAATCGTTGAGAGATCTCGCGGCGGATGCTGTGGCGGAAGTGAGGATATGAGTTGGGGGAATTCCTCCTGGGGAAAATCTCCTGAGATTGGAAAAGAAAATAGAATAGCGGCGTGTGGAAGACAACAGTCGCGCTAAAAGAAAAAGCCGCACTCAAATATGCCCCGTGTTAAGCATCTCCCGAAACTCTGATTCCGCAAGTTACTCGCGTAGGTAGCGATATTGCATGCGTATTATACAAATAAATTACCCTACGTAATCTCAAAGGCAGTTACGCCTCACCATAAAAAACAGTAAGTCCACTATTAGCTTTTTAAGTGTAATAGCTTGTTGTAAATGAGTATTGCCTTAACGGGTGAAATTTAACGGCAAGAAAATTTCATATTGGCCGTCCTTAGAGGTACAATAACAGTGCTGATATTCCAAATTACCTTCAATGAGGTGACAGCGAATTAGAGACATAATACAACAAAAAGTCGTAATCTTTATACGAGAGTCATTATCTGGTATGTCATTGATAACAGCAGAAGAGGTGTTCCGTTATCACCAGTCCGTCCTAATCAGTCATTTAAAATATCTCACAATCTGTCTATATTAAGAGACATAATAATAATACCAAAGGAGGCGAAATGGATGGACCAGATTTAAGAGATACAAAGTTTCAAGTTTCATTACAATCCAGTATAACTGGTCTACACTGCAAGATCTCCTAATCAAAATCAGTTTCCAGTGCGCAGATGCAAACCTGCACCTAGCTAGCTGGCCCTCAATATGCACTTTACCCGTTTCTTTACTTCAGTGTTTGCTTGTAAACTTCACACCGCGTCGAAATACAATTTGCATATCTATTACGCTGCCCCGCATCCGATATTATTATTATTATAGGTGCAGGTGAGTACAATTCACATAACATTTTGTAACAGTCTCTACTTGAAATTCTGCACTCCACTTGCGCCTGCACTCTGGTAGACCAAATTGAAAATAAATTAAACGTTTTCAGCGCTTGCTACACCGTAAATACCGGACATAGTGCAGACGTTCAGGGCCTTCGTTGCATTTGGGAGCCGAATACGAAGATAGACCCACTGCTGTCTATAATCGCTTCAATAGTTATTGTATGCCGGTAGTGAAGAAATGTTTGTGGAAACTCTGAAGTTTCTTGGCAGGGTGGCCTACCTATCAGTATTTAATTACTGCAGAAACGTGATACTGAAGATACCACGCGGTATCTTTTATACGGAAAATTGTATAATAAGAAACACTAGGCCGTGGAAATGTATTTTTACTCCGAACTTCTATGTACCTAATTGTTCCTCCTTGAGTGGATGTTTGAGAGTGGGGCATTTGAAGTGCGAAAGCCTGCATATAATCTTATGACGGTTGAGACATTCAGGACACTGACGCCCGGGGCGGAAACTTAATTCCATAATTCCCAGTTAACATTTCCTCCTTCTTGCCGAGAACTCAAGAAGTGGAGGGGAAATATACGAATTGGACAGCTAAAAGGGGGAAGCACTGTATCAAGGCTGTCAGGAACTTTTTGTCTCCGAATAAACGACCCGGTTCTACTAACTAGCAGAAAATCGGTAAAAATACGGTATCGCCTACTAATTTACATCGTATAACAGATTGTACTTTTAAGGACGTACAGTGTACACCCGGTAAATAATCAGAAGACAACTGTTGCTCGAATATTTCTAAATTTTTGAAATACGTACAATTTCCAACGCGATACGGATTCAACTTTGATTTAATTTGGTACGCCGATTGGCAATTTTCATTTTCTCCCAGGGGAGTGCATTGTTCTCTCTCTTTTACCCGAATAGATAAAGTCCAAATCACTTCCAGCAGAAGTTTCGCGTTAATCTGCAAAAATGTCGGCCGGAAAAAAAGGAAATAATAATAGAAAAAAATAGGGGACCGACCAAAGAGAAATTGGTAGCTCGGAAAGTTTACTGCGGTGAAACAAGATTTAATATTAATCCTTAACTCCTCCCCTTTCCTTCAGTAGCGACTGTTCGCTTATTTTTCTTCTTCTTCTTCTTCTTTCCCTCGGCCCGTGTAAATCACCATTTACGCTAACGAAAATTATTTTCAGAGTACGCCCTCCCCCCTGCCTTAATGGCCTTAACCGCCACCGACTGGATATTCGCGATTAAAAGATGGACAGCGATAAGGGGCGCAAAAACGCCCCATCATTTTCAATTGAACCCCGGACCGAAAGGGAGCCGCTCCTTAGTGAAGACAAATTGTTGTATAAATTATATTCTTATACGGATTACAACTTACGGCGTCATTAAACTCTGAGTATTCGTACGATAAATATAATTTCCGGTGAAATAAATTCCAGTCCCAACTCGACGCTTTATTCTATTAAAGTTCTCGGAGAGGAAATTAGTCAATAAATAGTTACCCGACGTTGGACAGAAATTATCTGTCCGTGCTCCATTCGCAAGTACGCTTTCGTGAGTGCGTAAAATCAAAATAGCAGTATTGCCTAATGTATTGGGTTGGCAACTAAATAATTGCGGATTCTTCTCATATTTGGGTATGCGCACCCTTATATCGTGCGTTTTCTGGTACGCACGACGAATAATAAACATTTCAGAATACTCTATATAGGTTTGAAGATGTAAACGTGCGTAAAAATACAAATAATCCATCTAGCGACGAAACCCGCAATGACTTAGTTGCCGACCCGATATATACATTTTTTTTTTCGATAAATTCCTCTCCCCTTAGTGAAATGGGGGATGTGAAGGGTTGGAGGGGTATGGGGGGGGGGACTTTATTAATAAAGCCCGCAGTGAAGTTCAGTGAGGTGGCCGGGGTTGGGGGTGACTTTGCGGCGAGCGTATATTGCTAATACACTTCCGCTCAGAGGAGGAATTTCCCTATAATCTCTACTTATTAAAAAAAAATCCACGTCAAGGTGTGTGTGTGTGCTTGTGATCGAGGGCCGTGTTCGCGTCCTGCCCGATCGCGTAGTCGGATCCAATTTTAAGGCGGATCCGGGCCGAAAAATCCGATATTTATTGTTAGATATTAAAAAAAAAAGCCTATCCCTTATAGTACCGCGGTCCACAAGGCAATGAATACGAATACTCTTTTTCAATGTGAGCATCGCGAAATTATAACATCGATTTTCTGTATCGGTTTAGAAAATCCTTTATTACGTAAAATATGTACAACCCGGTTCGTAGGCATTTCGGCAATTTAAAATAGCACTGGGCGAATTTTCTCTAAATCAGTAATTTGCGAACCCCCCCCCCTCGGTATATTAGTAAATAATCACAATCTATTGGGTCGGCAACTAAGTCATTGCGGGTTTCGTCCATCGCTAGTTGGAGATTTGTATTTTTATGCATGTTTACATCTTCAAACCTATATAGAGTATTCTGAAATGTTTATTACACGCCGACTATTCGTAGCGCGTACCAAAAAAAATGCACGACGTAATGGTGAGCACACCCAAGAAGATGATAAGAATCCGCAATTATTTAGTTGCCGACCCAATAGATTGTTAATTGAACAGAACTTATTGCCGCGAAATATATCCGTGTATTTCAAATAGGGCTGCCTGCACAGGCTGAAGAATGTTTTGGAGGAAAATCAGCCGTGACGGGGGAAAGAAACGTCGACACGAAAATCTCATATAACAGCCGGGACACAGTCGTATATCTTCGTCTTTATGGATACGCCGTTGAAAGTGGAGTGTGGCACGAACTGCAGGAGTGGCGGGGCTGAAGCCGACCGACAATTGAAGCTTGACCGGTGAAAATAAATTGGTACAGGAGGAGGACAAGTACACGCCCGTTTCAGAGTCAACAATATTAATATTAATACTCCTTCTCCTGCAGGACGACAAAGAGCCAGCGGATGTGGAGGACGTTCACCCCTTTGAAGCCGGCTAAATGACTTCGTTCGGACTCCGAGTAGGGTTGAATTAAAAAACTAAAATAGCTTAAAAGAAAAATTCTCTAATGCCTTTGAGCGCTTCAAAGTTCCCGCGAATTCTATTTCGAAAATTATTTTTACTCGTACCTATTCCTTTCTTCTAGTGAATTCTCATATCTCTCCTCATTTATTCCATTGTATTCTTCGAAACCTATTTTCTTCTAAGAATATATTCACCCAGTTTCAAGTTTCAGTAAGTAAATAACGTTCCCCAGAATGGGCATACGATATTTTCGACAAACTTCGATCAGATAGCAAAATTATATAATATAAATTAATGTTTGACCGAAAATGATTTTATATTGACATTCTGAGCGCGTTTTTTCTGAAGGTAATTTTCAGGAACCCTTTAATTCCCGGTACTACGATGTATATGCGCTTGATAGCTCAGGCTTATCGCCGATCTGCATGAACGCAGCCGGTCTTTTAATATCTTTGGAATAGTTTTTTTTAAATATAAAATTATAGTTATTTCAAATATCTAAGATATCCGATAATATAACGGAATGGAGTAGAGGTTTAAAAAAAAATTTTTGAACTCTATATACACCTGGAAAGGAGTTCGCAAGTATGCTAACTCCTAGAAACGCCGTTTAAAAACATATACTCCTCTGTATTCTACGGCATTTACAACGTCAATTATTACGGCCGTTCGTGTCCGGCTAAGTTTTTGCCCCGGCGAAAGCTCCGAGAGAGACAATTTTCCAAACTATAATCACTTAAAAAACCGCTTCTAAATTACAATATGGCGCGGTCTGTGTATGTATATCGCGTGCTCCGAACAATTTCCACTGGGACATTCTCAGCTATGGGGGCAGTCGTCGAAAGTTTTGGGAAAATAAAATAACTTTACGAATAATTACTGAAATTATTATTTCATTCGTGTCCTGAAATAATAACTGTTTCCGGCTGTGAGAGCTTAAACTTTTCACTGATCCATTCAACTTAAAAAAATTTAGTTATCACATTAATTAAATTATCTAGTCATTTAATCTTGGCATACCATAGTTTTCGCTGCGTAAATTTTTTCTAAATTATTAAGAATCTTTCAGTCTCAACAACCTCATTCGACACGGCTGAGGCTCATTTATTTTATACATAATTCTCTTTGTCCTTCCTGGGCTACAACATTTAAAAAAATCTTAAATTAAAGCTTTTAAAAACGGAGAAGAATGTTATTGTAAATTTGATAAATAAAATATTCCACGTAGATTACTAGCTATGTTGAGCGGACAAGTGTAGGTTTGGAAACAATGTTTTATTTCGAACAGACGATTCGGGTCAGTAATGTAGTTTTTGCACGTACGCCGTCCTTAGATAGTTATGGAGAGAGAAGTAGGCGTTAGCAAACGTCGAATTAGATATAAGTCGAGTTGAACACTGGTCGGGCTCAATTTACAGTGTATCGAAGGACCGGCTCTTCCAGCCATTTTATACAGTTCGACCGGTTACGGCCTCTCCACATCGCCAGTAGGACTCAGCCATTACTAATGACAGTAGAATGTATCGAGTCGAGTTGGCTTAAAGCCATCTTCGCTCGAAAATTTACGACGATACTCGAGATAGGTAGCACAAATTGAGATATCGACACAATTGAAACTTCCTTCCGACAGGGGGGGATTTTACAACGTTATCTGTACAAAGTATAATACTTAAGATTCTACTGTATTCCCTTCGTTCGTCCGACACGAAAATAATTGACTCCTTTTACGACCAATGTGACAAATTTATTTACCTCTCAGAGGTAACCCTGAGAGGGGTGTTACCCTCTTACGCCGACAAAAAAATTAAGCTTCCCTCGGAGCCCAGAAACCGGATCTGGGGAAAAGGATGTGTGTGCTCAGGCACTGAGATTTTCCTTGCGAAAAACTGATTCACCGAGCTTGTGTGCCACGTACCGACGCGAAATCCGCCCTTTTATCGCACGCCCTTCTTGTCGCTCCCTCTCCCACGCTTTCGCCCCATTTACACAACACTCCAAATGGAGACTGTAATACTTTGCATTTGATTTTGAAGAAAAATCAGTCCAAAATTATCCGACCAGTATAAACGTATTCGTCACCCGGGAAATCGTTGAACGAGGAGATCGAAACCTGGGAAAATGCCGTCCTCGTTTTTTAAATAGCGACGGCAAAAAAAAAAACTATGTTCCCGCTCCATAACATTGATGGATTGGCCTGTACTGGGAAAACGTTCCCGGCGCCCTTGGCCATCCTGTAATTATTTTAAGTGACTTTAATATTTTAAATATGATTAGTTAATCTTTTGCAGCTTTTATTATAATTGAATTCGTGTTATTAACTCTCAGAACTCGGAACGAATATATACCGATTTCTATTTAGTTTAATTTCGAATTTTTAATTTAGAATGATTTTTAACTATTTCTTTGTAATTTTAATAAATCAAATTTTCCTAACATTTGTACAACTGTAATAATATTAGAAGCGAAATTTTCCAACACGTTTCCGGTTAATTTGGTGTATTTGTATTGAGCGTCGGTTCTGAATATCACCACTCAAAGTATGCGTATATAAAAAGTCGGGCCCATAAAATTATTATCTACATACCCATTAATAATAATTTAACTTAATAATTTAGCTTTGCACTTGTGCTTTTAGCCGATCACTGCTTTTGCACTGAAATAAGCTAATGTACGCATCACGCACAATAGGTTATCCGTTGCCTGAAATTTTGTTCATTTTTCTACAAAACTTGAAATCTGGAATATTCCTTACGTATGAACCTAATGAATGAATAATAATCGCCATTCTCACTGCCCTGCTGGAGCTGTGGTCTTTTCATCCTAATCATTATTAAAATCAGTTTTAAACTGTTTAAATTTTAATCGTGTAATTCCTAGATAGATTTCCAATGTCCAACAATCAGTATATGTGGACGCACTGTTCTGAATCGCTTAAACATTTACTATCGAAGAAATTGGATTTGATCGATTTTTGCGCAGAGAGGAAAAATTGTATATTTTGCTCGTAAATAAATGACCGCGAGCAGTTATATAATAGCCGATAGAGCGGGGCACAAGGGTTTTGATGCGAATACATGCGTCCCACAAACATGTACGATGTAAGTGTGGGTGACGCACTAAGCCTCTCATAACCAAGCCAACTGCCACCTTCAAGCGGTGTGTCCCGAAAACTCCTCGAACTGGGAAACATTAGCAGATTTGATATATATATATATTAAAATTGAAACTGTTCAAATTATCTTGTTTTTCTATTATTTTCTCTTTATTCCCATTCAATGGAGGCCGACGGCAGCACTGGCGAATTTCCCGCGGCTAGAAAACAGCCGCCTATTTACCCGACTTTTGATAGTGAACGTAATTATTTTTCTTTTTTAGATAGAATTTTCACAAAAAATCTCGATGTGACCAATAACTTTTCAAATTTTTACGGGGTACAGAAAAATGTCTAGTGAATTTACTATAATACTAACTTTAGTAATTTTTATAGTATTAATATTAAAAATAACCGCGGACATATACACTGCGCGTCCTGCATAGATCCTGACCCGGGTCGGAACAATTTTAAAAGCGACTTAGTTCCGTTAAAGATTTTTTCCGAAAACATAAAATTGTTTTTCCTCGCGCAAAGTAGACCGGAAAATAATACAAACAAATCAAATTGACACCCCCATCCTCCTCCCAAGTTTCCACGAGTAAACAGACCATCAAACTGACAATCGAAGTGAATCCCGATCGAATGAAGTCCCCGTATAAATCGTTTTTCGATTCGATATTGGACGAGTTCCAGTCGGAAAAATTGACGAGTACCAACGCAAATCCGAGTACCGCGGTCCAAGAGAATGTTAAAACCATCGAAATTTTCCAGTCACATTACCCTCCCGTTTCAAACGCTAATTGCTAAACTTTGAGTGTCCGAACTTCGGGAAGTTTTGTTTTACAGCACGAGGCCGAAACACGTTTGCTGGGACGATCGAGACAAAAGTAGAATTAAAAGGTTGGCTCGTTTGAAATCGCTACCGCCGTCGATGGCGTTAAAGATATCGAATAAAAACGGGATTTTATTTATTTTTTCTTTAAACGGAGAATAAATAATAATATTATTTAGTTGAAAATGTATTCGTAGAATTATGACCTAGCTGTATTTAAGTGTCGGTAACGAATCGAGTTCTAAATCGATAGGGTTGTCTCTCCGTAGCCTAAAAACTCGATTTGTTTCGCACATTAAGTTTAAGCGTACAGGACTTCAAAGACGCATCTACCGATAAGATTTCATTTCTAATTTAGTCTTAGCGTTAAAAAAAAGTAGTAAATTAGTTATAAATAGTGGTATCAAGGTGGCGAAATAAAGATTCGCGGGTCTGAAGCATATAATTTTTGTGACAGGCGAGAAACGTCTGGGGTGGGCAGTTTTTCACGCGGGTGATAATAGGCGAAATCTACAAAAGTGAAATATTTATTGTAATGAAAACGCTTAATTTTGAAAATTTCAAATTGATTGCCAGCCCAATACGAGGGCTGAAATTACAAACCCGCGTGATTTTTCTGTGCTGCCCGTCAGCAAAATTACCGAATATAACAGGAGAGCAACAAAGAACTCTTTCGGAGAGAGGCCTAAATTGTTTTCGATATTTCGCCACCTCTCTGCCGGCCTTAGTAGATATAAAATGTATCGCCCACCGACCTTATTCAGTGGCCGTGTTGAAAGTTGCGTGGATTTAGACCGCTAATGGTTGAAAATACTTCTCTGACCAGACTTGCCGGACACCGGGCCGGTGATACAGACGGACAAGGGTCCCGGCGAATTGGCCCAGGGTGACATGTTGAGGGCCAACTGCACGACGCCGCCGTCCAAGCCGGCGCCAACACTGTCCTTCACCATCAACGGCAGACAAGTCAGTACCTTTACAAAATCAGTAGAATTTATTCGAATTTCATTCATAGAAATCGATGATTTAATTGACGCTTTAAACTTTGTCAGTTTAAGTCAGTTTATGACACGAGATTAGCGAAAACTCGCCTTTTATTCCAGTGCTGGGAGGTCGGCGTTTGCGAGAGGAAAGTGCTCCCGTTGAGCGACACTGTCCAGTGGTCGGCCACCTTCCTGACGATGAACATAAAGCCGTCGCACTTCACCAACAAGGGCCTGCTGGTGATCAAGTGCACGGCGGTCATACCGGGCTTCTACCACGAGGAGACACAGGTGACGCTCAAGGGGGCGCCCTATCACCAGACGGTCGTCGTTGGATCCCTGGGCACCAGGCACTGTCAGTATTTTAAATAGCAAAACATTTATTTCCCATTCATTCCTTCGGTATAATACTTCCGCTGGTATATATTAGCTTTAATTGACACATTAAAGGCGGGGATCTTGACGAAAGTATGCTAGGTAACGCGGCGACATTTTAGGCATATAATATTGTTTTTTGCTTCTAAGAGAGTGGGATTCTGCAGCTGCCTGAACGTTGGCAAGAGGTTCATCAATCAAAAAGGAAAATATATTTCGAAATAAAGTTGTTTCGTTACTTTACAATTATTTTTAATATTTGACCTTAAAAAACCACAGGACTTTCCGGACGACCCAATAGTACGACTCCCGCCTTTAATGTGTCAATAATGTCACGGCGGGTTAAAAGAATTTTTCTACAACCAATGTTATAATGTCAATATCAATATTTGTTTTCAGTCAAGATCACTCAATCTAGAAATTCATCTCTTTGCATTCACATCTTTGCACAGATAAGCCGTAGATGGTTTCGACTGCACGTAAAAGATACATTCAGCTTCTCTGCAATGTCCCAGTGTTGAACTGTGGCGATCCGAATCAATAATGGCCTTTATTCGGTCATCGAAGAATCTTATCTGTGCAAAGATGTTGACGTACTTAAAAATATGAACAACGCCACTTGTCGTTGAATTCCGCAATTACTTAATTGTCAACCCAATAAATTCATAGAAAAAACCAGAAAAATGGGGCTTTACTCCCATTTTACCCTATTCCCAATTAGATTAATACCAATGGCAGTTAAATCAATTAGTGAACGAACTGATGACGTATAAGAAAATATATATATTGCGTGCAATTTAATTCAAAATTTCTAAGAATTTAAAGGGATACAGAAATATTTTAAATGTACTCGAAATTTAATTATAATAAAAACTTCGATTTGAAGCTCTTCTAAAATACTGCGACATTTTTATTCCCCTCGTTGGAAACGGCGGAAAGTCGTTTCTCTGCAGACTCTAACCGCTTGAAAATACAGGCGAAGCGCCTAGCTGCCGGTTTTCTTTCCAAAAGGTCTCCCCAGTATTCTGAAGAATAAATATACGGGAAAAGCCGAGTTCCATTCTAAATAGAGATGCTTTCTTAACCCCGACGTACAGTCAGTCCCATTTTCCCGAACAGCGCTATAGGATTCGGTATTTCTGCTTGATACTCAACAACAGTGAATATTCACTCAGTGTTCTCGGCAGAAAGTTTTATTTATCTTGTACATGATCCGTAAAATCATTATAGTAAATTATCCCTCTTCGCTCTACGTCCGAATGGCCAGTTAATTGGCCAGAAATGAACTGCCGTTACGCGAAGCTCAGTCTACGTGTTATCGATATATTTGCCCATTATCAATCGTATAATTTTAAAGCTTATTCCCTCAATTTGTAATCGCTTCCTAAATAAATATATAACCGGTCAATGATTAATTTGATATACCTGTTTTGTGGTCTGCGAGGGGTTGGAATACCGTAGGTTCGTGATGTTTCTGTCTCCTCTCGCCGGTTTGGTCTTTTGCTAGACCGGTTTCGGCCGCTCGCCATCTTCAGTAGCGTTAGTGTGTTAGTCACTGTCAGCACTTTGGAAGCTGTTTTTTGGGCATCCTCACTGCCCACTGTCACTTTCACATGTACTGTGGCGAGCGGCCGAAAACCGGTCTAGCAAAAGACCAAACCGGCGAGAGGAGACAGAAACATCACGAACCTACGGTCAATGATTCTTCGGTCAATTCATTTTACGGGACTTTCTTCTGAGATCAAAACCGTATGCATACAAACACATACTTCATACATATAAATATATATATTAGTTTTATTGTTTAGTTCACCATATATTTTTGTCGATGTTTCAGTGTCGTCTGGCGGGAGTCCTGCAAAATTTGAAGTACACCGGGGACGAGACGTCCCGAAATTCTTGCTCATCGCAATTCTTTTCTTCCTGCTGGAGGCCAGATGATTGGATCGATTGCTGCATGGCCATATCCATAATGGAGAAAATAAAAAAAAGAATCGATGAATTTTATAATAATAATAATAATAATAATACTAATATTAAATGTAATTTAAAATCAAATTGTCAGTGTCGTTGAGAAAAAAAATGGATACTTACTAAACTAGAGTTTTTATGGCCCATTGATAATCAAGAACAAAAATAAAGAATTATATATCAAAGAATTTATTTATGCACCAAAAAAAAAAAAAAAAACAATTCTGTATTTCAGTCTGTTGCGAACACTCCTTGTAAATAGGGAAATTTTGTATGAGAGAGTTGAAATTTGAGATGAATGCGTGTAAATAGTCAATACGAAAAAGAAGAATCGAGAAGGAACTTGATAACTTAATTTTAATGTGATCCCCACACACCACGTCACAACCTTTTAACGTTGCAATAAAATATTTTCTTAATAAAAAAAATATACAATGTCGATTATGCAATGTCTTATGTAATTTTTTTTCACCCCCATTTTCATTCTTCCACCTATCCTTAACCGCCTAAACAGAGAGAAATTCTTCGATAGAGAAACCAACTTCAAGTCGATAGCTTTAGACTTTAGAAATACAATGTTCTATTTTTGCCATTATTACAAAGTGAATGAGGTATTGAATACAAATCTCCCTGGCTAAGTTCGATCGGGCATTACTCATTAGACCAAGATTCTGAGAAAGGAGAAAAATCTGAAGGAGGAATCTCTGAAGATGGAGCTTAGGAGTAACATTTTTGTGGGCTCACCTAATGAATTAGTAGCTTTGGCTGCAAAAATTACAGTACTTACAATATATAAAAATGTTCTACAAAGTAATAATTTTGGAGCAATAATATATTTGAACTTGTCAAATTTGGATTTGGCAACCAAAAGTACTTATTACAACAGATTCTACTATTCCAATGAAATTAGCTAGAATTGAGTGATGCATAAATCAATCTTTCTAAAAGCTGCTCTTATAATTACCCCTTGAATATTTCAAACTATAAATGTTATGACCTTCAAAGCAAGCTCTTTTATTTATGAATAAATTAATATTTTGTAATAAGGAAACCAATTTTCATTTTTTATTTATATTTCAAGACATCTAAGTAATAAATATATTGAACGCAAAATAAAACTTTACCTCTTAACTGTTGAGTCAAATTGCCAAAACAAAGTCTTACTACAGTTTTCCCTTATTGGCAGTATGTACAATGTTAAAGAAATAATTTAGCTCAGTAAAGACACAACTAAATAAGTACAATATTAGTATTACTACTTGAGATTTTTATAACAACTTCTTAAAATATAATTCATGAAACTTCTTATAGAGGAGTCTATTTTTCAGATTATATAATTAGTTTTTTCAATTGAAAAACTATATCCATTTCATTTTAACAAAGTGGATTTCCAATTCCACTCTCATAAAACCAAACCCAGGATTTAATAAATATTGATAGTAGTTTAATAAGTGAGTAGACTAATTCTTCAAAAGAGTGGTTTGTTAGAGTCAATAAAATTCATAAAAAATGAGCAATGAACTTAAATGTGATAAAAAGGAGTAATTAAAGGTATTATTTAAGCAAAGAAACATTTCATAGAATAAATATTCAAAGTAAGAACCTTTAAATATTGATGGTAGTTTAATAAGTGAGTAGACTCATTTTTCAAAAGAGTGGTTTGTTAGAGTCAATAAAATTCATAAAAATGAGCAATGAACTTAAATGTGATAAAAGGAGTAATTTAAGGTATTATTTAAGCAAAGAAACATTTCATAGAATAAATATTCAAAGTAAGAACCTTTAAATATTGATGGTAGTTTAATAAGTGAGTAGACTCATTTTCAAAAGAGTGGTTTGTTAGAGTCAATAAAATTCATACAAAATGAGCAATGAACTTAAATGTGATAAAAAGGAGTAATTTAAGGTATTATTTAAGCAAAGAAACATTTCATAGAATAAATATTCAAAGTAAGAACCTTTAAATATTGATGGTAGTTTAATAAGTGAGTAGACTCATTTTTCAAAAGAGTGGTTTGTTAGAGTCAATAAAATTCATAAAAAATGAGCAATGAACTTAAATGTGATAAAAAGGAGTAATTTAAGGTATTATTTAAGCAAAGAAACATTTTATAGAATAAATATTCAAAGTAAGAACCTTTAAATATTGATGGTAGTTTAATAAGTGAGTAGACTCATTTTTCAAAAGAGTGGTTTGTTAGAGTCAATAAAATTCATACAAAATGAGCAATGAACTTAAATGTGATAAAAAGGAGTAATTTAAGGTATTATTTAAGCAAAGAAACATTTTATAGAATAAATATTCAAAGTAAGAACCTTTAAATATTGATGGTAGTTTAATAAGTGAGTAGACTCATTTTTCAAAAGAGTGGTTTGTTAGAGTCAATAAAATTCATAAAAAATGAGCAATGAACTTAAATGTGATAAAAAGGAGTAATTAAAGGTATTATTTAAGCAAAGAAACATTTCATAGAATAAATATTCAAAGTAAGAACCTTTAAATATTGATGGTAGTTTAATAAGTGAGTAGACTCATTCTTCAAGAGTGATTTGTTAGAGTCAATAAAATTCATAAAAAATGAGCAATGAACTTAAATGTGATAAAAAGGAGTAATTTAAGGTATTATTTAAGCAAAGAAACATTTCATAGAATAAATATTCAAAGTAAGAACCTCTTTAAATATTGATGGTAGTTTAATAAGTGAGTAGACTAATTCTTCAAAAGAGTGGTTTGTTAGAGTCAATAAAATTCATAAAAAATGAGCAATGAACTTAAATGTGATAAAAAGGAGTAATTTAAGGTATTATTTAAGCAAAGAAACATTTCATAGAATAAATATTCAAAGTAAGAACCTTTAAATATTGATGGTAGTTTAATAAGTGAGTAGACTCATTTTTCAAAAGAGTGGTTTGTTAGAGTCAATAAAATTCATAAAAAATGAGCAATGAACTTAAATGTGATAAAAGGAGTAATTTAAGGTATTATTTAAGCAAAGAAACATTTCATAGAATAAATATTCAAAGTAAGAACCTTTAAATATTGATGGTAGTTTAATAAGTGAGTAGACTCATTTTTCAAAAGAGTGGTTTGTTAGAGTCAATAAAATTCATAAAAATGAGCAATGAACTTAAATGTGATAAAAGGAGTAATTTAAGGTATTATTTAAGCAAAGAAACATTTCATAGAATAAATATTCAAAGTAAGAACCTTTAAATATTGATGGTAGTTTAATAAGTGAGTAGACTCATTTTTCAAAAGAGTGGTTTGTTAGAGTCAATAAAATTCATAAAAAATGAGCAATGAACTTAAATGTGATAAAAAGGAGTAATTTAAGGTATTATTTAAGCAAAGAAACATTTCATAGAATAAATATTCAAAGTAAGAACCTTTAAATATTGATGGTAGTTTAATAAGTGAGTAGACTCATTTTTCAAAAGAGTGGTTTGTTAGAGTCAATAAAATTCATAAAAAATGAGCAATGAACTTAAATGTGATAAAAAGGAGTAATTTAAGGTATTATTTAAGCAAAGAAACATTTCATAGAATAAATATTCAAAGTAAGAACCTTTAAATATTGATGGTAGTTTAATAAGTGAGTAGACTCATTTTTCAAAAGAGTGGTTTGTTAGAGTCAATAAAATTCATACAAAATGAGCAATGAACTTAAATGTGATAAAAGGAGTAATTTAAGGTATTATTTAAGCAAAGAAACATTTCATAGAATAAATATTCAAAGTAAGAACCTTTAAATATTGATGGTAGTTTAATAAGTGAGTAGACTCATTTTTCAAAAGAGTGGTTTGTTAGAGTCAATAAAATTCATAAAAATGAGCAATGAACTTAAATGTGATAAAAAGGAGTAATTTAAGGTATTATTTAAGCAAAGAAACATTTTATAGAATAAATATTCAAAGTAAGAACCTTTAAATATTGATGGTAGTTTAATAAGTGAGTAGACTCATTTTTCAAAAGAGTGGTTTGTTAGAGTCAATAAAATTCATAAAAAATGAGCAATGAACTTAAATGTGATAAAGAGGAGTAATTTAAGGTATTATTTAAGCAAAGAAACATTTTATAGAATAAATATTCAAAGTAAGAACCTTTAAATATTGATGGTAGTTTAATAAGTGAGTAGACTCATTTTTCAAAAGAGTGGTTTGTTAGAGTCAATAAAATTCATAAAAAATGAGCAATGAACTTAAATGTGATAAGGAGGAGTAATTTAAGGTATTATTTAAGCAAAGAAACATTTTATAGAATAAATATTCAAAGTAAGAACCTTTAAATATTGATGGTAGTTTAATAAGTGAGTAGACTCATTTTTCAAAAGAGTGGTTTGTTAGAGTCAATAAAATTCATACAAAATGAGCAATAAACTTAAATGTGATAAAAAGGAGTAATTAAAGGTATTATTTAAGCAAAGAAATATTTCATAGAATAAATATTCAAAGTAAGAACCTTTAAATATTGATGGTAGTTTAATAAGTGAGTAGACTCATTTTTCAAAAGAGTGGTTTGTTAGAGTCAATAAAATTCATACAAAATGAGCAATAAACTTAAATGTGA
The DNA here is from genome assembly GCA_019843655.1 of Lethocerus indicus. Lineage (NCBI taxonomy): Eukaryota > Metazoa > Arthropoda > Insecta > Hemiptera > Belostomatidae > Lethocerus > Lethocerus indicus. Next base: position 1,886,881 of record JACDQD010000007.1, on the reverse strand, counting down.
TAAAAGGAGTAATTTAAGGTATTATACAAGCAAAGAAACATTTTATAGAATAAATATTCCAAAGTAAGATACTTTTAAATATTGATGGTAGTTTAATAAGTGAGTGGACTCATTCTTCCAAAGAGTGCTTTGTTAGAGTCAATAAAATTCATACAAAATGAGCAATGAACTTAAATGTGATAAAAAGGAGTAATTTAAGGTATTATTTAAGCAAAGAAACATTTTATAGAATAAATATTCAAAGTAAGAACCTTTAAATATTGATGGTAGTTTAATAAGTGAGTAGACTCATTTTTCAAAAGAGTGGTTTGTTAGAGTCAATAAAATTCATAAAAAATGAGCAATGAACTTAAATGTGATAAAAAGAAGTAATTTAAGGTATTATTTAAGCAAAGAAACATTTCATAGAATAAATATTCAAAGTGAGAACCTTCACATCTCCTCATAGACATATTTTGCTAATACCTATTTTAAAATTCAACATTTATGGTTCTGCTATGGGGTTTCGTATATATTTCTTTAATTATGTTCACTTTAAATAAGAAAATGTAAAGATAATAGTAATTTGTAATACCTTACAAAATGTGTGCAGTTTGTATCCCGTTTCAATGCCATCTTTAGTGGTTGAAATATTAGGCAGAAGTAGTGCCATACTACAAATTTATTTTTTAATTGTATTTTATCTTTATATTTTATATTATAAATTTAAAGAAAATCTACGTTTAAAATTATGTAGGAAAATAATCAATTGTATCCAGTTTGAAGTTATTTTAAAAATCTATTGTCCGATCAAGTAAATTTCAATGCAAATGGCGACACTGGTTCTGGATCAGCTGATCGGTCCTAGTCAGTGTGAGTTGAATTGTTAGGTATAATAATATAGCGGAAAGTATTTTGAAAGTCTTATTTATATTATATTTCAAAGATGTTCCTACCGACAATCCTCTGCGTTGTTGGCCTATTTATTACGGGTGAGTGGAAAACATTATTGCCGAAAAAACAGTCTTGTCTCTCATTCGTACTTGTTCGTTATTTGTTGTCACTATTTCGTCATTATTTCGCTATGATTTTCACACAATCAACCGTAGGATCATTTTTTACGCGATTCGGACTATTTTACAGTTGGTGAAATACCCGCAGGGTGGGTTTCAAGGCTGGTGCCAAAATTTGGGACACACCCCTTTTTCACAATACTCAATATTTCGCCTGGTTTTCAGTCAACGGAGCTGGCGAAATGACTATACTTCAGTCGCCGGAATCGATAGTGTTCAACGGCAAAGAAGGACTCGATCTGAGTACGGTAAAAAATGTCCTGTCCACGGCGCTGGGATTTACAATTCCCGAGGTAAGTTTCCAATAACGGTTGACCAACCATTGTCGAGATAACAGTAATTAATACAACTGTATTTATCGATAGAATAGTGTTAAACGTTGAAAAAAATTTACACTGTGTCGACATCAATGTATTCCTGCTATTCCTCCAACAGAAAGCTATGAAAATAATGAAAACTTTATTGGATTTATTTATCATTTAATTAATGTAAGAAATTCCCTTCAACGCGTCTAAACAGGTTCCAATATCATCCAGAAGTAGTCTCATAAAATATTCTTAATTTGAATTGAATTTCACAAGGTATTTAAAAGAGATATTAGCCATAAAAAATAGTGACATTTTACATAATGTTTTTCAGAGTTTCTTCAATGTATATATATTTTTTTTTAACCTTTTTTTTTTATTTTTGTACAATCAACTACGTATGGGTTACGGGTACAACTGATGAGTGTTTTCTTTTCACACGAATGTCTCGATAAAAGAGACCACCCCGACGATGGCACTTTTTCCACATTAAAACAATGTATTATATATATACAATTGTTGATTTCAGACCCAGAGATGGAACAGTATGGTCGTGAAGGACCCGTTCAGATTCGCCGAGGCCGTCGTAGTCGTTGGCGTCGAGGGGGCTTCGCGAGTCGTTGAGACCCCTCTCGAGGGCCACGTCTACCCGCTGCACACCGACGAGTCCCTACACGACACCTGGGACGTTCTCCAGTGGAGGATATCCGAGAGGTTTCCGACCGTCGACAATTTGACTCTGGTCAACGTCAATTTGGACGATCCCAAAGAGGCCGTGAGTCTTATTAGTCGTAGTCTAGAAAAGCCACTTTGAACCAATTGCGGTTTTGTATGACATCCACGTTTCGTTGATGCCAATGACCATCACCAGTTTTGATTGGGAGATTTATTGTAAATTTTGTTTCGTCCAGAAACGGAAAACTTTTTATTTTAATTTTTTTCAGGAGAAATATTTCGGCGATCTCACCATACGCGACAGTCCAGCATTTGAATATCTGAAGGTTTCGGTCCCAGAAGACAAAGCGTTCCTCGATCAAATCATGGTAATGGATGCAATCACCGGAAAGGTAAATGGGAATTTAATTTTTAAAAAATGTACAGAAATATTAAATCTGAGCAATGGATTAATTTCGGAACTGTCGGTGCCAAGAAAATATGATACAGCAGAAGGAGTTTTAATATTTGTTAACTTTGAAAAAAATGTAAACAAGTCAAATAAGAAAAAGCACAACAAACAAGAAAATATCAGTTTCAGCTTTGAAGATTAATACTGTGGAAAATCAAAATTATTTTATATACTTAAAATGATCGAGTAACTTTAATAACAGTTATGTTCTTTAACCTGTAGTGTATTCAGTTATCGTTTTCAACAGATCACTTTGTACAGGGCCGATATATTTTGAATTTGTTTTTTAAAGAGATTTTTCAAAAATATTAAAATGTAGTTTTAAATATATCCGCGCTCCAATCTTCCATTGGATTTTTGATATATTTGTTAAAACAAAATATCGTGTCCGAGTGCTAATATTGAAAATCGTTGCAGGTTTCATCGATGGGGATTAAAAGCGACGGAGTTCCCGATTTGTATTGGTTCAACCTGCCCGGGCTCCACGCTCTGATCGACACGTACGGCGAAGATTCAAAATCTGTCACCGAAGCCAAACGTTTGATGGCCTCATCCATTTTACTGCTGTCCGATGTCTTCAGTACGGTCTACGATGATAAGGCACGAGAACTTCAACACACTTGTCTTCAATCGGTGTATAAAAACTAATGGGGCAAATAGGGAGGAACAATTATATGAAAAGAGCCTTAATTCAATTATTAACTTCATTTTTCATTCTTTAGAACGTTTATTTATTTAACTCGAGCTTCTTGTAACTTCAAAGTGACGTATTATAAAGTGGCATATATCGCCTGTACATTCCTCCCTTTTCTTTTTCATTATGTTAAACAATCACATGTTTGTATTATTTCTACATATAGATACGAGCAATTGCTTATTACTAGAAGGTTCTCCTGTTCACAGGTTGTTTTTGCTACCCTCGCTAGTGATGTAATCCACACTAGGAGGTACAGGAGGCAGGCAAACGAATCCGATTCTGAAAGTGTTGTAAGTTTCGTGTTCACGTGTAAAATCAGACGGGAAGTATTTTTGTTTATATTATCGTAATTATCGTTTTTGTTTGTTTTTAAGGGAGCAACTCTAATCGACACCGAAGAGACTTCTAATTACGCCGCCATTTTCAACATTTTCCTTTGGTTCGGAGTTGCGTTTGTGTTCGCCCTCCTTTCCGTTTCCAGTGAGTTAACTTTTCAATTTTTTACAGTTACACCAGAGCTTACAGTGTTTACACTGCGGAGGAATGATAACGAAAACAATCTACTTTAATATTTTATGTATATAAATGAGATGTCAATTTATAGAGTTCGTTAAAAATAATTCACTGATTTCTTTATCGTATATTTTTCAGTCGGTATTGCTGATATGGATCCGGGCAGGGATTCCATTATCTACAGAATGACAAGCAACCGTATGAAGAAAGACAACTGAAAACATTTGGGATTTACTACTATAGCGTTGAAAAAAACGTTACTGTGTAGCACAATTTAAATTATCGTTATTGCCCCAACTCTTACTCGATTGTAATATTAGAAATATTTTAAAGTACCGATTGTTGAACAAATTTTTAAGTTGTAAAATAATATAAATGTCTAGTATGTATATAATATAATTGTACAGACAGCGTGAAAACAATATGTTTGTATATAAAAAAAAACATATACTTGTTGCGGGTTTATATTTATGTTGTATTATATTGCTTGTGTACATTCCATTTTGTTTAGTCCCACGTTAGAAAGGACCGAAACTTTGAAGGTGTTGGTTTTCTGCCGCTGTGGAAGTATCTTGTTCATATTTTGAATTACAGTAAAAGTTTCGTTGTGATCTTAATAGATATTCGATCCGACCTAATTTATAAAATGTACAAATTGATGTAGATAGATTATGTGATGTAATGAGAATTGCTTGAATGTAAAATTTTAATTATATTTCTCTTTCACGGTAACGGAAATTACTTCAATTAATCCTTGTATATTCTGTAGTTTCATTAATAGATGTTGAATCTGGTTTTCGCCTATTAATAATGTTAAACTCTTAAAATGAGTTATACACACCCTGTACAACTCAGGGAATTTTAATTCCTCTATTTTCTGGGGCATTATTGTTGCAAAACTTTCGTTTATTTTAACCTGGTAGATATTTTTAAGCTTTATTATTTGGTTGTTAACTTCTTTATCTATTTGATTGTTAGGAACAAAATTTATTTTATGGGGGGTCTGTGTTTGTACTCTTTTTAAAGTTTATCCTCAAATCGTTCACACGATTTTTAACGGTTTTAATGTATATATACCAATGTAATTTTTCAACAGTTTATATTTTTATTCGTAACTTAATCAAAATATACTCAATAAAAACTATAAAAATGAATACTGAAGGTAACCTCGCTCCTGGCGCCATCCAACGTCCGTCTTGGGAACTATCAACGCTCAACTGTCGGATTCGTTATTCTGGGAAGGTTTCTCTCTTGGCGAGTCATTTCTCGTTGAATCCTTTTCGGCGACGTTTTGAATAGAAATTCCCAATAATGTGGTGGAGAAACGCCGTGCCGAGACATCTGCCCGTAACACAAGGCGAGTTTTATTAATTTTCAATTAGAAAATAATATTATTTAGTATTTTTACCCCCTTCGAGCTGCGGTCACTTGTTGCACCTCCTAGAACCATGTACAGAGTAACAAAATTTTTTTCTTTGAGTTTATCCCATTCTTTTGATATTTCTTATTGTCTTGAAACGAAAAAAGATTCCGATCGGTCCGAAAATAATCCGAAATATTGTACAGCATCGATAGATAACAATTTTACAACTCGTAATTCTATTGAAATTTCACTAAATATTTTTAAAAAAACTTGGCTTATGTGTCATGACAATATCATGAATGCGTATGAAATAAAAAATGTTTGAAAGCATTTGGAAGATTTGGAAACACCGGTAGTATATTTTCAGTTTTCGTGATAAATATTAATTATACGTTAATTTTGACACAAATCATCACCGACACAGATTTTACCATTCATTTATTGAAATTGAAAACATCAGTTCGATACTTAACTGATATTAATATTAATGAGTAGTTTTAATATTTATTATTATAATATTTCTTTATAATATCAGTATCTTTGTTTATTCGTAATGAAATTTTTTGTAAATACACTAATATGTTGAAATTTCATAGGGCCGTACGTACCTGGATGTTTTGATCTAATGAACAACTTTACGGAGCAGAGCACATTTGTAAGAATATATTATCCGACTTCTGTAAAAAAAGAAGAAGTAAGTAAATTGTAAATTGTAAAATGTTTCATTTTTGTAACCGTAATCTGAAAAAAAAAATTTTTTTTTTCCACGGCCTAGTTAAAAATTGCGGTTGTATTAGACAGATAACCCTGATTATGCTAATGACTTTAATAATAATAATAATATAATTTTATTTGTCACATATTTCATTAATTAAAATACTTACTTGAGCTCAAACCGAACAATTATATTGAACTTAATGTTCAATAAGTTTACTGAATATTTTTTTCAATTAGTAAAAGAAGAAGTTAACTTAAATTTTTTATGTTAATAATTGGTTAAATAAATTTAAAATATATTTTTATCCTTGTTACAATAAAAATATGGCGTTTTATTCGAATGTATATATTATGAGCCTTTAGAAGACAACGGGGGACTAATTCATAATTATTTACTAAAAAAACAAAAAGTTATTTACTTATTGAGGAGACTGCTGTATTTAATTGTGGGAATGAATTTTTTATTGTTCTGGTATAATTTATCAAATAATTTTCTCATGCTATTAATCAGTATTGTGTAATTAAGTGTACAATAGCACAATGATTCAACAACATTTATGCCCATTATTTTTCCTATATTTTGTTAATCTATGGAGATCATATTTGAAGATGGCTTTTGTTAGGCCAACTCAATGATGTTAAACATTGATGGAAATCGACTAATTGAATTGATTGCCTTGAAGATAATTCTACCTTGTATCATTTGAAAAACAGCAAAGAACAACAGAAATGCGCATGAAATAGTCCTTTCATTTAACTGGAATAAATTGAAAATTTGTTAAAACAAGTTTTTACCGCGAACACAAATTAATTGGAAAGTGCTTTTGACAGGATTGGGCCGTGAAAGTTTCTATTCCCACGACTATGCACTGGAAGAATGTACAGATTTAAATTTAGAACCGGTTGTTGCACAATTCCAAAACGTTTCCACTAGTTGGTATTAATAGTGGTTGATGTAACAATTAAATAAAACATCCGGTCAGTTCATATTGCTGTATGCATTTCATTCATATCAGTATTAAATGATAAATAACATTATATAAAATATATATATAATATGAATTACACATAAAAGGTCCACACCATACAGCCCTTATAAATGTAAATCAATCAAAAGTTCTCCATCATACACATGAACACTTTTGCATGTATATGTATATATGTGTGTGTGAATGGAAATTATTTTTTACCTTTGATGGTAGATTTCATGAACATCATGTTTTTCTCTCAAATTAAAAATCTTAATTCAAACGATGCCGTATTCTTCTAACCATATATTTTTTTTACAGAACGACCATTCAAAATGGTTCAATTGGCTTCCGCATAACAAATATTTAGATGGATTCGCCTACGTCGTAAATCAGTGGCCCATTTTACTGAGAGCTATCGTCTGGACTTATGGAGGTGAGAATTTTTACCGATTGCGTACAATTATTATTATTAATACAAACTGTATTTTATATCCGCTTCGATGTTCGCTTCATAGCTTGATCTTGTGATTTTAGGATGCGGAAAAAAATATTTTTTCTAGGAATAATTATTCCGTTATGAGGTTAAATTCCCGCTCGAACGATTACAGTACAATTTTTAAGAGAAGCTCTTAATCTCTTATCAGCAATTGATAAACCATTTGATTTTTGTACCCGTTCAATTTCTTGATTTGTTTGAAAGATTGTTAATAAAATTGTTGCGTGCGCATTCAATGTTTGATATATCATTGGTTGATAATGAACACTAATTTAAGCCAAATACTGTCGATAAAAACTATTTCTGTAGTATTATGTCAATTTGAATCAGGATAGTTCAGGGATATCATAAATTAATTAATTGTACCAGTTTTTGGATAATCTTTTCTTTTAAGCCCACATCATTTCGCGTAATTTTCAAGATATCAATCCATCTGTCCTTTTCATCCTTTTCAATCCTTTTCATCTCGCTACTGCATCACAATCTCCCGGGTCATGATTGTGTATGAAAGTGATATGTCCACATCTTTATCTAGTGGATACATCTCAATATTTCTAACTTTTGAATACCTCTCTTCCTTATAAATTAATATTGCGTATATTTTGAATTCCTAACAGTCTAAGAAATGGTTCAAAACTTAATTTGCGTATATCTGACTCAGTATAAATAGTGCTTGAATTCAATGAGATTTGAGTTTATTTAGAATTGGTGTTTATAGTACGAATTGTACTTTGTATTTTTTTGTGAAAACAGCGGTATTATTATTGTTATTTGTGATAATTTAAAAATTTACTAGGTGAGCCTCTGGTGCCGGCTGTTTGGGAAGCTCCTTTGGCGAAAGATATTCAGATGCCTCTGATTGTTTATTCTCATGGATTCGGGGCCACCCGGTTCATCACTTCCACTATCGGTGCCGAACTTGCTTCTTACGGCTTTGTGTTCGCCAGTATCGAACATAAGTGGGTATAAAATATATTCGAAACTACGTTTCTGGAGTTTATGTCGTAATTTATTTTTTGTTTCCGGTATTCTTAAAAATCGGTGATTTTTTTTTGTGATTGAAGAACAAGATATACATGCTGTTTGTCTTTGTAAAATAAAAATTTAATATACCCTTTTAGGGTGGTAGACTAGTTGGAAAGCTGAGAGCAGAAGATGACTAGAGATTATACTAAAACTAGTCATAAATTTCAGTTTTCTTACTGTTTATATTTACGCTAATAATCCTTCATATTTTTATTCTTATTTCCATCCAACCAATCCATATTAGTCGTTAAGATAGTTAACTGGTATATTTCAGTTTGAAAATATTAATGAAAAATAGGGACAATCCGTCATACTGAAATTTCTGATCTCCTTCCATCAGAAAACTTCTGGCTAAACCCAACAAGACGGTTGGATGAGAAAGTCTTTTTGTACAGTATGTTTTCTCTTGGAAAATGTTGATATTCCAGTTTCAGAAAACTTGTTGCTACTTACTTGCTGGTCACATTGTCCATCCGTCATGTCCGTAGGAAGAACCTGTTTGTCCCCCCCCTTACACGGAAATGTATTTTATTTCATTGGTATAATTAAATGTAACTTTTGTACTGTTTTGATTATTTTTAATCAATTCTGATAATTCTTTGGCAGAGATACATCGGCCTGTACAACGTATTATTACGAATCCCAGGAGAAGCTCGACAAAAATGACCCCACGTGGATTCAGCACGAGAAACTTGTTTTCGGTCCAAATCATTATCCAATCAGAAATAAACAGGTGAGTCGGAAATTAATATTTTCTGCATACCGAGTTGGCCAAGATTCGGTTATCAGAACACACCAAAATATTGATATAAAAAATTAAAACAGTATAGTATATTGGTTTAATTACACTGTGAATTATTTGTCATTCAAAAAAGTATTTACATTTTGCAGTTACACAGAAGAAAGGACGAATTTAAAAAGTTGGTCGATTTGATGGAAGATATCAACAATGGGACTGGAAAAAATATTCTGCCATCTTCGTTTGATTTGTCATCATTTAAGGTAATATCGTCGGTTCTAATGTATACTGAAAAATGTTTCAGCGTACATTCTTCGCTATTCATTGTCCCATTAATAGTTGTTAAAGAACTATTGTTTAATTATGATTTGGGTCAAAGAACTTATTTAAGTAATGGACATGGAATATTGCAGTTCGACTCAGTAAATTTCTTCTTCCGATTCATTGAATTGAAATATTTTATTACAGGGTCGTTTGGACACTTCTTCAATATGCGCAATGGGCCATTCTTTCGGAGGTGCTACTTGTTTACTTACAATGGCACATGATAAAAGACTGACGTAAGTGGCATTTAATTTAGTATATATATATATATATATATATATATATATATATATATATATATATATATATATATATAACACAATTCATTAAACACTTAATATTTTCTCTTTGGAATTAAGAAAAATTAATATACCATTAACTCATGTAGCTTTAAATGCTATAATTTCAATTGTAATTTGTTTCAGATCCGGTGTAATTCTTGACGGCTGGATGTTTCCGCTGAAAGATGAAGAGCTTACAATTGAACAGCCCATGGTTTTCATCAATTCTGAAACTTTCCATATAGCTGCAAATCTGGATATTATGGACAAATATTTGAAAGAACCGGCCCCGCGTGAAGTTTATACTATCAGGTATATCCTTAAAATTATACTATGTATTTTCCTAATTAGAAATACATTCATCAAGTACAGCCTGATTTTTCAATGGATAGGCATTTATTTTTTCTTTTATAAATACAATACTTGTCATTGCTGAAACTGTCACAGAATAGTTATTTGTGGTTTTATTTATAGATAATAATTTGTCTTGGGACAACGAATGGCTTCTCTTAGTCCAGGTGTCCTATTTGTTCCAGAGTACAAAACTACTGTGCATTATTGTTTTATATATATATATATATATATATATATATATATATATATATTTTATATATTTATATTTGCATTGTATATAGGAACACATCACATGACATTCAGACCGACATGCCTCACATAGTTGGATCGTGGATGAACTGGTGGATGACCAAATTGAACTGCGTTATTGGCATAAATATCAACAATAACATTATACTGCGCTTCTTTAAAAAACATATAGGTTTGTCAAATTTTCTCCTATTGGGTTTTTGTTTTTATTTTATGATGCGATATTGATTTTTTTTTAAATTTTTATATTGCTTTAAATAAAGAAATATTAGTTTAAAACATTATTTTTCATAAAGAATTGACTTATGCTTTAATAATAATAATTTTTTTTGTTTCTCAGTTTTCATTCAGGTCAGTTACGTTTCAGTTTTTAAATTGTAAGAGAGATGGTAATATCGTCATGAAATATAAAGTTGTGATAATTCTTACAATATCTTACAATATAATTGTACCTCGCATTAGAATAGTATAATCGTTATTCCCCAAGTTATTATTTGTTTCTTTTTATTCTTTCTAGGATTTCCTTCAGACATAGAAAATTGTGAAAAATACCTCGATGAACAGAAAGACAATTTTGTCAATGATACCATTCTTCATTCGACTGTGGCCAGACGGGGGTAAACCATTATAATAATGAGAATGAAAAAAAAAAGAACAAAATAGGCTTATTTAATTGAAAGAAAATAGTCATAAGGTAAAATTTAACGATGAAAACGATTTAAGAACAGATTTCAAGCTCCAGAGTTTCTATAGTTTCTTTTCTTTAAAATTGGATATTTAAACAAAATTGTTAGCAATTATAAATTTAATTCTAAATAATAGAAATTGCTATAATTAATTGTTTCATATTTATTTAGCAATAATTCTTGTTTCTATTTCAGTACTCCACGCTGCAGAGCAAAACTTTGAGTTTTATGAAAGTAATCCTCAGATTGTGTTGCATTTTCCTTGGATTTGGTTATTAAATTATTCCAAAATATTTTATTAATCTATCAGTTTCCAGTAGCATAGTATCTGTTTTATATGTATTATTTTTCAGAAATGAAAAAAGGAATAAAATCTTAACAAATAATAATCTCCAGGAGATTATTTTTACGAATTATGTATATAAATATTGTATCATTTATGTGTATCATTTATATGAAACTTTTTTCCTGCATTTCTAAAGTGCAATTCATCTCATAGCAGAGCGTTATGCACTGATATCAAAATTTAATGTTAATTAGTGGTTATTATATATATTATCCTGTTGTTGTTACTACGTTATAATATTTTATACGATGTTCTAAATGTTTTGTTATACAATTATAAATGTATTTTAAATCGAAATTGGTATCAGTGTAACATTTTCAGTGTAATAAAATATTGTTTGTCTGTTGCTCACCGAAAATTCAGGTTGTAAACTTTGAGAAGATAAAAATAAGAGATTGTATTTTTTTGTACAAAATATGATATCGAATAAATATTTTAATTAACATATTTAATTTCCTTTATTTTTAAAATTTTATCAGTACAACAGGGGGGGTATAAAATAATTATTTTATTAGAATACAACAGATTTCTATTTTGAAACTTTCAGTGATGCGAACACCTTAGTGCATCTGACTTGTGCGCAGAAATCGTTCATGTGGTTGACGATATTGGCCTCCTTGTCGTCCTTCTTCGATTCGAAGACGACTACCAAAATAACCCTCGGATCAATGCTGCTCAGGAAGTAAGTACAGTTTTCCTGAAAAAATTTATTATTACCGATAAGGCAAGATTATGAGATCCATTTAACCGTTCGGCTGTTGACTTCGAGTAAAAACTTCTTGAAAGTACGAATGAGAAGTATTTTTTTTTTTAACGAAAACTAAATGATCCTAAATATCAACAGCAAAAGGTTTACATATTTTTTTTTTTAATTCTCTTATTTGAATGTATACTTTTAAAGAAAGAAAAATTAACTTACTTTTATTCCGTAGAAACACATCACCCGTTCAGTAAGAACATGGTCTGGAGCTCGGTCGGACAGTATTTGTTTTATTCGTGGCAACTGCTCGATCGGCTTCTAGAGACAATTATTTGACTAATTAAAATTTATGAAAGAAAGAAAAATTAATATTACGAGCATTTACGCTGGAGTGAACACTATTTCTTGAATAGAGAAATACAGCGACAGAAAAAAGCCTTTTTTTTTTTTAAATTCTCAACGTATACAATATTTATATATCTAGAAATATTGTAGGTTCGTGATGTTTCTGTCTCCTCTCGCCGGTTTGGTCTTTTGCTAGACCGGTTTCGGCCGCTCGCCATCTTCAGTAGCGCTGTGTCAGTAGTCGCTGTTAGGCACTTTTTTTGGGCATCCTCACTGACAGTACACGTGAAAGTGCCACAGTGGGCAGTGAGGACGCCCCCCCCTGAAAAACATCCAAAGTGCCGACAGTGACAGTAACACAGCGCTACTGAAGATGGCGAGCGGCCGACAAACCGGTCTAGCAAACCTCAGCGAGAGGAGACACAGAAACATCACGAACCTACGGTATTCCAACCCCTCGGAGACCACAAAACGGGTATATCAAATTAATAAATTATATTTTTTTTATAAATATGAACTTACTACCGGGTGGCTCATCATTACAATATAGTTTTCATCGGGCGGCTCTTTTTGCCTTTCAGGATGTAAATAGCTCGGTCCGCCCCAGTTGTTCAGACCAGTTGTCTCGAACACTATAAGGACAACGGACGCCATACACCTTTTCTGCATATTCTGCAACCTGGTCACAACAATTATTAAGTATTCTGAAGTCGGGCTAAACGGTAATGAAACTCGGTTAGATTATTCTTTTATGAAATTTATACATTTTTTTTTTTTTTTTATCGCTCACTTGTGGTGATAGTCGGTGACGTGTTTGTTGGCCAAATGGTTCCTCATTTCCTGATGAGAACTCTGTTGGGCGAGAGTGTGATAGAAGAAAAGCGAAAATTTGCTCACTATAGCGCATTTCAATTTCACCAACCAGTGGTACAGAGCTGGCAGTTGGCTGCCTTTCAGGAATCCGGCTCCGAATCCAAGTTTCCACGACTTGAAACAATATATTCGAATATTATTTCCGAAAATCGAGCTACTTCCGAATGGAGGTGAGAAAAATATTTCGATACTGTAGATTACAGTCAATTTTATATTAAAATTTCCCTGGTTAAACTAGGATAATTCCATAAAAAAAAAAAAAAATGGCAATACCTCCTTCCCTTGCAGTGACTTTTCCCAAGAGTTGAGCTGCGAATGAGCCGCATGTAGGTGCATCAACGAAGTGATAAAATTCCATCTCTGTATTTCAATCTGTGCACCGAGTAGATTGCGCAATACTTCACATTCGCATCTGAAAAAGTACGGCCGAATTTAATTGCTCGAGGATAGATTTTGATACAGCGATAATAGGAGGATTCAACTCTAATAAATAGGGTAAAAACGCGATGAGAGGACGCCGTACGAATTCTGACTGAAATGGACAATTTAAATATTGCCTGTACTATTTTACTACTGACATTATAGCAGCTTTGGCCGAAGCGAGAACGGCGTGCGGAAAAGAGGAAGTGTGCATTTCTATGATGACTTCGACGTGGTTCTGCAACTCGTCGTATTTAATGGGTTTGTTACTCGTACCCATTGTATACATTTTTTCGTACCTTCGGACTATATTTGAAGAAAAATAATAATAATGAAGTATGTGAAAAAACTGTATACGGAGGAAGCATTTGTATTGAATCTTTCCATTAGACATTATGCACTGTAATTACTAGCTAAAAAAAAAAATTTCTCTCGTATTAAATAATGATTAATATTCTATTTAGGTATGAAATAAATTTCATTTTGAACTGAACGTATAGTACCTCACAAAGTATTACTTTAAAATGTGAAAATCAAATCAAATTAATAGCCAATAAAGCTAATGGCTCACTGTTAAGCAAATTTAAAAAAATAAAATTAGATTCACCGAAATAAATTTATTTGAATAATTTCGATAAAGTCCCAAAATATTCCGACAAAAGGATACAAATCAACAACAGTCCATTGATTTGCACTGCATATGATCACTTTGACATTTTGAACTTTGCTTAGCTTCTGTCGCTCATTATATTATAGTGAAATCACTTTTCTGTTCTTTATTTTCAATCGTTTTGATTCAACGAATAAGATTGAAGTATTTTCTATTATTATTCGTTAGTGAGGTTTCAGATTTAAAGCCCTGATGCGTTTATGCATTTATAGACATTGTTGTGTATAGGTATTCATAATTGTGTAGACTTTAAATATGGTGCTCCAGATGTCTGGAAATGAGTTATGCTTTAAAGTCGAACGATTCAATTTTATTATACGTTAGCTGTTTTTAGTGCATGAAAAAAGTTATCGGTATCCACATACTCCGCATTTATTAAGCCAAATTTAACCTAAGAATGTGCTTGAAAAACATATACTCTCCCTACTGACTTTTCCCGGAGATCTTTTATAATATTTTTCTATTGTAGAATAATGTTCCCCAATAAACTTTCCCATATTTCCAACAGTGCGGTGACAGCGTGGGCAGAATGCTTCACAGTGTATGTGCTGTGCTTACATTCTGACAGAAAAGTTTGCAGAAATTTTAAATCGAACAATATACTTGCTTCCAGGTGACGGATGCCCAAATAGGTGTCTTAAAATTTGTCTTTTCTTTTTTTTTTTTTTATTTCGATAAAGTCCCAAAATATTGCGACAAAAGGATACAAATCGACGAGCTGTACTCGAGCGGTCAGATATTGGCTGAGTTGAGAAATGATAGTGCTGAGCGGCCTGTCGCTCCAGTTGCCGTCTTCAAGGCGGTTCAGTTCCGTTTTCACAGATTCGTACATCGATTTCAGCGTGTTCTGGAACACATGACATTTTGTCATGAGACGAATAACGCGAACAGAAATGGAAAGGGTTGCGTACAATTTAACCGACTGCCTTTTTAACCGACATCTTTCCTGAGAAATATCTTGTTTTTCACCGAAAGGAAACCCAAATTGTAGTACGACCTTTCGGCCTCGATGAAATTCGGAAGTATCGAAATGAACTGTCTTATCTGACCGGTTCTGGTTACTTCCCTCTCTCTTTCCTGAAAATTGAAAATGTATATAATGTAATGTAAAAACTTAATCGACTGGGCACAAGATTTGGAGTGCGATTCAAGCACAAATATACGTAATGAAATATTGAAAATTGAACGACTGGTCGGCCGACAGATACGTTACCACGAGTTCCCGAGATTTATCGAAATACAACTGCGAAACTTGGCTGAAAAACAGTGTTAAAAATGTCTCGAACTGTTCCATTCTGTTTCTCATCCGTCAGACATGATTGAGATAAGCTGAGATAGGGAGGTTAAAGTCTGTTTATCCACTGATTGAATGCGGCGGGAATTTTACAACAGGCTTCAATTTGAAAATTAAATTAACGCCTACTGTTTATCTTACAAATTTCTACAGAAAAATGAATTTCTTTATATTGATGAGGACGTTTGGTAATCGATTTGAGAATCAGAAAATCCTATAGCTTTAAATAATAATATTTTATATTTTGTTAATATAAGAGTATAATTAATTGTTATAAAGGTGTGTTAAATAATAAAATAACGAGTACAGAAACATCGGCGTTGCGTTATCTGTACTAAAGTTTGTAGCTCAAAATATCGGGATCCTCCATTTATGATTTTATTTTATACGTCTCATTTTATCCTCTTTCTGATTATTTCCAACTCAATTCAAGTGGAAAAAAAACACAATTTCGGTCGCCGTGTATGGAATTTTTAAATGTCGTTCACAGAGAAAAAAAGGCACTAAAACTGTTTTTATATACGTGCGTATAAAAATGGTAAAATTTTCATAATACTGTTAACATTAAATAATATGAATAGTGTAAAATTTTTACTGACTAATTGTTGAAACAAAATAAATTAAGATACTAATTAGATACTTTACCGAATAATTTTCATTTCAAACTCTCTTCCATAACCGGGAAGTTTTCACAAGTGTTGGGGCAATTTGTTAAGTCGTTATTGGCAGCATTTCGTTAGCAATTTCGGACAATATTTAATTTGATTGTAGTTATTTTTCAACTACATATTTAAGCGCAGCTTGTCTACAGAAATTAACGCTTTAGTTTTTTCCTACACTAAAAGATATTCGCGAATTTTTAAACGGTTCACCTCTATACATTAACCCCTTTGACTCTAATCAACAAATTACTGGGAATTCTATTGCTTTTTTCATACAAATTAGTATCGTGGGGGAAAATGATAAAATTATTACGCGATAAAATTGCGATATTTTACAAATATCGTAACGATTTTATAGAATTATTTTCGATTTAACAAAACGAAACAATTATCCACATTCTTTGCGGAGTATTTATTTTGAACGCGTAGTACATCATCACTGCATCGGAATGTGGCACTTCAAGATGGCGGCCTTCGGCTTGCCAACTTAGAAGAGTTTTAAGTTTTCCTCCATTTCGTTCGTCTATCGTTTGATTTCGGCCGCGAAACTAGTTTTAATATTGACGCCGGTTTATTTATTTCGAGGAGGCACTTGCCGAGTTCGGTGCGGATTTAAAGGAAACGGTTATTCGGTCGGAATTCCTAAGTGTTGGCGATAATGTCCAGACATTTAGTTGCAGAGACTAATTGCGCTCGGAGGATATAAGTTTATCGGAATTTTCCCGTAAGTATTGGCTGAGTCTCTGACTCGTGCCCGCGTTCTCCTCTCTCTCTATCTCTATCTATCTCTCTCTCTCTCTCGTGTGCCCGCTACAGACCGGTTGTGCACTCAGATTTGGTTTCGGTTTGGACTGTTGCTGTTCGTCAAATACATTTCCAAGCTGTGATGTTTTTCGCCCGAAATTGTTCCCCGATTTTCAGTAGAAAAACCTTTCGACAGCTCCGCACCGTCGCCGATACCATTTTCCGTCTGGTCTCCAGCCGAATTATCCCAGTTCCGTGTATAGTTCGGTCTCTCTGTGTGTGTGTGCCTGTGCATTGAAGGCAATCAACCGTTTGTCTGCAAGACCAGTTTGTGAAATGGACAATCGGACTGTGCTGTGAATTCGTGAATAATTCTGTTCGGTGTCATGTTTCCGTGTATACATTGCGAAGAGCCGGAATCGGACTGGTATCTTGTGTTCAATTTTCACAACACTATCGACATTTTCGGTCTAGAAGTGAATCGTTTTGTCCAACCCCGCTTTTAGGTATTGAATTTTGGGTACAACAATTTTCGATACAACCGATAATTGCTTTCCGAATTTTCTTGAGAGAAAATGCCGACTTCCTTAACTTTTCATCGGCTATTGACTGAAAGTGTAGTTTGTATAATTTCATTTAGTTTATAATCCGATCGATCTGTTCAGTTTTTTTCTTCCATTTCGAGTATACAATTTTAGAAAGTATTAATTGAATCTGTCTGGTTTTTTCAACAATGAAATTGCTATTGTTCTCCACTAAAAATCGAGTCTTATTTAGATTTTCCCGTGTCGACAAAATGGGGAAATACTTTGTAATTTGAAAAATTCGAGAATAAATTTAACATCGCCCCATTCTAGACCAAGTATCGCGTTGGAACGGAGCCAAAACATTAAAGAGCATTATTCTACAATTGCCTTGCTTTTAAAATTAGGAACACTGTTTTCTGTTTACATTTTACAACCGTAGTATACTTATTTGAAATCGAGTTTACATTTAAAGTTATGGATTTATTCATTGGCATTGATTTATATTTTTGCTTTAATCGGAAAAATCCGATATTAAACTCGTAGTATGGATTTTAGTTGATTTTAACTGGTTGTTTTAATTAGAAATAGATTCTTGTGTCACTTTTGGATAGTTTGTTTTCTACTTATATTCATCACTGTGTAAAATTGTATTGAGAATGTATGGAAATTTTGATTTCAAAAAAATGTTAGTTGAATTTGACATCAAATGTTCACATTTTATAATAAAAATCTAGCTTTTGTTAATAGATTAAAAAAATGTTATCGGTCCCTAGAATATATTTTTAAGCAGCTTTCATTCAGATATTCGTTTAGAACTGTTGGGCCATCGGTTGCGAAATAAGTGGAATTTATTTTGAAAATACACGAATCTCGTGTATAGTGTGTAGCAAAATATGTTTAAAAAATTAAGTCAGTCAAAAAACAATGGGTTTTGATGTATATCCGGTGAACTTTCTTTTCTCGTCTAACTGTTTAGAGCCATATGTGGGGCCAATTTGAGCATATTGAATTAGCTTCTGATTTGCAGCTTTCAGAATATATATTTGTTGAATGTAATATAATAAATTGTTGTATAGTGTTTCACAAATGAAGAGATTTACAAACATTTTCCGTTTCGTATTAATTTTACAAGATAGTTTTTATTGTAGGAATCCTTTTTTTCATAGTAAAGGCATTGACATTTTTCAAGGTTGTATAGAATTGTTTGTGATATTCAACCTCCTTCCGATTTCTGCAGTAACATAAGAGTAATATATATGAATTTAGATTAATTTTAAATTCCGACTTCAGAGTTTATAAGTGTATTAAGTACTTATGGGTTGCAATTATTTGTCAATTTAAAAATGTATTAAAAATATAACTGATAAATTCTTTCAATAATCAGTGTTTCTTAATATGCCGCTTTTTGTTCTTTATTTTAGTATTAATCACCAAATTTTGTCATACGCTTGTGCCGAAATGCAAATGTTTAAAATATCACTGTAGTTAATATGCTTGGTTAATGATTTCATTCGTCTTGTAAAATTTTCCCCTGTTATTGAAATTACCTTGTTAGGGAATTTTCCGTTAGCAAATTTAAACTACCCGATTTTTATTTGCAAAAAATAGTAATATATAAAGTTTAACAAAAAAAATAATTGGTGCGTTAGGGTCAGAGATATCTGGGTGATGGTCTTTTACTGCTTGTGTTTGGTCTAGGAATAGATTGTTTTCTGCTTATTCTTGCAGCTGTGTTTACTCAGACAGAGTTGTATGCTCCATCGGATAATGCAGGATTTTAAATACTGGTCTATTCCGAAACCAGACATGCGATTAGTGACAGATGACTCGGGTCACATTGATTTGCACTGCATATGATCACTTTGACATTTTGAACTTTGCTTAGCTTCTGTCGCTCATTATATTATAGTGAAATCACTTTTCTGTTCTTTATTTTCAATCGTTTTGATTCAACGAATAAGATTGCAGCATTTTCTATTATAATTCCTTAGTGAGGTTTCAGATTTAAAGCCCTGATGCGTTTATGCATTTATAGACATTGTTGCTTGTATTCCACAAATAAGGTATTCATAATTGTGTAGACTTTAAATATGGTGCTCCAGATGTCTGGAAATGAGTTATGCTTTAAAGTCAAACGATTCAATTTTATTATACATTAGCTGTTTTTAGTGCATGAAAAAAGTTATTGGTTTCCACATACTCCGCATTTATTAAGCCAAATTTAACCTAAGAATGTGCTTGAAAACATATACTCTCCTTACTGACTTTTCCCGGAGATCTTGTATAATATTTTTGTATTGTAGAATAATGTTCCCCAATAAACTTTCCCATATTTCCAACAGTGCGGTGACAGTGTGGGCAGAATGCTTCACAGTGTATGTGCTGTGCTTACATTCTGACAGAAAAGTTTGCAGAAATTTTAAATCGAACAATATACTTGCTTCCAGGTGACGGATGCCCAAATAGGAGTTTTAAAATTTGTCTTTTTCTTTTTTTCAGAACTATTAGAAACGCGAAAAGAAGATCAGTTCTCGTAGTGAAACTATAAACGAAGAAGAGGACCACAGTGTGGGCGGACGCAAGTGTCAGTCGGGCTTATATCGGTGTCGAGTGGTTTTTTTATAAAGAAAAGAAAGTGCGAAGTTGTGTGCCGTCTTGTGTAAAATAGGAATAGGGCTATTTGTGCGGTGGGGGCCCGGGGGGGTGGTGGTTTCGCCTCTTGATGTTGAGGGTAGTCAGGGGCCTGCTGGAGGATGGAGATGCGGTGGGCGGAGGACTACTCCTCACTCGTCGGCTGAACCGGGATATGAGAGTGGCGCGTCATTCTAGCCGAGGCCAGAGCCGAGTGCAGAGAGGCAGAGGCAGGGAGAGGGGGAGGGAGAGGGAGAGGGGGTGTCGTGCCCTACGCTAGCATGGGCCAGCAGCCTCTCCCAGGCAGTATTATGAACCCGTCGTGCTCGGGTAAGAGCACAGCCCGATCTTCGGGGTACAACCAGAAGGCTTTGGCCGAGATCAGGAACTCGCTGTTGCCGTTTGCGACGACCGCAGCTGCCGCGGAAGGCCTAGCGTCCAGCGGAGCTTCCACCATATCGACACTTTCGACCACTAGTGGAGTCAGTTCCGCTTCGGGATTCAGTTCCGCGTCCAACGGATTTGACAAGGACCCGCTCATCAGACAGCTCGCACAGATGGGATACACGGAGGTAGGTTTCTTTTTAATTATTATACTATACTGGTCTCCAGTTTATTTTAGTTGTGCGAAAAGAAAAGTTAAGCCCTAGAAGACATTTTTATTTGAGCGATGGACCAAATTTTCATTTAGTTGCAAATTGTCATTAGAATTTGTTAGAGTAAGAGAACGCGTTGAATGTGGCAATAAGTTGATCCTGCAGTGTCCCCGAGTTCCAATCTTATGGCTGGAGGGGTATGGAACCTTGAAATGAACATCCAGTCACAGTGAATCCTGTCACAATTTTATTTCTAAAGCTATGTACCCACTTACAGTATTGTCATAAATTTCTTCAACTGTGATCTGGAGGTTTGTATCATACTAATTGTATATTGCAGACATGTCTATGTAATAATAATATTCAACAGATCGTGTCTATTAAGCTTAATACCTGTGAATTTCAGCAGAAATGTGTCTTCCGGGTTTTAATTGTTCTTTGTTACCATTATTATTTTTCTGTAATGTTCATGCTGTTTAACTAATGAAGTTTAACCAATGAATATTCCTTCAAAAGACACGCATTATATTTGCCTTTAGTTTTCAATGTGATTGGTTACTGTGGTTGACAACCTTTTATTGCCCAAATCCTGAATTGCTTCTTGTCCATTTACCCCCCCCCCTTTTATATTACCGTATATTAATTAAATCTAACATGTATAAAATGTCCAAGAAATATCTGGCTGTCTGTAAATGTGGCATGACATGATAGAATTCCATTGTGAGTTGCTAGTGCCTGATCTCAAGGTGAATTTCTCAGTCCTATGAGAACATAGTTAAAAGTTTGGTTTTATTGGCATATTCTTTGTGGTCAAAATTGATATTATATCATCATTATAATTGATTATTAAAAAGAAAATCATTTTCTGAGTTATTCGGAGCAACATTCTACACCATATTTTTGTTTGTTGATGTATAAATGCATTATCAAACTTATCACCATAAGTACATTCCTTAATGCTGAAATAAAAATAGAAATTAATTCAATTTAACATTCATTGATATTCCGTTGCCTTAGAATACTCATCAAAAATGTTTATATAGGAATGCTTAAGATTTTCCCACTGAGTGGTTAAAGTTGAAATGTAATCAACTGTAGTCTTTTATATCGTTCTTCTTCTTGTCAGGGAATAAATGCAAAATATTGTTGCATTCATGAAACTACTTTATGTTGTTGATGTATATGTAATTCTTGTTGTCTTCTTTTTTTATTTAATTAAATCAATAAAAAACAGGTAGAGTTAATAGACATTTTTAAAGCTGGAGTTAATGTGTGGGGGGTTAATTAACTCTCCTCCCCCCCCCATTAACCCTTTGTAAAAATCATATTGCCTGATTTTGTAAAACTTAATTATTTCTGGAGCAAATCTCTTCTTCTTATTCGAGTTTATGTTACACTACGGTCTTTTTGAAAATGTCTTTGAATTAATTTAAATTTGAATTTCTTATTTCCATTTGTCAAGAAACGTCGTGCTGCTATCTGCAGTTTATTTTTTTATACTTCTTAAAATTATTTTTAGAGTGATAATTCGGTTTGCTTAAAGTTGAGTGTACTTTGCAGTTGTTTCTTTATGGATGATGTCTTCTATTCTTTAGTATTTATTTTTTTTCTATATATCTAAAATAGATGAAGTATTAAGTAATAGGAGCGAATTATGGAAATTTATTATAACGTACACACTTATAGTGTCCAAAAAGACTAGGTCTGCTATCTTCTAACAAATTGTCAGATGTTGGCCCACACCTGTTTATACATCCGCAATAATGCTTTCACTAGAATTATAAACTCTAATTAGCTGACATCTGCGTTATATATTTATTATACATATACAAATTTTATACCTACACGTACTAATCATCGAAGAACATTTTTTGTTGCTATCTTTTCATTTGTGATAGTGAAAAGGGCGAATTTTTGTCCCTCACCAAAAACTTCTGCATCGCACATAGATATACAAAAACCTTTTCTTTAAATTGAGTTTATGTTAAAGAAGTGTTTTCTTTTATCACGGTTTGTACATTCTTTTTTGCATGAATCAGAACTTTACTTCAAGTGAAGTGGACAATGTCAATTTAAATGGTGACCACTTCTGTATTGAGATGTATCATTTTAGGAAGCTTGTTTCATTCCTCGTTCGATTAGGAAATTCCCCTTTAAAATTTCTGCCTGTGAATTTTATTATCATTTGTTCGAATAGTCTTAAAATTAACCTTCATTGCCCTTCAAATTTATCGGGTTATTGAAGTTGCAATTCTTGGAGCATTATGAATTTTTCAGTGATAATATATATGTTTTAATTGCTTAATTACTTGCATCTTTAAAATGCACTAAAACTCTACTCTGCTGAATAATTGAAAGTAATTGTATGAAAGTGTCCAGTTCATAAAACAAATCGTATTTCATGTTATTTGGAACTCTTTTAATTTATCTTAAGAAAGGAGTGGATTATAAAAAAGACTATAATAATTTGGGTTGTATATTTTTATTATATGTCACTTTTGATGTAATTAACATTTTTCTCTATTTACCAATGGCCTCTTCCTTATTACTCCTCTTCGTTGTTGCGTACCTGTTCTGAGGCCTTGGTTTCAGATTGGCTTATTTCTTTTCTATGAAATCTCCAGATGTTATTTAGTTTGAATTTATTAAAGTGAAAAAAAAAATTAGGATTTGAGCTCATACATTTCCGAGGAGAACTCGGTTTTTGATACAGGTCAGCATAATTTTTGGGCTTCATTAGTTTCCGAATCTGAATAATATAACTATGCCAGTTTAATTATGCAAACAGCAAACGACAGGTAGTATCCCTTAAAATTAAATAGGGTATATTATAAATTTCTTAGAGAACCAATTGGCGTAGGTTGGTAAGAGTATAACGAGAAGGTGTAATGAGGTTGTTCCTTTCCTAAATTGAAAACGGCCTAATTTCGTATGCATTAAAAAATTAAGACCGCCCTTCTCTCTTTCTTTTTTTTTTACAGCGCTTCATAAAACACATTTGCAACGCTGGAATAACAGTTAACTGGGGGCGGTAATTGTCCTAGGCCCTGGGCGGCGGGTCGCCCGTACACGGCTTTTAAAATTTATTTCCTCATTGTTCCCTTTTTTTTTTTAAACCCGCTAATCACTTATTGTTTGGCCAGTGTATAATGAGCTCTATGGTCTCATTGTTATTCGCCCAGGGAACAGGCCACGTACTTACGCACAGAAACGCGTATTCACCGACGCAGCGGGCCGGTTACAATCGAGAATCCGTATTTGGTGCGCTGAAACCAAAAAATTTATATAAAAAAATTCTTTACGACGTCGATTCCCCATCCCCCCCCTGGAGATAGTCGACCGGGGAATATTTTTAGTATGGCAGTTTCGACGATTTGTCTCAATTAATAATGTTTCGCGGTTATTTTTTCCGTCCTGTGCGTACCGTTGCGTACCAAACGGTTCGGATTCTGTACCTAACACGGCCGGAACGTGGTTTTGTAGTTTCAGATTGTACTGTTCATAAGGGAATTCCTTCTTGCGAATTCTCGACTGTAAATTGCAACTGATGAAATGGTGAAAATATTTCGTGTATAGAGAGGTTTGTTAGATTGCTTACACGATGTTTGTTTACTTTAAGTTTTTAAATACACAACTTGAGAATTTTTCATGAATTTTTCACTGACTTCTTATAATCCTCAGTAGCATTCGGTTAGTAATACTGCAATATACGGTCAAAACTTAACAACCCATTTTTTCCACCACTACTGCTGATACTAGTCTATCGTTAGTAACGGTTTTCCTGTTGATAATGGCCAGACGCCAAATGATAACTCTGGTCATTGCGAAAAATATATTGAGGAAATTGGATATTTTGTTTTTAATGATGGACATTGAATTATGGGTCTATAATTGAACGGTTTCGTGAAATGAATAACTTGTTTTGATCGGTGATTCAGTTTCATCGTCGTTTTCCAATAAGAGTTTGTGTGAAGACGCCATAAAACATGCTTTTATATCGGAAGCTATTAGTCCTTCCCCTTCATAAATTTGACTGTCTATATATATATATATATATATATATATATATATATATATATATATGCACATTAGATTGACTTTTTATACTTACTGAGACAAATAGTCTTATATAAACTTCGTAACTCTAACTTAAAAACGGACGATGTTTGTCCTTCAAATGGAGCAGTACCCGTGGCAACCCTTATACACATACGTACCTTAAAATAAACGCCCTTCAATGCATTGACGCGTGCTGAATCTGTTTATGAAAAATCATTAAGTCAATGAAAGCTGCTGTAGCCTAAATCTGTGATGTGACCCCCACAAATACTACGTATAACGGATTCTTACATATTTTTATAAATAGTTTAAAATAAACCCGCAAAATGTTTACCGAAATAAATATCAAATCTCACAACTTTTTAAATTTTTATTCATATACAGATTCGTATATCTATGTTTGACCCCACGTTGATGGTGCAGTCGGAACGCAAGTTTCAGTTCCTAAAGACTCTTGCATGACATTAATACGCCGTTACAATGATAGTATTCTGCTGTTTTTCTAACGGAATTCTACTGACGATGGCCGAAAGTCGTACAGCTGAGGACCGAAAGAACATAGTATACGGAAACTTCTCGGACTTTGTTGCCGTTTCGACGGGATTCGGCAGACCGAATCCGGCGTTATGATTCTTGTGCAAACTGTAAACTTTAAACTTAAAAATAAACGCCCTTCGGAGTATTGATCGTTGTGAGGGGTTCGGTGTGCGTGAAAGCCGGCGCCGCCAATTAAAATTGGAACGGAAATAATTGGCCGAGGGGCATAAACCCCCGGCGGGATATTGCACAATTAATAATTCAGCAATATCCTTGGGCTAGCTCGGTTTCAGTTTTGTTTTCTCTTTTATGTCGCCGTTGTCTTTTTTTTTTGCCTTTTCATTTCTCGTTCCTTTTTTCTCCAACTTGTTCTCTCTCTTCTACCTCGTTTTTGCCAAGAGACACTGTGTGTTTCCTGTACGATTCCTAACGGGGCCCACACCCTCTTTCGCAACGTCGAAAACTATCGTCCGCCTAGACCGGTCGCCTTCGCCGAATTCGTTTTACACGCCGACTAATGACTTTCTTCTTTTTTTCTTTTTTTCTTCCCCGATTTTTTAAACCGCTACCGCCCATTCTAAAGGGCCACGATTAGTTTTGCGCGCTGAGGTATGCGACTGGGGTGGCGCAATCGGCCAGAGGCCCAAGTTTCGAAAATCGGGTTCTTTCGGGTTGAGAGGCAGGGCCCCGATTAATGCCCCGAGTTTTTGCTTATCCTACGTTTGCTCAAAGCACGTGGAAGTCTCAGACTCGAATAACCACGGTCCCACTTCAGAACGGTCGTCCGACATATTATGGTCGGGTTGTTCAATTATTAATGATGTATATTTATTAAGCGGAGGTGGACAGGCGAGTACGCTGCTATTTCCTCTGTCCAAACATCGAAATCCCCCTTCATTCGTCACTCTGTCGTTCATGGTTGTCCGACCGTGTCCCATTCATTGCGAAAAAGTATTTTTCTTCGATCGTTTACGAGCCGTTTTTCGTCGTTCCCCAACCTAGACCGTATTCTCGGCCGAATCGTAAAAAAAAATCCTACTGTCTGCTGTCCAGAAATTGGGTGATTAGCGAGGACACCTCGCGTGTCCAGTGGCGTTTTAATACCGGTCAGAAAAACTCTCCTAACGCACGATGAATTGGCACTAATAAAAATGCTTTACGAACAATAGATGAATACAATGCGTCGATCGGAATACACTTGGAAAGTGTATTCGAGTTTCCAGTTGGCGCAAATACAATTAGTCGTGCTATTTCTGCTTGCATTTTTATACTGAACAAGTTTTCCCCGTATCCAACAAATCTTGGACTTATTTTATGCTGTCCAGACTAAAAGTTTTGTTCTTCACATTTGCCATTGCAAAAGTAACGGGTAACGACGAATGTCCAAACCCCCCTCGCCCCCCCCCCCTCCGTACCGAGCAGTTCCACTTATTCTTGTGATAAATTTCCATAACGCCTACGTTTGTTCGTCGAAGTTTGTATATACGGTTTTTTTTTTCATTGTGCCTTAGGTATAAAAAACAACACGCTCAATTTCGTAATAAACGGTCGGGCGGCGGCCTCGTATGCCGTTACGCGCTGACGGACCCATTGGGCGAACGACTTTTAATGTTTCATTTTTTCGCTTTGTCGACGAATTACCGACTATCGGGAAAAGTCAAAATCGGTGGGAATTTAAAGGGTCCGTTGATGTCCCTGAAATTCCGCGCTCCGGCCAGTTTTCGCGTTGCCCGCATTTTTCTGCGGTCACTTTCAGGGGCGTTTGAAAATGAATCCTCCCCATATATAAACCGTCTGTTGTAGACGCGAGTATCGGGGATCTCAACGTCTAAGGAATTCCTCGCGTCGAATCGGTTTTCTATTTGAGCGTGTCATCATCTCTGCCGGTGGTAGAGCCCGCGTGCACCGCGATGATGACCTAAATAGTTTTGTCACTTCCACTTGAAGTAGAAAGTTGACATTTGGCTCGGTGATAGTGTCAGGCGCCAGGCACTAGGAAGAGTTCTAAACTGCCACCGGATTGCGCTAACTCAACCCTCTCAACCCCGTTATTTAGTGAAAACTCTCGAATAACGCTCCAACTTATCCCGGTTTTTCTCCGCGCCCGCCTGCCCACCACACTGGGGGCTGGAAAATCGAGTGAAAGCAAACAAATATGGCGAGGCCGCCGTCGAGTTGCAAAATGCAAATGCCGACTGTTGAGCCGTATCGTAAATTTCAGCCCGGCATTTCCCCCGCGGACTCCCGGACGACGAAAAGAAGATGCTGGAATTAGAATTTCTGCTATTTGCACGTCTTTAGTCCTTGCCATTAATTGAAATGAAAATAAGGGGAGTCGCGAATACGAAAAAAATTCAATATTGGCGAAACTCATGGGCCACATTCCTCCCCCCTCCCCGTGTGGTAATGTTATGCGTTATTTATCGTGGTAGGAAAGTATGTAAAAGCGTCCCCATTAGAAGGGGATTCCGCGAATGCATTCTCCTGTAGTGTATGGCGTAGATTAAAATATCGCTCTTTTCCTAAGCGTATAAAAGCCCGTGCAGATTTCTCTCCGCAGCATAAACCCATGTTATGCTGAATCAATAACTCCGTACCGATCGGACGGAAGACGGTCATTTCTTCTCCTAATAGTCTCCCTACCCGTTATGTATTCCTGGGCTCGGGATTGAAGATTGAAAAACGTCAGCGGGAGTAGAGACCGGTAGGCGAACTAAAAGGAATTCGGTGT
The DNA here is from genome assembly GCA_019843655.1 of Lethocerus indicus. NCBI lineage: Eukaryota > Metazoa > Arthropoda > Insecta > Hemiptera > Belostomatidae > Lethocerus > Lethocerus indicus. The sequence continues at coordinate 1,858,847 of JACDQD010000007.1, read as the reverse complement.
TTGAGGTTGACATGTGCATTCCGCACAGAGGCTCGAAGGTCAAGCAGAGAGCCCCCGTGTCGTGTAGGCCACTATTTCAGTGTTTCCAGTATGTGTTGTCCCGCAGTTCGAATGTCGCCCCGTTTTAAAATATTTTCTCCCCCGCTTTCTTCGCAACGAAGAAGCGTTTTCACTTATATTCGACTGTCGTTTCGAACGACCTCAATGACCGTAGCTAATTAATACCCGTAGTACAACATTTTACCGATATTGGACCGTTTTGTTGTGGTATCACGAGTTAAAATATATTCCGGCGTCATATTAGCACAAATCGCGGTGACACACGAATTTTATCGAGGCTCTAATTATTTTTAATCACCCTCCTATGTAGCGTAAATTGTGTTCCCAAACTTGTCCAGTCGTACAACTGGCTAAGAGATTTCAACCTTATAAATAACAAATATCGATTATTCTTTTTAACTTTATCGCATTTGCATTAAATTCCCATTATTCCTCCATTACTCCTCGATAAAATATCGGCCCTTCGAGTAAACGGTAATTATATATGCTGGCGTATTTTTTTTTTTTATTTTATATCGAGCTCCGATTTCCATAATAGGCTTCTGGGACTCTTAACCTCCTCTAAAAGGTAACGCCGATTCTCGGTTAGAAGCGGTCACGCTCGTCGGATTCTTCCACGCTGTTTTATGGACCCGCGCAACAATTTTACTCCGCGCTCGCTAAGTCGCAAGGTAAAAATCCGAGTTCAATAAAACAATAAAAATTGTTTCGAGCCTATGTAATATAAGAAAAGTAGAGAGAGAGAGAGAGAGAAAAGAAAAAAAAAAGAGACAGAAAATGAAAAGAGATGTTATTCTGTTATGGTGAATATACATATACAGGCACCACACGCATATAGATATATAGTGGTGGAGTAAGTTGTGGTCGTGGGAACGGGCAATCCGCTGCACGTAAATTGCACCAATTAGTACCGTGGGCTACGGGGGAGGGGGTTTAAAGGGGGGGGGGAGGTAGGAGCCGATTCCGCTTCTTTAATAAGCGGTTGGTTGTATTCAAATTTATTCAGATCCGGACGCAATATTTCTATTTTTATCGCTCCTGGAAAGGAGGAGGAGGAGGAGGAGGCCCCGCCAGCTGCCCCGTCTTCGACTCGGGACTTTTTAAAAAGATCGATTTGCGATACTGCGAAAGAGGAGTGACAGAGAGTGGGAGGGGACGAGATAGGAAGATGCAACGGATCTTCCCACTGGGAGCTAATCCCAGAGTAGTACTCCACCTCTTCTAGTACCGCTAGTTCGGTACACTATAGTGCACGCGTTATATCTGTACGCGTACTTTAATGTACGATTTCATTCGAAATATTACGGTAATAATATTTACGATCCTAGTCTACAAAGAGATAATTTCGAAATATTTGAGATTAAAAATTGATTTAAAATTTTTTTTCATTCCCCAACCGCCCGTTTGATTTTCTCTCGGACCGATTTCGACATCCCGCCAACGTTCGTAGTTTTCCCTCTTCGAGACAGTAGGGTACTTCGGCATGGCATGTCATTGTACTGTTACAGTCAGTGAAAGTTGCCAACACAGTAACTGTGCGGCGGGAGTGCCAACAGGTGGCTTCCTGTTATTTATATATGTATATATATATATATATATATATATATATATATACATACCCGCACGTACTAGAAATTGTACTGTACTTTTCACTTAGTTGGGTGCCATTATGAAAATAATAAAATACAATAGGAATGAGTTTAAAATACCTGTTTTTTTGGTCTGCGAGGGGTTGGAATACCGTAGATTTCGTGTGTTTCTGTCTCCTCTCGCTGGTTTGGTCTTTTGCTAGACCGGTTTCGGCTGCTCGCCATCCTCAGTAGCGGTGTTAGTCACTTTTGGCACTTTGGATGTTTTTTCGGCATCCTCACTGCACTGTCACAGTCACTTTTACTGCCAGTTCTTGCACCGATAAACTAGCGCCCCCCCTGAGAATGGTGCGGAACTGTACGTAACTAAAGTTCGCTGGGTGCACTTGCACCCAGTAACTAGCGCCCCCCTGAGGGTGGTGCGGAAATGTACTTAACTGAAGTTCGTTGGGTGCACTTGCACCGAGTAATACGGCGAACAGACAACCGCCACAGTACAAGTGACAGTGAGGATGCCCAAAAACACATCCGAAGTGCCAAAAGTGTCTAACACCGCTACTGAAGATGGCGAGCAGCCGAAACCGGTCTAGCAAAAGACCAAACCAGCGAGAGGAGACAGAAACACACGAAATCTACAATAGGAATGGTTTAATTTATTGTAATACTTCTGCGCTGTAGTCTTACGTATAATAACTGGAACGATTTTGGTTTGTTACATATTTATACGATGAAATACAATCCTACTTATATTAAATTACGTATTTCTTGTTTACGATATATATATATTATGTAGACTGCGGTTTTGAATTTGAATATCTGCCTGAAAAAGCTCAAATTTATAAGAAAATAGAGCGTCCCGATCTTGAGGTCGAAATTTGTGCATAAATAATTTTGAGAAGGGGAAATAATATTACGGTCCCAGTCGAAGAGATAATTTTGGAATTAGTTGTCCCGATAAAGTATCTTGGTCACCAGTGAATCATTCGTCTAAGGACCAAAGATTACTTACTATCTCTGTTCCTTTTGGAGATTCTCCTTGGTTTTATCTAAAAAAAATTCCGCTTCTGTTGTTTGTTCATTATCGTTTCCTTCTCTCTTGTATTATAACATACATAGTGTATATTTTGCTCGCGTTTGCGCTGAAGAAAACGCTGTGAAAAACTATTCAATTATACTACGTCCCCAGTCAATTCGTTGTCGTCTTATCCCCATTGTAATTGGACGACGATCATTATGAGCTGAAAAAAGGGTTAGGTTAAGGTGATGAAAATTTTCTTTGTTGGTCCATATCTTACGCGATATTTGTATATAATGTATTTATACTTGGGCTGTCTATCATCCATAAGGTTCTGCCATTTGAAAACGTCCTGAGTGTGGCGACGCCATGCCGGAATATTATCGGTGAATAAATATTCTTTTTAGAAACGGCGCAGAGGATATGGGCGAGGGGCGGTGGTAGTAGTTTCAATATTCCCGCTAACCCAACTCAAGTCGCCTTGTCCAACTCGAGTCTCTCTATTTCTTGTTCTGCTAACTGCAATTTGCATTTAAACTGCACCACGTTTGTCCGCCCGGGGATGATAGCGCGCCCCTGCGTATGTGTGCGCTGCGCGTTTATACGAGAGAAATAAAACAGGAAAGAGAGGCGGAGAATGAATTGAGAGGAAATGAGAGCGAGAGATGGAGGGAGGGAGAAGGAGGGAGAGGGAGAGAGGAGAATGTAGAGAGAGATGGACTGCCGATCCTAATCAGTTAGGCTTCTCCCGATAAGGCCGTTCTCCACCTCCTCCTCAGTCATTTTTACTATTGCCTCCCTCTGCCCCCGCGCCTAGTTCACTCCCTTTGAGTAATGCTGAGTGGTTTTTGCGGTACTCCAATTTTTTCCTATTTGTTTTAAAACCAAAAAAAAAATGGAAGTCGTTTTTCAAGATTAATCTACGTATTCGATCTCCGAGTCCGCAGTTAGCGTCCGCTAGATATTTATATATTGAAGACCGACGGGGGCGGGGGCGGAGGGGTGATTCAATGAGTTTTCATTTAAGGAATACAAATTAAAATATGTTTCCTATTTCGTTTTATTGGTTACCCGCGGTTAAATTGTGCATTTTATCTTTTTCGTTTCATGAAAACTAATGGCCAGACGTTGATTACATTTTTTATAATTATTCCAACCGACGGATACTCTTTTTCCCATTTGTTATTTTTTTTGTCTATTCATACTTGCTTCGTACGATAATGAATATGTCTACATTGGGGTCGTTATACGAAAGTAATGTTTATTAATTAGCCGTGTAATTAATTAAATAATAAATTGCATTTACTACTATAGTGGTAAGGACGAAAATATTCTACCTTACCGTAACGTCGCTTTATTTTCAGTTAAAAAAGTAATAACTTGGTATAGGCCACATGAACATTGGGCATGCACGTCATTAAGAAAGAAAAGCCCCACTATTTTAGACAAATAGGTGTGTTGGTGTTCCCCTCACACGCGTTGGGTTTTTCGACGTACGACCGCCGGTGTTACTGTAGAATTCACAGCGTGGTTATATTTTGGCCTAATTGGTTATCGTGCCAGGACGGGGGGTAAAAAACGAACGCGAGGAGTGGAGTTAACGACGTAGAGAGAGAGGCGCGTTAGAAAATAATCCCCCCCCCAGCCTAATTTTTTTTTCTCTGAACGCTTTGAGAAGGGCTGCAGTTTTTATTGTGGGCTGGACGGAGTAAATGGAGCGAACGATTTTGGGGCGCCGGGGCGCCTTCTGGCCGGCGGTGTAGTAGTGGCGCTCACCTGTCAGCCGCATAAATAACGCTATAGGAAACGCATTGGACCCAGTCCAGCATCACCCTCGGCCCTGTCAACGGCCGATATTTCCGTGCCAGAACACCGAGAAAATAATCCTTCTTGTCCGCACAGCCTTGAACACTTTCCGCCCTAATTGGTATCCATCCCTCGTACGCCCAATCGGAAAAAAAAATGAAAACGTCGTCGCCGGTAATAATCTCCGAGGGGAGGACAAAACAGTAAAACGAGGAAAAATTAACAAATAAAACATGATCGCGTTACCAGACTGGAGGAAGTGATCATAAATCGGAACGGAACTCAAACTAGAACATGTACAAATGGGAGGAATATACAATAAAAATCGACGGTGCCTCTTCTACACCTAAGAATTTCTTTTATTTCAATGCGTTACCAATTTAACAGAAACCCGATGTCGCTTTACCGACTTCATAGAGTTACGTGTTGAACCGGCGAAAAATAGTTTTGATAAAAAAATCTACGCATTGTAGTATTTCAGCACCTCCGACTGTTAGTAGTTGGGTGGAAATAAAAATTGCGGAACAACCGGTCAAAAACCTGAAATGCCCTTCACTGAACCGTTCCCGAGGAACGGGTTGGTCGGTTGCGAAACGAAAACATATTTTTCTTTTTAATAGTTACAGCCTGTCGGGCTTCGTTTCGCAATACTGTCTGTCACCTGCCGCTAACGCTACTTTATTAGCGAACTTCGCGGCTACTTCGATAACCGAATTTTATTTGATTTGGCGGAAAATTCAACATTAAATTTAACGTATCGTTGAGAAACCTGAGAAATCTCAGTACTGTTTTACGAGGTCAAAAACGTTCGAGATCACGTTTCCCCATTACAGAACAAAACTGCAGTGATCGTAAGGAAGGCGTTTCTAAGAGTTGAATGTATAATTTGACCAGCTCCGAATGAAATACCGCCTGGTTGGGATTTCCGAAGTATGTATAGTGAGTGAAATTATGAAGTCTCAGTTTTTCGATGCTATAATAAGTGAGCCCCACCGGGTGAAGTGTGTTGATGAGTCGGTGCCAAAAAGAAGTCCTTGTTGCCGGGCGGTGCACAACCTTGCAACCCCCCCGAGTCCTTAATTGGGATGATCGTGGTTGTAATTTAAAAATAACATTTAAAAACGCTCCCCATTCGACCCCCCCTCCCTCCCCTCCGCCCTTAATATCCGTTCCCCGTATTTGGCTTTGTTAGCTAGTTGCGACATGTCTCTTCCCTAATGACCCGAACATGGTTTGTAGGGTTTAAGGTTTAATGGCTTTATAGAGGCAATTATTGTATCTATTAAATTGTCTCATCTGAGGGCAAAGTGACAACATCCTGGTGGGTTATTGTTTTGGAAACATTTATTTGCCGATTAGACTTTATTTTTTATATTCTGGAACATTGTTTATCTGGAACACTGAACTGAAATGTATATATGAATGTTCCTGTATATTAACGGATCGGTTCGATCGGTTTTTAGTTCGCATTCATGTAAACCACAAAAAATCCAGAAACGGAATCAATAATTATTACCGTTAATCGATCATAATTTACGAATTACGCGGATAAGTTGAAGCGGCGATTTTCGACAAAAAACCTAGCCGTGGTAAATTTAAAGATATAGTGTTCAAATTTGAACATAGACCAGCACAATGCAACGCGGATTATCCGTTTGCAAATTTAACATAATTACTTGTGGAACTCAAATAATACTAAGTAAACCACTAATTTAGGGTGATGATACTACTACCGGGGAAAGGGTATTTTCATAACTACAATTTTCTGTATGCAAAATTTCGCCAGGATTTAGTCGGGCCCCGGGACCGGTTTCATTTTGGCTCCGCGTCACGAGTCGGCGGTATCCAAATTTGGAAAATTGGTCAGGAACGTATTTCCCTCGGGGCGGCGGACTAGTCCGCCCCTCTGGCCGCAACCCGTTCTCCCTAATTTGTCGGGCGCGGAAGGGAGGTTGAAAAAGGATTGTACAGACCGGTCGCGAGGTATAGCCCCGAAGAGGCCGGCGGCTCACGTTGACGGTTAATCGGGGCCGGATGAAAAACTTAATTGAGCGGCGGTTGGAAATGGCGACAAAAAAAAAATTTCAATCGGCGTTCTCAAAAATTGGCCATGTCGTCGGTGCGGAGGGGCGGGCGCGTGGGTCCCGTCTCTCTCTCTCTCCCAAAAAAAAAAAAAAAGGCGGCTCTCTCCCAAATTAGGCGGTGGCGTATTTTCGTGATTGCTGCACTCGCGGCCAGTTCTTAAATTAGCCCTTTTTCCGTCCCATTCAGTTCACTGTCCCGTCCCGGCCCGCTCTTAAATTCGGCCGACGGACGTTATTTAAAATTAGAAAAAAATTATTTTTTTTATTACACTCCGAGGCTCTAAGGTACCGGCGGTTTTTTTTTTGCTGTTTACGCGTACGATTGAGCCCGAGTTTCAAAGATTCCTGAATAGCCGGTGCGGAATTTCGAACGTATCGAAAAACACCGAAGTAGTAACGTTCGGCGATTTCGCTACGAGGTCTTAGGATTGAGCAATTCCGTTTCGGATTGGAAGGGGGATCCTGGGCTCCTTTCCCGACGAGGGGTACGTATTTCCGAACCCGGCAAATTTTAGTTGGGATAACGTGTTTTTTAGACACCTTATAAACTTACTACTATACATCATTCACTTGAATCCCGTACCCTCTAATTCGGCGGTATCGGTACGCTCCTCAATTACACGCGGCCTATTTCTCGAGAGTTAATTTATAACTGGTCAGTTTTATTAGTCGAAATCTAAATATCGCACCTTATTTCATATCCTGTTATCGATTTGTGACCTTAGGTCGCGTTATCGATAACCCTGTCGGTCCCAGAATTTTTGAAAATCGAATTCCCCGAGTAAAAATGTTCGAGTTGCTTAAAACGGCTTCCCATTTTGGAACCGGCCGAGAAGCAGCTGGAATATCTGTTCACGGTTTTATGGTTTCGAGGAGGGGGTGTTCACCAGCGGGAGAGCAGCTGTTGGGGTAGGTTAGTCTGGAATGCGGGATAAACCGCCACGTGTTCCCTCTCCCTCTCCCTCTCCTCACTCTCTTCATCCCGCTTGAATACGGGAAAAATTGGTTCATCGGGAATAAATAGTAAACATTTCCTGTATTTCTCGACGATATTACGTTACCCAATAAGAAAACATTTATCTTATGTATAACAATAGTTTCATGCTGAACATCACCTAAGTTTTGATAAATAAAATGTAGCCAGTATGTCAAATTCGGTCAAAGCGGAAGATCGGTGAATAGATTTTGCACTTTAGATTTGTACGCAATGTTAATTTGTATCCACTGTAGGATTTGTTGTGTTTCTAGTGATATAATAACTTCGCTAAGGCCTTTTTCAATTTCCAACTAGATTGTAAGACATTTGCAACCACGAATGTTCTTTCTTTTAAGAACGACCTTTGAGCTGTATAAATTTCTTTATGAGATCAAGGTTTTCTTATTTCTTAGGATGAGATACAGAGCGCGATAAGATTCTCAATAGTAAAATCTGTCAACGAGTATCTATCCCGTGTGTCTCTTTAAATATTTGTGCCCGTTAAGTTTTGCGGGCCGTTCTCTCTCCGCTCTCAAAAGAGGATATACCTTTCGAGAAAGTTTTTGGATTCTCGAACCGACTGGAACAGCTGCCGTCGAACATCTGCTCGGAATCCATTTGTGGCCGAAGCCGTTGGGCCTTTTCTCTGCTGGAATTTTCTTTTTTATCTCGCCCGAGTTCACCACTTTTCTGTCGCAAAGAAGCACATTGGTTAAGTTGTTTTTGTTACGTGTTGTGTTACGCGTTTTAATCGAATTAGAGATTAAAAAAGTATAACGTTTTGATAAAATGACAGTTATGACAGTTCGGAAAATAATTAAACGTTCCTTCCTTGGAATCGATCTGAACCCCCCCGGCGCTGGAGAAAAAATCGAAATTAACGCGAGTATTTGCAAATTCAACTCCAGTGTAGTAGTACAGTACTGTACTCATCGGAATTCAGTTTGATAGATAGTTCTGCATCGAAAGTGCACACAATACAAGGCCGCCTTTCGCAATACTTGTGGCGAGATGCCCATATATATGATGAGAGTGGGTTCGGAAATGGTAATATAAATCCGGTATAGCTTAGCGGTTAGAGACTCGCAGCGGAAACGCGTTAAACCAAAAATTTGATTTTGCAAACAAGACTTTTCACTTATTCAGTTATATATAACATTCATCTTTCTTGTATATGTACCGTAAAATGTTGGCCGGTGGTTCTATCAAATTTTCAATCTTACATCTCCATAGATTTAAGCTCGTACAGTGAAATTAATGCCGTTGATTCAAATTTGAACCGAAAGCTCTAGTAGACGCTATTGGGACTGGGCCCCCTCAAATAGACGGGAAGCCTAAGTATGACAGCGGGCGTTCTTACGACCGGGGGTTTATGCCGTCGTGTAATTGATATTGCCGTCTGATGGTCGCGCAGAGCGAGAGCTTTTCAAAGTTCCACGTACGAACACCGAAACCCCATTAGCATTATAAAGGGGGGGGGGGACGTACAGCTGAGAAATTAGCATAAGAATGACTTGTACAAGGTCAACCCCCTTCTGTCGTTTTCTATACCTGTTATGAAAGTTTATATCGGTCGGTGGTACACGGCGGGGAAACGGTCCCCCTTGTCTATCGAAACTGTGGCTCCAGGAAGTTCCGCGTTTGAAAAAATAACACGCGTTTTTATTTCTTTCTGTCGCTCATGCAGAGACGCCTTCGTTATACCTACGAAATACCATGTGGATGACTTACCATTATGAGCCATCTGTTGTGTATGAATGCGGCTGTATAATCCGCTGCACTTCGCATTTCTTTTCCCGTACGCCTTTTTAGACTTCCTAGTTCCAAAGCGGCCTTGTCGGTTCGGTTAAGTGTGGGTTTCATCATAGGATTGTTATTATTGAACCGCCCGTTTTACGCGGGCAGATATTATTTAGCCGGCACTGCCGGAAAACTGTCGGTTTTCTAACAGTTTCGTTATAATTCATAACGCGAATATACATATCCGAGAAAGTTATGCCAACGCGAATAATTCGGAAAGTGATAACAGTTTGCCTTTAGCGCAAACGCAGAGTTTCCCTTGCATAACATTCGAGCCGTCCATTAGGTGAATGTATTCGTAGGATAAGTACTCACTATTTCGCGTTATAATATCCCAGAAAATTGACCATTAAAGTCGCCAGTCGGTTATACGCTTAAAAAATAAAAATATTCTTTAATTTCCTTTCCCTTCTCGCTTATACGATTCACATCTGTCCTTTCGTTCTCGCACGTCGTCGTTATTTCTACCTTTCCCGACATTAGCATAACTCCGATTCCAGAAATACCGGAAGTTGAGAGACCCGTTTCGGCTCGCCGCCATCGTCAGTAGCGGCATCTTCGTGTTCGTAGCCTGTCCCTAGGAGGAGGCGAGGAACCGAAACCCTGGATCTAGCTTGAGACCGGGCGGGAGAAAGTATCTCAAAGCGATTACGCCCGAAACTGTTTCGGCTCTCGAAACGAATACGTTAGAGAAAAGGGAAAGTTGGTGAATCCATAACTGGGGTTTTTTTTTCTATTGGCGGTTATTTGAGGTGAAACGGAGGTAGTTACAGGTACACCTGGCGTATTGCGGTCCCCCTGTGACGGCGGCGGCTTGTGTAACCTTCGGCTGGCAGGGTCTCGCTTTCTGGAGGTCAGCCACGCTTAGCCGACCTGCCTACCTCACGCACTCCGCTTACACTCAAATCGGGCTTCAACCCACCATTTATTATTATTGCAGTCGCGGAAAAAGTCAAATGTCCTTACCCAGTCGCTCTTCCTTACCCGACAAGGTGGTCGTATGTTTATCGTTTAATTATCCCCGAAAATTTGTATCAGTTTCTTATATTATCGGGTCCGCGAGGATTCCAGTTTTTTTTTGGGGGGGATGAATGTCGAACGCAAGATTTGTTAGAAGCGGAGCACACGAATATGATTCTACACGGGGACCATTCATTATTATTGCGTTCCGCCTAAATTCGTAACCTATTCATAGAATTTCCGACAGTGGAAACCGAACTTAACTGCCGAATTCTGCTTCGTGACGTCGTATAAAGACGCGCAGTTTAGATAAAACAGTTCAGAGTTCAGATAACGCGTTATCACCGTCGGTTGCAGTCGTTTCCTCGTGCAAAGAAGTTAGACCCTACTGGCCAACCGGTCAGTTGACAGTAGGCGGACCGAGCTCGTCGTTCGAAGTAAGTCACGATTTGGTGATAGTTTATATTCCGTTAATTAGGTCGGTTTACCAACTATTAGATAGAGGCCTCGGTGGCTAGAGCCGTGCACTGCGGACGGCCAATACGCTCGTTCGATCATCGAAGACGTGTATGCACTTCGCTTTAAGTTGAGCCTCGGTTTATTAGTTCGAACTCTTAGTTGTTGGTCCGAAAAATTGTTATTACGACTGTAATAGAGGCCGTCTCTAGCGGCTTATCTAGGAGCTTTATCCGTTTTGTGTTTTAATAGCGCTCTACCGATATCTGTGGTACATTGTGTGTGGGCAAGACCGGTCGGCGATACCGGCGTCTACGAGGTTTTCCCCGGAGAGATAGACATGTCTTATAAAACATAATCGTCCGCTAAAGGAACACATGACCACATCCGCTCTCCGCTCCTCAGACAAGGCGGGTTTTACCCCCCCCTCCCTCCCCCCCGCCACAATTAGACTTGTAGATGCGGGGTCATGTCGGGCACGATAGCGTACATCGTTTTCAACAATCGGCCAGTGTTGTATCCAGATATTGGAGAGTCCGCGCCGTGTTCCCGGAATCGGAAGGTCCCCCGGCATAGAAGCGCGTCAACAGTCAGGGTGGAGTATCGCCCGATGCATGACCAACGACTGGGCGGCGGCGGCGGCGGCGGCGGCCCGCATATTTGTCCCGCTGCATAACTGTTCCAAGCCGGTGCCAATTTGCCACTCTTGTCCCCTCGTCGTGGATGCAAACCAAGTAGGAGGTGTGTGCATTTACTTGGGCAAACACTGGGCGTTTCGTCGCCGTTGGTTTTCGCGATTCGGTCCGAATCGCAAATCCCGCTGACACGACAGTCGGTTTAAATTTGGCGTCCGACTTTATTTTATTTATTTATTTATTTCACGCGGCCGGCTTAGCCGCGAAACGGTCGCGACACTTCCCACGATGGGCAGTCGTGAAAATGAGTTCGCTTACCAGTAATTTTTGGAAATCCGGATGTCGCAATAATTTTTTCATTTGGTTCGATCAATTCTACTTGTCGGATTCTTTCGCCTATCCTTCTTGTGAAACAGAGCAAAATTTACTGTTACTGACTTTTTCAAGAAAATCACAATTGCGGTGATTTGGGGGCCCGTGACGGTTCGGAGTATCATTTCTTGGCATTTTCTTTTCTTATTTGATCCTTAAACAGACCGGCAGCTTATGAGGAGGCTTATGTCCTTAGCGAGAAAGGAGTTTAGAACAGCTGGCAAATACGTCGTCACTATTTTATGTGTCTAAAAATTTGCTGTAATAATCAGTGAAGGACGCTTCGTAGGAACCCGGCATGCGTAAGTACCTCAATGTATTACTGTGACAAAAAATTCGTCACCTATCAGAATAATCAGAAATGTCGGTCGCATGATGTTCAATACTTGTCGACAGTCCGGTTTAGTTGTCATATTTAAATGTAGTATGAGTAGCATAGTGCTTCAATTATTTGTTTTATCGTTTTAAGGAAAATAAAATAAATTCTGAACATAGCCGATAAACATAGCATAGGAGTTTCAGGGTTCAGTAAATATTGTCGATAGGCGTTGAGAATTTTCTGATCGGTCTGTGTTGCATAAGCCATTATTGAGACGATCAAGAATGCACAAGTATTGACCTTAGAGTGAGTTGAGACTCGGTCTCGCTCAACAATCATTAACTGTGTAATTACTGCAAACACACAGGCACACGTACCACAGAGGCAAGGACACATGTGGGAGTGTACTGTACAAGTAAATTCGATATATATATTATAATAAACATTCAACACTAATCTGATATATCATTAAGCAATGAGTAAAAGTAAAATAATTCATTATATGTAATAATTATTTATCGATGTTATAAAATACTGTTTATTTTGTGGGCGCGTATGGGCGGAATTCGTGAAGAGATTATATGGATGAGTCTATGAACGTAATGAGTTTGAGATGAATATGTCGGAGATAAGGATTCTAATAAAGAACAAGTAATTACGTCACGCTAATTTTTCATATTTTGTATTCTGGCTCTTTGTAGTTTGTTTTTATTGGGTATGACTCTCATATTTCCCCTGTAGTCCAATAAAGTAATTTTACTAGAACGTTATAATTCTTGGACATTTATCGTGTCGTCAAGTTTATTCGAAACAAAATAAAGTCGAAAAACTACATTTTAACTGTTGAGGATAAAATACATTTCGGATGCTTTACGACGTCCGAAATGGGAGGGCGCAATTTACAAAAGAAAACCTGAAATTCCGGGCAGAATAAAATTTAGAACCCGTCAGACGAGTCGCCCTGTAAACTGCCCGCGCGCTGCAACTGCATATATTTCTCGATCTTCCGTTGAATTTTTGAAAGATGCAATTATTTATTGCATTGTATTTCAACCGCGGCGTGTAAATTAACGCGGCGCGTATTTTATCGTCCGTAAGACTCGGAGCGCGTACCGCATTTGCAAGCGCGATCACCGATGATTCAGCAGGTATGTATATCGTTGAGCATTTACCGAATTTCCTCTGCGTTAAAATATTCACCCTACAGCGGCTGCTCCCCCTGTTCGAATATCGAAGGTCGGCCCGCCCCTATTTCATTTTCAGTGCCCCGACATGACATTTCCCAGCTGTTTGAAACGCCGCACCTGCACCACCAGTCGCATTTTTCGGTTATGTTCCCCCTATCATTTTTACCTTTTTACCGTTACTTTTCAAGATTACCAGAAGCCAATTTCGAATTTTTAATACGCCCTAATGTTTTCACTTAATTTTAATGAATCCGTTTTTTCTGCCAAATTTCATTAACATTGTATACCGCGAGGACTAAAAACGAATACAGGTACTTTTCATAGCGTTCCTGGTCTTTATAATCGGTGAAACAGAATAATATTGTCTTAAATTGGATTATAAAATAAAAAAAAGGTACGCTGGGAAGATAGAAGGAACAGTAGTACCACACCGTAGTATGCTATAGAGTAAAATCTGATATATTGTAGTAAGCTTCTAATCTATTATTAGGCAGTATATGTGTTAAAATATCGGCTTTAAAGAATGGAAAATATAACTGTTCTACGTAATCTCTACGATAACGCTCTTGGTGGGTGAAGTACTGTAATGGAGCTTTTACGTTGCGGCCAATAAAACTTTCGGTGACAGTGTAAAGTGTGTACTTTCATTTTCCCGACATCGTTATTAACCTGGCGTAATTATAGGCTTCTCTCCGGTCCGATCCGGTTCCGTTTCCGTTCGACTTTGTCGCCCACCTCCGCTCTACATGTGTCTAACGATTTTCAAGCTTCGTCCTCCGTTCTTCTTCTGCCTGTTTGTTTGCGACAGTTTCCTCCAGGGTAAGGCAATTTTTAGCGGCCCGAGCTCTCCCGGCGGTTGGACACTATTTGGGGCGACCGTGCCCGTCTCCGTCGTCTCCAGCTGTGGTGGTACACCGTCCTCGGGCCCCATCATCGGTATCAGCAGGAGACGACGGAGACAGGCACGGTCGTCTGCTAATCGGAGTCACCCGAGGGAGAGAGAGAGAGAGAGAGAGAGGGAGGGAGAGGGAGGGAGGTCTGTCGCCCTTCCGCTTCCGGCGCTCTTCCTTCTTGCTCTCTGTTTCTAGATCCCTAATGAAGGCGTCTTCTACACGACGGTTCGGATCCTGCCAGATGAAATTGTACGAGACCGGCAATAAACGCATGCCCCTTTTATAGGCGAAAACGTAAGTACTCCAGAAGGAAGGACACGATGTCCTAGCTGAACAAAATTACACGTAATGGACGCTTTATTCGATTTATGTATATATGTAAATAAGAACGTATATAATATGTTGTTTTGAAAATAAAATTTTAGCGTAATTTTTTTAAATTTAGAAATACTAAATTCGTATTTGCTTTATACTCTATCTCCGATCTGCAATTGATTGGATGTATATTGTAAATTTCCTTTAGTTTTTTGCCTTACACCAATGAGTGCACTGTATTTCGCAATTGCTTGAAAAAAAAAATATGACTTTATTTTCTTCCAATCGCAAATTTGAACAAACATCCACTCACACCCTGTTAAACGTTTGTGCTTATTAACACTGCGAGTTAAAATTGCAAAGCCGTTATGAAGACGTCTTAAATAGCGTAGGAATTTGTGGTCGAGGTTATTATATTAATCTAAGAATTGTGTATTTCAATCAATTCCGAATATTTGGAAATCGGAATAGTTTCGTAAGCAAGGCGCTAGAGATAATCCGGGTGAGTGGAAGCGTTAAATACGGTCGGACTAAAGCGGTATATCGCCCACTAGTTAGTATTCAGCCAGATTTGGAGGATAGATTGCTCGGTTGCATTTTACCTGGATTAGATTAACGAGATTGGACAGGCGGAAAAATGATAAAAGGAAAAACCCCAAAGACTGACTCTTCGCCCTTTTTGAAATAAGAAAAACTTGTGGTGGAGTTGAAAAACTCTAATCGATTAACCTTCATTGGAAAATAAATTCTTGTTCCTAGCCTGGCTATTTGAAGAATTCAGTGAAATGTTTATGAGCGTTTACGGCCGAAGGACTGTAAAGCTACCGGCGCCAAGGCGAGTGCATTCTTTCGCGCGCTTCTCACAAACAAACAGGGGGTTTGCGGCCAATTTATTGACTTTTCTCCTGGGTTTATATTTGAAAATAGTTGTGTCTACGTGCGCCGTGTGAAGTGGAATAGTCATTCTTGCGTTTGTTTAGAAATCCTAAATTTTTGCAGACAAAAACTATCTGATCCGACCGTATTCAGATGAAATGTGTTTCGCTGTTTGAACACTCGTGCGGTATGCGCATTTGTAGAAACGAGTAGTGTAGCCCCAGACATAAATTTTGTAGACTTTATTATTCAATAATATTATAAGGGTAAGTTTTTCATCTTTATCTGGCCTATTGAAGAATGCAGTTAGTTATTAAGCAATGTATTTGTCTAGAAGATGAGATTGAAACTTTTTTCTTTCTATCGTATATATTGTCCTCTGTTGGCTGCCACTCGAGTGTGTATTCTTTTAGTAGATCCTTACATGAATATATGTAGTATAGGTTCTTCTTATTTTTCAACTTATTTGTATTTTATCTGTTTATACATACAAACAACAATATTTCGTACTCAATGCCAACATGCGAACATAAAATTCGAAACTACTATTAAATTAATTGTCTTCCTCCCTTGTGTAAGTTCCCTATATGTTGCCATCTCAGAGGAAGGAACAACCTTTCGTATTCCACCTTTCCAGATATCCTGAAACGTTCCGAACCTCGCTTATAACTATCGTAAACCAACCGCTACTACCATATTTAAAGAAGGCAATTTCGCGGTCCAGTGAATAATCGCTAACTGGTGTTGTGAAATGTTGCGTATTAAACGATAATAACGGCCGAACGTTGGCCCAGAGCGGGGCCAACTCTGAGATCGAGACAGGTTTATTATGGAACGGAATACGAGTGGCGGCCGCCACTGACACTGAAATGCAGAATACCTTGAGATATTCCACAATTTTCTTTTACCGGCGCCAGATTAAACGTGAGATACTGGAACCAGTCAAATATTAAAATAACTGGGTTCTAGCGACTGCGCGTAACGGTAACAAGAATCGTTGGCGTGTCTACCGTTGAAATGCTCAAATCCTACGGAATAGAAAAAAAAATTTTAAATTGCAATTTCAGACGATCGCTATGTCTCATTACTGTAGAGCTCCCCTAAAGAGAGAGAGAGAGAGGACTCCAGTTAAAATCGTTCAAACTTGGGGTTGCGTATCGTCTGTATTTAAAAATAACCCTTTTCCCCGTTTAAACGGGCGGTCTGACCCCCACCCCCGGTTTGCGTATTTATGACTTTATCTTTTTGGGACGCAGCGATGAGTCACTTCGGTGAAACTGCGAGGGGGACCGACCGGCGAAGTTTATAGAAACTCCGAAAACGAGGATGACACACGCCGTGTTTATAGCTGTCCGTTAACGCGGGATATTCCGCGGGTCTCTCCGATTTGATGCAATTTTCGTTCTACAGTCGTAATTCACAGATGCATTTGTTGCTATCCAACGTTCAGTACGTACAGTGTTGAAAGTTTAGAGATTACAGCTGCCCCTATTTACAGTTTAACGTAGGCGAACTCACCGGTAACGCTCTCGGTTTGAAAGCGTACAACGGATTCATAAGGACACGACTTAACACGTATTTTCACCGTATGCATTTAATTTATCATACAAATACACATATTTCTTTGGCTATGTCTTGCATTCGTGTAGAATCATCAATTCAGAACCCACAGCAGCCTTCCTAAGAAGGATAGAATTAGACGGGTCTAGTATAGGAGTTCAGTACTAAGTTTACGTGCAGAAATGTCTTTTACATATATCTAATATAATCTAAACTGCGAATTTATTCATAGAAAATCAGCAAAATCCCAGCGGCTTAACTTTCTCTCCCGGTATTTCAATTTAAGTTGAAAACATTAGTTACAAATTATGTCCGAATAGTAAATTTCAAGTGTTTCTCTCTTTTTAAGGTCACTTAAGGTTAATGCAATTGCGGTTTGTGCCTGCACCATTCCCCCACCCCCACCCATCGTATTCGTGCTTTCAGTAGCCCGCCTCTTGGAACAAGTTCTATGAGTAAATCGATTCCACGTGTTGGAACGCAAATTGAAACCACAATTGAATGCAAATGGGGGGTAAAAATAATGTTATCGAGTTGCGAGCCGGGAAGCCCGGCGCAATTATAATCAATTCGTCGGTAATTTTAGACCCTTGAATCATAGTGGATTCCTAGACCTCTCTTGGCCGGGGACCGCATTTCATAGACCGTTTCAACTGCGTAAACCGATTGGAATCCGTAGTGCACGAATTTTATTTTCCTTTTTTTCTTCTATAATTGACTAATGCGCCCAGTGTTTCCTCCTCGCAATTGCAATTAAGCCTCGGTATGCGGAAAATAGTCGGCCGGTCTGGAGGTAGTTTTGAGGTCGTTTGTGAATGTCTGTATCGCTCGGATGTTCGGTATGAACGTTAAAAGAGTCTAGGTGACGCAATTCGATTTATACTTCGCTTCGTTATTCGCTCGTACGAGGAAAGTAGAAGGGGAAGTGTTGCAATCTCTTATTACTTCAGCCATTGAAGAGTGGATCCTCCCGAGAGTCTGTGTGAAGATGTGATAAAAGCACTTGAACGTAATAGGTATAATAATAGTGATGATAGCCTTAAAATCTAATTAGCGCACTGTAGTGATAATAATTTGCCGACTGATATTGAACGTTCGCCTCACCAAATCACGACATTTTAAGAACGACAGAACTCCAATAAATTCGAAAGGTTGCATGAAATTTTATAGTTTATTTAGGGATTCGAGAGGGATATATTCTGACTGAACTCCGGGCTTTGGCGTCGTTTAAAAATTTACCTACTCCTATTTTAACAATTTAAGAAAGTTGTTTCAACTCAGTTTTTGCCTATGCATAATCTGCTATTTTCGCCGGTGATGATCTTCAGAAACTATTTGTAATATCGTTGTATATGACTCATCATTCTTGACATTACTTGACCCGCTAGATCTTTTTATCAAGAAGTAGAAATGTTTCCGTCACACGTGGCCTCGAATATTGATGATAAGGGTTAATTTTTATTTTGACAAAAATATTCAAATCTGATATATACAGCTTAAAAATGTACATACGATCCTCGTAATTTCTACAGTCGATACGGAAATAAAAAGTACGAACACGGAGACGCAACTGATAGACAATGACTAAGGGGGAGACAGAGAAAAGAAATGCAGACTTGCACGCGCTAGACCGAGAAATCAGCCCGTATAAATGCATTCTGTATTGATGATTCACTGCGGCCGGAGACTAGGAAAACACCACTAAGTTGTTTTAAGTGAACACGATACGTAGGCTAAGACTAATTTAATCAAATTGGGAAAGGAATCGGTCGATCTTTCGCGTCTCCGACCCCGTCTTAAATCGAGTCCACGATTCCATCAACAGTTCATTAGCTCTACTGGATTCTTGTCATAATGAGTAGCGTTCAGTCGGTAATGTTCGTAAAAGGTCTGCCGCAGTCCTATCAGCAGTATGTCTAACTGTTAAATTGATATAGGAATTGGCCAATTCCTATATTAAAGAATTGGTCAATTCGATTTATTGGTTTTATTTTGCCTAACTGGTTCGCTACGAACTTTAGAATTGGATACGGGGTCGTTTGCGGTCAGTACCTTTGACCCGTTATCGCTAACGCAATTTTATTCCTTCGTCGATCGGGGTCACGATGTTTCCCCCCCCTTCTTCTACAGCGGGTCGTGGAAAATGTCCGGGACGACCCCATACGTGACAAGTTTTCGGTTGTTAGAATGCGCCGTCTCCTTTCACCCCCGTCTCGTTTGATTCATTGCCCGCCCCATCGCCGCCAGGCTAATGTTTCCGCCGCGGCCGCTAATGGACTCCCGTGCGAGATTCCGCGCGAAACTTTCCATTCGAAACGTTCCATTAAATGATTTACAATGCTAGGCCCAGCAGTATAACATTCCCCGTCCGTGGGAACACCTTCGCCGTTTAAAAGCTTAATTGTGTCCAACGATTGGAAAAATTTCGTAAACCGGCTTTCACGAGCTACAAAAACATCGTAGCATCGACCAGCTCCGATTTTCACGATCGTAAAATGTGGGCAGCGTCGGTGTGAATAGTTGGAAAAATTAGGGTAAAACTAGTGCGCGGTCAGCCACCTATTAAAGTTCACCCGCACATGCCAAAATCAATTTGACAAGAAGTTTATTATTCATTAGGGTTTATGTAAGGAAATTATCCGTACATATACTGGTACGATTTCATCGCACCTTTTCGTATTGCAGTTCAAATATTACGGAAATAACTGCTATTATTTAATAAATTTCGGTCGGGCTTCTGTTCTTAAGACACCCGGTGAAACGTGGGGAATGAAAGAGCCCATTAATAAAAAAAAAAGGAGAGAAGATAAAAAAAAACGAGAAAAAACGCTTGAGTCATTGGCATTAATGATGTCGCTGCGGTCAAGGCCTTTTTCGAATAACGTGGAAACGAGCGTTTTCCGTGGGGAAAAACGGCCAATTAGGAGGGGGATCCTCCCCCATCTTGGAACAGGACATTAGGAAGGAATTCAGAAAGGAATCGTATCATATTGTTGACTCTTTTACGTTAACTATCCTGGAACTTCCTTCGATTTCATCCAGCCGATTATGCTATTAAACCGTCGTCGTGACATTTCTCGAAATTCCCTACACAATTGCGACCGAGATAATTGCATGATGTTAGCGTTGTCAATATGCGTTGAACTTCCCCTGTTGTTTCTGGCATCTATTTTGTTATACCTTTAATAATTTAAGAAATTGTTTGTATAATTTAAGGCTATAAAATTCGAAGTGTCCAATCCTGAGAGTCCGCTGTTCAAATCCCCTAATTGATGTTATTGAATGATACTATTTTGATGGAATCGTAGGGCAGCGAAAAAAATATGAGGTTATTGGGACAGTAGCAGTGAAAGCGGAGCCATGTTTTCGGTATGTATTCGGTTTGGTCTAATAAGAGCTATATTAGATATACACGGAATATAATTATTCAGAACGAGAGGTCGTTCGTTCGATTTTATTTAGGTTGGACTAATGGATATATATATGGATATACGAGTATTAGTCATAGGTTAACAAATTCTCCTCAATTGACAAGAAATGGAGCGTCTTAAATATTCCAAGGATTTTTTTTAAATACTGCGATAATAGTGGGGCTCCCCTTCTAATTATATTGTGGGAAAATTCCGTAATGGTCTCGGCTTGGGTTTTAAAAGCCTTGGGCCTTATTTCTGTCGGCCGTTGTAGACTGTCTGGTATCGCTAAAATTGTAGAGAAGGTCTCTGTGCAGGGCAGACAGAAAATGTAAAGAGGGCGGGAGCCGGTAGCGGGGGCGGGGGCGGACTTAGGCCCGATGCCAGGCGGTAAGGCGCAATTAGTTTTGGGAAATCCTTGGTGGCCGCGCGTGGAACACGCCCGATGCCCACTTCTCGGAACATTTCGGCCCCGTTCGGGGCCCCAGTTTTGTTTATTTTCATTCGAAACCGACTTCTCGGTAGTCCTGCCCAGGGGGGTTGTGAGGGGGGAGCGTCGATTTATTTGAGCAGAAAGCCGGAAAAACCTTTGTATATTTTTAAGTTTCTTCTCTTCCCGCCGATCGCTCTTCGTTCTTCGACCTTCGGCGGGGAAACGGGGTCAAATTTTGAAGTGTCCAGAAAGTGAAGCGAGGCCCTTAAAGACGTCAACTAGCCTTCGGCCGTTTTTAAGAGGTAGTCAGTTTTCGGGCAGCCATATTTTTTTTTCACTGAAAAATCACTTTACCGAAACCTAAAGATCCTGGACTGAAATTTGTGCCGTGGAGAAAATTTAGAAATGAAAAATAAAATAATAAGAGATACATGTAGCAGAATATGGAGGAGGAGGTTTCTTCGAAGGAATCTGAAGTTATATATACGCTATGATATCTGTATGTCTCAATAACCGAGTTCACGGACACGACCTTAATAAACATATGTACTTAATCACATTTTTCTCCCCAAGTAGTTCACTATACATTTGAAGATATAAATATTGAAATTTAATTAAAAAAAAAACAACTTCTTAGACCCATAAATTCCGATTAGAATTGTCGAACCTTTAAGGTTATTGCTTGTTAATTGTGATAAATTTCATTGTCCTTGAGGTTGTGAGTTCGCTGTGTTTTTAATAGACTTTTTTTACGCGCCGACAGATAATTGACGTGTCGCTTATGCCAATATTTTATTACATTGATTTGTTTCATTTTAGCACGAGTGTTACTCGGCTTGTCCAGGTTTGATATACATTAAGAAAAAATAGAGAAATGCGCAATTAATGAAAACGAGAGTTGCTCTTATGGCTTGTTTGTCTGACTAAATGGAAATCCGCATTTCGGATAATTTTTTTTTCATTCCCTTTCCCGGGTGGCATTTGTGAAAGTTTTGCTCCCGATACTGCCTAATTACTGTTTCTTTAAACTCAAAATCTAATCTGATCGTGTTTTTTAACCTTTTTTATTTTGTAAAATCAACGTTGAATGTTATAAGTACAAATGCCGTATGTATTTTTTTTCACGTGTATTTCGTGATAAAAGGAACCACCCAAAGATGACACTTTTGACACAAGAACAATTATGGTCTAAGGGCTAAGAAAATTTCTAGGCCAGCGGCGTTTAAGGAAAGGGACTGAACGAGTGGATTAGGATGAGGAGAAAGGCGGGAGTGGAACTTCAGGAATCGGGATTTAGTCGACTGTCGGTATGTTGAGGTCATGGTGGATTGTGTGGTTAGAAACATACCCGGGGGAGCATTAAGGATGGATTTGACTGAAATCTCTGGATGCGAGCGATGTCGGATGTCCTGGTGGAACTCCATAGCTCTATACCGTATGTCCCTGTCGGTTTAATTATCGCTTTGTATATTGTCAGTTTGTTACTTAAGATCAATTTTGATGTCCGTTTTAGTAATGGTCTTAAAATCCAAATCGGTATTAGTGGGTATGGGGGCCTTTCATCATGGATTCAGATGAAAGAAAGCGATTTATATTAGTTTATATTTAAACTAAATTAAAGAGGTTAAAAAACTGTGATGCGTTGTATATGAGATCCATATTATACAATCGAACTTTTAAAAGCCTTTTTTGTTTCTGTTTTTTTTTGTCCGAGACAGATCGATCGTTTGGGGTTAATGAACGTTTCAGAAATCCATGTTTCTCTCTTCTTTTTCTGTGCCGAACACTGGTGACCAGTTGGCACTAGTACAATTCCGGACGTCGTTATAAATTACACCAATTTGTATAGTTACGGCTCCTTTAGCGCGCTAATACGGACGATACGGGGAAAGGGACAAGTGTGATATCGTGCACGATATGATACGGCGAAATTATGACGAAAACGATGATTTATTCGTCGTCTTTAAGTTTTAAATATTCATTTAGACATAAACAACCGTTTTTATTGTGTATTAATGAATAGTATTTAATTAGTATGCGAATGTCGTATCAGTATATCTAAACACGAGCACAATTTTTGATCGATATTTCAAATATCCAATGTCTTTTCCATACGTTTTGGACAGGTTCGTTTAACGTTGGTACTCATAATTCTTTCGTAACCTCAGACCATTAGCGCCCTAAAAATTTACAGTATTATACAATTAATTAACAAATAAATTATTGAATAATAAATATTTAAAATGTATTTTCACGAAAATAAGTATTCAGTATACTCTAGGCTTAATGAGCTTCACCGGTAAAGTGTTGCATAAGGAATTTTGAGTTTTAGCAGGCCTTGGGGGTGCGTTCAACTTTCGTATGGTCTGTCTGTCTCTCTCTCTCTGTTTCGGTATTAATTGGCCGCGAGAGGAGTCGTCGATTGACCATTAAGGAAAGTCCCTGTGTGGTTTCAGAAAGGTGTGATTGGTGGTTGGAGGGTGGAACGGTGGGGGGTGGTTGGTGGCAATACAAATGACTCACATCTCATGAATGTGTATAGTCTGTTACTGTACACACATTGGTGATGACCGGGCTACAAATTGAGGTATAAATAAAGAAACCGGATTGGAGGAAGAAGGCAAGGCCCTGGTAATAATATCTCCTGCTTCCTTTCTCCTCCGCCCTACTACTCTTTCGGTTTTTTCTTTTACCCGCGTGCACTTCTCATTCGCCCTCTTTCCCCTAGCAAGAATGCCGTGGGCGCCACGGGGTAATTGAATTAAAAAAGAAAGACGACCGGGGCGTGGTGGAGAAGGAGAAGAAGAAGAAGAAGAAGAAATAAAATTGAAATTCAGATCCGCCACGAACCCGGATGCCCGGTGTAATTAATAACGAGCGGCGCTTACTCCGGTGACCGGACACTTCGTATCCCGCCTTTCCAACAGGATGTCCCCACCGCCCTGCTCCCTCACCGTAGATAAAACGAATTACCCGCTTCGAAACGAATTTGTATTGTAACGCCGTATCATTTCTGGCAAACAATGGTGACGGTCTGCGGAATGGGACAATTAGAAAGTAATTTACCGGCACCAGCGAAATATCTTCGAATAATATTTAAACGGAAATAACTTGCCGAAGGAACTGGAACAAAAAGAACTTCCATAGTCTGGTAATTATGTGAGCACCACTCGCAATCAACATCTTCCAACCTTTCAGCCATTTACCAATAAGAACTATGGGCAGTTAAAAAAAAAACTATGCTCTAAAGTACATACTCTTCACCCATTGTACAAAGATTTGTTTCCTTTCGGCCACATTTATTAATGAGAATAATAGGTTCCTTTCCCGATTACAAATAGTTATAAAAATATATATACAACTTCGTATAATATATATTGTAATAATTACTTTAATACCTGTGTGAAAACCTTCTGCCGTTGGCGTGGAGTACGTTCATTATATAATTATTTTTTTATAGTTTCTCCGATTCATTTAAAGTAATTGCCCGATGGGGCCGCGAGGGTTTGGAACATCATTACTCTTCCTATTTTCTGTCCCCCAGAGAAATACTCGAGAGATATGCTGATATTTTTTAGCCTGACATTGAGGCTTTCTGGTCTTTAATATGCTCTATATCCTGTTGAATAGTAATGAAAACAATTAGGTAATTGGAATATTAATGATTAGTTCGGTTTTATTTTCTGTCAACTTTTTTCCAACGTACTATTCCGCTCGTCCCACACTTCTTCGTAGGCAGAATCGTCGATGGAGAAAATAAATCTGTTCGACTCGCCTCCTAGTCCCAGATTCGTAATTGTAGCCGGTACATCGTTTTCCTTTTTCAGCCTGCTATTAAAGACCCCTTCGGGTTCGTCTTCATAAAATATTGGCTGGAATTAAATTGTACTTTGACGTGAATTTATATATTCGTCAAATGTTTTTTCTCCGTCCGTATTTTATTTATGCGGACGAATGCCTAATGGGCATAAATATTAATAAGATCTAGCATGTTCTCGGCTATATCTTGACCGGGCGTCGGCTGTCCTTAACCCCCGGGCTGTTATGTAAATTATTTCGAAGTTTTATTTTTCCTTGCTTAATTCTTTATTTCCTCTTTATTTCGATAAGTTTCATTGTTGTACCGATTTATAATGAGTGTTAAAATTATGTACATACGCTATTCTAATACATTTTACTATATAGTAGTAGCTGAAATTTACTGAGTGAACTATGCGTACGATATATTTTAATTAATTTTTATTTGAATACTCACCGTAAGAAATCTGTTAGCTTGTTAAATAGTTGTCATTAGTTTTTTCTTGTTTCTCAATCTGAATTCCCTCAGTTAAAAGGAAATCGTTTTCTGCGCCATTAACCTGATCTCGTTTTTATTTTTCGCACGGCACAGTATTCCAGAAAAACAGAGCCTTCCAATGTAGGAAAATTCTTACAAGTGAACATTGAATCAGTTTCCCGAACTGAATGCGGGCGACTCGCATTTTTCTTTCGACGCGGGTGCTCATTAAGAATGTGTTTTCTGAATTGTCGGGCCCGCAATTTTATATACGGAAAAAAAAACTTTTTATTCGCGCTATTAAAATTGCTGAAACCCAATTTCCCGTCATTACAGGCCGACGGCTTTCTCACGACGCTGTTGAACAATGCCGCCGCAGTTCCTGAACTGAATTTCGAGCGTCGCCAATCCTTTTACTGTTGTGTAGGATAATTGTTCAATTTCTTATGGTTGAAAAAAAAAATGTTTTCGAAATTGCTTTTTTTCACGATGCAAATTTGGACCTGGCGCCAGATCTTCCATTCGGCCCGTCCGAAGAACGTTGAACTCGAAATTAGCCCCGTTGTCGCACTTTCATTATTCGTTGGCATTTACGGATATGTTCATTTCTAACCGGCAAAATAATTAATTACAATAGTACCGGTCAAATGGCAAAAAAGGCATGAATGGCATGAGTTTTCCGGGTCTTAGTATTCCTTTGCGCCCGCTTCAACTGCTCGTCTGAGTTAAAGCTACAGATTTACAATACTTCAGCGTACATCAGTATCCCTACCTGTTTATAAATTCAGCTAAATTCTTGTTTATATATAACGCGATAGCACTATTTGGTAGTGTAATTCATTTCGGTCTATTTCGATTTATAACTCATAAGTGTTACCGGACCACTTATTTCAGGTTATTTCAGGCGCCACTTTCCTTTAAAAGTTTTGTTTCTTTTTTTTCTGTTTCCTTTAAAAGAAAACCGAGCAACGAAATCTAATATTGTAAATCCGTTCGGGCGATCCTATCTATAATATATAAGTCGGGATATAATAACGCGGTTGTATATGTTCATTGCCTAGACTTTTGGCAGTGTTTTGAACTTTTCCTATGTGTGAAACGTCGGGTGAATGGGCTTTCAGTGGGGGCCAAATGTACTGGAACTCGATAGCCGGTCGGTTGAATAAAATATCAGCGACAGGTGCTCTCTCTCTCTCCTGTCGGCATCATCCCCGGGGAGGGGGCGGGGGGAGAAATATTTGTAAAATTTGACCGTAACAAAATCGAATGTTGCGCGATTTGTCTCCGTTTCTGTTGATTACGGAACGGGAAACGTGTGGACATGTCTGTTGAATTTCTGTTTTTTCTTAAATTAGATTTAAAAGATTGTATGTTTCCGGGGATATATTTCACGCCAACACCAGTTTAGTTCAAATTTAAACAACAGTCACAATCTTTAGTTTTTAGGTTCAATTAAAATTAATTAAACTTCGGAAACCCACTGTTTGCCGTATTAAATATTCCTCCTCGAGTGAGATTTATTTTGTGCAATCGTGTTGAGATTCCTTTTTAATATCAAGTTTTTCTCTAAATCCATTGTGCCATCGGCTGAAGGGTGCCGGAATAGTGGCGCCGCTGAAATCTTGGCACGCGAACAAATCAAGATACCACCGGCCCAAATGTATGTTCGGCGATTCTTTGACCGATTGTATTTCCGCTGGGAAGTCTCTTTATTGTTTTTATTTCTTTTCTAAGAAAAAAAAAACATTCTTATTCGTGATTATATCTCGGCTCTGGTCAGCGGCCAGACGTGTTCGGAATATGTGCCGATCTCTCTATTTTCAAAAAAAAAAAGTCGAATGACAGAATTTATTTGAGGAACGCTCTATACATGTATTATTGCTTACTTATTTACGGCACTATAAATATTTTTTGAATATTATAGCCTAGAATGATGCCTAATAATGGCGCTTATAGCAATGGTGCAGTGGACTATTTCTACTACCTTCAAATATTATATATAGAATAATAATAATCACGCGTAAGAATGATGTCCCCAGCAACAAGAAACGACCTACATTGTACTTTGTTATTTAGTCCGCGATGCCCAAAACATTTACTTTTAAGGTATTATACAGTGCTTAGGGCGCGAGATTGTGGCGGTTGCGACACGTTCTAGGCTCGGCTAGAAGAGGATACATAATTAATGTAAATACGCCGGTAAAAAGAAGTAAGCTAATCGGAGAGCGTAGGTTTCGCCTGGTTTCCATGTAAGGGCTGGGCACGGCTCTGTAGCACTCGTCTGTCGAACAACAACGGCCGGGCGGTTTTAATTCGAGGGCCGAAACAGAGGACGGGAGGGAGGAAAAAGTGAGTTCAATTAAGGGCAGCCGATAATTAGCCGGCTCGTAAATCGGGTCGGTCAGAAAAAGCCGTGTACCCTCCGGCTTCGCGTCGGTCAAGTCCTCCTCCCCCCCGGAGCTGGTACTTTACGAGGTGGTGATGGGGCCCGAAAAAGGCAGGCCGGAAAGGAGCCGGTTCCTGCCCGTAGAGTGACTTTCTTCACGTATCCGAGGCCAAATTTGGCGCTCGCCCTTACCGGCCCACAAATTGTGAATAAACCATTGTGAACCTGGCACAATGGCACTGATTGAACGGTTCCTTATAAGTGAGGATTCGTTACAAATTATCTCGGTTTTCTTCTTTCTTTTTCTTTTCTTTTTTTCTTTTAGTCGGAAGCCGGGACGGAGTAAAGGAAAGGCTACTGCGTCGTGGGAAGGGAAAGAAACAAAGCTGTCCGGCCGATATGGACAGTATGCGATACTGTTAATACTTAATCGCTTGTTTCTTAACAATATAGTATAGTGCTAGTGGAAGGCCACTCTTCTGCCCCCTCTCTCTTGTTCGCTTCTAGTGCTTAGGGTCGATTGATTCTACGAAATGATAGAAAAATGAAATTGTGTGCTGAAATTTGTTAAATGTTATATATTTTTGTGTACAAAGGCTAAGTAATATATGTATGTCATATAAAAAGGAAGCTGAATGAACAGGGATTTATCCGTTTTTGGTCTTTTCGAGGTATACGGAAACAAAAACAGTTTGTATCACTTAGAATTTTGTTAGTGTTTAACTGGCATCGGATGAACACCCTTACATTCCTATATGACTGGTTTTATCGTCGATTACACGAAACTCATACAGAACAACGGCGTATTGTCGCAACGCCTTTGTAACAGTAACTCGATTGTAATGGTAAAATGAAGCTCGGTACGTTTGGGACGGTTTCGTTACCCGCCACGATCGCACGAACACGCGATACAGTGAGAGGAAAAATGTCGGTCCAATTAACGCTGTCGATAATTAGCGTCAACGTAAATTGTGGGATTCGCAGAAAAAAATATAATGTAATGAGGGGTCTAATGAATCACTCCCCGACTAAGTGTACAGCACGAGATTGATAAGTGCAACATTTCTCGGTACTTGGTTTCGGTCCAGGTCTATATAAGGTTATTTCCCGAATCAATAGGTATTTTGAAATCATCATTTTAAAGCGCTCAATCAGACTTGCCAGTCGGGACAACGAATTTTTAATTTAATTTTGAATGTATCGAACTTGTATTGATTTCGTCGCCGAACTTAATTTCATTAGGAAAACCACCGATAATTATAGCCCATCTCGGTTATCGGTTCTAATGGCTTGTCCCGGTACTTCGGGGACGTAATTGCGTTGTTTCGTCGGTATTAAATTCCCTCCGACGTATCAATTACGAAATTTGTGTAATAATTGAATTATATCAGCGTTAATAATATTTGCATACGTTTATCCTACTACATTTTTGTCCGTGTGTTTGTTATTCTAGCACTATGATTAGGGATCGTTACTATTCTGCATTAACCTTCATCAGTATGCGGTCATTTAGTATTTTGTCCCCGGACGGGTCAATTATTAAGTCCTATTATGACTGTCCTATTATCCTGCTAAGTTGGACTGCACACAACAAAAAAACCTTAACTTTTACGATTAGTCTTATTTACCCTTTCCATATTTGCAATTATCATTTCATTGTTATTCGGTATTTTCAAATTATAAATGAGTTCCTCCGAATATTTATTTCTAAAATAATTTTTATATATAAAATTGTATTAACAAAAATTGGTGTAGACAGCAACACTAATTTTATATGATTCGATTATTGCTGCTGACGTATTTGTTTCTGTTTTGTTCATTTCCAGTATTTTAAATTTCTTTCGTGATCCACGAGGAAATCACTTTATTAATATTTAATTCTTTTTGACGCTCGAATATTAATGGTTTATTGGGAATAAGTGACGGATAGGGGTTGGAAATTCACTGCTGATATCCACCTCGAACCTTTCAAGATTCTGAACTAAACGATTTCGTTGTTATACATTTATTTACCGGACAGCTCGGCAGATACTTTGCTGTAGAACAGGTTATTATTCGGTCGCTGTGAAGCTCTCAGTCGGCATAATCCCTTTTCGTTACTCGAAGCCTGAAAAGTCTTCTTGTTCTTCAATTAAACTTGGGACTTAGTGATTTGTTCCCCGGGGGATATTGGCGGGAGCCCTATAAGGAACCGCCACAGTTACGGCCGTTGCCACAGCCTTTCTTATTAATTCCTCTTTCTAATTTTATTTCTTTCCTTAAGAACTTAAGAACTAGCAAGGCTATCAGGGATTTGCGCCAATGTTTTCTGTCCCACAGAAATGTCAAAAAGTAGGGTCCACTGATAATTAAAATGTGTTATCATTTTTTCTACTAATTCATCAATCGAATACACGACGCTCAGATCTGTTCTAATCTGGTTGAAAATTAATATTATTTCGTTTTCCAATATATAAATGCGGCAATACCATTGAGATGAATCCGTCGTTATAATAAACTTGAGAAGAGAGGAACGCAGAAAACGTATTTCCGTTCTTATACCGAAATCATTCGCTGATTCAATTTTTTGTAGATTTTTTTGAAAATATCTCCCCGCAACATTTTCATTCGATGACTCTTCGACGCGAGCGTTTCCCGTCCTGTTTTCCATCGAAAGTATTTTTTGAATGACTGGATCGCACAACTCCTGCCCGGTATTTACACTGGAATTGTTCGAGTCCAACGCACGGGGAAATACCGCAGCATGTCGGCGGTGTGACTGTGAAATGTTAACGTTGAACTGGTTCAACGGTTTGATACGGGCCACGTTCTTGGAATTCTTGTCTAACGGTAGAACTTATGACTGTTGTCTGTCAACAATATTGAACCGAGAGCCTCCTCGGAGGTGATTCATCTTCCTTCTTTACGGTCGCTTCCTCTGGAAACTGATCGGAGTTTTCGCATGTTTCCGTAACGGTATTCGCCGGCTGAAATTGCAAACTCTGTTTCCAGTGTTTACGGATCGAATTTGTATTAAGTGCAAGTATTCTACAAATTTAATTAAACGAAAATTTCCTGTGTTATGTGTACGTTATAGACAGCCGATATATTTCCTGTTACTCCGTCGTAATTGTACTATATTATGATTCGGTTGGAGTGCTTATCAAATAGCGCTATCGGATCTTTTTAAGGTTTCAAGAGGGATTAGTGAATGGGCCACTCGTGTCTCGTTTTATGTTTTCCCCCCTTAGCGGGCACATTCCTCGGATGTTTCTGCCCCCGTGTCTATTTTCTCTGCGTTTAACCTCGGAAATACCTTCCCCCGATAATCGGTCTTTGTCAGCTCCTATCGGGGTATTAGACGCGCGTCAAACGTGCGACCGGAGCACAGTCTGTACATTATCCATTGGGGGACGAATCCGATTAAAGGCAAACTATATGTTTCCAATTTATGTTTCTGTCCTGGTTTATCGAGTTTCTCCGTAACCATTATCCAAAATATGACCCGGTCAATTACAGAAATGATGGAGTG
This sequence comes from Lethocerus indicus, assembly GCA_019843655.1. Taxonomy (NCBI): domain Eukaryota; kingdom Metazoa; phylum Arthropoda; class Insecta; order Hemiptera; family Belostomatidae; genus Lethocerus; species Lethocerus indicus. Next base: position 1,827,928 of record JACDQD010000007.1, on the reverse strand, counting down.
TTGGCGATAGCATTATAATTCAGTTAATATATTACGCATCGAGGCGTATGGTTGGACAGTATTTATTTCAATAATATCAACATTAAAAATAAAATTTGAAACATCTATTTCCTGAGAATTTTCATAAACGTTATATATATCGTATTTCGATTTTATCTATAGTTTTTTTTTTACGTTTTGCTCTCACGTTTTCATGTCAGTAATGTGACATATTTCTTTTCTAATTATTATGTCGCTTTATTATTTCGCGCGATGATAAATTGTTCCCTATCTCGGCACTCGTACTCGGGCAGCGGCCTTATATCTGCACATTATCGTGAATCGCAAATCATTAGGAACGAACACAATTCCTTCGAGTTATTCGTGATCGATTACTTATTTTCCGTTCGATTGAAAATTCGGTCCGCCACCGGTTGGGGGGAGGATGATAATGGTCGGACGGGCGTAAATGGTCCGATTTGGAAAAAATTTGAGTCGATTACGCGCGGAATTGAACAGGTCTGTAGAATAAAAGCGTAATTTTAAATCGGTCGTGCCCCGACCGTAGGGGGAAGTCTGAGAGCGGTGATCGTTCGGCCTAGCGTCGAGCGGACGGCGTTCTTAATCCCCAAGGGAGTAGAGAGGGAGAGGGAGTGAGAGATGGTGGAGGGAGAGGATTCCATAGTAAATTGTGGGGAGGGAAAGCCATTACCGATCTGGGATGGGCCGGTGCAGCGGTGAATGTAAACAGTATGCGGTGGTGGGGCACACAATGTGAGCACACGTGATGAGTGAAACTGGACCTCGTGGAATGTGGAATGTACTCCCCTCTCTCATCCCCCTCCCCCCCCTACCGAAACTCACTCCCCGTTCCCCTCCCCCCGTTCCCGTTTGGCTCATACCGCAATGCCCGGCCCGCCCTCTGGAGCCCAACATTTTCCTTCGATATTTCTGAACGCCCGGCATCTTCAGTACGCGAAACCCGGAGTTCTCGAGTCGGATATGTGGCTCTACAAGGAAAAAAATACCATCGGGCTATCGTGAAAATTCGAACGACGGAAAATACCTTTTAGATATTTAGACGCGAATATTTACCAGAATTTTAGCATCCCGCTTGTACTGGGAGCGGAAAAAACTACCGAACTGCATTAGATATACTGTACTGGAATTATGTGAAACTCGGTATGATAATCGATTCAAATTTTCCGAGTGAAATGTTGCATTTATACGGTTATAATCGGGAGGGTGCCATTTCTCGTCTCCCCTTTGACTCGTGTCTCGATTTACATACCCATTGGGTATTCGGGACTGGGACCGAAACAACTACCACTCTTACTGAATATTCTCACACGTATTCCTTATGCATGCATAACTGTACGTTCCGTAAGATACGCGAAGGGGAGGGAAGGGGTTACGGAGTTGCTTCGCGAGCCGGGATCAACACGGCGAGTTTACGTCCGAGAACGTTCGCATTCCGCCGTTTACCTAGTTTTATCTTTCGTTATATATTTTTTTGAATCGCCGCTTTAAAAGGGATCATTTATCTCGGTTGTTGGCGAAAGGACTGTCCGGTCACTCCCCCTCTCAACATTCCTCCGCTGTGTACTTAATTCCGCTTTATCGGCGTCGTCCCATAATTTTTACTGCTCGACGCGTACGTAAGAGGATACCTATCGATTCTCCATCCGAGAAGGTCTCCGCCCCCCCCCCGGTCGTATTCGACGACGGTATCCTAGTCCGACGATGCTTTCTCTTAATACTTTCGTCGGCGGATTTGAGCGGTATTCGGCCCGCGGGGCTACTTTACGAGCTCGCGCCGGAATTTTAAAGCCCCCGGGCAGTAAAAGCCGTATAACTTTTTACTGTTCGGGCAAAAAGAGAAAAAAATTGTGGCCGCCCCGAGCCCGCGCTTGTCACTTTTATGCGCCTGTGAGACTTTGTTCGCTGTTACGAGAAAATTCCTCGATGTATATATTGCGACATTATTTTATTGTACCGGTTTCCTGTAAACGTCCCTCGAGTGGCGACACTTGAAAAATAACGCATCCACAATCCTCACGCTGTTAGACGATCTTATGCGGAAATTTGGTGATTAATGAATTTAATGTGTATCTGTAGTAGTATAATTTACGCGCTGCAAATGATGCTTCATCAGCGTACGGTACCTCGCTATATTTCCGATCGAAGTTGACTATTCAGAAATCTAGCGAATTATACCGCCTACTGGATATAATTTAGATAGATGAGAGTGCAGATTGCGCATAACTTTGATGTGTGCTAGTCGTTCGGGCTACAGCATACAGAGTTATATATAACTCTCGCGGAAATTGAGGGAAATTCCTTCGCCCCTAGTTTTGGGAAACTGCTATCGCTTATTCATTAAATTTCGCTACAATTTTCACTCGTTCTCACTCAGTTTATTCGGTGTGATAAAGTCAATAATAGACGAAGCCGTGGTGCGGCACACGAATTGTTATTTCTTATAAATATCGGCTTTGGGATTGAGCCGGTTGCTCACGATTCGTTGGCGCGTGACCGTGACGCAACCGGTAACATATTTTGAAACTCGGGCTCGATCGAATTTCGAGTCGTGTCCGTTTCCGCCGGCATAAAGCCTACTGAACTGATACCGGGTGGAGGGGGGGGGGGGTTTGGCCCTTTTCTCCTGCTGGAATCCACCGCCGGCCGACAACACGGAAAAGAGGCTTTCGAACGGATCTGTTGTCTGTTATCGGACCGGATTCCATTGGCCGAACATTCCGATATAATAAATGGATGTCGTGAGCTGGGGTTTCTTCCGTGGCTTTTCTCCGAGCCTAGATTGCGGCTCCCGTATGACTGTTGAAACGGAATAGCTTCATTTGTTGACTCTATCTCTCTCTTTCTCTCTGATCACGTGTATCTGTTCGCCTTGTATAAATAGGCGTTGTGCAACTAGAACATACAACCAAATGGTTTAATATACCCGTTTTGTGGTCTGCGAGGGGTTGGAATACCGTAGGTTCGTGGTGTTTCTGTCTCCTCTCGCCCTGGTTCGGTCTTTTGCTAGACCGGTTTCGCCTGCTCGCCGTCTTCAGTAGCGTGTTAGTCACTTTTGGCACTTTTCATGTTTTTGGGCATCCTCACTGCACTGTTAATTTAGTGAACAAAGTTTATTTTTAGTAATCTAGTTAATCGGTAAAAGTGCGCCCAACCAACTTTAGTTACGTACATTTCCGCACCACTCTCAGGGGGCGCTAGTTTATCGTTGCAAGAACTAGCAGTACAAGTGAAAGTAACGGTGCAGTGAGGATGCCCGAAAAACATCCAAAGTGCCGACAGTGACTAACACCGCTACTGAAGATGGCGAGCGGCCGAAACCGGTCTAGCAAAAGACCAAACCGGCGAGAGGAGACAGAAACACCACGAACCTACGGTATACGACCAAATGCTTTCGTGTTAAATACTTGACAAATTATTGTTATATTACATTAATATATTACATTAATTATATTAATATTACAAAGTGTTGCTATTATATTGTTACACGTTCTGTACAAAAAAGAATTAATTAGCGGTAAAAGGCCAAAGTGTATAGGGCCCACGAAGATTGAGTACAAAAAATCTATTTTATTCTCAAAATATTCATCTTCCTGGTAAAACATATGAGGTTAGAAAGTATGCATTAAACATCAGTCTAAGAGCCAGTTTTAAAACTGGGCGCTGTTACCTGATGTGCGCCGGTAGAGCGGAGGTACGTCATGTCCGTGACCTCACATTATTGTCAAGCATTTTGTTAGGAAGACGTGACGGCCGCCCAGCACCACCGCCGGGTACCGACTTCACGGGCTTTCTCTTCTCGCGTCCTTTAAACGGCCGTCCAGGTCTAAAGTACCGACGACGCTCGTGTTCAACTTAGCTTAAAATAATTAATGGCCTCCGGGTATTCTGGGGGCCGACACCGCGTAGCCTACAATTTCGCAAATTTGAATTCGAAAGTACGGTGCCAAAATGTGGTCTGCAACTTCTTACGTGCGCTGGCACTATTAACGCGCGGTGTTCCGATTCCGAATTACTTCTGTCGCAAATCCGGCAATAGCTATAATATAATGTTTCTCTCCGTTAACCGGGGTGGTGGGACAATGCCAGCGCCGGGATCACTTTCACCTTAAAGTATGACTGTCCATGCTGTAAAATACATTAAACTAGAAACATGTTTTTACGCGTCCAAATCAGAGAAACCGCCTAAATCTAAAATCAACCCACTGTGTGAGCGTGTTCAGCAATGTTACTCAATTACCAGCGTTAATAATAATTATTATATATTTATTTTTCTCATCTCGGCATTTTATTTATTCCCCACGTGACTCGAACTTCTCGTATATAGTGAAGTGTTGTGTAGCGTAGAAGGGAGTATCCCGTGGGGTTGGTTGGAAGGGGGGCACAGTTCAGGGGAGTGGGATAATAAAATTCCAAACATCCACATTCCCGCCACCGCAGCCCCTCCCCCCCTCCCCCCTCTTCCTCCTCTAAGAGCGAGGAGGGCTTCGGGATTTAAGTGTTTGAGTTTGAGTGCGAGTGCTCTGCCTCTGCCCCGCTTTCCAACACGCGCCCACTCCGTCCCGTACGTCCTCCTCCCTCTCGTATACCTTTCAGGAATGCGGGTGCCAGTTCACGCCGGGTTTCCACGAGAAAGTTCCATCGCGCCGGGAACAGTATCGATATCGTTTTAACTAATTTGTTATCGACGGCCTACGGTTTATGAGCTCTCCCCCCCCCAAAAGCAGCCAGTTCAAATTTTCAGACGCCTTAAGAATGTCGCCCCCAACGGGCACCGTCCTCAGGAATTCTAGCCATTCTTCCAACTCTACTAAATGTCTTCAAATTTCTACAGCATTCTGTTACAATATATATAAACTTGCAACCAGTCCTATTTATGTTTTACCTCGACATGTACATTCAGATTACCTCGAGTGTGTATTATTCGATTTAAATTATTGATTTAATCGGGAATGTGGCAAATACCAAAAAAAAGGGAATCTGACACTCATTGGCACACTTGAATACTTGCGCTTGAGATACAGTTATTAGTATTTAACATGGGCCACTGGGGATAATCTTATACCAACTATAGTACTAAATAATATTCATCATCATGTAGTGCTTTCACCCTCTGTAAACTCCTACATGTCCTACTTCCTTACTGCATTTCTTTTGAAAGTGCGCAAATTGCAGCGGTCTATTTTGAATTACCCATTTCTTCTTTTTTGCTCGGTATTAGACTGAAGCGGGGTTTTAACTTCTTGCCATTATAGTAGCGTCCCTTTAATAATACCGATTTTATTTTATTGGGTCTCGAAAATATTTTTAAATCATCTTGGACCGTTATTATTAGCCCGATCCTTTTTGATATTCCGCAGACGGATCGATTAAGTAAGTGGCGGCATTATATTTTAAAACGCCGTAGTGCATCTTCCGCAGCCCATCTCCGTTGCGGGGGCGAAGTTGACTCAACCTTTCGGAATGTGAAAGTCCGTCTGTGTATACGAGTCGAATGGTCGAGTTTCATAACTCATCGGTTAATTAGGGAAAATGTAAATTGGACAGAGGACAGACCTAGTTAGCCAACCGCCAGTCAATTACATTAAGGATGTTAGCGTCGTCTCATTGATTTTTGGCGAATCACTACGGGATAGTCGGAGGATAAACTTTGGTCGGTATTTTACGAGTGGTGCCTGAAATATTTGCTCACCGTAAAATTGAGTAAATATGCATTAAATTAACGCAAATATTATTGAAAAATGAGTACGCGGAAGCTACATTTCTAAAATCAAAATAAAGCCATATGAAAAAAAAATGTATAAATCGGTCGATCATTTACATTCATTGATGAATATCAATTTCAGTTTTCGGGTATCGGCAGAATGATTAGAATAGGTGATATAACCGTCCTTTATGAATACTATTGAACTGGCTTCCCGCAAGGCTAGGAGGAGGGCCGTAAAAGCGTGACCTTATATGGCGCTGTGTAAATTAACCGCGCGGCTCGTTAAACAACAAATATCCAACTGACATTCTGCCGTATGGAAAGGTTGGGACACACCTCCCGCAATACGGTCTTTATTCCAGATAATAGACCCGATGACGGGTGGCATTTTGCCCCAACAGAATTATGAAATGGCTCAATTAATATTGAAACAAGTTAAATGAGGTCCAGCATTTCTGCGGATACCGTAAAGCCCAAACCGGTGTGAAACGAATTAGACTTCGGCAGATGACAGGACTCGGGGCGGGATCCTAGGAAGAACTATCGTCCCTTATTTGCATGACTATAAGAACCATTATTCACAGTTGGAGACCTCGCGAGTATTTTCGTGGAGATAAATAATCTCCCTTCTTCCCTCTTCCCCCCCCGCGAAAATGAATCTATTTACGAGAGGGTAATATCGTGGTGTCAGTGTTTTATGCATTAGTCATTGTTGGGTCCCATTGTCTCTGGTCGGTGGGTCACCGACTCCTATCCAGCGGGCCCCACTTTCACTTTGCCGCCGCTATTAATCATTTTTAGTAACCAAAAACACGGGGCGGAGGAGATTTTTTTTTTCCATCCCTGAAAACAATTAGATGCCCCGGAGGAGTGGACGGAATTTGAAACGGACGAATGTCTGGAAGAACATATATCATAATAACGGCCGTAATGAACCGTCTTGCGGGACTGATCGGACGTCAGATCACAGATAACAATAGCAAATTTAGCGTTTGGCAGAGCCTGTTCAATCGGTTCAGCCTTTCAGGAAACGCCTTATAACTTGAGCCATTTAAAAGAATAATAATTGCTATCCAATTTGGCGTGGTAAAATGATAAGTAGTAAGGGGCAACAGAGGTGGACAAGGTTTCCCCAGTTCGGATTTAAATTTATGGGGATTAAATAAATCAATACTGCTAATATTTTAACAGTGCACACTTAATTCTCTATAGATATTGATTTTGTCTTCAGTTAAACTAAGATTTGAATGGAACCAAACAACGAAAGAATTATGAATATACTACTGATTGATGAGAGGACTGAACCTTTGTATAGAGTATTTATTATAAGTTGTAGGTGTCGGAAAAATGAAACAGGAAGTAATAATTTTGGTTCTTTCGGTCTTGCTGTTACGAAAGTGAATTGAAAAGTTACTGCGGTTATCTCCGGGGAGTAATCGATTCGCCGAAATCGGTAGTCGGGTCCCAAGGTAGGACAGCCGGCCGTAAAAGCTGTTGGAGTTTACCTTCTGAGCCTCCGGCAGAGAAAATCGTGAGTAGTTTAGCGTAAAAGTAAACTGGAAAGAGAAGCGATTATAGTAGAAGAGAAGAGAGAGAGAGAGAGAGAGAGAGAGGTTACCCCGGAGAGGTATTCTCGGTCGGTACGCATACCTGGGCCTCGAGCCTCAATTACTCATCCTCCGTATGGACCCCGCTGCTAATTTCAAAGCGTTTCCTCCATAACCGGGATGTGGGACGACCAGCCGTTACAATATCCGATGAATGGATAGTATATTATGATTAGTATAGAAGTTCAACATTTTTCGAGATGACTTGGACAAACAGGAAGTTCAGAGAGAGAGAAAGGGAGATAAACTCTCCTCGAAGGGGCAATTCAAATTTGCATTTGAATAAAAATTGCCACCTCTGTAGATCGACCCGGGGCCACTTGCTACAGCTTCAACGCTGGGAAATTATTTTTTAATATATGCAAGCAACATTCGTTTAAATAAATACAGTTTAAATTGCCAGTGTCAGAACTTAATGTATTCATAATTTTTTATTAACCCGTGAAATCGACACCGCTGAACCTGAAGAAATCGGTATACGTGGGACTTAATGTACCTAGTATACGTAATAAAATTCGTATATTGATGAAATACTAATCCCGTTGTCTCCGTGCTCTCATGCTTTTGTATATAACCGGTTTTAAAATTTAATTCGGTCAATTTTTCGTGATCCATCTTCGGCTGTCCGACGGAGAGGTCGAGATTCCTCGACTCTCGTGGTACAAAGGACGTTCAAAGAACTGGTAATAGGAATGCCGGACAAATGAGTCACTGGGCAGTGACAATGCCCCTTCGGTCGGACGGTTTCGAATTAATGGCGCCGCTTCCGCCCCCTTAAAATCACGCATCCTCCCTACACCGTCATCTGTCCCTTTTTTTACTGCACCTCCCCAAAAGGTGACTCAAACCCCCCCCGTCCACCGTGTACACAAAGAAGTCATTTCCCTTGACGGGAGGAAGGTCGTCGACTCTCCAGTTATGCCTACTTAGTTGTAATACGATACCGCACGTTTATAATAATACGGACTTACGCAACCGGAGGAATTGTAAAGATTAAAAAAAAACCTAGCGGTTCGTTAGAAACGCCTTTCCTTTCCTGAATTAATAAATTAATTCAGGTAAGCCAGAAAGAAATAAATGACAATAAAAGACTCTAGATCCAAACTAGGAAATTATTACCTTATTATTATTGCGTTATAAAACAGTTAAATTGCGGGGTCTTTAGCCAAACCATTGTGAGATTTCATGACTGTTCCCTACTTTGTATCCGGCGTTAACTTTATTTTCACATCCCATTTCTTTCTTATTGCCCCTCGTATTGCCCTCTTTCTTAATTTTCTCGCAGTTTTGATAATTTAATATAATCCGAATACCGCAATACTCCTGTCATAACACCTTCATATTCACTGTATACTGTATTCCCTTATTTTTATTGTACATGGTTTTTTATTCTAACATAGTTTTCGTTTAATGATGCTCCAAATTACCGTCCAAACTGGCAAAAGGGACGTGTAAGAGATTCTAGTATTGGTAAATCTTTTGTTCGTTAGTAAATTAAGTTCTTTATATTGTCTCTGTTTACAATGTTTCAGAACTTAAGGCTGTTAATTGAAGCCTTTCTTTGTCTGAGCGCAAGAGTTAATTACCTTTGCTCTAAGTTACTTCTATCGCTGTTAATTGCTCTTGGAAATTTTTTATTGACGAGTTCTTGACGAGTTTAAAAGCGGGAATCATCTTCCGTTAATGTTTCTGCCGGTTTACATTCTGCTGGTGGTAGAATTTTTCCCATGATCTCGGAGACTTTCTACGGGTCATTTCTCCCGATAAAAACCCTCCGCGGCGGTTTTCCCATCGTATTTTCCACCCCGGCCAACGTGCACCCGTCGGACACCTTCAGGCACCGAACAACTGTGTTGAGCGTGGCTTGGACAATAGGTGAATTTATTTTCCGACAAAAAAAATGTGCGTTTCCTTTCGAAACGCATTAAGGATAGAGTAAAAGAAATATAATTACCTTATCTACCTACGGCGTTGGGAACGTCCAGAAAGGGGGACTCTTCTGAAAAAGACCAGCGGTTCGAAGCAATTAGGCCTAATTACGTTATTATGCCCATTAGGGAAAGGCCTAGTTGCGATGTATGCTGTTGCGCTATTGCTTTTTAGATGAACTGACCGATTGTTCTGCACTTTTTTCTAGGCAGACGTTTCACTCGTCGTAGTTTCTTAAATCTTTGATCAGATCAGCCTTTTTGTTTTGTACCTTTCTATAATTTCGCCTAATATAAAAATACATTTTCGACTCTTGTGCACAGCCTTAAATTACATTTCTAAACTCGTTCGTGCACGTGAGGGTTCTCAATAGCCATTTTTGACTAGCTCGCTGGTTCCCTCGATGATTAGTAGGTTTCTTAGTTCTGAAGAAATAATTCTGGCACAGTATTTTTAGTCGAACCGACTAAGTGTATTTTAATCGAAACACGCCATATTTCGTGAAAAATGCGTAGCGTACGTTGTTTCTTTCAACCTTTCAAGGTCTGGATGCGCTCCGCGGTCGCCTTTCGCGGCAAAATTACTTTCTCTAGTATAATACTGTACGTCTCCAAACAAAAATCCCCCCTCCCCAATATGTAATACATTTTAACGCGGAGTTGTTTTTATTTTCGATTGGATCAGTTTGGGGTCCCGCAAATTGCGGGGTTCTCAACAATTTAAATTGAAATCAATTTATTACAGGCGGAATTCGATCGCTCGGCGGGCAAGTTTCGACCCCTAATAACCGAGAGTCCACTCTGTGCCTTGTGTGGCGCCTACAATTTGAAAAACCTTAATGGATTTTCATCTCTTCCGAGTAACGGAATCGGCTCAATTATAAACATTGATTCTTGGGTACGTCTAATCAACGGGGCCTCCTCTCTCCCCCTCCCCCAACGGAACGCGGTTTCGGTATAAATTATAAAACGATTCCTTTAAAAATAAACCAGTTTTGTCAGAAAAATAGATGCAAAAAAAAAAAATAAGAGTTCGGAAATATTTATTGCTATCGCGTAGTTACCATTTAGATACGATCGGGCTCAATGTAAATTGCGCGCATTATAAAGAAGGCCTCGCCAATTAGAAATTTGAACTTGACTAGCCTCGAGGTTATGGATGTTTCCTGTCCTCTATAACTCGAAGTAAGGATAAATATCGGAATATTTATCATTATTGCCATTAATAATATTTATGAGAAATATAATGTAAAGACTTTAATCAAAATTTTGTTCGATTATACAATGAAATATTCGAAACATTTCACTGAGTTTTGGTATAAAATGTTTACTCTAACAGTCGTTTTAATAACTGTGTGAAGCTGTGATGCTGAGGATGAAAGGAGTGTAAAAATATTGTATAAAATAGGTAGTTGTGAGTGAGTGGCATAAATGTATTTAGTATATTTTATCGTAAACTCGATTGGCAGCGTGTTTTCTTTTTAAATGCACTGTAGGAGATTATCGTTTGTGATTCTGCCGGGCCTTTTTGACGTCAGACCCGGCGAAGATATCATTAACTTTCCAGATAACTGCTGTATAACGACAGTATACGATTATCAGGGAAAAAATAGAAGGCGTATGAAAGTTCTCAAGAATGTCAGTTTGGATTATAATACTTTGTATGTACGGCCGTGTGTAGACGCGGTGCGTAGCGTAAATAATGGGTGCGGTACGGGCGGGGAACTCTGGGGAAAATAGTGGCTCCAGGTCGCTATTAATCTCATCCCCGGGGATCCGGGGAATATCGCTTTAATGCTACGCCGCCGTATCCGACTCTAAATGTCCAGTAATTTTTCGGAGGTCATTCCTGAAATTATAGTCCCATTTATCCCCCCCGAAGGGCAATAGGGTCGCATGCATCGCCCGGCTAAAGATCCCGTTAGCGTTTCGCATGTCTAGTTAGAACAGATATCGGCTGCACGGATCTATTCTTATAATGGTCGTTATCGAGTCGAGACGATTTCCTCCTTATTTCAGCATTATCTGAAATTTAAATGAACATTTTTTATGTCGACATCTCGTGTTGTACGCTCGCAGTTAAGATAGCATCACGAGATACGGCTCTAACGGCGCAGTTCGCTCAACAATTTTCTATTGAATATGACCAACGTAGTTGTGTTAACTTTACTGTATAATGGTCCCAAGGATCGTTTGTTGCACTAGCAGTGTTTAATAAAAACTGCCGAGAGATTTGGAATGTCATCACTTGGGATTTCGTCCGATGCCAAACCGTCTTCGGCTCCTCGCCATCGTCAGTAGCATTACTGCAGTAAACTGGCGATGCACCTACCGTCTGCACTCTGCTTTATTTTATGCTCGATGCGGCGGTTAGGACGGCGCCCGAACGTCCCTGAACCTTAGCCGGTCCCGTAGAAAGTGAATCTTCTTGAAAAGTAATTGTAGCCTACTTCCCCGTTTTTTTTCCTCTCCTCCACGGCTTTGCCCCTTTTTCTCCGCCAACTAATTAAGAATAATATCGTAACGCGTCATAAATCGGGGATAAGTTCGTCGGAAATTTGCCCATCATTTCCTAGAAGTATAATAATGTCTGAAGTTAGTAAAACTGCTATCCCGGCGTTCGTAAATATTCTTACTGAAAACAGAACGAATTCGTCTATTTCCTTTGGACCCCGTCGAATATTGGCATTGAAGGACATTACCACGACTCCATTACCCACGAAAATATATATATCTCCCCCATCCCGCGTTCTATTTCACGCAGGTCCGATCGACTTATGTACACTGAATCAATAATCAGTCTGAAGAAACAAATTATGCATTATGAAACAAGATATCGGCTCTTGTGATACCTCCTATGTGACCACAGGATGCAATAAAATCCTCTTCGATCTGGATCTACAAAATTAACGCATCAATACTTTAGCTACAGATCATCCTGTCTCTGTACCGTGATGCTTACGGTGGGCCACGAATTAACGACACGTTAACAGAGTTACATCATAAACAGCGCCCATACTAAACAAATTTCCACAATTCCCCCCTCCCCCCCCTACGAAACACATACAGCGTTCAGTACAATTTCTGTCCGGCTAATCTAACTAAACGAATTATAACTGAAACCACAGAGCTAAATAACGATAACGGAGTTGCGGCTAGATAAAAGACAGAAATCGTCATATTTTTTTTTCTCCAGCACTAAAACGTTGTTTTCATACTCGGGTTAGGTTCGATAAGGCGGATAAAACTTTGTCCTTCTACAGCGAATATAAATCGGCATTAATAAATACTTAATTGATAAAACAGCCTATAGAATTAACGTTAGACCTTAAGCGCGTTCATTGTTTCATTTTTTCCGCCGTATTTTTGCGGTTGCAAAAATGTTTGATGACAAATTTTTAAGCGTTGACAAGTCGGGACTTTTCGCGTCTAATATCTCGGTCGGGCTGAGTTCATTTTGTGGACGTTTTCCACCGCTAATCGTCGCTGGTGGGTGTCTCATACCTAGAGGATGTGGTTGGTGGGCACGTCCTCTTTAACCAATTCCGCAAAACTGCTATTAAATCGAATCGCTGACCCGTACCAATTATACGCTTACAAATTGTGCAAACCTCTCTCTATCTCTCTCACTCGACACGGTTTTCGTGCATTGCGGCCGCGGTACAAAAAAAAAATAAGACGTGTACCGAACGTGTATGAACATATGAAAACAGCGCTTAATAACAAACATGGGAAAGTACAGAATTTCCGGAATTTTCTCTGGGAAAAAAATTAGACTTTAAGAAGCGGGTAACAATCTTAATGCACTGTGTTAAGACTCATCTAGGGGAACAAAGAAAACCATTTGCATTATCTAGGATTGTATAGATACTGTATATTCACATTGAAGTAACAATAGAATGACTTGTTTGCGCTTACCTTTTGCACCAAACCACCGAAATCTGTCACAGACGCTAGAATGGCATTTAAAGAGAGGACTAAAAATAAAAAATTTAATACAGAATTTAGGATAATTTGTTTTTTTTTGGCGGGGGCTCTGGAATATAATCACCGTTGCGATCCTTTGTTCCCGCTTACTTATTTTGGTGCTATGCCAAGCGGGCGCAGAACTTTAATTGGGTCCGCTCTCGGATATAACGGCGTTGGTATCGAGGCGTTTTTCGTATTCATAAACGTACTACGCGTCCAAATTCCAGCGCGGCGAAATGTCCGAATAGAAAAGAAATTTGTAATCGAAAAGTGAATACCGTCTGTGGAATAATAATTGTTCGGAAATGTGTTTCGGAGGTGGGCGTAGTTCGTTTCACGAATTTGGGAGCCGGCCGGGTCCTGTTTTATGCCTTCCTCTCTCTCTCTCTCTAATATCACCTTGTCCGCATTCCTTCCTTTACCTCCCACCATATACACAGTCTTGTCTCTATTTTTCTCTCGCTCTTTCTATTATGTTCCTTTCAATTTCACCGTTTTTCCGTCTTTGTTTGTAGCAATGGGGATGTTTGTAACGCAGCGGGTGGAAGCTTGAAAATCCTGCCAAAATTAAACCGGTTGCAAATTTGTTCGAACTAGGGCTCCGAAGGAATTTCACTTCTATCCTTTATGGAGTCCCGTCATTTTTCTATAATCTCTTTTTGATGATAAGTATTTTGTACGGAGAAATAGCTATGAGCATTGGGCCGAATGAGTGCCACACATTTAATCAATTCAAATTTGCAATCGAAGGAAAATCAATAAGAAAAAAAAGGGTATAACTGCTCCTTTGTACCGTGTTATGCCAATTCTTATAATTAGATAAATCGACAGATTGTTTTTACCGGAATTTGTAATTGGGCAAAGAACTGGAAGGCCAAAGCAATGGGCGGCTATCGTCGCAACCCCAAGGTCGGAAGGGAATTAATTCGGGCGTATTTTGGCGGCCTTCTGGACAGCGTTTGTATGTTAAGGGAAAAACAGTCGCGTTTTAACAGAAAGTTTACCGTTTTTACCCGGTCAAGTCGCGGCTTTATCCTATGATATCTAAGAGAAACCATTTCGTTTAATAACCTACTAAGTGATCCTACTTAGTGTTTCCGTAATAATATAACGATGTTATTTCCACGATAAAATTTAAAATTATCTTTTCATTTCGATTACTCGCCGTGTCTAGTGGTGTTATTAGAATTTCCGATTTTGCCAAATTGTCAGTTATTTTTATCGTTTTATTGACTTCAATGTTTCGACATTTGTGGGTATCTCGATAAACCGGCAAGGCGCAGACCTGATCTCCTGATCCCGTGCGATTATTCTCAATTATATTTTAAACATTTCCAGTGTAAAACAGTGCGGGGAATTCAGCAGTAGTGGAGAGATGGATGGATGGATGGATGGGTTGGGGAAAGTGCGAGTTGAGGTCGGATGGGTGATATTTGTTGGCAAGGTTTATTCACCTTTGCCTAATAGTGCGGCGTGTGGACACCGGCCCTTGGGGGACAAGGCCGCCGAAATCCGTCCCACAACCTTACCAGCGTTTCCAATTTATGGCCAAATGGCGTTTCGGACCGTTTTTAGTATTCCCCTAGTGTCGCCCCTTCATCCCCCTCCGTCAGTGAAAATGATTACCGAGAAACCGTCGTGTTTTAAAGCGACGCCCGCTACATATCCAATCGATTCCTCGATCCTCGATTTAAATTTTTCCATTTTGAACGGGGAGAATTCAAATCATTCAACTTTTCTACCGGTAAATATACAACGGGTAAGACATTGTCACCCGTCCATTATGAAACCTGAACATGCCGCCCGACATTATATACATAAATTCTGTGTTCACCCTAATCCGTGGAATATATTAGCCCTTTCTTATTAGGGTCAATTCCGACTCTTGGCAATACGAAATAAGGCGAGGGGGAACTTTTTGATGCACTTTTTCGGGGAGCTGTTGATGACGTTCGACCGAATCGTCGGTGCATTAATTAAATCTTATTTGGTTTATCGGATATGGTTAAGCAGTCGAGATATTGGCGAAATAGAAAAAAATTGTCGTTTCGGGACCGGTGGCCCTCGGTGTCGTTAATTTCGTTTCGATTTTTATTTACTTCGGTCGGAGAAACTGGTTCGAAGAAAGAGGCTTTAAATGCCCGTTCCGGAAGGAATGCGGAGTCGGGACTTGGAGTAAAGCGCGCCTCCTCCTATCGATACGCTCGAGCAAAAAACAGAGCTCGATGCTAGGGAAGAAAATGTCGTTACTATTTCGGATTAACTAAGATGTAAATTCCGAGGAAATAATCCTATTACGTCGGAAGAAAAATATAGATGTAAAACGTTAGATTCCTCGCCGGCGAGTTAATAACTGTTACTAATCGATACCATTTTACAGGAGATATCGGCGCGAGCGCTGAAGGGTGCGGGAGGGCGGTTCGAAGCGGCCCTCGAACTGCTGAAGCAAAACGATCATCCTCCGAACGGCCTCAACAAACTACCACCCCCCAACGCGGGTAATTATAAATAACACTATTTCGCTAAGCACCCGTTATATAATAATATCCCGTCGGAGTACCTTTTATAATCTCGTATATACCTCGAAATTCGCAGGTATGCTCGGTAATAAACTGATGCGTAAACCGAGCTTAGAGAGGGAGATGAATTTGATGAGAGGAAGCCCGGCGCTGGACAGCGGGGCGGGGAGCTCGAGATCGGACAGTCCGCGCCAAGTCATGGACCTGATGACACATCCCCAACTGGGGCGACAATATTCGCCCAGCAACTTCTCGGAGCCGCCGCCCCCGCCACCGCCCCGGTCGAGCAGCACGCCGCCCCGCCTCCGCCGCCCCACTCCTACCCGACCAACGTCCAGCAGCTGCTGAAGAGGATGTCGCCCTGCCCCCAACCCTCGACCAGGGGCACCAGCCCGGTCTCCAGGCAGCCGATGGTCGTCCAGAACAGCCCCAAGTCCAGCAACAGCTCTCCCAGCAGATACAGGCACTGGCGCTGTTCCCCTCCTCGGGGGAGCCCCCGCCCCCCTACCCGATCACGGTGGCGCCGCCCCCCTACCCGGCCTCCATCCAGAGCCGGCAGAGCCCCACCCAGCAGGACTACAGGAAGAGTCCCTCCTCGGGGATATACTCGGGGCCGACCTCGGCCGGCTCCCCCAGCCCGGTCACCGTCTCCGGGGGGACGGCCACGCCGACCTCCGTCGCCCGGCCTACACCCCTCCAGGCGTGGACCGCCCGCCAAGCCAAGACACAGCCGCCCATCATCATGCAGTCGGTGAAGAGCACCCAGGTCCAGAAGCCCATCCTCCAGACGGCGATAGCGCCGACCGCCCCCCAGCCACCTCCGCCCCCCTCGTACGCCTCTTCGATACTCCAGAAACAGCAGCAACAGCAGAAGCCGCCCACGCCGACCCCTCCGCCTCCCGCCCCTCACCGTACCCACCACCGAGCCGCCCAGCTACGCGAGCACCATGCAGGCGCTGGCGGCCCAGAGGCTGCGGCCGCCACCGCCACCCCACCCCCGCCTCCTCCTTACCGCCTCCCTCGTACGGATCGCCCCCGCCCCGCCCACCGCCAACGACCAGGACGGACCGCCCCTGGACAATAGCCCCAGTCCGGCCATCGTCGGATCCAGGCCTACGCCGCCCCCTCACCACCCCCTACAGGTATCACTCTACACAGTATTATTCCATAGACCCATTAGAGTATAGCCTCCGACCCTAATATATTGTTTCATTTTCGGTTTTACGTTTCAGCGTAAATATTCGCCGGCTCCGGACGTGAGGGGCGAGAGTCCGGCGTCCGGAGGCGGTCCGACGACGCCGCCGCTTCCTCCGACGGCCTCCTCCTCGGTGAAGAACAACAACGCGGCGGGAGGAGGGGGCCTGACCCAGAACGGGGCCGGCAAGATAGACCACCAGTCCCCGATACCCGAGAGGAAGAAGATCAGCAAGGAGAAGGAGGACGAACGGCGGGACTGCAAAGTCCGCAACTATTCGCCGCAGGCCTTCAAGTTCTTCATGGAACAGCACGTGGAAAACGTAATAAAGTCGTACAGGCAACGGGTCTCCAGGAGGCTACAGCTGGAGAAGGAGATGTCCAAGATTGGGCTGAGCGAAGAGGCGCAGACTCAAATGAGGAGGATGCTCTCTCAGAAAGAGTCCAACTATATTCGACTGAAGAGGGCAAAAATGGACAAATCCATGTTCGTCAAATTGAAACACATCGGGGTGGGCGCCTTCGGAGAGGTGACCCTCGTCAGAAAAATAGACACCAATCATTTATACGCGATGAAAACTTTGAGGAAGGCCGACGTTCTAAAAAGAAATCAGGTAGCTCACGTCAAGGCCGAAAGGGACATACTTGCCGAAGCCGACAATGAATGGGTGGTCAAGCTCTATTATTCCTTTCAGGTAATTACACGTTTCCCTTCCTATTTTCTGGTAATATTTTAAACCTTTATTAATTTTATTTCCCTATTCGCCGAAGCTTTAGCGAATTGTTAGGCTACCAAATATCAGTCTTAGGAAGTGAATGTATGTTCTTACGAATAGCAGACTTTGGATTTAACTAAAAGTATTATGTAGAATAAGTTATAAAGTAATATAGAATGTATTTCTGCTTGCCCAAATGTCACTTTTCTTTGGATCAGTTCTACTTATAAGGAGCTAAGTAGTAGAAGTCGGAAAGTCGCTTTTGTTTGAATCTTCACTATATAAGTAGCTAAGTAGTATAAGTAGCTTGTAGTGTAATTTAATTTTTCTTGGGACCACCTTTTGCTAATTATTTCTCTTGATTTTCCAGGATAAGGATAATCTATATTTTGTGATGGATTATATCCCTGGTGGTGATCTTATGTCACTTCTTATTAAATTAGAAATTTTCGAAGAACCCCTTGCAAGGTATATATTTGTCCTTATTTTAATCGTCGTTTAGTGTTTAATAAATACGAATAATACGCAAAAATTTACCGGTTCAATGAGAGGAGTAATGAGTTACAAAAGTAATAGAATTTGTAAAATTTAAATCGAAGACAATTTATTAGATTGTTTCAGTGTTGTTCATTTATAAAATAATATTACTGTTTATACACTTTGCGTTATTTAATTCAATAGTATATATACTTAAATGCCTTAAATAATGTTATTTCATCGGGTGTTAATTTATTTAACGCTCTTTAATGAAGTTGTAATTTTAATTTCGCAGGTTCTACATAGCGGAATTGACATGTGCAGTCGAAAGTGTTCATAAGATGGGTTTTATTCATAGAGACATAAAACCGGACAATATTCTTATAGACAGGGATGGACATATAAAACTCACTGATTTCGGTCTGTGCACCGGTTTCCGATGGACTCACAACTCAAAATATTACCAGAGGAATGGTACGATATTTTTTATTCTAATTTTCTTATACAAATTGTCATTCTCACATTGTCAGCTCTAACACAATCCGCATACCCTACTGAAATAAACAGATATAAATCGCAAATTTGGACTGTCGAGACGTCTTTTGAAAAGGACCTCAAAACTTACAATAGTCAACAAACTGACAATATATAAAGCTATACTAAAACCGATATGGACATACGGAATAGAACTATGGGGTTCCGCCAAGAAATCCAACAGGCAAAAGTCCTTCTTACCTTAATGCCCCCCCCCCTGGGTATGTTTCTAACCGAACAATCCATAATGACCTCAACATACCCGACAGTCGACGAAGTCGCAAAATCACACTTCCTTAAATGCCATTCCCGCCTCTCTCCACGTCCAAATCCACTCGTTCAGTCCCTTTCCTCTTTTACCCATCCATTATCGGCCTAAACGCCACCGGCCCAGAGACTTTCTGTAGGCCCCGGATGCAGGTCAAAAGTACCATCACTGGGTGTCGGCATCTGATGGCTTTTCCGTCATGAGAATCAGTAACGTGCGAGATGAAGTATTATGGTCGAGTGTTCAGTATGTAGTGGAGGAGTAAGGTTTAATTGTCGGTTACAGGGGAACACGGTAGGCAGGACTCGATGGAGCCGAGCGAAGAGTGGTCTGAGGGTGGCAATGGGGCGGAGTGCAAGTGCCATCAGCTGAAGCCGTTGGAGCGGCGGCGGAGGCTGGAGCACCAGAGATGCCTAGCCCATTCTCTGGTTGGCACACCCAACTACATCGCCCCCGAGGTACTACAGAGGACGGGCTACACCCAACTCTGCGATTGGTGGTCGGTCGGCGTCATACTCTACGAGATGGTCTTCGGATCGCCACCGTTCTACGCTCCGACACCCGCAGAGACCCAGTATAAGGTAGGATAATTTGTAATTAGTTCAGCCAAAGAAAGTTCAGAACACAAGAAAAACAGAATCATAAACGAAAAGATTAATTCCCAGAGCGACGCCATATTCGCCCCGATAATCCTATTAAAGGATCTCACCCCCCCCCTTATATCCGACAAACTGGCGCACACTTAAGCGTATTAACAAAATCCAACCCAAATAAGACAATAACATGGAACCCATATACAAGACTGAAAAGTACAGAAACGCTACAAATTACTACTAAGACTCCTCTCGAACAAATTATTAATTTACAACCGCCTACTGAAACCTATCTGGGCCTACGGAATCGAAATGTGGGGGGATCCATCGAGCCGTCTAACTCTTATGGACTCCAATCCTTGCAATCTCCGTAATCCTTCGACAAAATTACCAACGCCCCACCATATGTCTTTAACAGAATAATCCACAATGACCTAAAAGTCCAGATCGTTCGAGAATTAGCGGCTTCCCGGTATAAATCCTTCAGTTCAAAATTAACCCTTCATCCGATCGACAAGGAAAGTTGTCCCTTCTCACCTTCCCGAAAATCCCCTAAAGCGGAGATGGCCATCAGGAGCGGGAGTACCGTCATTGGGCGGCTTCTCCTTCGAGAGTTCACTGAGTCAGTGTAAAGTACTGAGCACTGTCACTAGATACAATCTAAAAAAAAAAAATTGTAGTTGCGACTATACCAATAAATGAAAAAAAAATAAGACAAACATAATTCCCCAATAACAATGACAAACTGACACACTACAGTGCAAGAAGAAAGTGACAGTGCAGTGAGAATGTCCCCTGAAAAACATCCAAAGTGCCGACAGTGACTAACACAGCGCTACTGGAGATGGCGAGCAGCCGAAACCGGCGAGAGGAGACAGAAACACCACGAACCCTACGGTATCCTTTGTAATCTTTCTCGATCCCGGTCTCGATATCTCCCTGTGGGGTTGTACCCATTCTCCCGATTATCCCGACACCGTCGGAAGTGTTCCCGAATCGGCCCGTTGAACGATCTCTTCTGTGCTCCAGGTCATTCACTGGGACAAAACGCTGAAGATCCCGAAGGAGACGAAAGTCTCGGCCGAGGGCATCGACCTGATCCTGAAGTTGTGCACGAGCGCGGACAAACGGCTGGGCAAGAACGCTTCCGAGGTGAAAGCGCATCCGTTCTTCACGGGTATTGACTTCGAGAGGGGCGTCAGGAGGCAGTCGCCCCCGCACATACCGCGCATCAAACACTCGACGGACACGTCCAACTTCGATCCCGTCGATCCCGACAAACTGCGCAATTCATCGTCGGGCGACTCTTCGAAATCGGACGAATTTTCGGATTCCGGTAAACCGTTCCACGGATTTTTCGAGTTCACGTTCAGGCGTTTCTTCGACGACGGCGGCGGCTCCAACAAGATCAGCTTGGACGACAACGAGAACCAGGGCGGTGCCGTCTACGTCTGAAACTGTCCGCATCCGAACCAATCCTCCGTTTCTGGCTGCCTTTTCGAATCGGATTAAATTTTACTTTCCGTACAATCGAGTGTAACAACAGCTGTCCTTTACTGGGAGTAAGAAGAAGAGCTGAGAGAGTTCTTCTTCGATATGGAAGTTGAAAGCTTGGTCTGTCCTCCGACTGTGTCGGGGAAGAGCTGAGTGGTGTGATATTTGGCGCACGCGGTGGCGCCTGGCGTATGTGTTGACGTGGTGTAGCTCGCTGGGACTTATCCGAGCTTCCGCAAGCTCTTCGGAACGATGAGTATTATATCTCTTCCGAGTAATATATCTCTTTTTCCCTCCCTATCTCTCTGTGAGAGTTCTACGGGATTTTTGCCCGTCGCCTCAATTTTCGAGGGTATATTTTTAATTTAATTTTTTTTTTGTATATAGTCCGAAATATTTATTTTATCTCCCCGTAGGACATTTTGAAGAGTGTCCTTGAAAATTGGCGACGGTGATATCCTCGGTTGAACTTTACATTCGGTGGGTATATAAATATGGTTTGGTATTTACTTTTCTATTTTCATTTTAATTTTGCGTATTTGAAATGGGCGTGTGCTTTTCTTTGTGTGTATGTATTGTGTGCGCGCGATAATAGTGTTTAATAATTACGACTCGGTGAAGCATCTCATTTTGTTTTTCACAAATATGTTCAAAGATATGAATCTTGAGTTCTGTTTTGATCAAAATGTCCTTAATCTATGAGATTCTCAATTGTGGTTCCTGTTTTTGCTATTGAAAGAATATCGCAGCATATTGTAATATTTTGTATTTGTATTGTTATGTGTATTGTTCTTTCGACAATATTTATTATTATTAATTAGTTAATTATGGTCTGAATTTAATTTATTAATGGGATGCTAAGGGTAAGAAGAAATCTCAGTTTCTTTTTTCACGTTCACAAAGGAAATTACTCGAATTTATAATCTTCTAAACTTATCTTGTGATCAAATTTAATATATTACTTTATTTATATTCGAAAACAACTATATTTAATAGTATTGAAAATTGATTTGCAAAATTATCGATATTTATTAATAATTTATAATATTTAGTCTAAGTCCAGTGAATATAGGTGCATCCGTTCGGGTAATGTAATAGCTATTATAATTCTATTGTGTAGCACTGAAATTCTAATCTCCGAGTTTTATTATCGATTAGTTTATTGCCAAATGTATAAATTTCTTACAAATAAGTAACACGTGCATCACTTTTTTTTACTTACTATATATAACCTTTGTTAGTGTTGCGAAAGAGGAATGTGACGATGGTTTTGGAATTGTAAAGAAATAATGTAATCGAATAAATAAAGTAATACTACAATAACGAAAACAGTAGTCGAAGGGTGTCTACACGGAATGATGTGATACTATGTATACATACATATTAGTCTGTAAAGAGATAAAAAAAAAAAATTGTTGTCGTTCAACACGAGGTTTATTATTTAAAAGTGTGTAAATTAACTATTTAATTACGGCTGTGAGTTATCACTGCAGTGAATAATCTGAAATTTGTTTTTCCTAGATTAAGGCGACTCTTGTGAAAATGGATTAACGGTTTCATATTAGATCTTAGAACAACGGGCTCAGGCGCCGTCTAATATAGTCTAGGCGTTAGTTGTTAATTAAGTGCCTTTTTCCTTTATTATCTTTTTTTTTACTTAAAAAAAAAAAAACAAGAAAAAAAAAGAAGAAATAAAACCCGATATAAAAGGTGCCTTAATAGTATTCTAAACTGCCAAGCTACAGCTCCTTGACCATACGCCACTCTTTGTTTATTCGCAAAATAATAAAAAAATAAAAAATGGCTGTGTAATTTAACAAAAAAAAAAAGAAAAGAAAGTGTTAAGAGATCTATGACCATTGTGTATTTTAATAACAGGTGCGAAAAAATAAAAGTGTCCTGCTGTTAATTAATATTAATTGTTAATTCGTCGGAGGCATGTTTAAGGTTACCATATACGGAACTAAGTGCCTTTTTGTCAACAGCCATTCGTACACTTGATTAAGATGTCTCCTAAATATGTGTATTTTTAAAAGCACTATTGCTCTCTCTTATTTTTTTTTTTTAAACGATCGAGTCGCGACCCGATTTGATATTGATTTGTATATCCTTAATTAAGATCTGACTTTTATTGTTTATTGTGTATGTGTGTGCAAGTGTGTGTGTATATATTGTATCATCTTTTTTCCCCATTCTGTTGTAATTATATTGCCTGTTATAAAACAATTATAAATAAATATATATAAAAATATATATATATATATATGTATATATATGTACATATATAAATATACATATATATACATATACATAGTCTAACTAATACTTTTTTAGCTTTTTATTGTTATTAATATATTATTTTAAAGTCAACTGGCAAGAAATAGCAGTAATAAACATTGTAAATATTTAAAAAATCCTATTTAAAATGAGCATTGTGTGGATGTTTAAATATAAATATATAGGTACATATATTTATATTTATATATAGGTGTAGCGTTATGTTATATTTTTCCCAATTATACCTTCTGTTCTGCTTTAAGGTCAATTAAGAAAGAAATTATTGTCACCGCATCATCCCCCACCCACCCACCATCATACCTTTAATTTTGCAATTTTTCCTATTTTTTATTCCTAATATATACTTACGTATTTTATATTTCAGCGACACAGCTTATATTTATGTACACACACATGCGCATATATTTATGTATATATATATTTGTTTTATATATATATATATATGTATGTATATATTTATACGACGTCTCTGTTGCCTGTTGACTAACACTTTTTTTTTGGGTGTTTAATTATTATATGATGACTTCTTTAACGATAACTTTTTAATTTTTTCTCTTTTTTTTTTTTTTTCTTTTGGCATCGGCGCTAAAGCATATAAGAAGAGTGTGTTTATTGTTTGTTGAAACAATTTTCAAAAGGTGAGGCCAGTGGAGTGATCTACCAAATAAAATAAAGTTTTTCCCCCCCTCTCCTCTTTAGCATAAATACATAAGTTGCTGCACGAAAGCAAAATATATAAGTGATTTGTGTGTTTATTTTATTTTATTTTTTTTTTTTTGAGTTTTTTTTTAACTTAACCAAGTCAATTTTCTTTTTCGTAACATCCTCAGAATCCTCTATTATTCTTTTATTCTCTCCCCTATTCCTCACTGATTGTGGGTAATGTGTATTAAAGAATTGTACCTATTATGTATGTAATAAGCAATATTAAAAATAATTTTACAGATATTCGGCTGTGATTTTTTTTATTTGCGATCCTCGCTGCAAAATTTTCGACATTTGTAATTTGTTAGAATCATAATTATAATTTATTTACATTTTTCAAATTGATCAGTGCAATTGATACCCCAGATATTTATTCAACTTTAAAAGAAATTAGTGACTGGTTATAATAATAATGAAAAAGGAAATGGATTAACTAAGCCATTTTCGCGTAGTTATTACAGAGAAAGAAAGAATTTTTAATTAAAATGTAAGTACTGTTTTTCTTAGCAACAAGGGTCCGTAACATAAATATATTTCTTATATAAATATATGCACAAACTGAAGTTTTACTATCGGCAGTTTTAGTTCGGGAAATTTCCACCAGGGGGTAGCACTGCACTGGAACATGGCAAAATCAAAACGAGCGACCTCCTTCAATCTCATGTTCTCCTGATACAAATACGGCACCGATATTTGGGAAAAATATCAGGATTTGTATCAGGAGAACATGAGATGCAAGGAGGTCGCTCGGTTCGATTTTTTTCCCGCGCAGTGCCGCCGCCTGGTGGCGATTTCTGGAACTACCAGCGCCCGCGTCGTAATTTCCCGCGCGGTGCAGCCATCTGGCGGCGATTTCTGGAACTACCAGCGCCCGCGTCGTAATTTCCCGCGCGGTGCAGCCATCTGGCGGCGATTTCCGGAACTACTAGCGCCCGAGTCAAAATTTCCCGTGCAGTGCAGCCATCTGGCGGCGATTTCTGGAACTACTAGCGCCCGAGTCAAAATTTCCCGTGCAGTGCAGCCATCTGGCGGCGATTTCCGGAACTACTAGCGCCCGAGTCAAATTTCCCGTGCAGTGCAGCCATCTGGCGGCGATTTCTGGAACTACTAGCGCCCGAGTCCAAATTTCCCGTGCAGTGCAGCCATCTGGCGGCGATTTCTGGAACTACTAGCGCCCGAGTCCAAATTTCCCGTGCAGTGCAGCCATCTGGCGGCGATTTCTGGAACTACTAGCGCCCGAGTCCAAATTTCCCGTGCAGTGCAGCCATCTGGCGGTAATTTCCGGAACTACTAGAACCGGCAAAAACTTTTCCCGTGCAGTGCTGCCGCCTGGCGGCGATTTTACGAATTAAATACCCGAAATGTCAAATAAAATGAAATGAGGATAATTCAATATTGTTGAACTATTTTCTGAAGAGATTATCATATTCATTTATATTATTAACATTAGTTACTGTGGTGTATTTTAAATATTCTCGTATATTCTGCAATATAAATCGGCGTTCTCATTTTAGCGGACCGGAAACAAAAAATTAGTCTTGACAATCGACATTCGGATCGAGGTAACAACTGATTTTTTATTTCTCCCAATAATTAGAATAATCTACTACGCGATACTTTCAGTGTAATATGAAATTTCTGGCCGTATTTTCGCTCTGCTATTTGTGGACAGTCGTCAGGACGCTCTCACTTCGGCGTAAGCTCAACAAGTACAAGGGGGAGAAGCGAAAGTCGTTGGCGAAATCGGGAAAGAAGTCCAAGTCGGTCGGGACCGGCTGCCTCGCCTGTACAGACAGATGTATCGCCAAGTAACTATTGCCAGATTTAAACAATTAACTATTTCCAGTTCAAAGCCGTTTAAAGTCTGCAGCGGTACAATTGTAATATTCTGTAATTTCCGTCCGTATGGCTTGTGTTCGGTCCCGACCGATGACGGTTCGGTTTTCATCGAGAAGTTAACTTTCTTAGAATTGACAACGCAGTGTTAATTGTTTGGTTTTACAGCGATGTCGACTGACAATTTGTATTTGTTCTATGTCTGTTTTTCAAGAAAATGGGCCAAACTGTTCGGTCTCAAGTACAGATATATCGGAAAATACGGACCCCTGAGCAGGTTCTATCTGAAGGTGATGCACCGCGGTACTGTCGAGAATTTCGTCGCCAAAAGCTTTTTGGGTTTCACCTGTAGGTTCGATATTTGGGAATATTAGCTGAATTAGCTGGATTTTTTGTTTTTTTTTCAAACCACCCCCAAAAAAAAAAAAAAATTGTATCGTTTCAGGCGCAATCCTCTGGCTCTATTTGACGTACGTCTTCTTAATTCTGGTGCTGAATTTGGGGCACAATAAGGCGGCGATGATCTGCACAGTCACCGGCCTACCGTTGAGCCTACTTTTGGCGTTTTCGCCTGGCGCCAGGTAAAAAATAATTTATATATATATATATTTTTATATAATTTATTACGAACACTATCCAGTTGTTGAGAGAGATTTTCAACATCCGATCGCCGCTTTAATTGATGCTGAGTACAGAAAATCCCCGACGGCTGACAAAAAAAAAGGGCGGGGGTGACGCACATACGAATTAAACGTCACCGTGAATTTTATTTTTTATTTTTTATTATTTTATTTCCTCTATTTTTATAAAATCGCCTAATTATAGTTATCAGTACAATTACGAGGACTCGAGATAAGAGAAACCACCCGATGGTGACAGTTTTTTGGGACAGAAACCGGGGGACATTTCGAGAATCAAAATTTTCGCCTATCTCTGTAAAACTCTTGTAAGTAAAAAAAAAAACCCTGGTAATTCCAGGAAATCAAAAATCCAGTTTTGTTCCGGCCGCTATCGGCTGTATTGAAAATCACCTTATACACGTGCAAAATTTGAATATTTCAAACTTTCGTTATTTTTAAATATTGTTGTGACAACAATGAAAACGCGTTTTCTATCGTAAACCCCCATTTGTACTAACCCTAAACTATCGGCTGTCAAATGGGGTTTTTTTTTTTTTTTTTAATAGGCTCGCCCTGACTTTACTTAAAGAACGATGGCAAATTCAAATCTTGCGTTAATTTTGGGACACTATATATATATATATATTTATATTTATATAGTGACAATATTTAATTATTGCAATTATTATAATGAATAAAAACGTCGGAAAATATCCCGTCCGTTTTTCTTCCAGTCAAAGTCCTTCGTATCCACCGTCCTTTATGTTTCTAAACCGAACAATCCATAATGACCTCTCAACATACCTCAAAACCTTTCAAATTCCATTCCACGTCCAAATCCACTCCTGTCAGTCCCTACCCTTTATCGGCCTAAACGCCACCGGCCCTAGAGACTTTCTGCGGGCCGTCAAACAGTACCTTAACTGGCGTATATTGTACAATAAATAAAGTTAAAAAAAAAAAAATTGATTTCAGATGTTTCTTCCTGATGCTGATTCCGTGCATATTCACGAGGAACGGTCGTCACGCCGCCACCGCCTACATAATGATCCTCGTCCTGATGGGGCCGGCGAGGAACACCGCCCACAATTCGGCCCTTCTCGTCGAAAGCCTCCTCTGTTTCCAGGTTGGCCCTATTATATAGATTGGGAAAACAAAAAATATAAAAAATTTTTTTAGTGAATACGCGACAAAACGGAAAAAAAAAAATTTCCCCCTTCGGGTAGCGCTGAGTAAGTCGGAAAAAATTATGAAAATATAGCTGGTCGGCTCTCTTTATTACTACTCCCATTATCAATCCCGTTATTGCCACCAGATTTATTATTCCGCAATCCTAAATATTCTGTTATTTTGACCCCGGAACCTGTAGACTGCAGTGGGGGCCGGCGCCCTTCCAGTTAATTCCGGTCAATAATCGACTGTTCCTCTAACCGATTAAATAGCAAATTTTTTCCTTATTATTCGGGCATCACTATCGAATAGTGGGCCTCCGAATATATGTTTTTAAAAATCCGGTTTTTTCAAATATTTAGTTTTTTAAATCGAGTCCCATTCGTGGGCGGGGGCACACTACAACAGAGTTGAACCGACGCATGAGACCCTATATTTTATTTCTAATTACGAGTATTTTAACACGATGTATGTAGTATTTATAAAAAAAAAAATATGTCATATGGAGAAAAAAAATTTAAAAAAAAAAAAAATAAAAATTGACCCATCCCCATTTGGGGACTTAATCGGGGCGCTGAGAGGGATGAAATTTGTTGACAATTTTCAGGAACAGTTGAACAGCGTCCTGCAGAGCGTCATCAACGCCGTCAGAACGCCTATATACGCGATACGCGACGCCGTCAGGCGCATAGTCATCAATATGAAAGAGGTCGCGTCCCGCGTCAACGCAATGTTGAACGTCGTCCGCAGGACGGTACTCTCTTTGCGTAAGCAATTTTTCATTAGAAAAATCAACAGAAAACAACATTTTGTTGGTACGTTTCGTTATTCTAAATTAGTTTTGCCACGTATTCTGCGTCCCTTCGCTTTAACAGTATTTCCATTACGAATTCTAACTAATTATGAACCCATAGTTTTTTCTGTACAAAACTATGTCCAACATTTAGTTTTTATTTTTTCAAGAATTTTTCGATAGTTCGGAGAAATGAAAAACAATATTGTCTCGGGTCGGCAACTAAATAATTGCGCATTTTTCCCCATTCGCGGCTTTTCCGAGGTACAGAAATATATTTTTCGTCAGCGTAGATTATTTGCTCTGCTTCTCTCTCTTAATTCTTTCAAGTCTCGCCAGATTGTAAAAGCACAGAAAGTTTAAAAAAAAAAAATGGTATAACGAATTACCTATAATTGAAATGCCACCCCGGTGAAATTTTATTTTAATTACTGCTCAGCTCTTTAGTTTAGTTTGGAAACTATGGAGCATTTTTCTGAGGTATAAATATCCATAGAATACCACGTATTATCCTTGATATTTACGAATTATTTACACAGGGGCATTACCAAATTGGTTTCTGTGAAACATTTAACCGCTACGTTTTATTAGCAATTAGGGCATATATTGCCAAAAACTGGAATAATACCGTAGATTTGTCCTGTTTCTGTCTCCTCTCGCTACGTAGTAGAAGTGAGAGTGATACGGTGCAGTGGAAAACGTCCCCAAAGTGCCGCTACTGAAGATGGCGAGCGGCCGAAAAACCGGTCTAGCAAAAGACACAGAAAGAGAAGAGAGAAACGCGACAAATCTACGGTTTTTCTGTTGTTTCAAATTGTTTCGAACCTTCACTACTGCTATACCGACATTGTTCTGTCTGCTTCGTCGCAACAATATTCAATAATAAAACAATTTCTATGTCCCGCCGCAGTGGGCGTAATAAAGACGGGACTGCAATGGTTGAACAGCTGCATAATGATGTGCAACGACAGACTGGGCACTCCTTTCCAAAGGTGCAAGGCCTGTTTCGAAGAGGCCGTCAAAGATTGCAGGGTGAATAATATTACAAATCGGACGCGTTATATAAAAACTTTAAGCTGTCGAGGTTTGTAATAATTTTTTTTTTTTTTTTTTAATTTTTTGAACTCTAGATTAAGTTGGTTCCGGCCTTCTACTGGATGTGTTCGGTGACGTACGTCTCCGAATCGGTCTGCTACACGGTCAAGTTCATCGACTACATATGCGACATGTTCGAGTACATTGCCGACGAAGTAATTGGAGCCGTCCAGGAGAGTGAGTAACTTAGTTTTTGGACTTAGAGAAAAATCAACTTAGCGATGAATGTCTCGTATAAAACATTGCGGACGAAACGGTAAATTGGTAAAAATTCCGGTTACGGGTCTTACCGAGTTAGAACACTTTCGGCTTCTCTCCGTCGCCGGTAGCGATAGCCGCGTACTTACTCGGTAACGTCTAATTTCAAGTTTCAATTTTCGTCGCTTATTCATGAAAGGAATCCCCATAGCCGACTGGAAAGAACGGAACTGAATCGTAAATTTGGACAGACCTCTTTGAAACATCAAAACTGACAATAGTCGACAAACTGACAATATATAAAGCTGTACTGAAACCGACACGGACATACGGTAATAGAATTATGCCGGGTTCCGCCAATAAATCCAACGATCGCTCCAGTCAAAAGTCCTTCCTACCATCCTTAATGCTCCCCACCCCACGGATATGTTTTCTAACCGAACAATCCGTAATAATGACCTCGACATAACGAGGTAATAAAAAAATATTTTTCATTACTTGTGCGCGCAGGGTTCGAAGAGTTGGCGCGCCGTATCAAGAACATATTTTACGTCGAGATCGAGTTCAGCCACTCTTTCGAATTCCAGTCAGAGTTTTCCAGGAGCGTGAAGGAAATAATGGCCAGCATTGTCGTCGCAGCACGGGAGAGGCTTTCCGTATTCATCGGCCTGTTCGACGTCATCAGCTGTTCAATGTTCGTCTTCATGGTCGTTGTCATCGTCCTGTGAGTACCCCGAAGAAGAAGAGGAGGAGGAGGAGGAGGAGGAGCGCCGGCGCCGCCAAGTAAAGGGCCGTCCTATACTATCCATATAAATTTATTACAGCAGTAAAATTTTCTGTTGCAGAACACTCCGTTACAGGTACAAGTACCTGTCGAACATCAGTTTCGACAACAAGTACATAAACGGGTACATCGTCGAAATAGACATCAGGAGGACGATGGAGGGCAAGGAGACGATACTGCCGTTGACGGCCAGCGAAAAGGCGAAATATATTAATGTTGGTAACGTTTTAACTGCTGGTTACTTGGGATATGACGGGGCCGCGTTACTGCGGATCGTTACTTCGTTCAGTATCTGAATGTCAATTTAGTAAGTAACAGGGGGGGTGGTGCCTGATTTACCGATGGAATGCAATTTCTGACTGTGGGGAAAAAGTCGAAAATTTCGCAGGGCCAAATTCAGTATAAATGAGCTGCGTTCCGTGTTTTTTTTTTCAGTTGACTTCTCTGTCGGTGACGAAAGTGCAGAAATTGAAGCGTCACGTCGCCGTCGGCCACGCGGTCGTCGTATTCTTTAAAATTGCATTCCAGCTGGCCGTCGACTACTGTCTGTACTTCACGTTGCACCTGATCAACCAGTACGGACGGTTCGAAGTGAAAACGGACAGTGAGTACCATTTTTCGTCGTCAAAAAAAAAAAATAAATCTTCAACACTCGACGAAGTCACGAAATACAGGTTTGTTAAGTTCCGTCATTCCGGTCCCACCACTTAGCCCGTACTGTCGGGTCGGCAACTAAGCAATTGCGCGATTCACCGACAACAAGTGGCGTTGTACATATTTTTAAGTGCGCCAGTACATCTTTGCACGGATAAGCCGTAGACGGTTTTGAATGTCCCTCGTCGAACTATGGCGATCCGAATCGATAATGGCCTTTATTCGGCCTCATCATCGACCTCCTCCACTGGACGTCCAGAGCGCTCCTCTGGACTTTTAACGAAAAATCTCCCTACCGGAATTTTGCGAATTTAACACCGTTTTTTAGCTTTTTATACACACACACACACACACACATTCGACTGGTCGATGTAATTTTGATACCGAATATTTCAGACAAATAATAACATATCGAAGAATCTTATCCGTGCAAAGATGTTGACGAACTTAAAAGTATGTGCAACGCCACTTGTCGGTCAATTACTTAGTTGGCGACCCAATATATTGATATTGGCCCATCCGTCAACGCCCACCCTAAGACAGTCCCTGAATGCCATTGGCCCAGAGGTCTCCGTCCAGTAAGCGCGTTACCTCAACGTCCTTTGTATTTCGCCGATCCTGAATGGACGCGAGGCGTTTATACACTTTTTTTTCAGAATTGGGAGGTACAAGCGTTGACGTCGAAAGCAAAGGTATCATTCCCGACCTCTACCTGGCTTTGCTGAAGACTTTCGAGCCCGACAAAGCGTCCGAGATGGAAGCCGGCAGCAGCATACCCTGCCTGCCCGTACCCAGCCCCGTGGATCATCGGCGTTACGCGAAAATAAGTCAGTTTCCAATTTAACAATCGCATATTTCGGGCCAAAGCGGCCGGCAGGAGACTGAAGGAAATTATTGGTCGCGTTGTTGTCCTCCGCAGTTTTTCTGATGCTGTCGACGTTGGTGATGGCCTGGATGGAGCCGTAC
The DNA here is from genome assembly GCA_019843655.1 of Lethocerus indicus. NCBI lineage: Eukaryota > Metazoa > Arthropoda > Insecta > Hemiptera > Belostomatidae > Lethocerus > Lethocerus indicus. Next base: position 1,795,785 of record JACDQD010000007.1, on the reverse strand, counting down.
GGCCTGCGGCTGAAGAGCGTGGTGATGTCCCACTACCACCCGAGGGTGGCGCGGAAGCGGGCCGTCTGGCTCTACAACAGGATACTGAACAAGAGGGAGAACTGGCTCAAGTGCGTGCGACGCGTGCTCAGGCTGCGCTACGTCAAGGGGGCCAAGACCGGAGGCGGTAGGACTTTGATGGGGAAGCTCAAGGATATGTGAGTAAACGCGCTCGTCTGCATTGTCAGGACTGCGGCCTTATACAGATATTCTGGCCATAAACCGCCTCTTCCTTCCTCCTCAGCCACCTTATATACAGCTATAGGTACAATTGCGGTTTGTTCGATTAGTTTCACTTTGTTTCACTCGATAAAGAGGGCCGTCAAGTGATGGTACTTTTGACCCGTATCCGGGGCCTACAGAAAGTCTCTGGGCCGGTGGCGTTTATAACGGACGGGTAAAAGAGGAAAGGGACTGAACAGGAGTGGATTTGGACGTGGAGAGAGGCGGGAATGGAATTTGAGGAAGCGTGATTTTGAGGTATGTTGAGGTCATTATGCCCAGGGGGAGCATTAAGGATGGTACGAAGGACTTTCGACTGTTGGATTTCTTGGCGGAACCCCATAGTTCTAGTCCGTATGTCCGTGTCGGTTTCAGTACAGCTTTATATATTGTCAGTTTGTCGACTATTGTCAGTTTTGATGTCCTTTTCCAAAAAAAAAGTCTCGACAATCCAAATTTACGATTTAGATCCGTTCTTTTCAGTCGGCTATGGGGTGAGTCGTTTGTCTATATTGGAAAGGTGCTCTCGGACTGTAGAGAAGGATATGTAGGTATATCGGAGGTATATATTGTGTAGAGGAGTGGACCTAGGACACTGCCTTGAAGGACGGACGCTTCGGATGGCTCTTGGCCTTCCTTAACTCTGAAGAACCTGTCCTCAAGGTGGGATTTGAGCTGATATATATATATTGGGAAGGATGCTTTTGAGCTTATCGCTTAAAGAGGTGACAATATTCTTCTTGTCCATCGTGTATATATAGTGAATTATTGCAGGTTGCCGTTCGGCAAATATTGTTTCGGCAAATCTCAGGAGGTGAGGTGTTGCCTGGTCTGCGGCGTCTCTGAGGACTCAACGGGCGACGACGGGCTTTACCTGTGCGAGAAAGTCCACTGTCGCGGCTGCTACTGCCGCACCTGCTTCGCCTCAATCGACTACACCTGCACGCTCTGCATGAAACCGGCGGAGTACGGCGACTATTCGGACGCCAGCGAAGAGGAGTAAGCCGGCTAATTGAAAAGAGATATTTCATTCGATTTCAGAAAATAGAATATCGATCCGCCCGTTTAATTGATGTCGAATCAAACGCTGATTTTCGTTGTTCGGCCGACAGAGGTTCGCATCCGGAGGAGACGGAAGAGAGTTGGTGCCAGGACAGGTACAGGTTCACGGCCAAGTTGGTAGCCAGCGGAAGGAAATCCGGCGTTTCACTTGTACCTAGTCAAGAACTCGAAGGTATACAACAGTATATATTGTATAATAAATTCGCTGACAATTATTAATTGCCGATTTTCGTTACACACTCAAAAGAGTTATCGACCTACTGAATTGTCGTTCCAATAGGTCTATTTTATATTATTTATTATATCCACCGCCTGTCGACTAAGTCCCCGATACGTCTGACCAAGACCCGAAAGAAACGCGGCGATCCATACCACTAACCCGCAATACGCACCCGTGTTGCGGGTCTAGTATCTGCGCCGTGATTTGTTTTCAACCCCACCCACCCCGCCGCCGGCGAAATGGATTTTTCCACAGTAATGCCGTTAAGCGGGTAATTAATGTTAATAATTTTCATCGCCTTAGACATCAAAATAGACACAAGTATGCCAAATGTTTATCCGGCAAAACATAAGCTACTCAACGACTGTTTTAACGTTAGAGGGCGAACAGGAGTCTTCGTCCGAATCATCATCGGATTTGTCCTATTCGTACCAGGAGAGGGGCCGGAGGTTCGACGATACGCCCGCCATATCGCACAGGTTTTTAAACTTTTGTCCAGTAAAATCGGTAAGCCTAAAAATTTTGTCTCGATATTCGGATAACAAGGGCGGGCTAATAACAGCCGGTTTTCTGTTTGTCGTTAAACTACTCCTCTAAGATATTTCGGTTAGCGCATTGAAGGGGGGTTTCGATTGCAGGAAATCGGACGAAGAAGGCGGGAGGCGAAAACAAATTTCGTACGCCGACGTAGACGACTACAAATTTGAAGTAAGTACGATATAGGTTCACATCGAATACAATTTCAGGTTTACTTTGGTCTTATTCTAGACCGGTTTCGGGATAAGTGAGATATTTTCCATGCGTTACCCACCCGACAAGGTACATCTTGTACCTAGTCCAGGATTATCATATTCGAAAAATTAACAAGAATTTTAGAACCCAGATATTATAATGCTAATTAAAAAAAAATTGTCAGAGCTAGTGTATTGCATGTGGAACTTATATGTCAAAATACTAATGTAATACAGTTGAAAGGTCAAATGAACGAGTACTGTACATTTGCTCCTCCATTCAGGACGAGTGGGATGACTCATTGGAGATATTCAATTGGGTCAAAATAATCGTAAATGAGGACGGCCCAGCCAAGAAGCGGAGGGCGAAGATCGCTTCGGATGAGGAGAGCAGTTCGGACGAGGAGAGCAGTTCGGATGAGGAGAGCAGCGACGACCATTCGGAATCCACTGGTTCATCGTCCGGTTGGCGGGATCAAGAATCCAGACCGCCGGATCGAAGACCGGGATCAGCGGATCAAAGACCGGGATCACCGCCTCCCGGCCAAAGACCCGGTACGCGGCCCGGGACCAGTTCACACCACGATCCCATACTGGTGTGTACGCATATAGCCTTTCATTGGGCGCTCTTCAACTGGCTCCTTTTTAAATTAAACGCGAAAAACCTATTCAGCACAATTAGGCCCAAAGTAAGAGGAGACACTGTACGTAAATGGAACCCCTCTCCCTCAAGTTCCCTTTCCGAGTGCGCTAATAAGGTAATTAAAATCTCAAGTACCCCAAGGGAGACTCTTCTTTTTTTTACCCTCGTATATTCGCAAAATGCTCTATTCGAAACAAGTTCTGATCTTCCCGATAGCAAAAGTACTCGACAGGATAAGAACTTATATTATGCGGTTATTATGTGAGCCAAAAGACCGAATTTTGGTTAGCGTGGTTTACGATACTGCTTAAATATTCGAGTAGATTAACTGATCTACTAGGATTGGAATTTTAAATTTGTTTTAATAGATCTATTATTGCCTATTATGCACTAAGACCCATAGAAACGCCGGGATCCGTAATACTAACCCGCGATACCGACTTGTGTTGCGGGTCTAGTATCGGCGCCGTAGCTTGTTTTCACGCCCGGTATATAAGGTGAAATTAAGACTATAATTAGTTTTAAAAATATAATTTTACATAAGTAATATTATATTTCACGGATTAAACCGTTAACCGTATAATGCGCCTGGAAAAAGGCCGTTTCTACCGTCCAAATTAGAAACGTTTTTCACCCTTCCTTGTAGTGCCTAAATCATTTAATAATTCAAAAATTACGCATTGCCGTATATCTAGATACATTTTGAGTGAGGCCTTTTTTTGAAAATTTTTAAGGATTCATCGTAATTATTTCCATCGCTTATTGAGTAGTGCGGTTTTGTATTATGCGGTATATCTCAAGGATCCATCAGGGATTCCTCTGTAAGTGGGTTTAACGCAGGGTCCGATGCCGGCCGTACACTCGGAGGGCTTTGGAACGAAGTTGGAGGAGGGCTCGGACGGGGAAAGGCGCGGCGGAGGAGGAGCCGGAGGAGGAGGAGGAGGAGGAGGAGGAGGAGGAGGAGGAGGAGGAGGAGGAGGAGGAGGAGGAGGAGGCGGAGGAGGAGGCGGCAGGATATACCCGACGTTGACTGTGATCTCAGAGAGGAGGAGGCGCGATGTCCAGGAGCCTCTAGTGGACCCCGAGAGGTCCGCCATGGTCAGACACTGGCTGGAGACGGGACGACCTCCGGCAGTGATGCCGCCTCCGCCGCCGCCGCCGCCGCCTCCGCCGGTCAGGATGGAGGAGGGGACCGCCTCCAGCTCGGTGGACGACGGCCAGGAGAGGATGAGCACTGGATCCTCGGATGAACTGCAGCTGCTGCTCAGACCGGGAGGCCGCCGACAAAACTTTGGTTAACAGGAGAGCAATATTATAAATTTCCCCCAAACGCCCCACGTCGGTTGGGAATCGGATTCCGTCGTTGTTAGTAGATAATTGTTGCCTTACCGTAATATGAATCAGAATTCTCGACGGAAATTGCTGCTCGAATCCAAAATTACATTGCGGAAGATCGTTTATAGGTCCATAAAAAATATAAATTCGAACCATTTTTCGTTTAAAACGTACATTTCAAGCTCCATCACACTGTGTCCTTCGCCCATTGAGATGTTTCTAATTTCACATTATTATTATTTACCTACTTATTTTGAATAATGGCGAAGTAAGAAACTCGAGGTAAATATGTATATTTTTAATTTATCATTTCCCGCAGTGTGCACTGGGGAAATTATCGACAAATTCTATGCGTTCGTTCATAGAGTTTTTCCATTAAAATTTCTTCTTTACTGGTTGTGATTTGTTGAAAATTTTGTAGCGTATTCTTAATAAATATATTTATTTTGAATATACTAAGCTCTTTATTATTTTTACTTATCAGGGTATACGATAACGGTGGCCGGCAGGGGGAAAAAACTGTTTTTGGGAAAAATTTCTATTGGATAAATTTATTCCGTTTCCTGGCGTTTCCGACGTTTCGGAAACTCTTCCAGATGCCGTCATCAAGGACCGCATCAACTTCGGTTCCTCTATATGCGTGACAATCGTTAAACCTCCGGGCGCTCATGACTCATTTTCGTTGCACATTTCTCGACGTTTCGCAGTTCCAATTCCAACCGTACCACTTGTGCGTACCAAAAGGTTGATGAATTTCTCCAGGACGAAAGAACTGAGCAGTGAGTAACATAATTTTAATCTACATTCATCTACATATAAGCGGCTGTTATACATTCGTGATTTGGGCAAATATATATTTAGGCCTCTTGAGCGTGCTCGTGGTAGGCGAAAAGCATGTTGAAATAAGAATAGGACGCTTTCATCACCTGCAACATACAAAGTTTATGTGGGCGCATTTAATTTTATGCTATTGAGGCGTCAACGAAGCCGATATATATCTACTATGTCTATTCGACAGTCTAATTGAGGTCAGTGTCGATTTGGCAACTGTAACTGTACATCCCTTCGACAATGTTAATTAATTCAAGTACAGCCGAGAATCAACCACCCCAAGCGCTGCCGCCAAGAGGGGTTGTCCCGCCCCCTTCGCTAATTATCCCCTTCACTATTGTTCATATTGGAGTGAATCGGATTCTAAGTTGGAGGAAAAAAAAAACAGGGTATACGATGAGATCCTCCGTTGAGCGCTACAAGCGTATGTAATCCACTACTGTATGTGATACTCTCAGAAATCACAATATTTTCTCCGCAGTTATTCATCGTTTTCAAACAAACTAAGTGAAAGAAAATATACAGTTATGAATTATATAGCGTTAATTCGATTCTCGGCAATCAATATGAATTGATTACGAGCTGATTTCCAATTGACTATAGAACATTGAATATAAATTTCAGTCTGCGGAATGACATTTTTACTCATAAACCTTTGTACTTGCAAAGTACCAGCTATTTGAACTACACTTTAGGACTTTAGGGTTGTCAACCGAATGACCTCTTTTTAGTTTTTCGTTTATTATTAACCTCCCAACTTAATTTTTAGAATTTCATTCCAGTGTATATCAAATTTTGTGTATAGATTATTGAAAATTGATTATAAAAAAATTTCTTTCGGCCACATTATATAAATAATAAATGATCTTTTGTTCTCCTCTCAGAGTCTGGTTTAAGGGGGGATGCGACATAAAAATTATGATTTTTAGAGCTTTGGGACGTAATTTTTTTTTTATTTTGCACAATCAACTTTACAGTTATAAGTGCAATCGCTACCGTGTACATTTTTCACCCGTTTGTCTCGATAAAGACAAAGCACCCTATGATGGTTTTTGACACGATTTAACTACAGCCCGAGGTGATCTCTGGGCCGTTGGCGTTTAAGCCCTCGTGGCGGGGGGATAATGTGGACGGGTAAAGAGGAAAGGGACTTAACGAGTGGATTGGGATGAGTAGAAAGGCGGGATTGGAACTTCGGGAAACCGGGATTTTGCGACTGAAATCTCTGGACGGATGTCTCCTGTTGGAACCCAGCATAACTCATACCGTATGTATCGCTTTGTATATTGTCAGTCTGTTACTTGAGGTCAATTTCCGTTTCAGTAACGGCCTCGAGAGTCCAAATTTTCTGTTTAAGTCGATCCTTTCGAGTCGTTTGTCCGGGTTGAGCCCCTCCCCAAGATAGCGAATCCGCTGTTGGATGGGAATTGGGGCGTAAATAAGGTTGCTCTAAAAGAAGATGTAGGATTGAAATATGAGGCTACTCACTGACATGTAGGTGTCTAGGGAGACTTCCGTGCCGGCCGTTGTTGTAAAACGGAGCGGTCTCATTGTCCTGGCCATCATCAGCCTGAGTGTGCTCCAGGAGGCCGGAGGCAGCTCGCTCCAGTCGTCCTTGTACGCAGAGAAACCCACTTCCATGCTCTGGACACAGAGAGAAAACGCGCACTTGCAGTAAAAAAAACCAAAAAAAAAAACGATTTGACAGCCGATAGTTTAAGGTCATGGGGGGGGGCGTTACGCGATAGAACAACGTGTTTTCTTCATTGTTGAAACAATATCTGAAAAATAGTTTGAAATATTCAAATCTTGCGTTAATTTTGGGACACCCCATAAAGGATCTACGTGATTTTCAATACAGCCGATAGCGGCCGGAACAAAACTGGATTTTTTTTTTTTTTTTTTTTTTACTTACAAGAGTTTTTACCGAGATGGGCGACAATTTTGGTTCTCTGTCCCAAAAACTGTCACCGTCGGGTGATTATTTAGAGTCTCTCTATAACAGTTGAACGGGTCGTTTTAGAGGGGGTTAGTGAAATTAACGGGCAATAAGTTAAATTTAAAAAGGAAAAAGTTAAAATTGTTACGTAACTAGCTGGATACATACAACAGAAACATACCTCTCAAAAAAATGACGAATTTTCGTAAAATAAAATGAATTTCGTGTCGATAAATTGTATTAATATATTTTTTTGTCTTATAATTTCAATTTCTTCTAATTTTTTGCGACACGTGGGCTACAGCGTTCAGTTTTTATCTCTAGGCCGGCGTCACATATTTGTGTCAGTTTAAAAGAATACTGTAGGTTCGTGATGTTTCTGTCTCCTCTCGCTGCCTGTTTGGTCTTTTGCTAGACCGGTTTGTCGGCCGCTCGCCATCTTCAGTAGCGCTGTGTGTTAGTCACTGTCAGCACTTTGGATGTTTTTTGGGCATCCTCACTGCCCACTGTCACTTTCACATGTACTGTAGTGTTTGTCAGTATGTCAGTCGTTTATATATATATGTGTTCTGTTATTGTTATTGTTATTGTTTGTTTTCGATTTGTACAATCGCCTAATTATAGTTGTCAGTACAATTGCAAGGACTCGAGATAAGAGAAACCACCCGACGGTGACAGTTTTTTGGACAGAGAACCACGGGACATTTCGAGAACCAAAATTGTCGCCCATCTCGGTAAAAACTCTTGTAAGTAAAAAATAAAAACCAAAAAACCTGGTAATTCCAGGAAATCAAAAATCACGTAGATCCTTTATAGGATGTTCCAAAATTAACGCAAGATTTGAATATTTCAAACTATTTTTCAGATATTGTCCAACAATGAAAACACGTTGTCCCATCGCGTAACGCCCCCCCATTCGTACTGACCCTAAACTATCGGCTGTCAAATGGGTTTTTTTTTCTAGGGGTTGTGCCAACTTTACTGCAATAATGGTGGCAAATTCAAATTTCGGGACACCCTTTAATGACGTCCACTAATGAAGAATGGCGTAATCGTGATATTATTCCAATCGGAAGGACCTCAAAAAGGGTAGGTCGTAAAATCAATCTCGTTAATGATGAATCAACCAATCTCCACGTGTTATACGCTGACTGGTTACAGACGGAATAACCGTTTATTTTTTTTCCCCTTTCCGAACCGAACCAAAAAAAAAACCGTTATCCTATTTGTTGAGGTTTCTAGATGAAATCGTGTCACAGTTGGGGGGACGTGAAGACGGGGGTGTTTCCTCCGTACGGGGAGGAAAGCTCAAAGATCATAAGAAGAGAGGGATGGCGCCGGGGTTAGAGCTCGTTAACTAAAAGCCTAAACGCGGCCCAAGTCATTCTACCTTTCGGGGAGAGTTCTCATTTTTTTTTTTTTTTTTTTTGCGCCGAAAAACTCCTTTATGACCGGCGACATTTCTCCGCAGGTCTTATCGCAATTTTTAAATTTCCCACCCCCCAAAAAATGCAAAAAAAAAAACACGAGGGAGTTCGCGGTCGACGTAGTTCGAGCTGTTTAATATTCGCGAAAATATCGACCGTTTTACATTTGGAGGACGACAACGCGCCTCCTCGCGTCTGTAGAAGATCAACATGAAACGAAAAATAGTAATAATATAGTTTAATATACCTGTTTCGTGGTCTGCTAGGGGTTGGAATACCGTTGTAAGTATTTCGCGGTGTTTTTTCGGCCGCTCGCCGTCTTCAGTAGCGCTGTGTTCGGATGACAACAAACTGACAAACACCCCCTCCCCCCCCTGCAAAACGTCCAAAGTGCCGACGCTGACTGACACTCACAGCGCCTACTGAAGACGGCGAGCGGCCGTCAAACCCCACCCTGTCCCGCCGAGGTGGCGGAAACGCAACGAAACCTACGGTATAGGAATAAAATGTGTTATCCATAATTTATACCTCTTCGGCGATCTCTTCCGAATACCAACTGATGCCGAACATGTATATCATTTCGGTGATGGCGATTGTGATGAACTTGATTTTTTGAAACGAGTCGTCCTGAAAAAAAATCATCAAAAAAAACACGGAAAATATCAATAAGACACTGTCAAATTTACGAATAAAAACAGTTCCCGTAGTTTTTTTTTTTGTAATTTGTACAACCGTCCTCAGTACGAACCTTTTAATGTAAAGAATTTAATGTAAACTTTTATACCGTCGTGACTTCGATCGAGTATTTTAAGTCGTAGATTCGTACTACTTTTTGGCGGGCTTAACCCGTTAAGCCGCTGTAATTTTTCACGCTCGAATATAATCCGAGAATTGAAAATAACAGGGCGAAAGTTGGGAAAAAAAAATCGTTCTATCGATATTTAAAATTCACATAGGATTGTAAGATGTAACGCTTATTTATTGGAGAATAAAATAAGAAAAAAAAGTATGTCGTTGCATGTCTAATACTTGCAATGTTGGGCTATTTTTACCGATAAAAATATGTTTTTTTTGTCGAAATTGCGATTCGAAAAGAAAGATAAAAGTACGTGCAACAATGCAATGGTCGGCTCTTTTCTGCAATGTGGATCAAAATCCAAAATAAAAATAAATTTTTCGATTAATTTTGTATTTTTTTTTTTTTTGTCAAGACAATGTTCTAAAGTGTGTTTTTTTACATTAAAAAAAATTCATTTTTTTTGGCCGTTTTTTCAAAAAAATCTGTCCGTTAAGGGGAATGAACAAAATTAGTTGTTACACTTTACGACTGTCGGATAATTTCAAATTGTCACAGGATAACTTTATAAATTATAAAACTCCGTCGGGCTACTTTACCGAAACTGCCGCGAATCCGGTGAATATCATGATTACGAGTCCCGTGACGAAAATTATGAAAAATAGCGGCTTGAAAACTGAATGGGCGTCGTTGAAGTATCTGGAAAAAGAGAAAAAATTGGATGAAAATTGTCAGTTTTAAGAGGTTGGCTGAAATTCTTTGTCGGCACAAAGTGTTACTCACTTTTAGATTGAAAGTTCGATAAATTCGTTGGATTCATTTCAAGGAGAAAAGACTAAGCAATTTTTAAGGTTTTAAGTTTTTAATTGTCGACTGACATAAGTATAAAACTAACGCTGCCGGGGATGCTCCAAATACATCCAGACCGGCGAGAGGAGACAGAATTAAACGAAATCTACGTTCTAACATATTTCTTGAAATAAGAAAAAATTAAATTCTATCAGTGCTGTCTCTTCTATCGGTTACGGGATATCAATTTCAGGCCTAACCGGGGACAGCTCAAGCCGGTAATTAAATATCGCCGTACGACGGCGCTAATACTAAAGCCCGCATAACGCGTATTGCCGAATTGCAGAACCGCCGCGCCGTACCAACCGTCCGTAATTAACTCATATTAACTCGTAATATGTGACTGATATTTTTGCAAAATTGTTAAGTTCTAAAAGTGTAAAATGTACGAATTCTGCTCTCGCATTTGATTATTTAGAGTCTCTATAACAGTTGAACGGGTCGTTTTAGCGGGGTTAGTGAAATTAACGGGCAATAAGTTAAATTTAAAAAGGAAAAGTTAAAATTGTTACGTAAGTAGCTAGATACATACAACAGAAACATATCTCACAAAAAAATGACGAATTTTTTTAAAAATAAAATGAATTTCGTATCGATAAATTGTATTAATATTTTTTTGTCTTATAATTTCAATTTCTTCTAATTTTTTGCGACACGTGGGCTACAGCGTTCAGTTTTTATCTCTAGGCCGGCGTCACATATTTGTGTCAGTTTAAAAGAATACTGTAGGTTCGTGATGTTTCTGTCTCCTCTCTCGCTGCCTGTTTGGTCTTTTGCTAGACCGGTTTGTCGGCCGCTCGCCATCTTCAGTAGCGCCCTGTGTTAGTAGTCACTGTCAGCACTTTGGAAGCTGTTTTTTGGTCATCCTCACTGCCCACTGTCACTGTGTCACTTGTACTGTAGTGTTGTCAAGTGTGTGTGTGTGTGTGTGTGTGTCAGTATTGTCGGATATGTAGCCGTCTTCAGTAGCATTCGTACCATTCTCCCCTAATCCGACTTGACAACACTACAGTACGTGTGAAAGTGACAGAGTGGGCAGTGAGGATGCCCCAAAAAAACATCCAAAGTGACCGACAGTGACTACTGACACAGGGCGCTACTGAAGATGGCGAGCGGCCGACAAACCGGTCTAGCGAAAGACCGAACAGGCAGCGAGAGGAGACAGAAACATCACGAACCTACAAAACAGGTATATCAAATTTAAAAGAATACTTATTTTAGATTTTTAGACTGTTCTAAATATACAAACATAAAATCTACTCCAATTGATTTCATATAATCGCAAAAAAAATCTTGGGAAAAATGTTTTCTCCAGAAGAGCTACCGTCTGGTAGCTAACTGATATTAGTGATAGTGATATTTCTGACCGTATGATCTCGTTGTGGTGCCTCGCGCACTGATTCGTGCAATGTATTTCGTTGGCCCTGCAGGCCGCCTCCAGCGATTCAGGCCGGATATTCGGCAGTTGGTCGCGTGTGACCGCCAGGGCCCGCTGGCGTACAGTCGCCAGTCCGGCGTACAACAGCTTGAACTGGTCGGTTATATGGCCGTAGACCAGGTAGGTGGCCACCAGTACCGAGAATATGCCCAATTCCAGTTCGACTATTATCGCGTTCTCCCAGATGAAGACGGCCGCCAGGCTGGCGCCAGTCGAGCCCAAATCGAACGGGAACCAGCAGGGGAAAAGGACGTTCCGCTTGTCGGTCAAATGGCGTTCGGCCGCCGCTATCATCACTATGCTGAAATAGTTGTAGACCATCAGGAAATAGACGAGCCGTATAACTGACGTGTTGGACCTGTCCCTTTTCTCCTTCAGACGGTCGGCTTCGGCCCTCAACAGGCCGTCGTAGTCGTAGTAGCGGTCCAGATCTAGAGTAGAAACGGAGAGCAACGTTTAGTACGATTTTGGTTGCAGAACTTCTGGATTAAGACGAAAATCCGCGACGTATTTGGTTTGGCAACTAAATAATTGCGGAATTCACCAAGAAGTAGCGTTGTACATATTTTTAAATACGTCAACATCTTTGCACAGATAAGCCGTAGACGGTTTTGATACATTCCGAATCGATAAACGGCCTTTATTCGGTCAACATCGACCACCACTGGACGTCCACAGAGCGTCTTTTAATGAAAAATGTATTTTACAGCTTTTTATACACGATGTAATTTCGATACCGAATATTTCACAGAAAGGGCCGAATAGTAGTAACGTATCGAAGTATCTTATCTGTGCAAAGATTACTTTCAGTCGTCAACCCTTAATAACTTCGCGTAGAACACTATATAAAATTCTCTCATTTCGTTTTCAAAATGTTATACCCCAAAATATACCCCATTTTACGGCTGAAATAATTAACGTTTGGAAGATGATCGCGGTTAACAGAGCGATGGTACCGGTGACATAGGTTTAGCTAGGGGGATGAATATCGACAGTGGAATTTATTTACGTTTATTTTGATATACCTGTGTGTGTGCGGTCTGCGAGGGGTTGGAATATACTGTAGGGGTTCGTGATGTTTCTGTCTCTCCTCTCGCCGCCGCCGGTTCGGTCTTTTGCTAGACCGGCGCTATAACAGTGACTAACAAACACAGCGCTACTGAAGATGGCGAGCGGCCGACAAACCAGCAGCGAGAGAGAGGAGAGACAGGAGAAACATCACGAACCTACGGTATAACGTTTGTGTTTCCGATTGGTATCACTGGATTGGTATCCTACCTGTGATCAGCCTCGTGATTGTGGCTCGCTTCAGATCGTAATGGACGAAAGCGATGTATATGTCCGAAAGTAGTATCAGATGGTGGACGACGACGACGAAATCGTCCATATCCTCGATATAGTGATAGAGGGAATAGCCGAGCGTCGATAGGCCGGAGAGGAACAGAAGGTTGGTGATCGAACGGTAGGCGTTCCTAACCGGTTCCCGTCCTATGTGCATGCAGGTCAACGCCAAGAAGTTGACGCAAGCTCTCGTGCCCTTCTTCCTCTCCTCCTCTTCATTTCAGCCGCCATCCTCCTCTTCGCCGACACTAAATGTCAATTTTAATGTCTTAATATTGGTTCGGCAACTAATTGATTGCGGAATTCACCAACAAGTGGCAACCGTCTTTGGACAGATACGTTATTATTCGGCCCTTTCAGTAACATTCGGTATCAAAAATTACAGTTGAATTGTGCATAAAGGGCTAAAACACAAGGTGCGCTCTGGACGTCCAGTGGAGATCGATGATGACCGAATAAAGGCCTTTGTTGAAAGGCCAACACTGGGACATTGCGGAGACCGTCTACGGCTTATCCGTGCAAAGATTAGTTGTACGTACCCAAAAAAATTACGTACGACGCCACTTGTTGTCGGTGAATTCCGCAATTACTTAGTCGCCGACCCAATAAGTCCGCAAAGAACTGCTGGAGGTGGCAAAAAAATGACAAAAAAAAAAAACTATGTGGACGTTGAAAGAGTCTGCTACCTTTATGCCGAAGAAGCAGGAACTGACCAAACCGGTTGGAATCCGAACCAGAAATCGCGCCGTTCCCAGAACCCGGCACGCGAAGTGTTATCTAACTCGCTTTGATTTTCAGTCTTTCGTTTTCAAATATTCAAAAGCGGCCCCATGCTACAAGACAAACAACAAGATCACGTACGGGCCCGTGCATTGTTTATTGGGGGTGGTGGGGGTTGGGGGTAAAAGTCGAATCAATTTTTGATGGGACCGCACCGAAAGTTGTTGTACGCCGACGGGAGGGCGTAAGTGCGGAAGACAAACAGTTAGGCCCGAAACCGCCAGTTCACCGACCGGTCCATTATTCAAATTCACCGGCAACGAAATTTCCTCAGTCGTCGGTGAATTATTTCTTCCAAACGCCCGGGTCAAATTTTAATGAAACAAATATAATCCGATCCTATAGGAAATTTTTATATATCGTTATCGTAGAACTACTGTCGAGATTTGTACGGTATAATATGGAATCCTGATGTGCCGAAATTAACACAATACAAGGTTTAATTGTGTATTTTTCGGGACACTATAGATTGAGTACAAAGTTACTGAGTAATTGCGGAATTCACCGACAAGTGGCGTTGTACATATTTTTAAGTACGTCAGTACATCTTTGCAACGGGATAAGATTCTTCGATACGTCATTATTTGGTCCTTTCTGAAAGGCTTATCTGTGCAAAGACGTTGACGTACTTAAAAATACGCAGAACGCCACTTGTTGGTGAAATCCGCAATTGCTTAGTTGTCAACCCAATATTCAGTTATTCTTTCTTCTGGTCCTTTAACCATAAATTCCAGGTACTAATTATCCTTCTTCGTAGGTTCATCGGTGAACCCACCACGAATTTTCGATTTGGTTACTCTTTTCTCAGTTCAAAAAATAATTACGGTACATCAATTGATGTACCAATTCTTCGATAGGGCCCACCAATACAGAGGTCTATAATGTATCTATAGACTGTATTTATCTGTAGACTGGGAGTTAGTTACTAAACCGAGACTGGCAAAGGGCTGATCGTGTGGACAATATTCGGGCGGACGCCCGTGTGTGTAGGGACCCGAAAGCCCTTCCGAAGGGCCACAAGGGAGACAGCCCCCATTCCACGACTGGGGACGTTATCCCCGTATTCCGCAATTATGCTAATTTGCCTCAAACCCATTAATGGGCCTACAAATTACACAACAAACGGCCGGTTCCCGAATCGGTTCAAATGTCGTAGAATAAATTTACGTCCCTCGAAGGGAGACGCCAAATCGCCGGGTCCGGGAATCTTCTGAGATATATAACTGGTTTTTTTTTTTTAACCCTTTTATTTTCCACAATCAACTTTACAGTTATAGGCCCAATACGATACGTTTATATTTTCCCGACGATGGCCGTTTTTGACACGATTTAACTACTGTCCCCGAGGTGATATCTCTCTGGGCCACAGTGGCGTTTAATGGGATAATGGACGGAGGATGGGATGAGGAGAAAGGCGGGAGTGGAGCTTCGGGAACCGGGATTTTATGACTGAAATCTCTGGACGCGAGCGATGTTGGATGTCTTGGTGGAACCGTATTTCCTTGTCGGTTTGAGTATCGCTTTTGTAAATTGTCAGTCTGTTACTTAAGATCGATTTCTATGTCCGTTTTAGTAACGGCCTCGAGAGTCCAAAATTTGCAGTTTAAGTCGATTCATTGCCCGAGAAATTGATTTTCTAGCCCCGCATAAGAATGGCCGATATTACTTAAATGTTCGTCGATTTTATGTGATAAGATTTCCACTGATAGGAATCTCTCCGGCTGTACAGTCTTAACGGACCGGATCGTTAACGCCCGTTACATTTTAACCATTTTAGAATCCGCCACAGTTTTCTGCATTTTTCTTCAAGTTTCGAATTGTAGATTCGTTCAAATTTGTTGATTTTGCAACGGACGATATTATTTCCCCGCCTTCTAAACGGTTTAGAACTAGTGGGGGTTGGAATACTTCAGGTTCGTCGTGTTTCTGTCTCATCTCTCGCTGCTGTTTGGTCTTTTGCTAGACCGGTTTGTCGGCCGCTCGCCGTCTTCAGTAGCATTCCTAACCGTTCTCCTCATATCCGACAATACTGACGCACACTTGACAACACTACAGTACAAGTGCAAGTGACACAGTGGGCAGTGAGGATGCCCAAAAAACATACAAAGTGCCTAACAGTGACTAACACAGCGCTACTGAAGATGGCGAGCGGCCGAAACTGTGGTCTAGCAAAAGACCAAACAGCAGCGAGAGGAGACAGAAACATCACGAACCTACAGTATTCTTTTAAACTGGTCTGAACGCTGTAGCTTCGCAAAAATTAATTGAAATTATAAGACAAAAAATTTAATACTCGTACGAAATTCTTTTGTGTTCGACACGATCCGAATCTAGGTTTAACAAATCGCTTTATTTATTATTATTATATTAGAATAAACGAAGAATATCGCATGTGTTATGTTGTCCAATTGTAAACCACAAATTAAGCGGCCAAAATAGGAGGGTTGACTGTAATAGTATTGAATATAGTAGTTGTTGTTTTCTATTTTTCCAACAATAGAACCCTCAATTCAACCCCTCCATCAGTTTCCAGTCAGTATGCTAGACTTTATTTTATGGCTATCGCGGGGTGTGGTGGTGGGGGTGGGGGGGGGGTGGTTCACCCCCTGTTCGATGGCCAAGTATGGAAAACTAATTAGGTAGGTCCACCCTCAGGACTTTATTGTCGGGAGGTCGTAAAAAGCCGGCCGTCCAATTTGTGACCTCCGCCCGATTGGGTCGACATCTGTCGACTCGAAAACCGCGTTTTCATTAATTTTCCTTCAGATATTTCACTATTATTCCGGAAAATCCACTGCCACAATTTTCCAATGATCCAATTGCGACGATATATCGGGGTTTTGGCAACTAAATAATTGCGGATTCTTCTCTCATCTTCGGGTATGCGCTGCACCCTTATTATCATTTATGTCGCCCTTATTTTCTGGTACGAATAGCAAATAAACGTTTACAGAATGCTCTCAAATAGGTTTGAAGATGTAGACGTGCGTAAATATACAAATAGCGACGAAATCCGCGACGACAATACTTTACAATATTTAGTAAAAATTTGATCACGTTGGGCGTACAGTTAAATTTAAATTAGCAGTTATTTACCAATATATTTTCGTGATCCTATAAGTTAATTTTGCAGATGTGTAAAAGCGTTTCAATTCCCATTATAGACCGATAAAACTTGCGTAAATTAAAATCTAATTATAGGGGGCAATACGAGATGATCCCGTGGCCCCATTAACCGGTCTACCGCCTGATAAACTTTAAGCCCATTTTGTAATATCCAGCGATTAGGCCAAAGTTCTCGTTTCTCTTACGTGACACTGAATTAGTTGGACAGGGTTTGTTGTCAATTTTTTGTTCTCTTCGTCGAGTATTTTTTTTTCTTCGGGACAATACACTTTTAGTGTCCAAAATTCTAAACGACGTTTCCCTATCGCCCTTTTAGGGGCGGTCTCGGTCCGGTACAGAGACGAGTGGGGGAGAATTGTGCTTTGTCTTTGTTTTCGGCCGAGAAAAATAAATAAAACTGCAACCCCACCCCATTCCACCCCGTCGAGATAAAGTCGACGCCTCTCTATTAAAGTGCCGATAAAACGACGGGGGATGGGAGGGGTGGGGTGGGGGGTTTGTTGTGCCCGTGCCCACTTTCAGTCTGGCACCCTTCATCCCCCCCCCCCTCCCCCCCCACTAAAACTAGAAAAAAATGATCCTTAACGATCGCCCTTCCCCATCGGTTACTCACACATCAGATCCTTATAACATCTGGTTATTTTTTTGTTACATTCTTTTAAAGAAAAATCAGTCGTTTGAATAAATAAAAAAATTGTAAAAGCCAGTTTTCCAGTCCTTCTACAGCCCCACTAATACCCCCAGTAAAAAATATTATCTATATGTAATAAAAAGTAACATCTGGTAAAAAAAAAATTGTCTACAATATTTGTGCGATGATCGGGATAATTTACAATTGAAACCCGAGGACTTAGGGACCTTACAGGGCAGTGGCCCAAAGTTTGGAACTTTTATGGATTTACCCATAAAAAAAATTATCATTTAGAGACGGATATTCGACTGTTTTTTTTATTTCGTTGTTATTATGTTAATTTATCAGTAAAGCATTTCAGTTTGCTTATAATCCGGGCAAATACGATAATTCTTAAAAAAATAAGTTTTCAGAGTTAGTTCGATAATCGAAAGTGTAGTTTGAAAGTGGCCCAACTCAATTCTCGATAGGAAAACGAATATTATTCGCTTAATAATTGCCCGCTAATTTTAACAGGAACTATAAATTTAACACCCTCAGATACACTTAAGCGGTATCCTATACGTATATTTTTAAATACCGTGGAAACGCAAACCCTTAATTATCTCGATTTGAAGATAAACGGACTTGGGCCACTTTGAAAATAAACGGCTCGTATATATAAATACTATTTGGCAAATTTTAATAATTTTAAAGTATACTTTTGGGAGGAGGGATGGTTTGGAATTCTCGGAGATGTTCACCCTGAACGGGTTCGTGTATAATTGCAGTGTTCGATGCCGAACGTCCGTTGCCGAGTGGGCAGCGGCCCCGCTCTATGAATAAAAGGGATGACGAAGGGACAGAGGGTGCAGTTGGGCAGTTTTGGGGGGGAAGGGCGAGATGCTATAATGCTTTCGGGACGTCAAACGCTCGTTACTCGGGTAACGAACATACCCCGAAAAATGTTGTTGCACATCGCAAATGTCAACCAATTTTCGAAATTTTTTTACGTTTTCTATTCCTTTCACTCCTCCTCTACGATGGTTCTTGGCCCGGAGCGGACGAAAATCTTTACTTAGCCGTAAAAAATATCAGTCGACAAAGTGATATTAGCGTTAGTTATTTTTGCGTAGAAAAGGCGGCGTAGAGTGACCATTTTTTCCTTCATCGGAGGAAGAGATGAAAGAAAATGTCGAAGATTGGACTGATCCGAGGGGTGAAATCGGCCAAAAATTGTACTTTTCGCCTCTTCTTTTATGATTTATAATCGAAGATTTAAATCTAAGGTCGGGTGTAAATTTTTAGAGTTTTATATCGTATTTTACACGTGTCAATCACCGATGACTGACACGTGGCACTCAACGTGTCAAATATTAATTAACGATTAATAACTCGTAACCTTTCGGGTAACAAGGTCAACGTGTGTAGACCTACCGACAAACACCCCCTTAACCGGCGGCTTCGAATATAATAAATAATTTAACCAAACGTAAATAGAAAAAGGGAGGACGGAAATGGTGCGAAGGGGCGGAAAAATAAGAATACATAGCTGCAACTATAGACTAATTTTGTTTGTAATATTCGCTTATTTTACTTCTTTATTTTATTTTCTGCTGTATTTATTTTTCCGGCAATCGAGCTGGTCACCGATATGCGCGAATTTATTTATTTATCAATAAATCGTTAATTAATGATTTATCCAAAACCCCCTTGAATTATCCTGCATTCCTAAGGTGTTGATTCGTTTTAAAAAACACTTCCAGTAAATATTTCTCCCGTATTTATTTTTCCGTCAATTGAGCTAGTCACCGATATGCAAGAATTTATTTATTTATCAATAAATCGTTATTTAATGATTTATCCAACCCCCCTTGCATTATTCAGCATTCTTAAGGTGTCGATTCGTTTTAAATAACGCTTCCAGTGAATATGTTCGCTTTTATTGTCTCGTGAAACATTAAGGCTGAGAATGAAATATTCAAACCTCCCACTCCCCCACCAGTTTTTTTTTGTGTGTCATCTCACCCCCCCCCCCGAGGGGGAGGATCCCGCTCCTCCCTCCCCCACCCGGTCTGGATGCGATAACGGTGTTCCGTCAATGGGGAAGGGTGTTAGTCATCGCCGCAGTGTCTCTTTCTCCCTCCCTGCGTTCATTTTCCACCCTTAATTCTATGCCGACCGGCTCCTAGTCAATGTCTCATTCGGAGTCCACCCACCCCACCCCCTCCCCCTCCCGTCATCCCGGCCCAAGTTGTCCCCACGGGAATATAACCGATGTCTTTATCCACTCATTCCCCTGGAGGCCTTGAGCATAAAGGAACCCCCTAGTCCAGGGGTGAACGAGATGAACTGGAGTGCAGAATTAGCCTCGAACTCCTAAACCTGTAATATCGTTTTAGCTCGTCCATTTCCGTGTATTCAATATTCGTTAATTGAGCCAATTTTCAGAAGAAATCTTATCGCCTCTATCATCTTATCTGCTAAAAACTGCATTTTTGGGCCTAAAAATCGCATTTGTGGGCCTAAAAACCGCATTTCTGGACCTAAAAAAAAACGCATTTTTGGCCCAATTTTGCGCTCAATGTCCTCATTTTTCGTCTTAAACCCCGTTTTTGGGGCGATTTTTCCTTCTAAAACCGCAATTTTACGGCTAAAAACCGCATTTTTGGTCTGATTTGGCGTCTAAAAACTGCAAATTTGTGGCCAATTTTGGGCCTAAAATCCCCATTTCGATGTCTTTCCCCATCCACTCATTCCCCTGGAGGCCTTGAGCAAAAAGGAACCCCCTAGTACAGGGGGAACGAGATGAACTGGAGTGCAGAATTAGCCTCGAACTCGTAAACCTGTAATATCGTTTTAGCTCGTCCATTTCCGTGTATTCAATATTCGTTATTTTCAGGAGAAATCTTATCGCTTCTAGCATCCTATCTGCTCGCTGCGGGATGGTCACGTGTAAATGGCTGAAATTTTAAATAGTTTAATTTAAACTAAAACCGGAGCGGAATAGCCGAGTTGCGACAATGTAGAGTATTGTATATTGTGAGGGCCGCAGATTGGGGGTGGGGGGGGGATGTTCGGTCGGATGGATTTGAAATGTGCCTACAAGTGGGCCCTTTCCCTGGGGAATTATAATTGGTAGGGGGGGGTGGGGGCGGTGCCCTGTTGATATCGGTGTGGGGCCCTTCCTCGTCCTATACCGCACTTTTATAATCCCGCGCCCCCGAAAATAAGCCTTTGTTATTTTTTTTACGCATCGCCTACTTCGTTGATCAGTTCTGTTGTTGTGGGCGGCTGAAAGTCGATAAGGGCCGAGAGGCGTCCCCCTTCCGGGCTTCCGGTCTAGGAATCGTCGTACGGGATTTCATCACTATTTATTTTTGTCACTATTGTTTCCGAAAAATATTACAGGTTCCTCACAATATTGTGCGTGCAATTTTTAACTGGCCCGAAGCCGAAAGTCCGCGTTAAAAGGCCGCTTAAAAATTCGCCATTTAACCAACTTCACAACTTATTCTTCTATTGTAAGACTCGACAAGGAGACCGCATTTTTAGGCCAATTTGCAGCTAAAAGCCGGATGTTTGGGCGTATTTGCGCCTAAACCCTATTTTTCGGCCTAAAACCCCATTTTTCGGCCTAAAAACCGCAATTATGGGCCGATTTTGCGCCTAAAAACCGGATTTTTGGGCCAATTTTGTGCCCAAAAACCCCATTTTTTGGCCTAAAAACCGCATTTTTGGGTCAATTTTGAGCCTAAAAACCCCGTTTTTGGCTAATTTTGAACCTAACAAGAACATTTTTCGGCTTAAAAACCCTATTTTTCAGTCTATTTTGCGCCTAAAAACCGCATTTTTGGGCCAATTTAGCAGCTAAAAACCGGATGTTTGGGCGTATTTGCGGCTAAACCCCATTTTTCGCCCTAAAAATCGCATTTTTGGTCCAATTTTGAGCCTAAAAACCATGATTTTTTATATCCTTCAGCGAGGTTTCCTTTATCATTACATTGATCACGGATACTCGGGATACGACCGGGCGAAATTATAAAATTAAATTTCCACCAATTTATCTGCAAGCGGTAAACAAATTAACAACGCCGACCGGAAGCGAATTAAAACCGTTATATTACGAAATGCGGGGACGAAAAGCGGTCTCGGTTGTTGTCGCGAGTGGTGATTTCGAAAATATATTCATGGAGAAAAATGACGCCGAATTTCGGGGCGAAACTCCCGAATTGAGTTTTCTCCATTAGCCAAAGTGGCGACAGTAGGGCTTAAGGGAGGGGGGGCAGACACATTAGCCAAATGGGTACAGGCCGCCCCGGCCCACATCCCGGTAGGGCGTAATCGATAATTAAAAATCTTTGGGCGAAACCCAATTAAAGGGATGGAGGGCCGTATGTTTTATTCATTGGGTAAGGGCCGCGGAAGAGGGGGTGGGGGTGGGAACCCTCTCTACAAAAGGGGATAAGAATGGGAGCGTATGTGCGGTGACGGGCCGACGCGTCCGGGACACATTTTATGACTAAAGTCATAGACAGTTCTTGAACTCTGGAAACTTAGAACTTCTTTGGAATGGAATAGAGGGGTGAGTAATGCCCCTGGACAAATTAAGAAAAACAGATAATACTGAGTTAATTATCGTATCCCTTCGTCGTTATTTAGTTACGATCCCCATCTTTGTGTAAACCTTTTCATAGTTCCGCCTTTCGTAGGATAACTTTAATTGTTCGACTCCACCTTTCGTTTCCTCTCAAATGAAGATTAATTCGTGCTCTCTTTCGCCCCCGGATCGAGCTCAGGTCGGTCCGCTCCCGGCAGGAGATGGGATATTCCCGCTCCGGCAGAGGAGCCAATCTGAATTGCAAAGTGGTGCCCGGTAACCCCCTACCGCCACCACTACCCCTAACCATCAGCCCGCCACTTTACCTTATTAACAACCCCCGACTCCGCACAGTTCAACCGATCCGGAATTGGAATTCTAGCCGCCTCTGCCCTCGCCTCGGCCTTCCCAACGGCGGAAGACGAAATCCCACCAAGGATAAACTGCAATTCGCGAGCTCTGGAAATTTGCAATCCAAGGGAAATTCGATCCGCCGCCCGAATTCTAGACTTCCCTTCTAATTTTAATCACTCATTATACGCTATTTATTCGCAGTTGAAAAATCGTTCTTGGGGAGATTTTGAAATTAAAAAACCCCATTTTTTTGGGCCTAAAATCCGCATTTTTGGGCCTAAAAACCGCATTTGTGGGCCTAAAAACCGCATTTCTGGACCTAAAAACCGCATTTTTGGCCCAATTTTGCGCTCAATGTCCCCATTTTTGGATTAAACCCCGTTTTTGGATTAAACCCGTTTTGGGGTGATTTTCCTTCTGAAACCGCAATTTTGTGGCTAAAAACCTCATTTTGGTCTGATTTTGCGTCTAAAAACTGCACTTTTGTGGCCAATTTTGGGCCTAAAATCCCCATTTTGAACCTAAAACCTCATTTTGGTCCAATTTTTCGTCTAAAACCCCATTTTTGGCCTAAAACCACAATTTTTGGACGATTTTGAGCCTAAAACTGCCTTTTTGGCCGATTTTGCGCTTAAAACGCATTTTAGGCCCAATTTTGGGCTCAATGTCCCTATTTTTCGGCCTTAAACCTAGTTTTTGGGGCGATTTTTCGCCAAAACCCCATTTTACGCCAAAACCGCATTATTGGGACGATTTTGCGCCTAAAACCGCATTTTGGGCCGTTTTTGCACCTAAAACCGCATTTTTGGGTCAATTTTGCGTCTAAAAGCTGCATTTTTGGGCCAATTTTGCGTCTAAAGACCGCATTTTCGGCCTAAAAACCTCATATTTGAGCCAATTTCGCGCCTGAAAACCTCATTTTTGGGCCTAAAAACCGCATTGTTGCGGCGTTGCTAGGAGAGTTGAAAAATCGACCATTTTCGAAATATTAAAAATCTCCCCCGATTTTGCCCATATTCTGTCCACAAGTGTCCTAAAGTGTATTACACTTGCCCTGTTCCTTGGCCGAAAGCACTGTATTTCGGAGGAAGTTTGTTTGGGAAAGATTAGAGTCGATATTTCAATTATTCATTCCCCCTAACTGTTTACCCAAGTCGGAGACCGGACGGTAAAATATTGCGCTTTCCGACTGAGACTAATATCGTTACGGTGTCAATATTTTATCGATCAGTTTATAATTTATTTACGGGCTCGGTCCAGATATGACCGGCGTCAAATGACTGATGGCATATTAAAGGGAGTAACTGACGACTTAATGCCCCTTCCACCCCACCAACCCCACCCCCACCAACCCCCGGCATTAGGGGAATTACCTCAAGACTCTCTCTTCCCCTTATCGCCCATCTCGTGTATCGATCACATACCGACATATGTTTGCACAATGAACACTGTCCGTATAAATAAATGATCAGAATGGAAAATAATGTACAGGTGATGTTGGCTGGAAATTGGGGAAAATTTACCCTGTATAAGTTTGGCGGGAAAAAACAGCCCCTACTCCGGGTCGATATCTGAGTTACAAATGGGCCGCGTAGCCATTTGTAATCTTAAATTAATGCCCTTAAGGGAGACTCTGATAGACACCCTGAGACAAGTGAAATTAATTGCAGATGCCAGGGGGTTTCACCGGGGGTCGGGCGGTTTGTGGGGGGAGGGGGTTATAAATAGCGATCAGACACCTCGGGGGAGGAAGCCAGGAATCTAAATTACAATGGACCAGGCATAAGCTATATTCGTGTACACGATTATCATATGTATGTAATATGTGTTTTTCTACCGTTTTCTGTAATCTTTATCTTTATACAGAATTTCAATTCTTCGGGTGAACCTATTTCGCACCCCTACCGCGTCCGCACAACTTCCCTTTTTCGTATCTGATGAATGAATCTGTAGCAATTTGTACGAAAATAAAATTGTTACGGACCTAAAAACCCCATTCTTTGGTCTAAAAACCGCATTTTTGGGCCAATTTGAGCCTAAAAACCCCATTTTTGGGCCTAAAAACCGCATTTTTGGGCCTAAAAACCGCATTTTGGACCAATTTAGGGTCTAAAAACCGCATTTTTGGACCAATTTGAGCCTAAAAACCCCATTTTTGGGTCAATCTTGCGCCTAAAAACCCCATTTCTGGCCTAAAACCCCATTTTTGGGCCAATTTTGAGCCTAAAAACCCCATTTTTGGTTCAATTTTGCGCCTGAAATCACCATTTTTCGGCCTAAAAACACCATTTTTGGACCAATTTTACGCCTGAAAACCCCATTTTTAGGTCTAATAGTTTTCTATAGTCAGTACCTATATAGAAAAGGAAAAAATACACCGACGTTAACCAAATTTTCTTCGGTCGAATTTCCATTCTTCGGGTGAACCTCTTTCGCGTCCGCACAACTTCTCTTTCATGTCTGATGAGTGGATCTGTGCAACTTCAAATGAAAAATAAAATTGTTACGGGCGTTTGAAGAAAAAAATTGATTCGGTGACAAGTTGTAAAAATGCCGACATAGCCTGTGCGGCGGGGGCGAAAAACAGATCGATGCGCCGTACGCTGTTGGGGGTGGTGGCAAAGCGGTTGTAATTTTAATTTCAGCCTCACCCCTAAAGGGAGATTGATGGGGAGGGGTTTTGGGGCGGGGGTTTTGGGGACAAGTGAAATTAATTGCGCCGAGGAGTCGTAGGTTGGGGGGTGGTTGAACCCGGTCCGCGGGGTCGGCCAATAAATAGCGATCAGAGGCCGCGAGGGGGTGGACGGGTGGAGGGTGACCACCTGTACAGAATCGGTGCCGGTATCAGTGCCAGAACACCAACACTCGGCGAATACAGTGCCACAACGCGTGCTCATTAATCCCGGACCCCACAACCCCCCCCCCCCCGCCCCCCACAGCCCCCGGCTAGCTACAATAGCGTTGACAAATAACTCCCAGCTCTGGCCGGAGTATAGAAACTGAATCGATTAATAACGTACGGTTGATAGCCATGGAGGGTGTCGCGGATGATGGAACCGGTAAGAGTCTCGAAACGTCGGAATCAAACTACGGGAAAAATCCCGGAATAAGGGGGTGGGTTTCAACCCCTGCCAATTGACGTTCTTCCCACAGTATTACGTACCAGTCAATAGTGCAATAATTTCTTACTAATGCGTCTTATTGAGACCGGCCTTCCTGGGTAAAATGATCACTATTTTAAAGGGTTGTTTAAAGGGGATGGGGCGCGAAAAATGAAAAGCGAAAACTGCTGTAGTGGGGGTGCTATTACGCCCTTATAATTAGGCCCACAGCGCGTCGTAAATAGCCGAGCAGCGGTGCTCCCCGCTAACAAAGTATTCACGGTTGGGAAAGGGCCTGTATTACCTACGGAGGGCCGCCCAGGGGGGGGGAATCGCCCAAACTTTGATCATTCCCCGCGCTTCGGAAAGTTTCCCCCGGCCGTCGTTTCGGGTTCGGCAAAAGCTTGGCGTCGGGAGAGCGAAGAGGAACAGGAACAGGAACAGGAGGAGGAGGAGGAGCTGGAGGAGCAGGAGGAGGAGGAGGAGGAGATGGAGGTGGGCCGATGGAATTGGTTTCGAAGAAAGTTTTCCGGCCCCGGCCGTTTTGGTGTTAGTCCAAAAAGGCATCCGAATGAGCTCCCGCAGGAGGCCCACACCTCCCTATGCGTGTTCCCCAGGGACATATATACACACACACACACACACACACACACATATATATATATATATATATATATATATATATATATATATATATATATATATATATGTTAAAGGGCTTATCAGCGACCGCCCAGTCCCTTCGCCCTTTGCGGTTAACACCCGGTTCTCGGTTTTCTTCCCGATAACCCAGTGTAGAACACGGCCCGAATTAGGCCCATTTTAACCTTACCTAATTAGCGCGGAATAGTTGACTTTGTGATATTTCAAATATGCCCACGATACTGTTTATACGGCGTCACTGTTTTCTGTGCCATTAATGGAACGGAAAAAAAATTGTAAATCCGCCATACGACCTACTAAAGGAAGACAAGGATTTCAGTTTCGTTATTGAATTACAGGATAAATTTTAAGGCGACATTGTTTCATCGGAGAAATTTCTTCGGCTTCATCCTTCGTCCTTCTGTAAGGTAATATTCCATCCGTACTACCTTATTAACAGTATAAATATTACAAAGTATCCAAACCGTAAATCCAAACTTCTACAGAAGAAAAATCAGTGATATATATATATATATATGTTTAAGTTAATATTCAAATTAGCTCTATGAGATGTTAAACCATTTTGAGGACTGTAAATCAACCGAGAGGAACAATACCGATTGAAATTGATCGATCAATCGGGAACAGGCCGTTTGACTAACTGGCGCCTGAGGAAGACGGTTGTGTTTACGGTTGAAACGTCGTAATCTATGATTTATGAGAAGGAGGCACTATTATGGATAGAATATTAATTATTATCTAATAATAAGTTAGGCCTTCATTTCTGTCAGTATACCGACGAATTGCTAATAACGGTTGCTGTGTATAAAATTTGAAAGTTGAATGTTGTTTTCGCTTAATTGATTTATCTAATATGTAGATAACAGATATTCATCAATGTATTGGCCTCATCGTGTCATAATGGTCTCAAAAATGATAGCTGAGTACCAGAAAATAATAGTGGAAGAAATATTGAAATGCCGTTCGGCCTAAAAACCTCATTTTTGGGCCAATCTTGCGCCCAAAAATCTCATTTTAGGGGCAAGTTTTAGCCTGAAAACATCGTTTTTTGGGCGATTTTGCGCCTAAAAATCGCATTTTTGGCCCGATTTTGCGCCTAAAAACTGGATTTTTGGGCCAATTTAGCGCTTAAAAACCTCATTTTTGGTCAATTTTGCGACTAAAAACCGCATTTTGGGTTGATTTCCCTAGGAGAGTTGAAAAATTGAATATTTTCGAAATATTAAAAATCTCCCTCGATTTCGTCCATATTCGAACCGTTATTGATAGAATATTAATTATTGTCTAATAGTAAGTTAGGTCTTCATTTTTGTCAATATACCGACGAATTGCTAATAACGGCTGCTGTGTATAAAATTTGAAAATTGAAAGTTCCTTTAGCATAGTTGATTTATCTCATATGTAGATAACAGATAACAGATAAAAGATGAGCGAGCGGAGACAGAAGTTTTCACAAGTCATCAATATTCAATAGGTTCAATGAAATCCTGGGACTACAATGCGCGGAAATATAAAGGATAATTACTGGAAAAACATTTCCGGCATGGGGCCCCCCGCCGAATTGAATATGAAAGTGGAGCGCGAGGAGCTGAAATGGAAGCGGTTAAAAACATTTTCGGTCATATTCGGCATCTCATTTGGGGGGCGTTTAGCATATCAAAGTTTGAATCCACCCCCCAACCCCCCCCCTTCCACCACCCCCGGCCCATCGCCATTAGCATTCAAAGCGGCGCCGCTACTCGACTCCACATAAAATTACATTTCCTTATTCAATCCTTTTAAAGTCGGTAGAAGCCTCTTCCGCCCTCCCCCCCCCACCCCGGACTCTTATCCTAATTAAATTTATTAATGCTATTCGTCCTGTTTTCACTGTGTCGACGTTTTTCGTGTCATTTCCCGTCTACCTGACGGCGTCCAATTCGGCTCCGGGGTTGATCTCAATTACTGATTTTTCAATCATAATCCGTTGATTTTTATCTCCGACTCGCGGGGGTTAAAAAAGAATTATTTTTTTCCCAGTCTACAGAGGCAAAATTCGGCTCACTCTTTCCACATATAGATCCCGAGCCGTTGAAAAAAAAAATCCAAAGTATGCGATATCGTCCGGACCGAGGGGTTGATACGACAATTGTGGACGAACGATGTTTCGGGGTTAAATTCTGCGGGAAATCTGTACACTCGGGGGTTGTACTCGCCCTCGGATTCATTTAAAATGATTTCTTCCCTCCTCCTTTCAGTCCTTTCTCCAGTCTTTGCCTCCTGTTTTTAATTTCGTCCCTCCCCCCCCCCACTACCCCGTTATACAATTAGTGGCCGAATCGCTGTATAATTGGCGTTAACGTTTTTGAGCCCAAAGCGAATCCCCTAATTAATTGTCGGGTGCTTTGGACGTCGCCTCGATTGCCAATTGTGCTTCTGCCCTGTTTCGAATTAGCCCGGTTCCGTTCCGCTTCGTCTGACCTACCCCCGCGCCGCCCCTTTCTTAAATACGATTTTTACCCAATTAGTGTAGGCGGGGGCGACGAAAAAATTCCGAGGAAAAAATAGAATAAATACTAACTTTTTTTTTACCTTGATCCCAACAAAATTCGGTCTTAGTTTCAATAAAACCCGATGATATATTTTAGGGTGAAAAACATTTCATCTGCGTTTGAATTGAATTATTGGGCGTCCACTAGAGTTTAAAATATAACACTCTCTATAAGGGTACTTAGCGTCTTCATGATTTAAATCTTGGGTGACGGCGGGGGGTAGAACGTCCCAATCAAACTACACCCGCAAGGGTGGTTTTCAAAAATACGGGAAAAATCCCGGAATGGGGTGGGGTTTCAACCCCTGCCAATTGACGTTCTTCCCACAGTATTACGCACGAGTCAATAGTGCAATAATTTCTTCCTAATGCGTTTTATTGAGACCGGCCTTCCTGGGTAAAATGATCACTATTTTAAAGGGTTGTTTAAAGGGGATGGGCGGGGGGGGCGCGTGGATGGATTTATACAGGGAGCCCCCCCCCCTCCCAGTCAATTAAGGGGATAGTGAAGGCGGTTCCTTCACTAAATCTACCACCAACCCCCACCCCGCCCCCGCCCGCCGTCACCCAAGATTTAGATCATGAAGACGCTAAGTACCCTTATAGGGAGTGCGCGCGCCGGGACATGACTCAGGGACCTCGGGGGCCTAAATTAGGCCCCAACACAACCTTACTTAAACTTGTGCCCCAATTCCAGCGGCCGCCTAATGTTAGTTAGGGCTCATGCTAAATACTGAAGCTTCCCACCCCGGCAATATTTATCCCGCCCCTCCTCCCTGTTATATTCCTTAAACGTGTCCTGGAGGGAAACACATCGTCTTCAGTAGCCTTTTCTCTTTACTAGACAATCCAGCGAAGGTCAATATTAAGAACATTTCGTCGGTATAGTCATCATTTATTTAGTCGCGAATATATAGGGCAAAATGCATGTGGACCGCATGCTTCATTTTCTCAATCTAATTTATTTAATTAAAAAAAATGTTTTAATTCCGCGCAAGATACGTATTTTTTAAATTTTAAAATCGCATTAATAAATGGCGCTACTTCGTACGCTAATTATTTATTAAAAGAAAGATGCTTCTCGCTTAATAAAAAAAAAAAAACGGAACTCAATTAACCGGAAAGCCCTGTTCCACTTCCTCCCTCAGCGTTCCCCGCTCTCGATTCAATAAAACATAAATAATAACTAAAAATTAAATATTAATATCGCCGTTAAAAATATGAGACGGGTCATTTGCTCGGCCTGCATTATTTCGGATTATAAATTAGATTGAAAATACAAAGGCTAAGTCTACTTTCGTAAGTTTAAGCCGGTCCTAGTCAAACATAGAAAAAGATATAGTCAAAAGTAACGCGAATATTTTCAACTTATACAAGTCGTAGAAAGTCCTATTAACTTTTTAATTCAAAGAAAATTGGCTAAGTCTTAAGCTCTAATGAATTTTACCGGCTTATATCGGACGGGCATAAAAATATCGGAAAATCATCTTCCCAAATGTTGAAAATTAATTTTGTAGGTTCGTGGTGTTTCTGTCTCCTCTCGCTGCCGGTTCGGTCTTTTGCTAGACCGGTTTGTCGGCCGCTCGCCGTCTTCAGTAGCGCTGCGTCAGTCACCGTTAGCACTTTGGATGTTTTTCCTAACTGCACTGTGTCACTTTCACGTGTACAGGAAAACATCCAAAGTGCTAACGGTGACTACTGAAGACGGCGAGCGGCCGACAAACCGGTCTAGCAAAAGAGCGAACCAGCAGCGAGACGAGACAGAAACATCACGAAACCTACGGTATTCCAACCCCTGGCAGACCACAAAAAAAGGTTTATAAAAAAAAAAAATTAATTTTGTTCAAAACACCCTCGCCTATTATGATCTATTAAATTGACGCCCGGTTCTTGGGACCGGTTTCGGGGATTTTCGCTAGCCCGATTCTAGGGGTTGAAATTTTCCAGCCGGTCCTCGTCAGTTTTCCAGCGATTACCCCGTCGGCTACCGTCAGGGGTAATTTTAGACGTCGGATACGCCCGTTTCCTATCTGCGAAACTGCGAAATTTGCGCCTTCATTCTAAGTCCTTTGTTGACAATCGTTGCCTCGTTGTTGTTGACAACAACAACAACAACAACAGGAGCTTTCATCCCCGTCCATCGACTCATCCCCGAGGCCGCTATTCGCGCCCTCCAATTCATAATTATACGACAATTGCAATTTATATCCGAGTCTGGCCGGCCCCGGTGTTCGTCCCCTAACAACACAGTAATTACAGCCCTGTTTACACTGACTGTACCGACTGTTTAACCGGCCCGTAACAGAATTAGCATATGATCGATTGTCAGCCCCATCCCTCTACCGAAAACATTTTACGCTCTAATTGATACTCGGTTGAAACTTTTTCGGCCCCGAAAGCAATCTCTACTTTTCGCTTCAACTTCTGTGAAAAAAAAAACCTACCCTAATCTCAATAAAACGTCCCGAGGGATTAGCGTCATTTCTTAATTTTCTTTCCACCAATTAATGCGCCCGATGACCTCAATAGGCTCCTTCCCATTTTTCTTTATATTCACTAAAAAAAATCTCTTAATTAAGTTTTTCTCCACTACTCAATAATTATTCAAAGAGCGCGTAACACGATATGAATTTTGAAAATTTTTTCAAACAACATTTTTATTTGCCCAGAAATGTCAAACTCCGTTCAATACAAATTTAGTATTTATAGTATTCGAGTGTAATTTTTTTGCCACAGGACGTTTCTGACTGGTCAGTTCCAATTTAACGTCTCAGAGTCGTAACTTATGGACATTCTGAGACAGAAATGTACATAAAAAGCGATATATACATCATTTTAAAATTGTTCAATAGGTGCAGTTGAAGGACTGCTGATACTGATGAATTGGCAGAATTCTGTTTCCTCAATTTAATATTTCTCTTTCTTCTGGCATTTATACAATATTTACAGTTTAAGCGTTTCAATCAATATTGTAATATTCTCTGCGATTATTAGAGTTTGACATTAGACCAATCGATCAATACACATCGATCAATTTGCCTCTGTCAACTGTTGTGAAAATTCCTGTTCTCCTCCTACTCCTCTTCTGTTTCCCAAAATTTCAAATCGAATAATCGAAAGTCTCTCTTGAGCTATGTGCACCCTTCAATAGAGGGGGGATGAAGTTTGTTTTCAACTTCGGCCGTACTTCGACTCCGTAGGAAAGTTGGGCAACGATTCTGCTGTTTCGCCTCCCGAATTGGCGGACTTTTTATACAAATTTCTAGTCGTTATACGTCGATTTAAAACAGTGGAAATTGAAACAATTTAAACCGTATTGTACCACGTATTTTAAAAACGTTTCCTTCTGTTCAGAAATGTGATCTAAGGAATTTTGAGACGCCGATGTCTTTTCAATTTTGAACGGCTGAAAAGTCGCGCGTAGTCGGCGTTGAAATGTTAATCTTAAAAATCGGACAGTGGAGTGAATTTGAACGGTAGGCCCATAATTTATTGACCGGCGAATCTTACAATGGGGCCGGGAAACTAGGCGGGGCCCCGTCGTATTTCTAGGGCAAATATTTGCCCTTAACCCGAGAGCGTTCGGTTCAATAGAGGGGCCTCGGGGGCGACCCTTTAGACATTTATAATGTGTGATTTCGATTTCGGCCACCTCCTCATCCACCGCCCTAGCGTCTAGCAAAACGGTCTATAAAAAACGCGAATATCACCGTTTTTTGGTTTAAAAGAAAATATTTGTAAAAATGTCGCTACACTCGTAAATTCGACATTTCGCACGTGGAATTTATTTTGTTTCGAAGTCGAATTCAACTTTTTTTCCAGAACACGATTAATCTCGTCGAACTGGAGACGGAAGAATGGAAGAATATGATGTTAATATAAAGTGCCTTCTCTCTTAATCGTCAAGTTTAAACTGCGTGGGCTTTCTCCGAAATAAAGCATCGCTTTCACTATCCCCAATCTATAGCTTTTATCATCGGAATATTGTCGCTTTTCACAGATAGTAAATTTCCCTATAGAACATCAGTCATTTATTGGCTCTGGTAAACTAAATATTTGCGAAGTAGTGGCACTGGTATTCGAATCAGTTTCTATTAGGAATGTATTAATTTTTTTTTCCCCTAACTTCAGTTATATTCGTTTTAAATCCACTACCTGGTCTCGATGGATTCGAACATGGGGTACAGGTGGAAAATATTTAAGCGGAGAAGGACATAAATATTGCACAGAAAACGATATACAGTCGTCAGAAAGTAGTACGGCGCGCCGTTCCACTAACCGTCAACACAGGTCTGTGTCGCGGGTCCAGTATCTAGTGCGCCGTTGTTCGTATCCATATCCTTAAATATAATAGAATTTTTTTATATATATACAATAGATCGTTAAATCAAAAATTGAATTCTCGTCGCTGTCAACATTTATATTGTACCGACGTATCGACGTAGGGATGATTTAGTCGCGTAATTGTCCCCCCGACAATCCCCGAGTATTCATATCCCCCGGGCAAAGGGGATGCCACCACCCACTTCCGCAGGGGTCGAAAATTACACTGGAGCCTGCGGTAAATCCGAATAGAGAGCGATTTTATTTCATACATTTTTTTTTTTTTCATAAGGTGCAATAGCGTCACAGTGCGGAACGACTGAATCTAACGATGATTCTCGCATTGTCTATAATCTCGACGCTGTACAGTGAGACACGTGTGATTGACACGTGTCTCGGCTGCGTCGACGATTCATCTTGTCGCGGGCCCCACCAGCGGTGTCATGTCCCATCAATAATATATTATATGGACCTCGCATATATATATATATATATATATATATATAGAATTATTAATTGGGCGAAAAATTATACTTTATTCTCATTTCTAAAGTCGTAAATACATAGATATTCCATCATTTCATCGCACCTGACACCCGAAACGTCGTCGCGCATCCGTTCCAAATTTCGGTACATATTTGGCAATATATTGAAGCGGTCGGATCATAAAATGATTTATGCGATATTACGCCTTAATTAGCTTCGTGTCCCAAGTGCCGATCGAGCTTATAACGCGCTTTTTTTTTTACTAAGTCGGCCGTAGTAAATATAAATATATATATATGGAACACATCCTTCCGCATTCTCTTGAATATTTACCGTACGGGATTTTCTAAACGGGGAAGGTGACGGTCCTGTCTCCGCCACTTAGGCCTCTTATCGATTTAGCGATAAGCGTATGTGGGTCGGGACGATATTAAGAAAAGTTCATAAGAGGCCGGCATCTGTTAGCTTTTCAATATATTTTCCTAGCGCGCGGAGTATACTCGAATTTTCATAGGAAATCAAAAGCCGGGGGTGGGGTGGCAAATTCAATTGGGCACCCCGCCCCCACGCGAACTCCCTTAACCTTTTATGCCGAGTGAGAAGAAGCGAAAAAAGGAATTTTCTCTCCTCCTCCCTCCTCTCTCTATCTAAATAAAAGCTTCTGCCTCCCTCCCTCTTTTTTTTTATTTATTTTTTAAACCAGTTTTGGCCCAACACTACCCCCTCCCTCAACCTCCCGGGTATAATAATAATACCCAGTGCGCCGCCTCCCGCCGAGATCGAATCTCATTTCAGCGGCGCTAATGAGGAAGGCGTTTCGCCGAAAAGTTTGTTCCCTCGACGACCTTTCGCTCTTTCGGCCGCCCCACGAATTTAAAAATTCCACTTAACCGGCTTCGATAAGCCCCCCCCCCCCCGCGAAACGGCCGCTATTTTCTCGATATTTTCTGGCGGCGTAACGGGCCAATAAATAAATAAATTTCACCCAGAAGTAAAAATATTCTTTCAGACAGGGTAGTAAATTGGAAAACGAAATTATTCCAATCCGACGTGCTCTATCACTATTATAGGTATATGAAAAATAGTCGGGCGATATTAATATAAGTTGGTTTAAGTCTTCGGTAATTTGGTCCCGTGGCTGTAAAGGATTATAGATGCAAAGAAGCTTAGAGCTATCAACAGATTTGTGAGAGGACTAGAGTATCGGATGCGAGGGCACGTTCGGGGCCCCCCCGTTGCCGGGCTAAGCCTTTAAGCCCCCGAAGAGGGAGAGAGAGAGAGAGAGGGATGGAGGGAGGGGCAAGAGGTTTATCCCTGGGGGAGAGCCATCCTGGAGAGTGGCGCTGAAGTGGTGGGATTCAAATTGGCCTTCTCTCTGGGTCAACCCCGTCTTCACGGGCCCCCCCCGAACGTCCTCCGTCCAATTATCTCCCCTCTTCTATTGTACCCCACCGTCCCCTTTCCAGCTTTCTTTCCACGTAAGGAGTCCACAAATGAAAACTAACTCGTCTGGGAAATGGACCGCACTAATCACAAGATTTTTCCACGCATCCTGGATCTCTTTCCGGGTCTTTGGGGATTGTCACAAAAAAAGGGGAAACGGATTGTTGAAAACTATTAATTAAAATTACATTTTCTTACTAAGACCGTTTCGTACTGATCCTTCAAAACCGATAACCCGATTGGGTCTTGATAGTCCTCCAGGAATATCCTTGGGAACTGCATTTTTTCCGAAGCGAACGAAATTCCATCAATTCCAGTCAATCAATACTTGTTTTCGGTTCAATTATAATATAATATTTTACCCTAGGTTTGCGCTGTTTCTGTCTCCTCTCGCCGGTTTCGGCTGCTCGCCATTCTTCAGTAGCGGTGTCAGTCACCGTTGTGGCACTTTTTGGATGTTTTTCCTGGGGGGTGGGGTGAAACAAACCCCAACCTAGGGGCTTACAAGTGTCAGCTCCTACTGAAGATGGCGAGCGGCCGAACCGGGGGGGGGGGAGGCAGAGGAGACAAAAACACCACGAACCTACGGTATTTTTACAACCCCTAGCAGACGACAAAACAGGTGTGTTAAACTGTAAAATTTTAATTCGATTTTTTCCGAATCTCTCGACAGGAACTCGTCTTAATTGGTGACGTGTTTCCTGCTGTAGGAGGGCCTCGTCCCGTTCTTCCAGTGGGGGCGCATTTAGCGATTTTCGGACAACGGGGGCCGATTCCGATTAATGGTCGGGGTTGAAACTGTTGAAAACGTCGGCGTTGACGCCTGATCGATTGGGGCACGGGGGGGGGGAGGCCCGGAAACCTGTGTATTCATCCCCTAATGTTGTCCGCAGGTTTATTAGCGGAGTAAAGGGCAATACCCACCCCACCCCCACCCCGGCTTAGGTGATTTAGGAAGGGCGGCCTCCAACAACAGTTGTTGACCCCAGTCGTTAGATAACGCCGATAAGTTTTGAACAGAAACTCCGGACCACCCCCCGCCGCCGCAACCCCCAAAGCACAGATGTCCACCCTACAGCCGGACATTATGATCTTCCCTCTACAAATTACAGTACTCCACCTAATTTACTACCTTCGATATATATCGTACTTAAAATACATTCAGACCCTACAAATTTCCTACACGTAATAAACTGTTAATACTTGACAACAATAAAGTGTCCCCCACATTTGAGGACGTAGAATCGCCAGAGTTATATTGCAATAGTTGAAGAAAAATTCAACCTTGGCGGCTTAAAACTCCCTCAACTCTTTTATATTTGTATCAGAGTGGGGAAAAAATGCAGAAACTAACGCGGGAATATCGTGTTCAAATTCGATAAAATAACGAGGTCGAGCACTCGAGCATTATTACGGAAGTTTCCGACCGCCTCGTGCGGCGTAATTTTTCATAGTTTTAATCTCGGCGCGGGGCCTCCCCTAAGACCTAAATTTTCTAGGAGGAGAACCAATTCATTTTCTACTCTTTTCCCCCCTTTTTTTTCGCAATATTTATAGCGTTAAGCTCCTTTTTTTCGGCTCGTTGTAGGGCCGTGTCTCGTTTGGTCGGGTTCAGTTTAACGTGTCGCGAGGGCGGGGGCGGCGGCTATTATATCTGTGTAAGGGGATGCTGCAGGGCCACGTCCCCTTGGTAACGAGTCATGAGTCCCCGTCATCTTTCACTCACGGCGCATAATCATCTCGATCTCGCGCCGAGGCGTCCATCCGTCAACCCCCATTTCTCAACCCCCAAACGACGGCTCAATTCAAAGCGTCGTTCGTCCTTATAACCGTTTAGTCGAAGCGTCTGTCCCTCAAGGCAGTGTCCTAGGTCCACTCCTGTACACAATATATACCTCCGATATACCTACGTATCCTTCTCCACATTTGCTGATGACCTCCTCACCTCCTTTTGAAAAGGACATCAAAACTGACAATAGTCGACAAACTGACAATATATAAACTTATACTAAAAACGACACGGACATACGGAATAGAACTATGCTTGGTTCCGCCAAGAAATCAAACATCGCTCGCATCCAAACATTCCAGTCGAAAGTCCTTCGTACCATCTTCATGCTCCCCCCCCGCCCCCCCTGGGTATGTTTCCAACCGAAAAATCCATAATGACCTCAACATACCCACATACACACATCGAAATCCACTCGCCTCTGGATAGTACCATCACTGGACGGCGTCCTTATCCGATCTTTAACTAATCAAACAAACCGCAATTGGGTTTTATAGGGCCTGAGGAGGGAGGAAGACCTGGTTTAGGGCCAGAATAGCTTTATAAGGCCGCAGTCCTGACAATATACAGGTGCATATCCTTGAGCTTCCTCGTGAACGTCCGACAGTCTGTAATTGAGTTCTTCCTCTTGTCAAGTGTATGTAAACTCTGTATTCGGTTTGATTACGAAAAAAAAACATTTCTCTCCGCAGTCTGAATTTGTTCAAAAACGCACAATTGCGCGTCTTTTGATGCGAAATCCGGGCCGTCCTTTTGCCTATGCTCTCGATTGCAGGACTAGAGTTTTAGTGGAGGAAATGGTTTGGGGATGTTTGCGAGTGATGGGTGAGGGATGAGCCGGGGTGGGGTGGGGGGGTGGCCGGGCTGCTATTATTTGTGTAAGAGGATGCCCCGGCGGTGGCCATGGCGACGTGGGGGGCGCCTGCGCCAAAGCGCCAGCCACCCCCGGCCCTGATAAACCTGCGGGGCGGTTTTATCAGTCGGCGTCCAGCCACCCACCCGGCCCAACTGCCACCCTCTACCCACCCCTAGGGCTCTCATGCCGCTCCCCTCTGAATCCAGCCCGCTTATTGTCGCGTCACGCTCCGTCCAACCGTGAGATACACGAGATGGCGGATGACCGCGGCGGACCGCGGCTATTCGCCAGGGTGCTCGTCCTGCTGGCTTTCGCTTTCCGGGCCGCCTACTGCCACTTGAACCTCTTCGTCGGGCACAACCAGTTCAAGACGCTCAGCGGTAAGTCTATTTATAATCAATCGAGTGTTTGCACGCATTAAATAAACGAAAGCGCACTTTGAAGCAATATACTTTAAGAGAATACAAAAAATTGTTCTATTTTACTTATTAGAGTGAATAAAAATCGTGAAATCTGTCGATAACTGTATTGAATATTTAGTTCTTAAAAACCAGTACTTCGGTGTGTTAAAGAAAGATCGAATTTTCGTACCTCATTGAGATTATTTCTGCATATTGATGAATTAGTTATAAATCTATAATTCCGACCGAAATAATCGCTCGAATTATCGCTAACATCCGGTGGGATCGCCTAATATTGTGATCAGATCCCCTGAGGCCGGAACCGCAGTTAATAGTGCCGAAACGTCGGAGGCGGACAGCGGAGGAGGCTGGAACTCCTTCAGGTATTTTCCGAACGCAGGAGGAATCTCGGGGGTGACGCGGTATCGACGCCCGCTTACCCGAAATCATCCCCAAACTATTATTGCGCTATCCCGCCTGAAGTTAGCCAGTCAGTGATAATTGGCGGAAACATTTTAATTACTTTATCAGTATTATTTTTAATATTCCTAATACGCATCATCCGGTTTACAGTTACTATACATTGTATTATATAAGTAATGCTTATTTGAATTTCAAGGAGTTTAATTGTAACAACGAACATCACAGAATATGTACAAGTTTCAGCATCACGAAAACAATAATAACACGTAGTATATAAGAAATTACTGAGAACGTATTTGAATATAATTTTGAGTTCTTTTACTACCAGGGAGGGAAAATGCATTGGGTAAATTGCATTGGGGTTTACTTTGAAAATAATACCATTATTTAACATTCAAGGGTGGTGGATGTGAAGTACCATTGCATTTTATTTAATTAACTTTTATCCAATCGAGAGTTGTTTATTTTGAACTTTCAACTCTTCTACACTTATCTTAATCACTCAATTGAATGCAAATTTCGTAAATTCTGATTCAAATTTCCTTTCCATTAACGGATAATCGACGTCACAACAATGTCCAACTCCACTTTTATACAAGATCTGACAATACTTTGTCGGTTAACTGATTAATTGAGCTGTTGAAATTCATCCTTAATAATTTATTGTAAATTCCGGAAAAAAATAATATATAATTATAAAACCTGTACATCGATATTCGTGATATTAACGGTCGATAAGTGAACATTTTCGATCCTCATTAACCAGAGTGCACTTTCATAGTGACGCTTTAGGATCGGTACAGAATTATCACGTCAGAAAGCGTATTTACTTATTAAATAATTTGGGGCTGAAGCATTTTTAAGGGAGTAAAAAGTAACGGCTTCCAGATTATTTTTATGTAACAATCCATATTATACAATTGGGCTTTCGTCAGTATCGTGTCGTCAAAGGGAGGTTTAGACAAAACCATAAAAAATAATCGCAATTCCAGCCGGCTTATTCACGTAAAGGATTTTCGATGAATGTTCGAATTTGTTGAATAATATTCTCGTTTGAAATATATTCAATTCATTCAGCATTCATTGTTTCGGCCCGAGCTTAGTTTTCACAGAAAATGCAGATATATATGAAATCACGTAAAGATTCTTCTTAATAATTATTACGAATCCGTAAATTACCGACGCTGGGTGAAAATGTGAATTTACCCGGGCGGCTTTTTTGGTCAAATTTAATTAGCCCGTCGCGTTTCGTTCGGCCGAGTGAAATGATTTGCGAGGTCGCGGGCTTCTTTTATTGTTTTTTTTTTTATTATTATTTTTTAAATTTTAATTCAATCTCAGAGAGAGAGATCCTAATTAAATTTTCAATTTTTCGATTCAATTAACTCGACTCAGCGACGAAACGCCGCCGCCCGTAAGTAATTTATCAGAGGGTTGAGAGCGGATCTCCCCGTTTTTCCCGGTCCCGCTTTTCACGAAAACACTTTTCGGATTTTCCTCAATTTGTACATTTTCCGGTGCCCCGATCCTTGTGCCCGGTCGTCCAATTTCCATCGCAATTTTTCTTTCGTTTTATTTTAATCTGTTAAATACCGAAGATGCGTTTCTACATTTCGCCAGTTGGCACCCGGTAACGTTAATTTGAAAAACAGGATACGACGAGAGCGATGACAGAATAAATGCTGTTTGAAAGATTTATACGCCGTAATATTTTCTAATCCCACCTTTCTCAATATTAACATTTCAACTGTTTTCCCGTAGTTATCGATATATTTATATGGGGGCTCCGAAATTGACGCAATATTTGAATAGAACTGTGGCCGACAAACTTTCATTATTTTATGAAATATTGTTCAACAATGAAAAACGTTGTTCTATCGTGTAACGCCCCCATCTCTCTCTCTCTCTCTCTCTCTCTCTTCTCTCTCTCTCTCTCTCTCTCTCTCTCTCCAGTCGAGGCGTTAAGGCGGGATTAAAGTCCCGGATTGAGATCTGGAAAGGAAACAATTAAGCGGCCACAATATAACCGGGAGTGAACAATCGCTGTCCTACAATCCTCAAGACGGCATCTTAAGACGCGTCCGAGCCCTTTCAATTTCGTCCTTTTTCAATTAGAGAAATAAGACGGATGGAGGGTTGCGATTAATTAACTTGATTAAAGCGGCAGTAACGTATGAGCGTAATTTTATGTATTTTCTGCATACAGCATTCATCGAGCGAAATCGCATACTTTTTGCATAGGAGTTATGTATTTTCCGTTAGCTCCTTTAGTTCGGTCACTGATTAATAATTTTTTTTTAAAAATTCCGAAAGTACCGGAAACAACTCTCGACAATATTCAATAATAATACTACAAATACTTGGGGAAAACAGCCCTCTAACCGAGGCGTTACAATGGAGCGTTAAACACAACTGTCAATAAATCATATCGGGGATCATAAGACCGTGTGCCATTGGAAGGGTTCTTGCCCTTTCAATTAAGCCTGTATTTCCCTTTGAAATTGATCCAACGACTTTCATTCCGTCTTCGGCATCTCGTACTTTTTATTACCCAGAGTTCTTATACCGGCGTCGACCTTATCAAATGAAATATTGCCTGTGTTTTGCCAGTTAAGCGGGCCGAGGCGGCCAAGAGCTTTGAACGAAATTCTAACGGCGGGCGGCTTAAAGTCCCCCGGCGATGGGGCGGGCCGGGGGGAGGGGGGGGGCGAAGGGGAAGCAATTTAGGGGGCTGAATTCTAAGGGTGGGTTCCGGTCGGCCACTTCACGGGACAATCTCTCCAACCTTAAAGCCGTAGAAAGTTTTCTGTCCTTAGAACAGGAGAGAGAGAGATTTTCAATCTCCAATTACTCATTAAACACCCCCCCCCCTGCCCCCCATGAAATTCTGTTAGGCCGGGGCTTATTGGGGGCAGAAGATATCCTCCAACCTCTGCCTCCCCTTATCCAACCCCCGCCGGATTTATCCCGGGGGGGTTGAGATTTCTTACAGCAACGGGACTTCCATGAATTGAATCAAGTCCGATAATTAGAAACGCGACGCCGTCCCACCCGTTTTTATGTCTCATCTCGTTAAGACTTCTTGACAATCCGTACTGTATGCCCTTCAACGCTACGTAAACGAGATGTATAAGATACATTCAGCTTCTCTGCAATGTCCCAATGGACTTTATTTGGTCATCGTCGACCTCCACTGGACGTCCAAAGCGCTTGGTCAATGTAATTTCGATACCGAATGTTTCAGATAATAACGTATCGAAGAATCTTATCCGTGCAAAGATGTTGACTCACTTAAAAGTATGTACAACGCCACTTGTTGTCGGTGAAATCCGCAATTACTTAGTTGTCAACCCAATATATTCGGAGAAAATATTATCTATATTAGTTATACCGGTTAGGAAATGTACCTTTTCAATAAATATCATCGGTAGATATTATCGGTATAAACGAAGAGCGTGACTGGTGGGCGTAACTTCCCGACACAAATATGTATCGAGTCGATTTTGTGTCGTTGTGTGCCCCGCCGCCACCGCCGAAAACAACCCGCCCTTTGAAATACCGTCCGCGACAATAATCGTAATATACATTTAAAACGTAAAGCAGGCGGGGAAAGGGAGAAAACAAAACAAAAAAAAAAAACGGGGTAGAAATAGGTCCGTGACCGCCGAACCCTGTTCCGACGTCAGATCGTGGTCGGGGATAACGCCGGCTTTAATGCCGCCAACTCCAATAAGTCTGTGCCCGGTCGACGTTTATTGCCTTTCCCAATGAGATCTCATTCCCGTTCCAGGTTTAAGGCACGTTCGGTAGTAGTTCATGGCCTCGCTGGCGGCCTCAAACCGAGGGTTTTTTTTTGTTTTTTTTTTAACAAAGCTACCCTTTGGGAAGTGTTTGAGCGTTACGCCCTCAATTCGCTACGGGAGAAAAAAAAATCGTGTCGGAGAAAATTTTCATTCTTCGAGGAAACCGTCAACGCGTCAACAATTCTCGGTCTTCATATGAAAAATTAAAATTTGGAATTTTTTCTGAAATATAGGCACTTCATCGGGGATTTTTATACCGCCTTCCCAGCTCACCCCCCCCCCTTGGGCCATTTCGGCCACTTAGTTCGGTTTTGCGTGCAATGACGTATTGCAACCCCAACTGAACTGGCGGTGGACAACAGGGGATGCAATTTGGGTGATTAGGAGGCCATGAGGAGGGTGGTGGTGGTGGGGGGGGGGGGCTTTCTGGACCAAGTTCGCGGGTCCCCCTCGCCTCTTGGCGACTTCGCCAACTTCCAAGGGCCGGGCTTCACAACTTCACAAGTCTCGGAATTGATTAGTCGACGAGACCGACCAATTTACTTAGTTTCTTCCCTTTTATCGCTTAAGACGGCTTCAGCCCTCCGTCCGGGCCCTTCTCGACTTCGCCGCTCGAAATAATCCGACGTCATTCCGCTTGTTACAACTTCCCCTTGGAAGATTCTGTAAATGGCGCTGCGAATTCAAAGAGTTAAAGGAACTTTTCGTCGAAATGTCATCAGGATGTTTGAGGATGTGCGAACCTTCTGCTCTCAAGAGTTCTGCCCAGTTGCTGAGCGATTTCAGAATTTGTTCAATTTATTGTTTACCAATTTTAAACCGGTAAATCAACTAAACTGAAGCATCGAAGCACAGAGGCCGGGGCCTAAGTGGGCCGGCCGGCGCCCCACCACTCTCTCTCTCTCCTCAACCGGTCACGTGATCCAGATTTCACCTTTTCTGCGTTTCACCTGGATTAATTGGCTCGTTGGTCTAGGGGTATGATTCTCGCTTAGGGTGCGAGAGGTCCCGGGTTCAAATCCCGGACGAGCCCGAGGAAATCGCCTTTTGCCCGGACGAGAGGGTACCACAAGAAGTGGAGGAGGAGACGAGGTTGATGAACTCGGCGGCTGAGGACGATTGCCTCTCTGGCAACAGTCCCCAACTTAAGGCAAAGGCTTAGCTCCGTATATAAATATAAATATGATTGGAGAAGCTTCTTTAAATTTCCTAAGGACGTAAGTACAATGCCAGTGTTCTACAACTCCCAAGGCTTACGGTCTGCCCTCATGGCTGTTTTTGACTTACCACAACTTACTTTCCTAAATTCTATACACGATATATTTATACATTCCAAAAGGTTTCGCCTTCATATACCTAGTATTGCCGGAGAGGCGATCGTCCTCACCCACAGAGTTCATCAACCACGCGTCCCTCCACTTCTTGTGGACTAAGTCAGTTCAGAATTCAAAATTGAAGAACCAGTCGGCAGGCAGTGTCCAGACTAAAACATTCACAAATGCCACTTAGAGCGCGTAACTTTTCCAATTTAATTTAGTTACATACTGGTATAAGTCCACTGGGTAATTACATAAAAATATACGCGTCTCGTCTGTATGATATTCGGCCTTTTTCTATACCCCGTGTGTTAGGGTAAATGGGTCGTAATAT
Source organism: Lethocerus indicus (assembly GCA_019843655.1). Classification (NCBI taxonomy): domain Eukaryota; kingdom Metazoa; phylum Arthropoda; class Insecta; order Hemiptera; family Belostomatidae; genus Lethocerus; species Lethocerus indicus. The sequence goes on along the minus strand of JACDQD010000007.1, from coordinate 1,751,974 downwards.
CACCGGCCTTTATAATATCAGCGATTATGGCTAGAAGACTATGTGTACAAAGTCATAACTGCGTTCATATATTATTGACGGCACTACTGACGTTGGCGAGACGCAGGAATCGGTCTACTTGTAGACCCAATAGGCGAAGGATTTCATTTAGACGAACTTCATCTGTGATTGAAGAAGTAAGAGAAGTTTGAAATTGAATCGAATTTATCCCGAATCCAATTTTGTATTGCCATAAATTTGCTTCTCGATTTATTTTCGCCGTTAATTAAAGCCTCGCCGTTTCCAACTTTTCCCCTCATTCCGTTGAGAATTACATCGAAAAGAACAAAACAGTCAATTACCGCTCTGTAATAACCGATTTCATCCGCTCAGGTTGTGAAAGCGGCGGCCGGGAAAATGGAAGTGGGTTTGGGGGGGTTTTCGGAGAAATTTCGAAATATTTTCACTTCGGACGGGTTCGCTATTCGGTTTATAATTATTATTTTAAAGCCCCAGGCGGAAATTGGGCTAAGGGCGGAAAAGGACGGAGGCCGCTTTTATTCGGTCGGGACGCAGCGAATGAAAGCGCCCCCCCCCGGCTTGAAAGTTGGGCGAAAATTCAAAATTGGCCGTCCAAACCGACGGCAACTTCGTTTTACATCTTCGGCGGAAAATTTCTTTCTGTTCAACTTTTTTTTTACCCTCCCCCCTCACAACATTTCTCTCTGCATTTGACTTTTCGCCATCCAATTTCCTCTCACCCCGGCGAGGGGGAGAAAAAAAGTAAAAAGACTCGCCTAATTGAATGCGGTACAGTTTCGAAAACTGTGTTCCGACGTACACTCGGTTTCGGTTCCTAATACGGTGGTTCGTTGCTTGAGAACTCGCAGCGCAATTTACAATAGGCAATTCCTGTTTATATTGATGATGACTTCTGTTTCGACCTTGACTATAGCATCAATATATTTTCACTGAGTTTATCCTAATTTTTTTATATAATAGACTTTAAATGCCATAAATTCTATTTCACTCACGATCTATAAGTACTATTTGTTTACGGGGATAACTCCGAGCTGTTACTAATTTTGAAAATTGTATTTAACTTTGGCTATAGGTAAAAATCATTTCCTCCCCCCCCCAACTTCGGGTATTTATAATTTTCCCTCATCCCTTCCATCGGCTGTAGCCTGCAATATATAACTGTGTATATAATAAGCTCCAATTAACTAAGTGGTAATTATCCGAGTGGAACAAACAGGTGGAGTGAAACGACCCCTCCTATACTTGGGGGGCGGTTCGCCCCTCCCCTAATTTATCCGGCCCGTGATTCGATGTCAATTTATTTACAGTGTTATATCGAAATATTAAATATCGTGAAAAGTAATAGGCAGTTGAAGCCGGGAGAATTGCACCGATCCTAGTGATAGAACAAGTGATTAGAATTTAAAATAATCACTGTAATTAGGACGAAAATCACGGGTTATTTCCATTTTGGTAAAAGGTTAAAATTGCCCATTGGTGTTATGTGGGATAAGGGATCGATTTCGAAATTAATTTATATTGCCTTTTTTACCGTTCTTCCTCGTATTATTTATGTTTCCGAAACTAAACCGGTTCGGATTCGTCGGTGTCGTCATCTTTTGGCCGATAAACACTGAAATCATACCCTAAAATAAAAAAATATAAAATAATAAAAACGTTCATATTGTTCAAAAAAAACAATACAGTGAAAAACCCGAGCGAAATTCAATGATTTAAAGCATGTTTTTCTTCATTTTTGTTATTACATTTTCCGTTTAATGTATTTGCCATCGAAGGTATACGCAATGAAACTTATAATAACGTTTATCGTAATAATTCACTCGACTGTTGGAGGGGTCCGAATATCGGGTTTAAATCTGGAAATTGACTAATCCTATACCGAAAACGATGTCCTACAAAAAAAAAGAGACCGCCCCCCCCCCGCGTGAGGGATTTTCACCCTTTGCCCACTGTGTAGCCCTGCGGTGCGGCTCGCTTATTTAAAATTCTTTCAAAACTCAATTTCGGCTACGGATTACAGGCTGGCGGTGCTGTGAGAGGGTTGGGACAAATTACCCTCCGCTTAGAGGTAGCTCCTCAACCCCTACCACCCCACACGAGCCGATTACTATTTCATTGAACAACCCCCCCAGCGACAGAAAAAAAAAAGGGAAGCGACGAGATTTTAAAATGCCAGACACGACGAATCGCTACCGTCCTCTTTTTTTAACCCCTAACCGAAGTGGCCCAATAAAAGTTCGACCGAAAACAGAAATAAGGGTGAGGGGGGCGCGGGGTGGGGGAGGGAAGAAAATCTGAGTTTAATCGGCCTCCCCCTCCGGCTTTATGTCCGCTCGTAAAACCGCCGAATAGGACCGCCGACAACCCTCAGGTAAGTAATCTCCCTTAACTTAATCCCGAAGGCAATTCGGGACCCGCAGAAGGGGAAAGTTGAACAAAATATATAACGAAATTGGTAGAATCTGGAAATAATGCTCATCAACTCCCGTCCTATTATTCGCCCAATTGACGTTAGAAATCGAAACAATTCCAAATTTCTAATTCCCACTTTTTACTACCTGTGCAATCGAATGAGTGAAGTGAAAATTCCAATTTGCTAGTCAATGGATATTAGGGCCGAAGCGTTCGTGGGCCATGAACCCCTAAACCCAGTGTCGTCGGGGGTAGGTATTTCGTAAAGTATATTGAGGGGGTCGCGATATTATCAAAAGAAATAAAATAGAAAATATACCGTACTATGTGGTGTGTTGGGTTTTCGAATTTCTGTTCGAATTGTCCGGAAAAGCGTTCCCGGCTGATAATTTAAATTTCCGAAAGCACATTGCTATTGCTGACGGAATTCTACTGACGGTGGCGAGAATCGCCTTCCGGCTTGTTCGTAGAGCCGAGGGACGAACTAAAGTGAAAATGGACATTGTGGAAAGTGTCCATTGTCGGCCCCCCCAGCCCCCCCAGCCACCCTCCGCCACGATAAAAGTACAAAGAAAATGTACTAACGAGATTAGTATTAGGCGGGGGGCGTAGTGGATGGAGGTGGCTAACGAGTACGTGATGCAGTTCAGCTATGAAGGGACCTGGAGAGTGTGTGACTCCGGCACAAATCCAGTCCCCCCCAACCCCCCAACCCTCAAGCTTTGGAAATCCCGGGCACATTTTCCCCGCCTTACGTAATGGGGGCCGGTGGAAAATACGCTTTTCCCGCTCGGCTCCCCTAAGTAAAAGGGAAAAGCGTTGTAGCTTCATGAACATGACGATGTGCTGCCAAGGGTTGGCAGGGGTTGGTGGGGCTTTCATCTCTTGGGAAATCAGCCTGTTGCTGAGGCCGGAGGCGCGGACACGTGACCCCCATGCGTCATGGGACAGCCTCAGTCATACTTCATTTTTATCCTTCATTCTCTCTTCCCTATTCCTACTTGGTGTAAAGGGACGGAATAGTCTCATACCTGGGGTTTATAACGTGGAGGTGGCGGGGGTGGAGGGATATCGTGACGGCCGACTATTGAAAACGCCGCTCCCTAGAGAATATTACCCTAATAAACTAGTCTTATATAATTCGGCGGTAACAGGAATGGGGAGGGGGGATAAAATTTATTTTGGGTTATTTATTTCAATTAACGTATAATTTAGTAGGCTATATTGCAAATAAAACATCTTTCGTAATGTTGGGGGTGGAGGGAGGGAGGGAAAATATTTTCGTATTTTTGTATTGGCTAATCCGGTGAAACGTCGTACCTTGGACAAAGGGAAATCCTATTGATTTTGGGTGGACCCAAAAGCTTAGGTACGGAATTCCTACACACTTAAGTAGGCGGAATCGTAAGGCGAGCTATCGAAGTGGATTAAGCCGATTTTTGTGGGTGGATTAATTCGGTTTATCCGTCCCTTTTAAGCTCTCCCACTTAACGACCCTCCCAATTATTTGTTCCAGGATCAGATAATAAACGGTATTTTATTTATTTCAACTACGAGTATGGAACGCAAACCGGCCATCTGATATATACTGGAGTAGTTGGGGGCGATCGAATTATGCTCGAAGCACGCGAATTTCATCCCTCAGTTTAGAACTCGTTTCAATGGGCGATATTAAAATAATTTCGGATATTTTAAAAATAGGTCCTGAGACGTGGTAATATCGGTTCGCGACAGGTTCAATATTTATTGTCGGGTAAAGTCTCACGGGGCAGAAAACCCCGTATAGGCGGTGGGGGTTGGGAAGCGGTCGTGCGTACGGACCGAGGTGCCTCATAGTTGTACCAGCGCGCGCTTTACAAAGCCGGCCCAAAGCTCATAAAGCCCGGTTTGGGGTCCGTCCAAACGTTATTAGCGGGGCTGAGGGCGTCCACTTTACAAAGAGCGCCCGACCGTTCACGGCGGGGGGGGGGCGGCCCTTTGCCGATTAACCAGGGTTCCATAAAAAAATACTACACTCCCGAACGGGGTTTATAATATTTTTCACGAGCCGCAGGAAATATATAACACGGAAATTTCCGACCGAATTAGCGGATAAACGGCCGTATTTGGCAATGGACTCCGTTGGCAGTACAAATAATTGTCAGCAAATATTTATCGGAATGACCCCCAATTAATTTGATCGAAATCATTTCTTTCGAAATACTTTATTCATTGTTGTATATGCGGTCTCTTCATTGGGTTTTCTGTTCGTTGCCAACGTTTCGGGCAAGGCGTAGCTGCCAAAGTTCTTGTTCAACGTTGTAGAGAGTCCGGTTATCCGGACACTGATTGACTTATTGGTAATCCCCCTAATCCAATTTCTTGTGCCTCCAACCCCTGGCCGCCCCTCCCTCAAACCGCCCCCCAGCGTTTCCTCCTAATGCCTCGGATTAGGACGCCCTTCGATTAAACACATTTGATAAGATTTAACCGATCGATACCGTCTCGATTGTTACTGTGCCCGTCCTCCCTACTATAGTCGAAGAACTACCGTGGTTATAATTCAATTGAAGCCGACTAATAACTTCCGATAACTTTCTCATGACTTAATCTAGACACCTTATGCGGCGGCAGTTGGTTTACCAAATGAAACTGTTATTTATTAATACCCTCCCCCCCCCCAATTAAAAACATTGCGAACGGCGCTAATGACCATATATATATTATACTCATGACCGCTCATGACTAACTCCTCAGAACGACGTATCTCGTTCACCGCACGATCCATCCACCGGGCGTATCTGGCCGGGGGCCGGGTTGAAAATATCAATTTTTCAAAATCCGCGACGTTTTTATACGTCGCCCGAACGTAGAAAACCCCAGTTGGGGGTTGACTATTTTCCCCACCACGATAAAACGTACAAAAATGAAAAAAAAAAAACCCCGCTCGGACCATTTTCGGGGGCGGCTCATAACTCGATTAATCTCATACAGGGCGGCGGCGATAGGAGACCTCGGCAATATAGACAAAAAAAAACCCACGTTGCTCTGTTTCACGCAGAAAAAAATCCACGATGCATCAACTTTTGATAGCATTTTATACGTTTAATGTTGCATTACCGGGATTATGTACTTTAAACATACTACTTGCAGAATTATTACGCGTAGTATCTCTTATCGGAGACTCTAGGCTCAGCCTAAACTGTATTCATCCACATTGTCGACATATATAAAATATACTTTTCAAAATTTTGAACTCATGTTAAAAAATTAAAATATGAACATTTTAATGATCACCCCCCTTGAATCTGAAAATAAGCTCTTGCAAAAATGTACGTATATTTCCTATTTGAGAACAGACGCCGTTTTTATTTACAGTGTATATAACTGTATGACATAAAAAGCAATATATAAACAGTTTACTCGCCGTCTTCAGTAGCGCTGTGTTAGCATCACTGCACTGTCACTTTCACTTGTACTGTTGTATTTTGTCAGTTTGTCGTCTGTATACAGTACAAGTGTCGACCAAACAACTGTGACTAACACAGCGCTACTGAAGATGGCGAGCGGCCGAAACCGCGGTCCAGCAAAAGACCAAACCAGCGAGAGGAGACGGGAAATATATAAATTTCAATTGCCGGGTTGTTTATTCGTGATAATTCTATGAAATTTCTCTAGGACACCAGGTTAAGAACCACAGTCTCTAAGTGATACCAGGTTTAATTATCTCGTAAAAATTATTGTGGGCGACTGGGAAGATACAGTTGTCCGGTTTACGACCAACAGGACGGACGGGGATGACGGAATGTGGGTGACTATAAAATATTATTATCGCGCGCATCTTTTCAATGTGAAACGGGGCTTTTCCGTTTCTCGAAGGGCGGGTAATTTTTTTTTTGGTGGACCGGGGTTTCGGCCGCTCGCCATCTTCAGTAGCGCTGTGTTGTTAGTCACTCGTGTTAGCGGGTGAGAACTTCGGCCTCGGGGGGGGGTCGAGTGGCCCAATAAGCCGGGGTCGGAAAAAATCCACGCCTAAAACAGCCCCCCCCCCCCTGCCCCCCCACCCCTGGAACCCCGGGAACGATTAAATTATCCTCCCCGGAGCTTCATCATTACAGGAGCGGAGGAAAGTCTCCGGCTAACTGGGAAAAGTTGGCGGTGTCGGTACCGTGGAAACTTTGTTTGAATAATAAATTAACCCCCGGCCCAAACCGCCCCCCCCCCCACCGCCCCCTCTCTTCAACCGTTGCCGGCTCCTTAACGACCTCGTAATAATCAACTTCCAAATGAAGCCCCTTAATCTCTTCTCTAGGATCTTCGTGGAGTAGCAGGAGGTGGAGGAGGAGGAGGAGGAGGAGGGGGGGGGATGAAGAGGAGGGGGAGGGAAAAAATATTATTTGTTTTCTCTTTTTCGCTCGGAGTTAAATTGAAAAAATATCGATCACGGCCGAAATAGGCTAAATTTATAATCGGCGAATTATAAAAAAAAAAAAAAACGCGATTGCTAATAAATTTAATTTCCTGGAGGAGGACAGTTGGCAGGCGGGTCGATGAATCAAGCGCCACTTGACCCGGCATCGGGCTAATGCAATTTCTGTAATGGGGAAGTTGGACGCTTTTAATTAAAATTTAAAACGTCCATTCGCGAATTAATGCTATAAATCTTTTTTCAAACCCCTTTGTTCCCTTCGCAACAATTCCGTCCGGAGGGCTCATGTGGTAATAGAAACTTAAAATTTCACATATCCGAGTTTCTGCATCAATTGAACGGTGTCCTTATTCAATGTCGGCAACAAAGTCAATCAACAATAAATAGTTGAAATTACGATCAATAAGAAATGGAACGTATAAAGAGCCTAATATAAAATATTTCGCGGCGTTTACAGACAGTGTCCTGATATTGTTGTACCGCGATTCTGTCATAACTGGAATTTAATTTTCTTGCGAAATTTCGCCTAATGAACAAAAAAAAATAGAAATTCAAATCGGTACAATACTCGTCCTTCTTATACTGTTCTGCAATTATTTTCGGCTAATATTCTGTTCCTTTTACGATTTCAAAATGTGCCTTTCTGCCTTGTTTAATTTATGGGGGGGGCCGAAATTAGATATTACGATTTAAAATCGGGCGCGATCGGCGACCGACGTTTCAAACCGGTTCGGGGGTCAATTGGGCCCAGTTCGATTTCGGCATACCTCGTATATACGGGGTATGATCTGTTGGCAGGATCTAGCGGGACGGACGGCATTCCCCCACATATTAATTACGAGATCCAACCCCCCCCCCCCCGGACAGATATATACCCTCTGATTGCCCGCTCCGCAACGGGACCCTAATGAAGGCTATTCTCTCATTTTGTAGAATTACAATTGCACTTATATTGGTGACAATTTGCCAGGAGTTCAATCTTTTATGCTCGCTCCATTTTGTCGGATAAATAATTCCGATTTATCCATATTTTTTCATCCTCCTCTCATTCCAACGGAATCATCTAATCGTCCAGCCAAGTAACGAACGAAATGCCAATAGAAATTTCGTCACTTTGGCAATCTTCTGTTCAATTAAAATTTTCACAATTGAACGACAATTTGGTCCGCTGACGGGGTACGAAATTCGATCGATATTATATAATAAATCGATTAGGGGTAGTTTTCACGGTTTCGATGCCCTCACAGAGCTCCGAACAAAATATATAGAATAAAATATTCAGGTTCAATATAGGCGATTTCTTTTCAATGATAGCGTGGGGGAGGGGGGTGGGGGTCAGAGTTCGTCCGTTCCGGCCCTATTTAGGGCCGCTGAAGATAGCCATCTTAATTGAAAAATCTTTAGGGGTCGCGTTTCAAGAGCGACAAATTCTTTAGGCCGGTTGTGATTTAAACGCATTCCACGACCCTCTCGTGCCCGGCCACAGTTTGGGACGAGCCATTCAGATACCGGGGGCGGGGAAACTTTTTATGTTAATTTCTCCCTTTAGCTCTTCTCGTATTTCTTCCTTTTTTTTTTTTTTTTTTTTTTATTCTTTTCCCGTTCTAAAACGGGCACGACGCGAGGTCGTGAAAATTGTCGAATTGCCGGGATTTCGAGAGAGAGAGAGAGAGAGAGAGAGAGAGAGAGAGAGAGAGAGAGAGAGAGAGAGAGTATTTTTTTTTGTCCGGGAGAATTTCAGCGTTCAAATTGGGCGGCGCGCGAATATTTTTTGGGGGCGAATTCTTTTCGCCGTACGATAAAACTTTTTCCCGTTTTTAAAATAAATTTTCGTACATCGGAAAAATTGTCCGCCCTCCGTAATGGACTTTTTCTTCTCCCCGCCTTTTTTTTTTCTTTTTCATTCTCTCATTACACGGCGGGCTCGGTATAAAAGGGGGGGGGCGAAAGAGGTGTGGAGCAAAAACGATTGTTAAAACTTATTAAAAGCGGGCAATATTCGAGTGATAACAAAAGTCGGAATGAATTTTTTCGTCTGTCTTAGATTTGTTTATATCGCCGGTTGAAAACAATGGATGGTAATTAGGGCCTGTCGTGGGGTACACTCTTAATAAAGGGTTCTCCCTTTGTTAAACGCGGAGGGACAAAATTGTGAAGCGGGTTGTTTTTTTTTTTTCCTTTTTTGCAACCCCCTCGTCATCGTAATTGAATATTTGAAACGGAGATTTTCGGGGCCGATGATTTTTTTTTCATCCCCGTAAAATATAAGCGGGGGACGTTTTCGAAGGGACAATCTACGTCGGGTCCGACCTGAAATCGGGGTCGAAACGGGTGAAATATGTGGCGGGGATAATTCAGGAATCGGTTTGCGATCGGGACCATAGCTCACGGTAATAAACCTCCCCCACTGCTTTGTCCCGCTAAATTCCAATTAATTTCGTAGAACCCGAGGTTTTTTCACACCGATAAATTGGTGAATTGTGCCCAGCGCGATATACGAATAGGTGGAACCGAAGGAAAATAGGAAAAATTCCAGGTTCGCTGCACCGGGGGCTGCTTCCTTCCTGCTCCAGCCGAGAGTAGAGGAAAATGTATTTTCCTGAGGCAGAAGTTCCTTAGTGGCGCCTCGAGAGCCATATCTCAACTCGGGGCTGTATTAAAGGTTACGGCCCCCCTGCAGCAGCCCCCCCCCCTCGGAAAAATTGGCACCGGGAGGGAGCAATAAAAAAAATTACCCATCCCTTACCTCCCTCCTTCGCTGCGCCCCATCGCCTATTGTCCTAACATCTGGATTTACGGCCCCTCGCCACGATTTATATACCAGGATAATTGGCCTACTGACACGGAGAGCTCCCGAAGGAAAAGTTTTTTTTTTTTTTTTTTTTTTTTGAGGGGCTGGTGGTGGGATTAGGGGGAGAGGTCGGCCCTCGTTTAACTATTGACAATTAAATAACGTTTCGAAGACGTCACCGTTATTGAGATCTTCAGTCTGTTACCAATAACCATGTGGATTATATAGAAGGGCTGATATAGAACGCGTCATCCCTCCGAAATTCTACGCCGTGAACAATTAATACGAGGGGTGGTAGCGATTCCAATGTTTAACCTATCTTTTACAGTGTTTCTATATACTTATAAACCGATAAACTAGTTTAATATACCTGTTTTGTGGTCTGCGAGGGGTTGGAATACCGTTCTTTTGCTAGACCGGTTTCGGCCGATCGCCATCTTCAGTAGCGTTGTGTTAGTCACTCTCGGAACTTTTGGGCATGTTTTTTGGGCATCCTCACTGCACTGTCACTGTCACTTGTACTGCGGCGGTACAAACAACATCCCTCAACATCCAACTAACTAACACAGCGCTACTGAAGACGGCGAGCGGCCACGAAACCGGTCTAGCAAAAGACCGGACGGGATACGGGATTGAAGGTTTTATTATAGGCGTTGTTCGCCGCTTTGTAAAGCAACGTGTGTCGCCAGTTGGCGGTTGTAGGGGTGGATATTCAGGGTAGCGGTTCTAGTTAGGGCTTTGGGCGCGCTTCGTAAAGCCAGGCGGTAAAGCCCGTGGGGCTCATATCACCTAACTCTGTACAAAAGAGATTGCCCTGAGTTGTAATTGTGTCCCCGCCCGATGAATAACAATCAACCCTAACGAATATATATATATATATATATATATATATATATATATATATATATATATATATATCAGCCCTGGAATGAACCCGGATAAGTAATTATGCCGGATCATGGATAGTAGATTATAATTCGAGTACAAGGTATAAATATGCAACAATAGACATTATATTTGAAAGAATTCGTGTACATTGAGGCGTACTGTATGTAGACGTACACAGAATCATTTACGCCGAATAATTCCAGCGTGAAGCCGGAGTCCGGCGGTGACAGCAGCGGTTTGGCCGAGTGCCGAATTTAGTTTGTCAGTTCGTCGCGTACTCGGCGCGACACCAAGTAAAATATTGTACGGAAAAGCCCCACTGGGTCCGGGGGCCAAAGTTGACCTGACAAAGTTAGACCTCTCCCCAACAGACAACGACTACCGGCATAACTTTCTGCCGAAATCCTACGCGGAGAGAGAGATGGGAGAGAGAGAGAGAGAGAGAGAGAGAGAGAGAGAGAGAGAGAGAGAGAGAGAGAGAGAGAGAGAGAGAGAGAGAGAGAGAGAGAGAGAGAGAGAGAGAGAGAGAGAGAGAGAGAGAGAGAGAGAGAGATTCAGTATGTCAAAACCCCATCATCGGGCGGTTTCCATTATCGGACAAACACTTGAAAAATATACAAAATAATAAAGAAAAGCCCCGGTGTATTGCGTAGACGTTTTCTCGTTGTTGGAGGCCGGCCTGCAGTTTGGTGGTTGGATGGTGTCAGTGTGTGGCTAATTGCTTCGGTTGTTGTTGGGGGGGGCGGCCTCTCCGCTAACGACGCCGCCGCTCCCGCTGCCGCCCCCGCTGCTGCCGCCCCCGCCTTCTGCCCTTTATTACCAGTCAGTCACTCTGTTATCCGGCCGACTGGCCCTAATCGCGCCGACAAATGAGTTGCCACGCCAGACCGGCAGACCGAAGGCGTAAAACATGCTGAAGATCAACTGGGTAGAACACTGTAGTGGAGTTGCCACTAACAGAAACACTCAAGGCGGGTTGACGAGGTATAAAATACAAACTCAGGGCCCTATCCGCACTTCGTGTATAGCAATCAATTCAGATTTGCCAGTTTAAAATACCCGTTTTGCGGTCGGCTAGGGCTCGTCTTCAGTAGCGCTGTGTCAGTCGCCGTCGGCACTTTTTGGATGTTTTTCACGGGGGCACTGTCACTGTGTCACATATTGTGGGCGTCTTGTTATTGCGGTTTTTGGCCGACTGTTTTTGACGGTACAGGCGAAAGTGACAGTGACATTAATGAAATTTAACGAAAGTTACATACAATTAATTTAACATACCCGTTTTGTGGCCTGCGAGGGGTTGGAATACTGTAGGTTGGTGATGTTTCTGTCTCCCCTCTCGCCGGTTTGGTCTTTCGCTAAGACTGCGGTTTCGGCCGCTCGCCGTCTTCAGTAGCGCTGTGTCAGTCGCTGTCGGCACTTTTTGGATGTTTTTCACTGTCACACCACAAACCAACGTAATTCCGATTTGCAATTTGAACGCAACGTTCTGGAAGTAACATAATTCATACAATACCGTAATTCGTGTATTAATCACTGTTCGTTTAACTGGGAAAAAATATATTCGATCGCGAGACCCGTTTTTCGGAAAAACGGAATGAAACTTATTCACATGACCGCCGTTGGTTGACTTAAAGTTTGGGTCATTTGGGCGTCGCGACGATAACGCTGAGAGTCCCAATTTGAACGAATACGGGACGCGGCCGTCCGAAATGAAAACCCACATATTGGCCATTCGAAATGTGGCAATAAAATTGCCTTATCGCGCGATAAAAGTGTGCGCGGACTTCGGTATAGAATTTCCGGCAGGAATAAGCGCCTCGATAAAGTCCCGCGGCGGGACTATTACTATAAGTTAGTGGCCGCCGTTACGACCGATTGACAATTTCGAAGATCCTGCCGATTTTACTGTGAAATTTGCGAAAATCGCGAAAATTTCACTGACAATTTTTCGTTGTCTAACAAAGCCGAATACTATGGCAGCATTTCTAATAATATTTTCGGTTAATTGATACTAATTATAGCAAATAAATCCAGGATCGTGAAGGTATATTTTATACAAAGTGGGGTTCCTTTATCTGCTGGAGATTCCTTTATTCCAACGAACGACTATTTAACAATTTATTTAAAAATCGGCATTCGGGCCGTAAAGAATACAGCTGCTTCGGAAAATTTGCAATGGCGGATCGACAGTTTTCCGAATGGGAAAATAATTAAGTCGGCCGTGTCGGTGAAACCCTGTAAATTATGACCGGCCCGGAGAGGTTTTTCCGAATCAAAGAAAACGGGCACGTTTCCCGGTCGGAAAATCGGTCGTGGGTTTCGTGGGGCGGGGGGAGGCCCAGTAGAAGTTTTCCCGGGGCGCTCTTTCAAAGGCGGAAAACTACTGAAAGGAAATCCAATGAATTAGGGCCCTGTGAGGGTTAGATGGGGTGGGGTCTGAGAATCTGAGGCTGCTCCCCAATCCCCCCGCCCCCCGCTACACTTAATTCGACTTTCGTTTTACATTTGAGATTGGAATTTAAAATGAGAGAGCGGTTTGTCCGGCCGGCCGTAAACCACTTTCCACGCTTTCCAAATTTCCCACCCTTTGTAATTCCTTTTGTGGGAAATTTCGGCCCTCCTGATTTGCCCTACAAAGGGAAAAATCCCCGAGTCGTCGATGTCGTTGTTTACCTCCCCTCCACCCCCCTTGTTTCTCCACCCCCGCTAGCAGCTCCCTTTTTCGGTTCGTTTGAAAGTTTCAACAGAAAGCTTAGATTCTACAAAAAGCGCTCTCTTCCTTCGGCCGCCAGTTTCTTTCTCGAGTTTTAAATGAAATTCCGTTTCAATTTCGACGAATTTTCCACCTGCGGAACCGATTCGGGAGGTAATCAAAGCTGGGAAAAGTCCCCGGGGTCGGAATCGAAAATAACACGTACACTTGTTGCGATTTTAATGAAGAACGGAATATTCGTACCGTCGGTCGTATTAAAGCCCCCTCCAGAGTTATTTATTCTATCATCTCCAATTCCAATATGTCGATCTTTCGAGGGATCCTTTGGCGCCATAGAAAACGTCAAAAAACGGGCCTTTTATTGGAAAAAACCGTCGAATACTCGAAAAGGCCATACATCAAAAATTCAGTTAAATTACATATATCTAGATTCGTTTTTGGCCAAGCCGATATTCTGTATGCTATAAATTTCTATTTATATAATCCGAGAAATATATATATATATACGTAGGGGTGCGTGTGACTGTATTTGACAGTAGGAGTTTTATTAAATCAGTATTTTTAGTATTTTCCCCGGTCTGCGGGTGGGGGTGGGGGGGGTTATTTCAAATAAGGGTTTTCATATCCTGACCTTTCTGTGGATGAGAAGAGTCTTGATGGGGGGCGGCTCATATTTTAACAGGGCTGCGGATCGGGGTCGCTTTTCTCCACTCGGGGGCGAGAATTTCCCCAGCTTTTACCCCAGAATCCGACCTCCAATTTTCCTTATTCCGGCTTTGACGGAATCCGACGAAAACCGCACCCCCCCCCCCCGTTGGATTACACCAGGGCCGAACAATATAAAAATCGGTAAAGATTTATCCCGGCGTTTTATCCAAGATAAGACTGAGAAATATTTTGTCCAGTAACCCAAAATTTTATTGAAATTATTGAAAATATTCAGATATCACCAAACAGTAGAACGATCCAAAAATAGTGTCGGTACAAATCGATACACTGATCCTTTCATAGATTTGAAAGTAGTACAATTAACGAATTTATTAAATATCAATTTCTTTAGTCAAAACCGTTGAGTTGATCAATAAAATACCTTATCTATAATTTCTGAATGTCTTCACCTTTTTGGATCTGCAACTCTGTGATACTTTTTTTTGTATAATTAAACGGGTATATACAGTTTTTTAAACTGAAATTTATCGGCATCTCCTTTAAAAGAAGCAATTTACAGGCGTAAACATATATTGCAGTATTATATTTAACGTTTACCTTAACTCGATGCTAAATCGTGCTAACGCTTTGCAATTAGCCGGCTGCGGAAAGCCTAAATGAGCCGTTCTTTTCTTATAGAATTTGTAACTCGAATCTAAAAAAAGCCTCGAATTTGAGGTACGACTCCATGAACTCCCATTGTAAAATTTTCCCATTGTAAAGCGTTTTGCTGCTCTTTCACTGTCACTTATATATTTTCCCCGCAACTTCCAGAAGGCGGATTTCTTTGAAAGGGATCGTGTTCAGGACGGACTTCCTAACTTGGCGGAATCTGTAAATTGTTTCGCGCGAAATTCACGCGCCCCCCCCCCACACAGCTTCTATAAGTCGGGAGGTAAATATTTTTTGTTGCCCAATATTGGAAAGCGGGCGCCGAAATTGACTGGTCCAATTTTTGGCCGATTGGCACAACGGGACCAATCTGAGCGCGCCGGCCGGTGACCAATTTGGGGATGGAGGGAGGGTTGGAGGGTTGGAGGGGCTTCGGATTTCGCCGCAAAAATAATTCATGGATTCCGCGGTGTTGCCATGGCGGTGGGACAACGCCGCCGTACTCGTTTAATGGAGCGGCAGAGGGGCCTAATGGGTATTGGGGGGTCGGGATACATGTATGTATTGAGAGAGGGAGGGATGGAGGGATGGATGCAGAGAGAGAGAGAGAGAGAGGGTGAGAGAGAGAGAGAGATGCGCGCATAGCCCGTTGAGTGGTCCAGAATTGACGCCGTCTCCCCCGGGGTCTCCCTCTCTCTCCCTCCACGGTTCAAATATCAAACACAATCAACCCCATCCCCGGCCACTGTTTCCAATACCGCCCCCCCCCCCCAGGGATAACACACCTGCGGAATAACACAGCGTTCGAACCGACATTATACGTCAAACCGGGCACCATTTCAGTTTCCACACTGTACACTGTGTCTCCTCTGGATCGGTTTCGGCCGTTCGCCATCTTCAGTAGCGTTGTGTCGGCACTTTGGATGTGCTTTTTCGGGCATTCTCACTGGCGCTGTCAATTTCGCCTGTACTGGGATTCCGTTTATCGGCTTTGTCAAGTGACGGTAACACAGGCGCTACTGAAGACGGCGAGCGGCCACGAAACCGGTCTATCGAAAGACCGAATTCGGCGAGAGAGGAGACAGAAACGCCGCAGACCTGTAACTCCATTAACTTGCATTGGACCTATTTAAACTCTTAATACCTCCTACGACTGCCCTTAAATAGTGATCAAAAAGTGGAACAAAAATTCTACTCTACTGATGATGGACAGAAAACGAAACTGGTCTACCATTAAAATAATAACCGAGATGTATATTATTCTAATTAAGATCAATTTAACTGATTCAGTATTACAGAATCGCAAACCATTAGTACGCAATGTCATAACATTGTATGCTTTCTAGAAAGTTAAATTATATAATATAATTAATAATAATGAATTAAAATTAATAGTTAATAATAGGAAGGTAATACTGATATATTAGGTGTACCCAAAAATAATCGACAATTTGATAAGATGTATTTTGGTCTTGAGGAGTTCTTCAAGAGGGGAATCGGGAAAATTTGCCGGAAAAGTGGCAGAGGGTGAATATATAGTAGATTAATAATTAAAGTTTCTTTTTTAGCGAAATAAAATTAATTCCAAACTCAAAACGTTGACTACTTTTGGATACCCCCAATAGTTTTCACGATTTGACTATATTTCGTCAAAGTTTGTAAAATAGCTATTCACTTTATAAATTTATCCTGAACCGTGTATTGTGAAATTTACGTGTAAAATTTCATACACTGTATTGTAGAGGCTACACCGTTGCTTTAATTAATACGTGCAGTCAAAATTAAATCCGGAGAGAGCGGTTTAATTAATTAGCTGCTGTCTGTTTAATCGGTTAAAATTTGTAATTCCGAAAATTTAGTAACAACCGGCTGAATTCTAGCTGGAACCTTCTTTCGGCAACTGTCTGAATTTAATATCTGCAGTGGAGACAATTTATTGTCACTGGTAAGAGTTTTGAACGGTAGTAAAATAGGTTGTGGTCTACCGACGAAGCATCCTGTCTGCACAGCTATAGCGAAAGTTAACGACGCACGGAATGAAAATCGACGACTTTTGTGGCGGGGCGACGTTTTGTTTCACGCCATTTTTCAATTCGGGTTATCGAAACAGAGATAAGAAATTGATAAGAATTAGCGAGTTATTACACGGTTAGTTTACGGCCCGTTCCGGGTTGCATGGCCGAACGACGTAGGGCCGAATCGAAATCTTTTAAATATAAGTATATGATTTACGTATAAGCCCGATTTCCGGCCCTAATTATCACTGTTCAATAGAGAGGATTTATAATATCATTACCACCCTATTTTATCATAATAAAGTGATATATATTGTCGCCGAGTCACGACACACGTGCATATATAATAACTACTTATATATGTATATATATATATATATATATATATATATATATATATATATATATATACATATAGGGTGTCCCAAAAGATTTGAACTTTGCCACAATTCTCGCGGTAAAGTCGGCCAACCTTAATTAAAAAAAAAAAAACCGATTTTTACGGGGCGTTATTCGAAGTCAAAGGTCTACGCCATCGAGCCCTCAAACGGGCGTGAATCGAGGGATGAAATTCAGCCACACATTTATGGAAAATGGTCGTGGAAAATTTCCCACAAAAGATTTGAAAGTAGTACAATTAACGAATTTATTAAATATCAATTTCTTTAGTCAAAACCGTTGAGTTGATCAATAAAATACCTTATCTATAATTTCTGAATGTCTTCACCTTTTTTGATCTGCAACTCTGTGATACTTTTTTTTGTATAATTGTATACAGTTTTTTTTCTACACTGAAACTTATCGGCATCTCTTTAAAACAAGCAATTTACAGGCGTAAACATATATTACAGTATTATATTTAACGTTTACCTTAACTCGATACCGAATCGTCCTAACGCTTTGCAATTAGCCGGCTGCGGAAAGCCTAAATGAGCCGTTCTTTTCTTATAGAATTTGTAACTCGAATCTAAAAAAAGCCTCGAATTTGAGGTACTCCTCCAGACGCTCCCTGTTAAGTTTTCCGATTGTAAAGCGTTTTGCTGCTTTCACTGTCACTTATATATTTACCCTGCAAATTCCAGAAGGCGGATTCGAATTTCAGCCAAATTTATTCGAAATGGTCGTGGAAAATTTCGCGCAAAATAGTGCCTATGTGACAGCAAAGCCCGATGCCTTATTCCATACATGACCCTATCCTGTGTACATTACCTATCGATAAAAAAATAACAATTTAAAGAATAAAAATTGTGTTTTTTATTTAATTCAAATCTGGCGTTAATTTTTGGGACACCCTATATATAAGCTACTCGGTTTTTTTCTCGGATCGATATTACTTTGAGGGTACGTATATATAAATGGAGTTTATTTTTCGGGGTCCTGGTAATATTCCTGGTATCCTGGGGGAACCTTGTGTCTGTGTGTGTTCAGTTTGTCGGTGGTCGTAAAGCGGGGCTATACAGGCTATACAGGCCACTGCCACCCTCACCCTCTCTCTCTCTCTCTCTCTCTCTCTCTCTCTCCCTCTCTCTCCTCCCTCTCTCTCTCTCTCTTCCGCCTTTAACATTTTACAGTCCAAGATCCCGGCTGAGAGCATTATCGTAAAACCGGTATCAGATAGGGCCACTCCGAGGTAACAACCCCCGTTCTCGGGCCCGCGGCCTGAAAAACCCCTCGGGGGAAAACTCTCTTCCGACGCGTATAATACTGCCCTTGAAGATTTAATACTGCTGAAATATCGCCCCGCGGATATCAAACAGCCGCCCCCACAACCCCTCCGACTAAATTCTCCTGACTTTCCGACTCGGTATTTTCGGTACTTTATTTTTAAGTGGGTCAACATATTTGCACGTATAAGATTCTTCGATACGTCGTTATTTGGCCCTTTCTGAAACGTTCGGTATCGAAATTACATTGAATTGTGTGTGTGTGTGTGTGTGAATTAAAGGCCATTTATCGATTCAGATCGCCATAGTTCACATTGACATTGCAGAGAAGACCGACTGTATCTTATACGACCATTCGAAACCGTCCACGGGGCTTATCCGTGCAAAGACGTATTGACTTACTTAAAAATATGTACAACGCCACTTGTCAACGCAATTAATTAGTTGTCGACCAAATAGTTTAGCGAAACCTTTACAAAATACATTTCTCCAATATTTCTGGTCGATGAAAACGAAGTGTCCAAATAATGAAATAGAAAGAAAATTCGATAATATTTTTATTAACACCAGATAAAAAGTGATACTCCACTAATCTGTACAGAGAGGTGTCTTAAGAACAAACGAACATTTTTTTAAATTTATTCATAAATATACTCACAAGCGTCTTCTGCCATCCAACACTGACGATGGCCTGAATATGTACACTCGTGGATTATAACATATTTTGTTATTTCTCTCTTTTATTGTTACAACAGTAAAATGATACAATAAGCAAGCACTAACTACAATAGACAACAATTGGAGGAGAAACCCCCCATTTTTATACATTTTTTAAACTTTTTTTAAACATTTAGGTCGCGTGGCCACTTCCTTTTCAGGCGTCTGTAGGGAACGTTTGGGATGTCGGGAATAACATATTTAAAGAAATTTATTTAAATTAATTTCGCCATATTCAGCAGTATAATCCATCAATAGTGCTCACAGTGCTGCCTAATTTATTGCCAACCGTGATAATGGATACCGACGGGTATTGGCCGTACTGAGGATATATATCTTGAATAGAATATATATAGTCGAGATTAACGTAACGGGCTGCAATGTTCTCTCAAATGAACGCTGTTCGGGGTTGGATACTTTAAAGTGTTTCGGGTTCAATTTATATCGGAAAGCGGGGTGGGGGGGGTGGCGAAATAGTCGGAGGGAAGGGCAAGGGCGCCATATTAATTGGGTTTCCAAAGCCTCGGCAATTCCCCGGTTCCTTGCCGACATGCCTCTATTTGTAAGGCGCGACGAACCAGACAGATGCCCCGCCGCCCTCTTCCAATAAGGGCGCCAACCCCCAACCACCACCCCCAAAGACCCATCCCTTAGCGGTGAATAAGAGCGAGCCGCCCCGCCGAATAATGAGGCCATAAAGTCCTCGTAGGGGTGGGGGGAGGTCGCTCTGTTTAGGGGCGGAATGAAAGTTTAAAATCGGGCCCCATTTATCGGTGGGGGAGGGGGGGGGTGCGCGGCTACGAATTTTTAACGAGCCTCGTTTTCCGATGAATCGGCGCATCCCTTACCCTCTCCTCGACCATTCCGAGCCTCCCCTAAAGCGAACATGTGGCCCCAGGAAGGGAGGATTTTTAGAGTGAATTTCAATTTCAATAAAAAAAAAGATAAATCTTTTCATAGAATTTTCAGTGAACAGAAGGCAATCAGTGGGAAACCTCATCTGTAACAAAGAGTTCGAGTTTTATTTCCCCGCGTGAAATATTTTTCATTCCATTCCACCCTTATTTATACTCTACACTTGCAGACAATTAATATCGTAACTATGCTGAAATGAAGAGTATCGAAATAAATTAAAAAATTTCTGGAGATCAAGATAATGCTGCGGAAATATATTCCGACCAATGTTACGAGATTGTAACGGCGTGTTGTTTGCGGAAATTATGTATTCTACTAATTAAATCGAAATTGACCGAACGCCTAATGAAACACTGACTGTGACGCTGATTGAACGCAAAATAATTAAATATCCGTTATTCTGTATCAACGAATCGTACAGTCATCAAATTGTTATGGCAGACAGGCCAATATTGGCCAATTTAATTTCACGTCACGCCAGAGATTTTCTCCTTATTCGCTCTTCACCCCTCTTTGTATTTCTTCGGTAATAGGACCCGATGGAAGGATCCAACCGCCGAATTGACAACTAAACTTTCCAATCCAATAATACTTTTCTTAGCCACTCCGTTGGTTTACACCCGATTGGAAATGACAGGAACTGATCAATACACTCAATAGGTATTGAAGAACATATTGGTTTAGTGTATAAACTATATAAAAGTCTTCCTGCAGCAGGACCCCTGTAGTATCTGGAGTTTGAAAATGACATTCTCGACTTTGATGGCGTTCTCTTTCTTCTGAAGATTTTTATACGACATACGTTACACTACTGTCTTCACCTTCAAGGTTTCACTTGAACCTCAAGATATACACTTGGCGATTTTTTTGTTGTAAACAGTACAATTTGTTGTACCCAAGGAGCGCTATTCAAAAAGTTGACGGGGCGACCTATTGAGGGGGTGTGGAGCTTGTAAATGAATGAAACTGAAGCACATGAGTACAGAGCTGTAGATGCCACGTGTAGCCGGGGCCCTAAGTGGGCCGGCCGTCGCCCCACCACTCGCTTTCGCCGCCGCCTCCTCCTCCTCCCCACCCAAAACCGCTCACCTGATTTCACCTTTTCGGCGTTTCACCTGGATTAATTGGCTCGTTGGTCTAGGGGTATGATTCTCGCTTAGGGTGCGAGAGGTCCCGGGTTCAAATCCCGGACGAGCCCGAAGAAATCGCCTTTTGCCCGGACGAGGGTACCACAAGAAGTGGAGGACAAGAGGTTGATGAACTCTGTGGGTGAGGACGACCGACTCTCCGGGAATACTCGGTATATGAAGGTGAAACCTTTTGGGATGTACAAATATATCGTGTATAGAATTTAGGAAAGTAAGTTGTGGTAATCCAGAAACAGCCATGAGGGCAGACCGTAAGCCTTGGTGTTGTAGAACACTGACACTGTACTTACGTCCTTAGAAAATTTAAAGAAGCTTCTCCAATCATATTTATATTTATATACGGGGCTAAGTCTTTGCCTCAAGTTGGGGACTGTTGCCACGAGAGGCAATCGTCCTCACCCGCAGAGTTCATCAACCTCGTCTCCTCCTCCACTTCTTGTGGTACCCTCTCGTCCGGGCAAAAGGCAATTTCCTCCAGGCTCGTCCGGGATTTGAACCCGGGACCTCTCGCACCCTAAGCGAGAATCATACCCCTAGACCAACGAGCCAATTAATCAAGGTAAAAGGCAGAAAAGGTGAAATCAGGTGAGAGGTTTTGGGTGGGAGGAGGAGGCGGCGGCGAAAGCGAGTGGTGGGGCGACGGCCGGCCCACTTCGGCCCCACCTTCTGTACACTTAAACGCTTCAATTTAATTAATTTAACAGTCTAGAATTGGTAGAAATTGTTCATTCGGGAATATCAATAAGTTACGATCTGGAGGAGCATATTAGTTCAGGGTTCAATGTCGAAGAACCAGTCGAATATACAGTTCATTAAGACTCCATATTTTGGGTTGACAACTAAGTAATTCACCGACATACGGTGATGAAGCCTTGAAAGAACGGCGGTGGGGATTTTTCATTAAAAGACGGAGGATCGCCCTGGACGTCCAGTGGAGGGTCGACGATGACCGAATAAAAGCCACGTAACCATCTACGGCTTATCTGTGCAAAGATTAGTTGACGTACTTAAAAATATGTACAACGCCACTTGTTGTGGTGAATTCCGCAATTACTTAGTTGCCAACCCAATAGTATGTCGTTAGGATAGTATTAGCATGCGATCGAATGCCGGGGGTTGAAGAACAGACGGTGCCCGGCCATAAGGGTTGTTCGTCTGGCCCGCATCAACCCCCCCCGTTGAAAAATCCGCAATTACTTAGTTTCCGGCCAAATGGGACACAGATTCCCTTCTTCGTCTTTCTTTTATCGCCCCAATCTTCGCCTGATTATTCCTCCTTTTGCGATGTCACGGGTTCCCTTTCCCAGCGTTGAAAAATACGACGGTTATTTCAATTTATATCGTGACCGGGGGAAGTCGGGGGAGGCGGAGGAAAAAGGCGTTCACCCCGAGGGTCATTACCACCCGGTCTCACCCTCTTCACCCCCCGGCGAAGAGAGAGAGATCATCCGACGCTGAAAGAGTAAATAGCCGACAAATTGGTGGGCGGCTCCCACCCATCCCCCCCCTTTTTAGTATTCACCCCCAATGCCACCGACCCACCCCTAGTTGCACCGGAGTGATTTACGCTACACGGGGGCCAGCTCACCCACCGCAATTCCGAATCGAAATAACGGATTATAATAATTGATTACGATAAGCTCCGAATTATTGAACTGCTTATAGGGACTTTGAATTAACGGGAACCGTGACTGCGAATATATTTAGCCGGAAACTGTTATCTTCCACCGTTTGTACAGTTCGGCCGGCAGATAATGCAGTTAATATTATTTATGTTCCCCATACCTGTTGAGACCTCTTTGAAAAGGACTTCAAAACTGACAATAGTCAACAGACTGACAATCCAACATTCCAGTCAAAAGTCCTTCTGACCAGCCTCAATGCTCCTCCCAGGTATGTTTCTATCCGAACAATCCATAATGACCTCTCAACATACCTCAAAATCACTCTTCCTCAAATTCCATTCCCGCCTCTCTCCACGTCCAAATCCATTCCTGTTCAGTCCCTTTCCTCTTTGCCCACCCATTATCGGCTTAAACGCCACCGGCCCAGAGACTTCCTGTAGGCCGGATACACAGGTCAAAAGTACCATCACTGGATGGCCCTCTTTATCGAGTGAAACAAAGTGAAACTAATCGAACGAACCGCAATTGTACCCATAACTGGCATATAGTTGATTGTACAATAAATAAAGTTAAAGAAAATGTATATGGTGCTTAAATATTGCAACGCGTCGGTTTATTCCAGCCGTTCTTCGACAGTCTGTCGAACGGTTTCTTTCAGAACTCAGAATTACCTAAAAGTCGTTCGTCTCCTTGTCCTTTTCCCAATTATCCCTTCGTTCCCTTAATTGGACTAACTTTCCTCGCTTCTCACCTTCCCGAAAATCCCGTCCTAAAGCGGAGATGGCCACGCGATTTCCTCAAGACCCGAGAGAGTAAGGCCATCAGGAGCGGTAGTACCATCATTGGGGGGTGGCTTCTCCTTCGAGAGTTTCCACTGAGTGTCAGTGTAAAGTACTGAGCACTGTCACTAGATACAATCTAAAAAAAAAAAATTGTAGTTGCGACTATACCAATAAATGTAAAAAAAAAAAAAAAAACATTTTTAAGGCAGAGCCTGAATTTTGTTAATATTCGATCGGATTCCGGCAGTTTTAGACAGAAAGGAGCGGCGCAGATTTTTTCCCTCCCGGCAGAAGGGAAAGAAGAAAGAGCAGGAGTTATAAACGATCGCCTATTTCGTTGGGGGCGGGGGCGAGGATTATCATTGATTGCCCCCACCTCCCCGAGGAGTTGAATTATCTCCGGGGGTTCGGGGGTTCCTCTCTCTACAATAACTGGGATCGACGCTCTGTCTCTCGGTATCGGCCGTCCATTACACCCCCACCCACCCCCACACACCCCTATAACCCTCCTTCCCTTCTTCTTCCTATCGGATGCTTCCCGGGTGCTAAACTACCGCTATTTTTCAAGGCGGGGGGAGGAGGGGTGTTGGGGATGATGCGGGCCAGACGAACAACCCTTATGGCCGCACACCGTCTGTTCTTCAACCCCCGGCATTCGATCAAATGCTAATACTATACTAATAATATACTATTGGGTTGGCAACTAAGTAATTGCGGAATTCACCACAACAAGTGGCGTTGTACATATTTTTAAGTACAACTAATTTTTGCACAGATAAGGCCGTAGACGGTTTCGAATGCACGTATAAGATACATTCCGGCTTCTCTGCAATATCCCTTGTTGAACTATGGAGATCCGAATCTATAATTGCCTTTATTCGGTCATCGTCGACCATCGACGTATTTTACCTTTTATAAACACATTTAGATACCGAATGTTTAGGAAAGGACCGCAAATAATAACGTATCGAAGAATCTTAACTGTGCAGAAAGAGGTTGACGTACTTAAAAATACGTCAACACGATATAATTGGGGACCCGGCTCACGTAAACCGTTTAATATAGGGAGGTAATAAAAAAAAAAAAAACCACCCCCATTTGCACAACAAATCATTGAATTTTAATAATCCGAACGCGCTTGCGCATAACCGCCAAAGCCATGGCTGTATACGAGGCTTCGAAAATTTTTTTTTGTTATTTTCAATGTTGTTATGTGCGCTTTCAACAATTTACAAAACACACTATATTCTTTAAATATTCTTTCGAAATACGTGAATGTATGAGATACATGTAGGTTTTCTACGGGCATATTCGTAGTTTTTTTTAAATCTAAATTTGACTTTTGGGTATTCACAATGAGGGGCTGCGAAATTGAGATAAATTAATTCTAGTCTAATATACCTGTTTTTGTGGTCTGCGAGGGGTTGGAATATACTGTGTAGGTTCGTGATGTTTCTGTCTCCTCTCGCTGCCTGTTTGGTCTAATTTGCTAGAAACCGGTTTGTCGGCCGCTCGCCATCTTCAGTAGCGCTGTGTAATGTAATCTGCCCTACTCAGATATTCTCAAAACTGGGAATAGCGTAGATTCAGTGTGTGTTTCTGTCTCCTCTCGCTGCAAGTAGAAGTGAAAGTGACTGACACAGGGCGCTACTGAAGATGGCGAGCGGCCGACAAACCGGTCCAGCAGAAGAACGCGAACAGCAGCGAGAGGAGACAGAAACATAACGAACCTACAGTATAAATTAATACAGTCGATTGTAAATAAATGATTATAATATTAATATATACTGTGATATATCACAAATCGAATGTTTGTCCGATCTGAATTTAATTTAATTAAATTAATACTCTTCGGAGTAATTGAGGGCGCGTTGTATTAAATGTCGACAGTTCGAACCGTTTTACGTTCCTATATCATTAACATTTTTTTTTTGTTTATTCACATACCGAAAACGTTGTTGTTGTTCCTCCTACTCTTCCAGTGTTGGCGAAATACCGCGAGAATTCGATACCGCGCGTTAAGTCAATTTATACTTTGTTGAGCCGACGTTGACGTAAACTGTGCTGCCCCACCTCAGCCTCGTGACTCGGATTGAGAGACTGTGCAATTTGAGAACTTTGGCCAAACCGCGGGAAACATTTAGGCCCCTCTTCGAGCGCCAGGCCTTACGGTATAATCGCAAACAGAAAATAAGTTCGTTGCGAAATTCGTGAACGTTATACAGCAATGTTCTATCTCATCGTTTCGGCGATTAACGACGTTTTGAAGACAGTTTTCCGCTATTTTATACAATCATAATGACGAAAGTATAGCGTAGACGGTTTCATCACCGTTTCAATCGTCGTCTGTGAACTTTTTAAGTTGAACAGTTTTCGGCCAATTCACGCGTTGGCGCAAATCCACGTCCTGCCTCAACACGAACAGTATTAACATTTTCAATACCCTCAGTGGATCGATTAACGACCTCGTTTTTGTGCGTTTCGAAATATTGTTGACGGGGGGGTGGGGGTGGGGGGTGTGACCTCGCCCGAGATAACATTACCTTTACCCTTTTTTTTTTTTTTTGAATTTATTTTACCCGAGTATTTTAAAATTTTCCAAACCCCCCCAATGCCCCCGCCCCCCGACTAGGTCGCATGTTTTCCCGCAATATGGTCGCCGTCACGATTTTCACGTTCTTTTTTTCTGCGTTTTCAACAACGGAATAACTTTATAAGGGGGTTTTTTTTGTTTTTTTTTTAAATACTTATAGCAATTATTGGCTTTCGCTAGATTACAAAAATGTAAATCGGTAAAGAGACTGGAATAGTCCAGTCATTATGTACTATTAATTCACTGTAGTTCGTGACTATCAATTGGTTTGGCAACTGAGTAATTGCGGATTTGACCGACAATTGGCGTTGTACCAATATTTTCAATTAGATCTTTGCACATCTTAAGATTCTTCGATATGGTCCTTTATGAAATATTCGGTATCGAAATTACATTGAATTGTGTAGGATTTTTCATTAAAAGACGAGGAACGCGACGATGACCGAGAGGCCATTATTGATTCGGATCGCCGTAGTAAGTCTACGGCCTTATCTGTGCGAAGATTTCGACGTACTTAAAAATATGTAGAACGCCAATTACTTAGTTGTCAACCCAATAAATATCGATAGGTGTTTTTCTAAAAAAAAAAAGTGACACAAATAATTCTTCCGTCTTGAAATAACAGTCCAAAAATCTCGACCGCCTCGGGCGACAACAACGGGGTGGTTTTTTTTTGTATTAAAACAACGCGACCGGAGACGCAAAGTTTGTTCTTTTCAAGTCCCTTTGTCGACGGCCGAGACAAAAAACAGACAGCTTTGTTTTCGCGCCGCCAGTTTTCTGGCGCCTGCCAAACTTCTGTAAGTCCCAGAGGGATATCGCTACCGATATTTTCAAGAGAAATGACCTGAAAATTTATTGTAAATTGATTATTGATTACTGTAGGTTCGTGATGTTTCCGTCTCCTATCGCCGGTTCGGTCTTTTGCTAGACCGGTTTGTCGGCCGCTCGCCATCTTCAGTAGCGCTTTGTTAGCACTTTGGATGTTTTTTTTGGGGGGCATCCTCACTGCACTGTTAATTTATTGAACAAAGTTTATTTTCAGTAATCTAGTTAGTCGGTACGGGTGCGCCCAACTTACTTTAGTTGAGTACATTTTCGCACCACTCTCAGGGGGGCGCTAGTTTATCTGTGCAAGAACTAGCAGTACAAGTGAAAGTGACACAGTGGGCAGTGAGGATGCCCCAGAAAAACATCCAAAGTGCCCCAACAGTGACTGACACACAGCGCTACTGAAGATGGCGAGCGGCCGACAAACCGGTCTAGCAAAAGACCAAACCGGCAGTGAGAGGAGACAGAAACATCACGAACCTAACAGTATTCCAACCCCTCGCGGACCACAAAACAGGTATATTAAAATGATTATTGATTGTTTAAATTATATTGTTTCGATTTAAAGTTCTCGATTATGCTTAATTTCAAACGACCCTGTGTTTTGTATATTGTACAGTGGTGAATCTGCGTACAGTGAATACTCGAGATTGAAGGCCTGTATAGATAATAAAATAAGTAATAATTTTCAGAAAATAATCACCTTAGTGGTGATCAGTAAAGAATTGCTTTTATGCTGAAACTCCTTTTTTTTTAAAATCTATTACTGGTAGCATTAATTCGAACAATAGCTTCTCAGCTATCCATCCAGTCACTATAATGAAATTATTAATTGCTATTTTGAACTTCAATGAACTTCCATCGAAAATGAGAATTTTCGTACAATGAGAAGTTGGGTACACGTCAGTAACACGCGCGTCGGCCGGCCTTTAAAACGGCGTCAGTAACTTTTGACAGGATATAATATTATAATTAGCCGTGTATTTAAACGGCCGTAATTATGCCGAAAACGGACGGAAATTCTACCCCCCCCCCTTTTGACTTTGACGCTGAGTACAAATTGCCGGCGCTCTTACAAGGGCTTATACAGTCGGGGCGTAACCCGCTCCTCGTCTCTGCGCGATTTTAAAAATGTAATTTCTCGGCGTCGCGGAATTAGCCGTATACTTTTTTCTCTCTCTCTCTCTCTCTTCGGGGAAAGGGGGCCGGTTTCGGATATTTTTTTTGTTATTACCGCTATACCGTATAAAAGGAGAATTGGTTACTTTTTTTTTTACCAACCCCTTCGGCGTACAGCGGACTGAGAGAAGGGTGCGGCTTTAATAACTTGGCCCGAGCCGGTGGCCCCTTCCCGCTAATTGACGCTGTAAATTTGCCCGACTGCAAATTTCGGTTCCATCCCCCACATCTCCCACCACCCTTTATCATCCCCCATCTCGCTCCGTCTTTTAACCGCGTATCTTATATATATATATATATATATATATATATATATATATACGCCCGAAATACGGACCGATAAATTCCCTTTTCAGGGCCAGAATTAAAAGTAATACGGCGCGCCTTTCCACTAAATCACAACACAGACCTGTGTTGCGGGACGAGTATCTAGTGCGCCGTGGTTTTTATCCATATCCCGAAATATAATAGGATTTTCGCAATACCGGGAACTATTCATCTGACGTTTAATATATATATATATATATACATATATATGCGCGAAATACGGACCGATAAATTCCCTTTTCGGGGCCAGAATTAAAAGTAATACGGCGCGCCTTTCCACTAACCCGCAACACAGGTCTGTTTTGCGGGTCGAGTATCTAGTGCGCCGTTGTTTGTATCCGTATCCCGAAATATAATAGGATTTTCGCAATACCGGGAACTATTCATCTGATGTTTAATATATATTTATATATGCGCGAAATACGGACCGATAAATTCCCATTTCGGGGCCAAAATTAAAGTAATACGGCGCGCCTTTCCACTAACCCGCAACACAGGTCTGTGTTGCGGGTCGAGTATCTAGTGCGCCGTTGTTTGTATCCGTATCCCGAAATATAATAGGATTTTCGCAATACCGGGAACTATTCATCTGATGTTTAATATATATTTATATATGCGCGAAATACGGACCGATAAATTCCCTTTTGGGCCAAAATTAAAAGTAATACAGCGCATACTCACAACACAGACCTGTGTTGCGGGTCGAGCATCTAGTGCGCCGTTGTTTTTATCCATATCCCGAAATATAATAGGATTTTCGCAATACCGGGAACTATTCATCTGATATTTAATATATACGTATATATGCGCGAAATACGGACCGATAAATTCCCTTTTCGGGGCCAAAATTAAAGTAATACGGCGCGCCTTTCCACTAACCCGCAACACAGGTCTGTTTTGCGGGTCGAGTATCTAGTGCGCCGTTGTTTGTATCCATATCCCGAAATACAATAGGATTTTCGCAATACCGGGAACTATTCATCTGATATTTAATATATACGTATATATGCGCGAAATACGGACCGATAAATTCCCATTTCGGGGCCAAAATTAAAATATGGCATCCCTCAATCCCCAAAGGAGGGACTTTAGATAGGGACTTTCGCACAAGACCCCCTAGTGACCCTCGAATCGCTAAACGGCCCCAAAAAACTAAACTCACTGAAATATTACGCTAAGAAATTGAGACTTATATTCATAACCGAAGGAAAATGCCGACCGTTTACTTAAATTACCCCTTTTTCCTGGAACTCAAATGCGTTACCGAGTTTCAAATTTGAACCGGGACCCAAACAGGTCAGTACAGTGAATAAATAAAACAGTCTCGTTTAGTCGTAATTTCTACAACCGTCGTCAGTGTAAATATTACAGTATGTTACTGAATGAATGCCCAAAGGCAAGAATCCGAAACTTTGCCTGAGAACTTTAGAAAGCAAATTCATAAAACCGTCGTAAAAATTCCGAGATTCCTATGCAAACGGAAAGTTGCAAAATGTTTTCTCTGAGTGTTATATATATAATTTATTTTTTCGGTTTAAAATTTAACTTTCATTCGGTTCTCGATTATGCATATTCATAGGTTCGATGGGGGAACCCAATGAATAAGGGATACCGGGGAGTCAAATTGCTACCCCCACCAACCCCAACTCTGGTAAAGTCGTCGTGAAAAGCAGCAACGCGGCTCAGACTTCAACCATTTTCCGATGAAACTTCGCCCGAAAGGAGAACACGTTCTCCTGGGGGCGCTTTCTAATGCAAATTATTCCACAATCGTTAAGTCTGTTAGCGGCGATGCTTTCACATACACTTAGAGGCCCCCTTCAGAACGGCAGGTAGCGATTTTCTTAATTAGCTCCAAGCGCTAAAACCGGTGTAGGAAAAGTTGGAAATTCCAACTTCGTTTACGCGAATTTACGGGGAATTTACCTCCGTTACGTCGGGACTTAAGTTCTTCCGAAATCGTTCATATATTTCGATTAAAACATGTGCAAACGTATTAATACCCCCTACCCCTTGTTGGGAAGCCTAATGAGGGTAAAATTGTACTTCGAGCTACAGCTAATATTCAAACTATGCTCAGATCGAAAGGAAATAATAATCCCTATGAGGCACTTAATAGACACAATAGCGTCGTTTAAAACGCAGTTCTGACCGTATTTTTCCTTTATTTTCTAATAAATGAGTAGATTAAATATTATTTAACAGAGTTTCCTAAGTGAAAGGGTAGTAGAAACAATTATATTTCCGTCTTTCGCTAGACACCGGTTTCGGCCGCTCGCCATCTTCAGTAGCGCTGTGTTAGAGTCGCTGTTGCCACATTGGATGACGGTGATGAGTGAAACGATGACGGAACAGCGACTGACAACACGGCGCTACTGAAGATGGCGAGCGGCCGAAACCGGTCTAGCAGAAGACCAAACGGTATACCAACCGCTCGCAAAACAGGTATATTAAACTAATTATATTTCTATACCAATTTATACCTAATACGCCCGCAATACCCCTCTTTGGAGGGGGGTACTTTCTGACGAAAGTATACTCAGCGTAATATCTCCTCACTCCCCGTTTTTTTACCATTTAACGGTGGTGTCTTCCGAACCTCCTCAACCCTCACCCACCCCCCCTTCGCCGATTATGCATTCAATACTGGAGTACAGGAGGAACCTCCCCCCCCCCACCGTTCTGGCTCAACGTCAAGAGGTTTCGGCGTTCCGCCTACTTAACTGCCACTCAAAATGCATGTATTCCTCCCTCCCCCGCCACCACCCCTACACCTGACTACGGCCCGGTTATATAATACATTGACCTTCCATTGTAAATGCAAGGCTTTGCCTCATGTCTCCCGGCTTAGACCAACCCCAAACCCACCCCACCCCCCCAACTCACCCCGTTATCGCTCCCCCGTGCGGCGCCAATTAGTGGTTTCGGTTCTAAACCCGTGTTGTCGTGGTTTCGCTAATGACCCCCGCCCCTGCCCTGTTCTCCACCCCGGCTTTACAAACTCCCCATGTGTTTTGTTCGGCTTGGTGGGGGTGTAGGGGTGTTAGAAGAATTTAAAAGCGGACTCGTTAGCGGGGAGGCGCGCCATTTTTTTCCTCCGAGAATATTTATTTTTCTTAATATCTGGAGCTTAAATCCACCCCCTCCCTACTCACAGTATTTCCTACAATTCAAACGCCCCGTTCTGTTGAATGGGCCCCTATCGATCCCTAACCCCCCCCCCGTTCCACCCTATTAATTGGAATACAGCGTAGTCCTCAAGGAAAACACGGTTATTATCCTCGTTAAATCTGCACGTATTTAATTTCCCGATTTTCCGGATTGACATTATTAATTTTAATTCTCGGACATTCTTCACAATATTCTGACCGATATAACGGTGTTTGACGATGCCCGAAACGGGCCGAAAGAGTAGACAAAAATATTTCTTTCAACAACGCCGATTTAAAGATTGGTAAATCGGTCCCCATACGCGACTTAAACAGAAAATTTGAGCTCTTAAGGTCGTTACTAAAAAGGGCATCGAAATTGACCTCAAGTAACAGGGTCCACTTCGATAGGGTTGAATCGAGACATCCAAAAACGCTCGCATCCAGAGATTTCAGTCGAAAGTCTTTCTCCGCACCACCCTTAATGCTCACCCCCCCACACCCCTCCAGGGATATATTTCGCAAAATCCCGGTTCATGAATTTCATCAAAACGCCCCACCGGCTGGTCAAAAAGCGGCTGGTCATCGACCGTACTTACAACTGTAAAGTTGTCGTCACACCCTCGAAGCCGGGTTACGAGGACTTTAACCGAAATTGTAACCGGTTCGGAACCGGGTAAATAAGAGAACCGTCTAAAGGCGAACTCGATTCTGTGTTGCAGGCGTCTCGGCCGACCTCTACTACGTGCAGGAGGGCCAGATCAACACTTACGCCATGGGCTACATTGTCACGATACCGGCGAACGTCTCCCACCTGGATTTCACCTGGTACTCGATACATCCGGTGAGTAAGCCAGCTCACCTGTCCAAAAATCTATATTCTATACAATTGAAACGAGATTTAAATTTAGTTTTCCTCCGTTGAAAGAGAGTTCGCGATACTCGATTATAGCGATTTCAAATTATCGTCTTCAGTTTCCAAATTGATGTGCAAGAAATGGGCGAGCGACAGATGAGAAGCATTGAAATTAAATACGACTCCAGTCTGCCATAATATTCCGAACTTTGTAACATTTAAACTTTAATTTGATACTTTTAAAACTGATTCGTCTAAATTTTGCAAAAAGTAATAATTT
Source organism: Lethocerus indicus (assembly GCA_019843655.1). NCBI lineage: Eukaryota > Metazoa > Arthropoda > Insecta > Hemiptera > Belostomatidae > Lethocerus > Lethocerus indicus. The sequence goes on along the minus strand of JACDQD010000007.1, from coordinate 1,719,340 downwards.
CTATCGGTCGCTTATTTCACTGTGTAAAATTTTTACAGACGAAACAAATTTTCGGGTATATTCATTTGGAATATTCAAATTTTCACGAGCCTAATCCATTTCTTGCTTCTACCTGCACTTTAAAGTTTTATTATGCGGCCAATTTTATTCCGACCGAAACGATTTTTTTAACGCTATGCAATCACTGTTAATGCAGGAAAAAAACTAATTTAAATTACATATTTGTTTAACCGATTCGACTATATTAACCGGTAGCCGAATAAATACTATAATTACTCTAAAAAAAAAAACGTTGTAAATGTAAAAATACGTCCCTTCCTCGTGATTTCAATTCCGCGAACGCGACGGGATTTATGCGAAATCCAAATTTACATTTTGACCGAACGGACCGAGCGCACTTTCATTTCAATTTCATTCATAGAATTTAAAATCCTTTCTGGTGTTCGATCTTTTTGGGTACGACGACCCCAAGATAAAATATGGACGGTTCTGTTAAGTGCGTAAAATTTACAGCCCTGTTTTTGTATCAAATTGAAAATTATTTCGGATTAAAAATATAATTGAAGACGGCAAAAATCCTTACCTGTAGCGAACTACAACATATTTGGACAGAATCTATTCGTAAATTAATTTATCGAGGTCTAATAAGCTGTGTTTTTGCCGAGTGTTCCGATTTCGCTCTCGGGGCGAAACTTAAATAATATTTGGCGCCAACCCCGTGACTAATATCGTTGGGGACGACAGCCCTCGGCTAAATGAATCTGAGGAACTTTCATAATAAATCTGAAGGTATTTTTTCTTTCTCCTTTCCGCTAGAAGCCGGAGCTGAGGAATGTCGAAAGGTGGGGACAATAACCGAGATCGGCCTTCACCTGCCTGCCCCCCCCCCACCCCCACCCCAAGATATTGAAATTCTGCAATTCGTCCACCGGGCAATATCCGGGAAAACTTTCGATTGCCGAGAAACTTTTCCTGATAATTCCCACTTCGAACGAACGAAATTCTGTTTCAACCCCATCTCTCTCTCTCTCCCTTATTTATAGGACCCCGAAAGCCGAAATTTTTAAACCGCCGAGCCAATTTTTTTTTACCCCTGTCCGTTCCCCCAATTTCGGTCGTAACTCCGAACCGGACAGTTCGGCGTACGCCAATAAAGCATCCTGTCAGCACTGTTAGAAGACACAATTTTCTTTTTTAAGCCATTCAGACAACATGTCCGTGACCAATGAAGCCGGCCCATTTATTAATACAGCTTTTTATTCAGTCTCTATATATATATTTATCCCAAAGCACTCGATATAAAATCGGCTTAAAACAGATTTGTATTACAGGTTTTTTGGGTAACCCAAAAATAATCAACATTCTGACTTTGAAATTGATTTTATTTTGCCAAAAAAAACCAAAACACCTCAAGACATACAAAATACGTCTTATCAAATTGTCGATTACTTTTCGCGTGCACCTAATATACGCTGTTCCAATTTATGTATAAGAATATAGAAAAAAAAGGCTGTAAGGTCTCTCTCACATACCATAATCTTGCGTAATGTATCAGTATTTATGTATTTATCGACGGTCGGTTATTCGTCCAAATTTTCTTTTCTGTACAAAGGAAAAAGAATTGTTGATTCGGCGTTGATTCTTTTCCAATTTGAATCAGTTTTTCTGCCCACACAACGGAAAATTAATACGTTACCTCTTTTGGAAAATGAATTTTCCCCTCTGTCAATTGTTGTTCAGTTAATTTCCCGGACCGGGTTAGACCAATCGGTCTAACTCCCAGTATAAATTATTTCGTTTAAATTAATGTTAAAATTCTGTCTTCAATTAAGCTGCGCACTGTGGCGTGAGTTGACGCCGTTTCTGTCCCAAACCCACCGCCGGCTGGTGACTTATAATTGAATTTTCACGATATTGTATAAACGTCGAAATTGGGCTAAATGTGCACGCGTAGTGCGTGGGGAAATAATAATTTAGGTCCGTTATCGATTTAACTGAAGAAAACCTTTAGTTCTCTCATGGTATACGTCGGCTCATTATACAGTTTCTATTAAGTTCAGATATTTATTATATCTATTTAAGAACGCATTGGACGCGTTTACGGCCCGTTTTCCTCCTTTCATTGCGGAAATTTTAGTTGGGAATTCAGATTAAGAACAAATTATTAGTTTACAACTGTATTTCAAAACTTGTTTTCCGGTTGATTTCAATAAACAATAGTGTATTCATACTGTCTGAAATTTATTTTTAGGGGGCAACTTTAAATTTCTGGCCCCGAAAATCGGGGGCGACAATCCCCGATCGCTCCCAGTCCGACGGCCTAAAACAGAAAATAAATTACATCTCTGAATAATGCATGTTTTTTTTCCCCCATCCACTTCTCCCTATTGGACTTTCAAAACAAAAGGGTTTTTTCCACACACACAAAGCTTGTCTTGGAAACCTCTGAATATTGTTAAAATGAGCTATACCTCCTGTTGCATAACTCGGAGAATATACGGAAATTAATGGAATTCCTCGGAGGGAATCGACTTAAACGGAAAATTTGGACTCTTAAGAGGCCGTTACTGGAACGGACATCGAAATTGACCTCAAGTAACAGACTGACAATATACAAAGCGATATTCAAACTGACTTCGCACGCATCCAGAGATTCCAGTCAAAAGTCCTTCTCACCCTCCTTAATGCCCCGGGTATGTTTCTGACCGCACAATCCACCATGACCTCTCAACATACCCCGACAGTCGACGAAGTCGCAAAATCCCGATTCCCCCGAGTTCCACTCCCGCCCTTCTCCTCATCCCAATCCACTCGTACAGTAGTTAATCCTCGAGAAATATCACACGTATCGACTGTACTTATAACTCTGTAAAGTTGATTGTGCAAAATGAGAAAGTTAAACCCCCAAGAGGTTCAAAGTCTTCAGTTATACAGAGGAGCCCAAGTCGGTCCACTCTTCAGACGGTGTCCCTGAAGACGGAACAGGTAAGAGTTCCGAAACGTCCGAAGGGCCCCGAAGGGCCCGAAAAGACCGGACGACAACGAGAATGTTTTTCCGAGGCGGGAGGGAAAAAACGAAACCTACCGTGTATTGGTGCCGGCCGTGTTTCGCTTAGGGGCGTGGGGCCTGTGGCGTGGGGCCTGTGGCGTGGGGCCGATTTTGCATTTAGATTGGGTTAGTGCCAGCCGATGATTGTGGCACCGCCGCCGCCCCTTCCGAACACTCTCTTATTGCGCCCAGTGTTTTTATCGCCTACAGTGTGTGATATCTTTAAGTGTGAGACTTTAAGCTACACTTTCACCCAAAAATAAGACAACTTCGTCAATTAGTTTGCAAGTTAAGGACTTTTAAACGGTGGATACATTTTTTTGGACCACCTCTGTATATTATACAACTGTTTTATAAGAGCGCATCAACTGGCGGCGGTATATATATATATGCCGATACAAGAAACAGATTTTAAAATTCACTTTAAATACTGAAGGGACTCAAAATACAGCCCTATTTCTGTATACATATTCAGATAACTGTGTCATTTTGTACAACCAATGCATAGCATAGCCCACGTGGGGGGCATTGATAAGATGAAGTTTAAAGTTCTAATCTCCGTATTCAACTTGACAAACTATATACGGGGGTTGGGGCAGGTGTTGTTGTGGGGGTTGGGGGTTGGGGGTTGGGGGTTGGGGGTTGGTCAGTTTCGAACCGAAATTCATTCTCGGCTCGGGAGAAGTTGGCTCTAACAGCACAACAAATTATTAATTATTCTCCTCAGAGCCAACTAAATTATACACGCTCGTGTCTACCCCTAAGTGGTACCTGCCGTTCTTTACGTCCTAAATTCTCAAGTCAAATTCGCCCCAGAGCATTTACAATTCTGATTTTCCCGGTGGGGGGAGGCCCCCACCATTAAAATAAGAGCTACTGAATCGGGAATGCCGGTTTTGGTTCAAAGGGGGAAGAGTTCGATTTTTTTATTTCTATATATATATTTTTTTTTTTCCCCCCGACAAATGAGAGGGCAACTCATCCCACCCCCACCCCAGGGACGTGGGGGTATTTTCGCCGTTAAGTGTAGAATTAAAAATTATAATATTGAAAATCAGATTGGGAATGATCGATGAACGATGGGCGATAAATCGTCGGGGCAAAAATGAACGTTCATTATTTGGGAACGGTCGTATTTTCTCCCCGTAATTTTTTTTTTTGTAAATCGATTTTTTTTTTTGACGGAACAATTTATCGGCGAATTTCATGGCCCAGAAATTAAGTATATTTCCCTTTTATTACTTACGCTTTTCGGCAAATTGCTATAAATACGAATAATAAGGGAGGGCAAAAAACGTAATTATTAGCATTTCGGGATATTTATAATTTTCACTCTGCTCAATTGACACTGTATAGAACGCGTTTGATTGATTGCAGTGTACAGTTAACGGCAATGGAATATTTAAAAAAAATGAATTATCAAATTTATTTTGGCATACGGTACAGAGCTATGCTGGGTTCCAGCAGGAGAGATCGGACATCCCTAGCATCCAGAGATTCCAGTCGAAAGTCCTTCGCATCCTTAATACTCCCCGGTTCCTGGTGATGACCTCAACGTAACCCGGTTCCCGAATTTCCACTCCCGCCTTTCTCCTCATCCCAATCCGGTTCCCTTTCCTCCCTTACCAATCCACTATATCCCATCCACGACGACGGCTTAAACGCCACCGGCCCAGAGAAGGGGAAAGATCACCCTCGGGCAGTGTCAAAAAGGGCCGTCATCTGGTGGCTTCTTTATCGGGATTAACACAAAATTTATTTTGATACATATCCGGGGACATCACGCGGCGCTTATATTTTCCAGCCGTGAAGTATTTCAGAACCTTATAAATCTCACTTTCGATACACACAGTTGTGTATATAGGGGTTGTAAACAGGAGGAAACTGTACACTCGTGTGATGATACGGGGGTTTGGCTTGCTTTCTGGGGATTTGTTGTAGGACTCAAATGCGTGTGTTATGTGCGTATATGTGCGTGTGTGTGTGTGTGAATGTCAGCCGGTTAGATGAAAGGCCCCGGTCCCTATTGATACAGAGAGGGAGTGCACAGGTGGAACAGGTAAAAGCCCCCCTTTCATTAGGTCCGGCTAATGCACTTTCAAACAGACACCGCCCAATAAACTAAATACTGGTTCTTCCACCAAACCCCTGTATATATATATATATATATATATATATATATATATATATATATATACATATATACATCGAAGACTTAACTAGAACAAATTTACAAAACGGCTACAAATCGCTGATCCTCTGAATAAAGTATCGGGTCGGCAACTAAGTAATTGCGGATTTCACCGACAAGTACATATTTTTAAGTACGTCAAAATCTTTGCATAAATAGGCGAATTATGATTTTTAAAAAAAAACCTGAGTATCTCCTTAATTCAGTTGAATTAGTTTCTACTGGACACGTGAGTTTTCGAAAAGTTATTATAATCACGTTGATTTACTTCGATGAAATACGATTTTTGTAAGTAGCGAGAAGACGAAAACGCTATTAATCGTGTAAATTTTATTTTTCCCACAAACAGCATAAATACTATAGAATTGTATTGCAACAAACAGTATATTGTGTTACTGGAAAAGCGGCCGGAATGAAATTAAATATAGTTCATTAGGAATATATCATTTTTCCCGTCCTGGGATAATGATCCCCGGAAAAATATCTTAAATATAGAAGCGAATTAACAGTAAGTGAAACGCGAGAAGGGCGTATCCTTTTACGGAATTTTCATAAACCCCCGCCCCCGCCCCAAATTCGTTTTATACGGCCTGCGTAAGTAATGTTGTTTCAGTTGCGGTATCCCGGACGCTTCAATGTTCATTTCAGGAGGCGGGATGTCAAAACGGCCGGGACGTTTCCAGTGTAAATTGAAATGGAACAAAGCGGCACGTGACGTGCGGCATGCGACCGACAGGGAGCAGAAATACCGACACGGCCGTAGTCAGGCGGCCGGGTCACATCCCCGGCATAAATTCGAATTAGCACGAACGCCGCTGAAATGAAAAATTAAAAACAGTTTCGCGGCGGATAAGGAATAAAACCACTAGTTGTGCGGAACAAACACGCGCAATGCAGATTACACGGCTTCCCTCTCTAATTCGCAGTACACATATAATATATAATATAAAACCTGTGGATTATATAGAAGGGCTGATGTAGAACGCGTCATCATCCCTCCGAAATTCTACGCCGTGAACAATTAACCACGAGGGGTGGTAGCGATTCCAATGTTTAACCTATCTTCTACACTGCTTTTTTATATACTTATAAACCGATAGACTAGTTTAATATACCTGTTTTGTGGTCTGCGAGGGGTTGGAATACACCTGGATTTCGTGGTGTTTCGGTCTTTCGCTAGACACCGGTTTCGGCCGCTCGCCGTCTTCAGTAGCGGTTCGGGGGGCATCAAGGGAAAAGCATCATCGAAAAAGTGCCGACAGTGACTCTGAACACAGCGCTACTGAAGATGGCGAACGGCCGAAACCGGTGTCTTGCGAAAGACCGAACCGGCGATATTCCAACCCCATCAGGACTCACCCAGTATCTAGTAGTAATACTACATTCATTTCACCAACGTGGAATAGTCTTAGATACATAAGTGACAATTTTTTTTTAACAATTAATTTACGTTTAATTTACCGGTAGGAAAAGTTTCAGAAAGGCCCCGAAAGGGGCAATTGTCCGTTGGTTCATATTTAATTTATTATTTTACTCTACAATTATTGTAATTTTTCAGATAAAAAAGGTAGTCAACAACAGAAAGATATGCCCTATAAACGATTTTGAAACGTAAAATCGGTGTTCGGAGAAATTTTAAACAGAAAAATCGGATTTGAAAGCCTCGTATTGAACCTCTAAATCAAAGGTATATACCGACTTTCTATGCAGTGGAAAAATATAGATTTCAAGGAAATTAAAGAAATTGATTTATTTTTAAACTGATTTAAAACAATTAATGGCTTGAAAATTGACGCTTGAAATTCTGTAAGTATATTTGAAACTACGAGAAAACCCTAAAACTCCCCCTGGTAGAGACACTTTGGATCGAGGGTGGCTTTAAAGTGAAAATACGACGATGAAAATCGTTTTCACCCCTAATCAAACTACTGTCTTTTCAAGTCCGGATTCCGCCCCGAAAATAGAAAAATTTCCACAGTTGAACTTCCCATTTATTTCAGAAGAGCTAAGAATAAGGAAAAAGATGAAGAAATAAAATGTCCGGGACGAAAACAAAGTTTTCAGCCGCGCCAAAAAAGTCCCGCTGTTGACCGCCCCAACTTCAAGTTTCCTTCGGTTTAAGCCCGCGTCGCTGAAATATGATAAATCGGTGAGAACTTTCAACTTTCGCGGGCAATATTTAATTTTGTGCGTATAATTTGAAGTGGAAAAGTTTTTTCTTCCCACCCCGTCAGCGGAGGCTTAACAAGATTTCCGAATATGAATTATTCAGATTACGCGAAACTCGCTCTAAGATCTGTTATTTTCAAGTGATAGTAAGCATTTATAATATATTGCCAAAGACTAAATTCCTGTAGGATGGCGCAATACCGAGAGGAGACGGGAAAATCCTGGAATATTACGCGATCCCACTGGAAATTACTGATAATTCAAGTTCTGATTTATGTTAAAACTCTTTTCGAGATTACCTAACTGTACGGCGGGACAAGCCAAAAAAAAATAAAATTTTCCGTTGTGAATTATGGAGTTGTACAGAAATTAAAGAAAGCCGATAGAAATATATATCGTAATGGCTACAACCCCTAGCCCTTTCTAACAAACTTAGCCTATCTGAGATCTGAGCGTAAATAAGAAATAATCAAGGGGAAATATGAATTTTTAAGGCGGATTTTCGGTAGATTTATGAAATGCAATGGCCGGTAACAACATGTGACCGAAACGAGAGTTGGGACATTGAAAAATGTCGGTACTTTTAATGTCTACGTAACTTCCAGAAATCCGGGACTTTGTTCCCCCCTTCTCGGTGGAGCGGAACCGCAAACAGCGGGAAAAAAGTACGAAACACAAAAAGAAAGAGAAAAACGAACCATTTTCCGAACGCCACACGGTGTGTACCCGGCCGGCTCCGCTATTAACATAATTAACAACAATTTGTCACGCGTAAGTCCGCCGAGCGATACACGACCACCGCCGGGGGGGGGGGGACTTTGCCGGGCTTTAAAGTCAACTCAAAATGGCGGCGCACCAACACGCCAATATAATTATATACACCGGACCCAGTGTACCCACTGTGGACCGAACGCGATTGAAAACTTGACTGAAAACAGTTTGAAGAACTTTCGCGATCTAAAAATCGTTTAATATAGCCCTCGTCGAAACAACGGCTGTAGTTTGCTTATACGGCTTTTATTTTTTTCTCGCCCTTTCCTCTATTGAATTCGCGACGAATAATAGCTGGGCCGGAATCCTTTATCTTTCCTCAATTCTTATCTATTGTAGTTTCCAACTAATTCGCACTAATTGATACGGTGAAACTTATTGTTTCCGATCGAATTACATTTCTGGATCAGAAGAGAGGAAGAAGAGGAAGTCCCACCCCCACCCCGTTGAACTTCCGATATTGGAGCGCGTCAACTACACGCTCCACTACTAGCGGCCGGAGAAATGGAGAATGGAAGAAAAGAATTCGTTCGGAGAAAACGGTTGTTTTACGTCTGTTTCGACGGGGGTGGGGGTGGAACAAAACATTCGGAACAAAAGTACAAAAGCCTGGACGGGGGCCGAGCGTGTCTTTGACACGTTTGTTTCGCCGCGCGTGTCCGCAAAACCCGCACGGCCGGCGTACGCAGCGGGTTGAGTATAAATCGCGTTCGGAAGGCGCTAGCAGAATTCTGCCCTTTCCCACTGCGCCAATTCGACTGGGAAAACTATTTCATGCGTTATATATTTTCATTTATCTTTTTTTTTCCTATTGCTTGACACGTTGATGAGTGCCGCGTGACTGAAAAATTTACATCGTTTCAAGTTTAAATTTATGTCTCGACAATTTCATCGAATAATGTATCCGGCGCAAATACTTCGTGGCCATGTTCTAGGGCTAGATCCGACCTTAGATTTAAATTTTCGATTTTTAGCCGATTTTCCCCCTCGGATCACTCCAATCTTCGACACTTTCTTCCCTCTTCCTCCGATGAAGGGAAAACGTTCGCTCTACGCCGCCCTTAGCAAAAATAACACTTTCGGACTCTTCGACTGACATTTTGAACGGGCTGAGCAAAAAATTTTCCGCTCTGAATCGAAATTAAATAGAAAATTAAACACCTTCAACACACTGTATTGTTTCCAAATTTTACCGGAGAGAAAATTAAATTCCCGTCGTGTAATAATTCAGCGGTTTATACCGGCCGAATCAAACTAGTATTTTATTCCCGGGTCAATTTGAAATAGAATTAATTACGATTTATACGACTGAAAATTAATTAATCTCCTCTCTTTCTGGGTTTTCATTGAGCAATCAATTCGAACGGTATTAAATGAAAATCCGGTCCGCTGCCCGGACTGCTTTTATTGTTTGAACTTACCGTTCAATCAATAATCAATCAATTATTACTCACGATTCCGGTTCAAATTGGAAATCGGAATGTATTTTATGAATTAGGCACAACGCTTTACCACCGAATGTTACTTATTTGAAATGTTATTTGAAATGTAACTTCATCAAATATGTTTAACAAATAAGTGTTTGGGGTGACACTTTCCCCACTTGTAATTCTAGACAGACATCTTTGGGGATTGTCTAGAATGGAATGGGGTGGATCTAGGTGCTTTTTATATCATATACGAGTATAAATATTGTTAAAAATAAATATAGAAAAAAATTATTTTTTAAGGGAAAAAAAGAAAATACAATTCCAATTATATACGTATAAGGAAAATAGTTTATCTTTCATTTTATTCGTTCGTTAAAATTCGACGCGCTTTTTGTTCTCGAATATTTTCTGATAATTCGTCTAAGTCCAGTAAATTTCACACGTCAACCTCGTTCTATATTTTGATTTGTATGTAATTCATTCTCAGAAATGTTTGTTGGCGTAAATAGGCGGTTGAAAAAAAAACGTATCGTCGATTTTGCAAAATTTCTTAAATCGGGAAAATTGTTTTTTTTTTTTTTTGGGGTAGATTCGAATAAAATGATTGCAAATCAATTAACTCCAGTTGTAAATTGTCCGGCGCTTTTACAATATCAAATTTTAAACGGTTTTCAAATATTAATACGTCCCATTTCTTTTGCATAAAAATCTTGAAACCGATGATGAAAATTTTCATCCGGTGCTTTTAGTGACTCGATAAAAATATTCGAAGGACAGTTGTTTGTTGTCGTTTTCGGTTAAAAACGATTGCAAAGTAGGAAAATGATAATAATTATTCTTTTCAAGTTGAGAAATAGGTTTCTTCCTCATTTTTGTCACCCCGGCCACATTTCGGGGCCGAATGAAGCTCTAAGTTTTTGATTTTTCCTAAAATTATATCGGCGCTTTGCAAAGGGCCGACACCTGCTCTAGGTAATCGGGGGATAGCGGAAGGGCAATGGCGATCTGTCAGACCAATATTTCAAAACCGGTTTTCTTTATATTACATGTAATAATCTCGTTGCCTTCAAGTCCCTACTTAGGCGATAAGCACTAAGTGGCCCAACTCCAACCCTCTTACGGTGCCCAGTTTTTACGGTTCACAGGTGCAGATCATGTTTCGCGGTAGAAACAACTCGAGTAAGGGGGAGAACCCCCCCCCCTCCACCAACCAAACCAACCCCTAACGGTACATGCTCGTCCGCGCATAAATTCCCTCTCTCTCTCTCTCTCTCTCTCTCTCTCTCTCTCTCTCTCTCTCTCTCTCTCCCTCTCTCTCCCTCTCTCCCTCCCTGAAACCGGTTTCCACGGCGACGGCGTCTCTTCCAGCTGTGCTCCAGTGCTCTGTTGTGATATACCCGCTTCTCAATCAATATGTGTCAACCCCTCTCACCCTCACCCTCTCTCTCTCTCTCTCCCTCCATCTCTCCCTCTCTCTCTCTCGTTCTCATGTTTAAGCCCTCTTCACTTCAAAACACCCTTCTCGTTCATGATTGCCAGTCAATCTCTGGAGTCTCGCCGTGATGGGGGGGTGAAAAAAAAGGTTTTATATTCCAGAGGAAACGGGATAATCCTTTTTTTCCCCCTACATTTTTTTTTTATTCGCTGCAGTTTCCAATTCTTGAACTCCATAATATATTAAAGAATAACTTTCAATTTTTAATACCCCCTTATTCCACTTATATCGGGTCGGCAACTAAGTAATTGCGGAATTCACCGACAACAAGCGGCGTTGTACATATTTTCATGTACAGTCAACATCTTTGCACAGATTAGATTCTTCGATACGAAATCAATACGATTGTTCAATCAATGCCAATATTCAATACGAATATTCGCTCCGGACGTCCGGTGGAGGGTCGACGATGACCGAATAAAGGCCGTTATCGATTCGGATCGCCGTAGTTCAACACTGGGACATCTTAAACGTGCATTCGAAACCATCTACGGCTTATCTGTGCATAGATGTTGACTTGCTGTGGTTAATTCCGCAATTACACTTAGTTGGTCAACCCAATAAAAATTTCACACCAAGCTTATGTTCAGGATTAAAATCAGTGTTGTCGTTTACAATTTGCACAGCTTCAAATGGGGTTCGGCTTCAATTTATTTCGTGGATCTGGAAGTGGGGATATTTTCGCCTTTCTTCGTATCCATCGACTGCGCGCCAAATTCGATTCAAGTCCCGAGGGAAAGTCTGTTTTCAGGTGATAATCAGGGTACGGGGAAATGGAATTAAAACCGGGATGAGTCCCGGCCCGGGAATGAGAGAGATCGATAAGTGGCGGGAAAAGGGCGGGGGGGGGAGGGGCGCTTTAGTGTAGCATTAAGTTGTCCCTTTTACTTGTAAAGTGGTAAAGGACGTTAAGGGCGGTTTTAGACCCTGGGGCCTGCCCCACTCATCCCCCGCCACCCACCCACCAACGTCTTGTAATATAATAGGTCCGGATTGAGGGGGCCGGGGCCCCCTCAAGTTATGGAATTAGGAACCCTCTGGGCCAGAGCCTCAACCCTCAATCCTACGTTCACTATTTTATGATCGGAAGAAAAATATACGTTACGCAAGTTACTTGTAACACTCAACTATACAGGACACATTGAAGCATTTTTCTACTTTCCCGGTATGCTCTGATCACGTGACAACTTAAAGGGGTCTGTAAGGAGATAGTGGGGTTTGTACCACAGGATTAGTATGGTGCGTAATTCTGGAGTGACATCTTTTCTATATTTTTTTTTTATGTCAAGGTTTCTGTAGAGTGAGATTAGAGAAGCGGTAGGGGTTTGGGGGCGGGGGTGGGTTCGAATTCAGTTAATATTTGATTCTATTCTCCATCTTGGGTTCCGCCAAGAAATACCACCCTTAATGCTCCCTCCCCTCCCTCCCCCCGGGTATGTTTCAAACCGAACAATCCATAATGACCTCTCAACATACCCCCGACAGTCGACGAAATCGCAAAATAACGTTTCCTTAAAGTCCATTCCCGCTAATCAAACGAACCGCAATTGTACCCATAACTGGCGTATAGTTGATTGTACAATAAATAAAGTTAAAAAAAAATCTTGTTAACCATGTTTGTTATAGGTTCAGATAATTTTGTAAGTTGTACGAAAGGATTGTCTTGACGTCGGCAAATGATGTTGAGACAGTGAAGGGGATGTTTTGGGATAATAAATGAGATGAATTTAAAAAAAACGGGGGGTAGGTCAATGGGATTCTCCTCAATTGTGCTCTAATTGTAATTAGTGTTACTTTAACGTCAAAGTCGGTGATTTTATTATTTATTGATTTCAACTCGGTGATGTAAGATTGACGCTTTGTAAGGCCGTTGGAAATATTCAATATTTGAGTGTGTGAAGCGGCTGAAGATCTAGGGGTGGACGGGGGTTGAGGACTTGAGGAGAGATTCACAATTAATAGGCGATTAAGGGCAGCCAGGTCTCCGCTCGTTGGGGCCCTTTTGCCGAAATGTCGATTAACCCGGCGCGATAACGGAATATACTACTGCCGTACTGCGGGGAGGAGCACCGCCCCCGCACCGACTAATTGGGGGAGGGATGGCCTCACCCTCCTCCCTCCGTCCCTCCGTCCCCGATGAAAGGGGACACCCTAATTGGTGGCCATTAAGAGTTTTTTTTTTTTTTTTCTTTTTTTGACCCCGGAGCAGAGGGCACTCGATTAACCGAACTGTTCGTCCACATTCCCCGCCCACCCCCATCCCCCAAAACTGGGAATATAGTTCACGGAACGCGTTCACATATATGAAACAAAAGTATTCTTTCCAAATATACGCCCGAATAGATTAATTAACTGTTAAACATTATTATATTTTCAATACCCGAGGCGGACATACAATTACGGAATTGCAACATGTCGAAACGCTTTTAGGGTTGTTGGAATCGTCGTATATCTTCTGAGAATCGGCCGCAATAGGGGGTAAAACGTGAATATCTCGCAGCGGAGGCTCTGTCCATATATACTGGAGTTAGTATTCGTAGTGGGAGGGATTTATAGATTTCGATTAACTCAGAAACTCATTAACAACACCAATAAACAACAACAACAACAACAACAAGGGGTTGGCAGAGAGTCCATTACTTCCAGACGACTGATTGGGAATGCGGTTGTCGGTCCAGTGACTCGAAAAGCCCGTTACTTAAAATGTGCACTCTGAACAGACCGGTGCATTTATTTTTATTCGCCTAACGTATTGTTGAATGGGGGGACGCCGATTACAGTAGCAATGCGGAAAAACAACTTTTAAAAGGGATATTCGGTACAACAGTGATGACACCCCGAATTCAGGTACATGGAGTTGAGTCCCATTCCATAATTTCAGGTGATGAAGCCTGGAATTTTCGTTAAAAGATGACGAGCGCTCTGGACGTCCGGTGGAGGTCGATGATGACCGAATAAAGGCCATAATATTGATTCGGATCGCCACAGTTCAACACTGGGACATTGCAGAGAAGCTGAATGTATCCTATACGTGCATTGGAAACCATCTACGGCTTATCTGTGCAAAAAGATGTACTTAAAAATATGTACAACGCCACTTGTTGTGGAGTACAAGTTGATCTGTCTAGTTGGGATACTGAAAAACGTCAGCGGAAAGGGCAATAACCCTTCATGTGGCATTACGGGAATTTAGTGAAAATTTAAAAAGAAATTATGTTCACTTACAATTGACAAGTGTCTAAAATGAGAGTGAATAAATATCAGAGCATTAACTGGTCTAGAAAAATTGAGTAGATTGAATTTTAAAGTCAGAATTGATCCCAATCCAAACAGTCGTCGAGCACCCCCTAAAACAAATAGCTCAATCTTGTTGAGGGCCGGGCAATAAAATATGTTAATTCCGGCCTTATCAATCCTTCCGCCTTTTAATAGACGCGACGTCGCGTTGTTCATCATCCGTCCTACTTTTGTTCCAATCCCACTCCACCCCATCCCCCCCCCTCATCCCCGTCAGGCCTTTTATCGCCTTTCCGAACCATTAACCCGTATAATGGTTTCGAACGTCGCTTTGTCGCCTGAGAAAAAGAGAAACAAAAAAAATACGGGGGTGTTTGGGGGTTGGGGTGGACAAAAAACAAAAAAACAGGACGGAAACAAAAACGGGCATCAATTAGGTTAATGCGACGAGTGTGTGTGTGTGTGTGTGTGTGTGAAGCCTTTTCCCGGTCGGACGTAGGGAAGATGAAGCGAAAACGGGGATGAGGGGAAAATGAGAATGAAGCGGGGCGGCCGCCGGGCCGGGGCGGGGTGGGAGGGGTTGTAAAGGGTAGGGTGATTAACAGAGATGTATACAATGTAGTTCTGGCGCCTGTCCTCCAAGTATACGTCTGTATATTTTCGCCGAGAGGACGTGTCATGGGGTGGGGGTGGGGCGCTAATGTAATGAACGCCGCGAAAGGGGGTTGTGAGGACTCTTCGCAAATTGGTTTCTGTCAGAAATGAAAAAACAAAAACGTTTTGTTCGGTCCTCTTTGTGGCTGCTGGGCGCAGGCCCGGTATTCGGCGTCCAGAGTCTTGGCGGCTCCTGTTTTTCACACATGACGATTTTTCTCCCATGACAATACCCACCTCTGGGGTCGTTAGTTAGCGGGCTGAGTAATCGTCGCGTTCCATCATAATTTTTTACCGCATGACGCCTCTCCACAATACTGACACGTATCACGCGTTACGCTCTTATTTAATTAAAAATTAGCCAACGTTTCTGTCTACGCCCCTAATCTCTGTCTAACATTTGAAGAAACCGAGGTCCGATTCCCCGAACATTGATTTGGAATTCATCGATAATGGGATTTAAATATTTAGTACCGACCGGGAACACGTACATTCTAGTTAATAGAATTTTCGATCAATTTTCAAGGTATAATTCTACCATTCCTCTTTATTAGAGATGAATAAGGTCAGCCCTTAAAACTCCCACCGCAGTTCGCGGCAGATTCATCCACTCCATTCCCACTCAACTCCAGTACTCTTTAGCATTGTCCAGATACTGCTGGAATTCCAGATTTCCCCCACTTATATATATCCCATTCGTCCCGTTTCATTAATCCTACCGAATAACAAGCTTATTCCACTCGTCGTTATTTGTATTTTTACGCCCGTTCTACACCTTCAAAACTGTACAGAGAGTATTCTCTCGCCACGACTATTCGCCGTGTACACAACCGAAAATGTGGGGAATCCGCTAATTATTTAGTTGCCAGCCGAATACAATTAAAGCCCGCAGCGACTATTTTCGTCGGCGAAAGCGGTCGTAAGTGGAAAGTCGCTGGAAATGGATGAAATTAAAATGAATTTTAGACAGAAGAATCTGTATCGCACTACAAACTTTTTCCCTTTTCTTCGGCTCAGATCAATGTCTGGGATTCCGCCAAGAAATCCGACATCGCCCCCCCCTCCCCCCCGGATATGTTTCTAACCAACCGAACAATCCATAATGACCTCTCAACATACCCCGACAGGTCACCCTTCCTCAAATTCCATTCCCGCCTCTCTCCACGTCCCCAAATCCACTCCTGTTCCACTCCCTTTCCTCTTCTGCCCATCCGTTATCCTAAACGCCACTGGCCCAGGGACTTTCCGTAGGCCCCGGATACAGGTCAAAAGTACCATCATTGGACGGCCCTCTTTATCGAGTGAAACAGGTGAAACTAATCAAACAAGCAATTGTACCTATAACTGGCGTATAGTTGATTGTACAATAAATAAAGTTTCTGCGGCCTACATACTTGAATTAGCGCGTTCAGTGACCTCGTCCCTGTGGTTTCCTTGTGGTCAACCCCCTACCAACCGAGATTCCGCCCCCAGTTGGTGATAATCGGATTCGTTATTTTTCCAGTTGAACTACGTCTGGAGTGTGGACTACCTGCGCGGCGAGGCGATGTTGGCGCCGCGCATGAACATCTCCAGCAGCGGTCTTGTACCAAGCCGGGCGTCCGGCTTCAGGGTCCTATTCCCCTGCACCGGCCATAAGAGCGCCGAAGTGGCCGTCTCC
Source organism: Lethocerus indicus (assembly GCA_019843655.1). NCBI lineage: Eukaryota > Metazoa > Arthropoda > Insecta > Hemiptera > Belostomatidae > Lethocerus > Lethocerus indicus. Next base: position 1,702,684 of record JACDQD010000007.1, on the reverse strand, counting down.
CTACACCTGAACGTCACCGGCGCCAACCACAGGCCGGCTGTACTCGTCTTCAACCGCAATAAGATATGCCTCAAAGGTAACCAGGTTTTCAATATTACATCCTACCGGCGATAAATACAGTTATACTTTAGCAAAAACCTCCCCCCCCCCTCTCATCCCCGTTTTTTGGTGAACCGACGAGAAGAAGAGGATACAATTCTTCGGTAGCCTCCCAGCGGTATTCGAAGAAGGGATGATCTTAGAGAAGGAGAGACCGCCCGCAATAAAAATCCTTCCCAGCAACCCCGCCCAAGACATATCCGACTAAAAAGCATCCTTCCCAATATATATCAGCTCATCCTCAAATCTCACCTCGAGGACAGGTTCTTCAGAGTTAAGGAAGGCCAAGGGCCATCCGAAGCGACTGTCCTTCAAGGCAGTGTCCTATGTCCACTCCTCTACACAATATATACCTCCGATATACCCACTGTATCCTTCTCTACAGTCCTCGCCACATCTCCGCATACCCGACTGAAAAGAACAGATCTAAATCGTAAATTTGGATTGTCGAGACTTTTTTTGGAAAAGGACATCAAAACTGACAATAGTCGACAAACTGACGATATATAAAGCCGTACTGAAACCGACACGGACGTACGGAATAGAACTGTGCTGGGTTCCGCCAAGAGTCCGACAGTCAAAAGCCCTTCGCACCATCCTTAATGCTCCCCCCCCCAAGGGTATGTTCTACCGAACAACCATAATGACCCCTCTCAACATACCTCAAAATCACCCTTCCTCAAATTCCATTCCCGCCTCTCTCCACGTCCCCAAATCCACTCACTGTCCAGTCCCTTTCCTCTTTACCCACCCGTTATCGGCCTAAACGCCACCGGCCCTAGAGACTTTCTGTAGGCCCCGGATACGGGTCAAAAGTACCATCACTGGACGGCCCTCTTTATCGAGTGAAACAAAGTGAAACTAATCAAACAAGCAATTGTACCTATAACTGGCATACAGTTGGCGACTGTACAATTGGCGAGCTCTTTGGTCTTAAATGTATTTTTGTCGTGTGGAATAAATCGGTGAGATTCCGAGTGCGATTTTTACGCCTTACCGCGACCACTTTCGGGAGAAAATCCTCCAACAACCCCTTCGGGGGTTACTCGGAATATTTCCAAAAGATAGAGTGGAAAAGAGAAATAAGTGCCGATGTTTTGCGCTGGGAGTTTTGCTAATATCCGACGCACGAATTATTAGCCACGAATAAATTGAAATTGAACCGGGTCGTTGAAACCGAATCTGCTGCCGTGGGCTGGTGTAGGGGTGGGGGGTTGAACAATGACGACCCGCCCGATTTAATGGAGTCGGCCATTAAAACAAACAGCGCCCCTTGCTGCTGTACACAACACGGCGTACGGCCGCGTACGGACACGAGGGCGTACGCCAACCGAGAGTGTATAAAACCGCGAAATTCTCATAATATCTACAGCAAATATTGGCGCGATGAACAACAGCCAGGGGAATCGTCCACTCCAACCGATATCCAACCGATATCCAACCGATTCATTAGTTCCACTGTTGACTCATTGTATCATCCGATGGATTATCGGTCGGTAAAGCTCGAATATATATTTTAGAGCGCTGGCGTGACGTCACGTAGTTACCGAAACGAATATATTGGGTTGGCAACTAAGTAATTGCGGATTTCACCGACAACAAGTGGCGTTGTACATACATTTTAAGTAGGTCAACGTCTTTGCACGGATAAGCCGTAGACGGTTTCGAATCCATGTATAAGATACATTCATCTTCTCCGCAATATCCCTTGTCGAACTATGGCGATCCGAATCGATAATCCCCTTTATTCGGTCATCGTCGACGTAAATGCTCACTTCGGTTCATCGTGTTTTAGCTTTTTATAGACGCGCACAATTCGACTGCTCGATCTAATTTTGATACCGAATGTTTCAGAAAGGACCAAATAATAACGTATCGAAGAATCTTATCCGTGCAAAAATGTTGACGCACTTAAAAATATGTACAACGCCACCTGCTGTTGTCGGTGAAATCCGCAATTACTCAGTTGTCAAGCCAATATATTTCACCGAAAATAATCCGCGAATACTTTTGATTCAACGAGCGATTATTTCAGAACGATTGGACAGAATTGAAGAAGTACGACATAGTGTATTTTTCAGAACAGAAACAAACTGAGATTTTGCGCTAATAAAAACAACGATTTTGCGCCTAAAATCTACCTACTTTGGGTACGAAAACGTATAAAGGAAGAAGTCCGAAGTGATCCTTTTCGAATCCTCGGCCGGAGAAACATAAATTCGGTTTCACCCCCGCCCCCTATTTTTGGACCGATTTTGTGTCTAAAATCCCTACTTTAGGTCCAAAAACCCCATTTTTTAGCCAATTTTGCGCCTTAAAACCCAATTTTTGGGCCCAAAACCGCATTTTAGGGCCGATTTTAGGCCTAAAAACTCCATTTTTGGGTCTAAAAACCTCATTTTTGGCCCGTTTTGCGCCTAAAACCCCATTTTGGGCCTAAAAAGTGCATTTTCGGCCGATTTTGCGCCGAAATACACCATTTTTGGCCCGAAAAACCGCACTTTGGAGACGATTTTGGGCTTAAAATCCCCAATTTTGGGCGGCCGATTTTGCTAAAACCCCATTTTGGGCGGAAAAATCGTTTTTAGGCACAAAATCGACCCGAAAATGCTGTTTTCAGGCCCAAAAATGCTGTTTTTTGCGTAGAAACGGCCAAAAAATGGGGTCTTTAGGCCCAAAAATGAGGTTTTTAGGTGCAAAACGGCCCAAAAATGGGGTTTTCAAGCGCAAAATTGGGGAGTTTAGGCGCGAAATCGGCCCAAAAATGCGGTTTTTGGGTTTGGTTTGGCGAGGCGTTATAACACCTTCGCGAAAATAAAAAAGCGAAAATGTGACGGAAATGCTCACTTTGGTGGTGAATTCCGCAATTACTTAGTTGACAGCCGAATACATTCTCGGTCCGTCCTAGTAGTGGGATTGTTTTGAAACTTAACAAACTGTTTGGGGGGCGAACATTTTTCAGTTGGCGGCGCCCCCTTCTCAAATTAAATCGGTCGGCGGCCCCCGGCTGAAGTATGAAATATTTCTTCCGTTTCGAGTAATTGCTTTTCCGCCGTCTTCCTCCTTTTTTCTTACTGTTCCAGACCGTAGGTCTAGGACGAGTCCCGCTGGAGGCTCGTCCGGGGGATGGATAATGCCGGCCGGGTGAGGGGTTGGGGGGATGAAATTCTCCCTCTCTCTCTCTCTCTCTCTCTCTCTCTCTCTCTCTCTCTCTGTCCCTAAATAACGCCTCCTCCCTCCACCACCACCCCCCCGAGGAGGGCCAGAAAATTCATTGAGATTTATAGTTTTCGTTCCTCCGTTATAATTCCTACTCTCCCCCCTCTATTTTTTTTTTCGTCTTCTCCCAACCCGTGAAGCGGAGAAAAATAGGAAGAGGCGGCAAGAGGTAGAGAATAATAATTCTCTTCTTCCTCTGCATTTTTTCACCATAAACCCCCCCCGAGGAATATAAATGGTTTATCGGGTCAGAAATTAGGCCCCGGGTTTTTTAAAAAAATTTGTTACTCTTTTACGGTCGGATTAATTGAACTATAAATATACATTTCCTCCCCCCACCCCCCTACCCCTTAAACCGGGACGTGTCCTCTCCGCTGAGCACGACTCCGACGACGACGCCGATTTTATAGTAGCGCATTGCGGAGGCGATAAAGTATAAAACTGAATAAAATTCCCAGATTGAAACAGTTCTTGTCCGACCCGGAGCGCCGTGTTATTTCTGGAGCTAAACCGGGGGGCGCTGTGTTATTTGTGTCGATCTGAAATATCGTTTCTTTCCTACAATACAGTTTCAGTCGGCGGAAATCTAGAGCGCGATAAATTTAAATAGAAAGGAATGTATTTCACTCGGCTTTTCGCTTATAATTAAATTTCCCAATTTTATTTGTACACCCAAAATTTCCAGCTAAATTTCGAAAGGGCTCATACGGGCTCGAAAATTATTAAAGTATCTCGCAACAAAAATATAGCCAATAATGAAATTGGGAATTACCATCTGTGTTTTTTTTGTCGTTTTACCGAACTGCTTACTGGTAAATAATTATTTACCTACAGAATATGGATAGAACGTACTTTTTTGAACGTATTTTTGAAAATATTGTTTTAAAAAGCCGTGCACGGAGTTGACCGATGAGTGCCCGTAACAACGAAGGGGGCCCTTAGTTGAAATAAATGTTCAACCTCGTAGTGACGAGGCCGAAGGGCTGAAGGGCCCTAATCGCATCGAAAATTGCCCTTAAAACTACCCCCCCCGCAGTTCGCGGCAGCTTCGTCCTCAACTGAGTCATTGCGGGTCTAGTCGCCGCCAGTCGGAGACGGCGTTATTTGTATTTTTATGTATTTGTATATTTATGAAATGTTCATTACACGCCCCGGCTATGTACGAAATGTACGACATAAGAGCACCCGAAGATTAGAGGGGAGGAATCCGCAATTATTTAGTTGCCAACCCCCAACAATATTGAGCAAATATCTAAAATATAAATATTCGACTGGTCATAATTTATCTTTATTTTTTTTTCTATTACTTTTCTCAATTTGCGTTGTCTTTTCCTTGTCCTTGAAAGTGGTCAAAAGGCAATACTTTTCGCTTGTATAAAAAATCGACGAGGCTGGCTATATTCTATCTATTCTGCTCTGAATATAGAGCCCTATATATAAGGGCTATTCCCGCCAATGACAGTACAGAAAATTGCCCTTATTGGATCGAAAAATCACACTCCCCTGTAATGATCTAAAAAATTTTGACATTTTAGTCCCCGCCAACGAGTCGCCAATTGAAATTTCTGAACCATATCCTATTGTTGGATGATTAGGTACACTCGGATCGAATCATTGAAGCATTGAAGTAAAACCTATTGTATTGGTAATTATTGACAGAGATGTTCAAGTATCTCGATGTGACTGAGAGAGTTTACGCACTGTTATTCTGTAGATTTTCCCAACCGTTTCCCCCCGAAGTACCCGAATATGGCGGGACTTTGCGGCGGCCACAATTAAGCGCAACATATGGACGAACACATAATCCCGTAATTGATGCCGCAGTTCTGACCGTGCCATATGTTCGGCGTTGTTGTTGTTGTTCTTCGCCGGAAATGCGACTGAAAACAACGGTCATTAAATTTGCCCATATTCCGAATAGGGGGGTTGGTTTTTTTTTTTTTACGGCCGGGACAGTCTGCATTGACGATGCTACAATTCAAGAATTTTTGGAGAATCAAGATTATTTTCATTTTAAACGGCAGTTATTTCAAACTCGGATAACGGTTTCAACTTTCGAATAATTGAATATATCCACGCCCGTCGTTTCGAACGGTTCCAAACAGTAAACCTGGATTAAATGGCGTGAAAGGTTCGCGAAAAAAAAAATTCGTCGCTACGTTCCTGGGAAGCCGAAAAAAGAAAAAAAATGATCCGGTACGCTTCGCGTTTTCACCCGGGTAAAAAGGGGTGTTGTATCTCCCCACCCCACCCCCACCCTATTCGGGAGAATAATAATTCAATCCCGGTGTAGGATAAATGCTGGAAGCCGGGTTTGACGAACCGATCCAGAGGTGCCCTCCTCCTCCTCCTCCTCCTGCTCCTCCTGCTCTTCCCCGTTCTGGAACCAGCCGACTGTAAAATTGGTCGGGGGAGGGAACTCCGAGCTGTGTGTTCGCACCGGTGGCTACCAATAGCGCCCCCACCCCCACCCCCACACACACAGCCGGTACAATTTCCAGAGAGCGAATAAACTCAGGAGACCGGGACCGGGATATTCAGGGATAAGCCCGGGATCGAGAGGTGGGGCGGGGGGGGATGGGGGTGGTAGTCTCAATTGTGTTCCACTTCAATCGGCCGGCTTTACCGACCTCGTTACATAACGCGCTGTATACAGAAATTTCCAACTTGAAATCTTACGCAACTCCAATTAAGCGCATTGACACAACGGGACAACGAATTACCTAAAACCGGAGTGGATGAAAAGCTTCCGGTTTCTTAGCTAAGCAGAAATTTTAAAACCGAGTCCTCATCCTGTAATAATATTCTCAATCACGTGAAACGTCCAAAATAATTTCCCAAAAAAAAAAATTCTACAGCTGAAGGTACCAAACGTACAGCGTACAGCGCATTTTAAATAAATGAATTTCCGTTCGTATCCTATGTTCAAAATAAAATTTTCTAAGCGGGCCGCAACTTAAATAGTGCTTTTATATCATATACGAGTATAAATATTATTAGAAATAATATTGAAAAAAATTATTTTTTATCGACACGCTACAATAACGATAATGTCGGAGAACAAAAATTTCACAATTCTTAAAAGGGGAAAAAAAATAAAATACAATTCCAATATGTATAAGGATAATAGTTTATCTTTCATTTTATTCGTTCGTTAAAATTCAACGCGCTTTTTTTTCTCGAATATTTTTCAATAATTCATTTAAGTCCGGTCGTGTTCGGGATACTGAGATCATCGACAATTTTTGTAAATTTTCATCCGTCAAACTAGTTCTATGTTTTGATTTTATGAAATTCATTCTCCGGAATGTTTGTTGGCGTAAATAGGCGGTTGAAAAAATAGCGAATCGTCGATTTTGCAAAATTTCTTAAATCGGGAAAATTGTTTTTTTTTGGTAGATTCGAATAAAATGATTGCAAATCAATTAACTCCAGTTGTAAATTGTCCGGCGCTTTTACAATATCAATTTTTAAACGGTTTTCAAATATTAATAACGTCCCATTTCTTTTGCATAAAAATTTTGAAACCGATGACGAAAATTTTCATCCTGTACTTTTAGTTGACTCGATAAAAATATTCGAAGGACAATTGTCTGTCGTTTTCGGTTAAAAACTATTGAAAAAGTAGGAAAATGACAATAATTATTCTTTTCAAGTTGAGAAATAGGTTTCCCCGCTATGCTTCTGTTAGCGCGCATTTTTGTCACCCCGGCCACATTTCGTGGCCGGCTCAAGCTCTAAGTTTTTTTGGATTTTTCCTAAAATTATATCGGCGCTTTGCAAAGGGCCGACACCTGCTCTAGGGAATCGGGGGACAGCGGAAGGGCAATGGCGATCTGTCAGACCAATATTTCAAAACCGGTTTTCTTTATATTACATGTAATAATCTCGTTGTTTTCAAGTCTCTACTTAGGCGATAAGCACTAAGTGGCCCATCTGACCCTCTTACGGTGCCCAGTTTTACGGTTCACAGGTGCAGATCATGTTTCACCATGTTTCAACCACCCCCTCAAAACCAACTAACGGTACATGCTCGTCCGCATAAATTCTCTCTCTCTCTCTCTCTCTCTCTCTCTCTCTCTCTCTCTCTCTCTCTCTCTCTCTCTCTCTCTCTCTCTCTCTCTCTCTCTCTCTCTCTCTCTCTCTCTCTCTGTTTGTCCTAAAATTAAATGGCGCTTTAAATTAGGCCGCAGGTTGCCGACCCTAACATCATCCATTCTTGCTTACCTCCCTCGCCATACTATATTAAGAGGGAGGAGAGAGAGGAGAGAGGGACGACAGATAGTTCTGTATATATTTTGGATAATTTCTCCTCTAATAGTTGAAACACTGTGTCTTTGTCTCCTGTCCAGGCCAGCCAACCTTGGAGTCGCCGTGGAACATGTCTCTGGCGCCCGAGTCGTCGCCGGTGGGCGAGTCCTCTTCGCCGGCCTACCTCGCCGCCGGTCTCGCCTCCTCCCTGGTACTCTGCATATTCATACTGGTCGGCTACATGCGGAAGAAGACCGCCGCCCAAGCATCGACACAGTCAGTACCACCAATATTCCGCAGTATCTTACCCCAGTTTTTAGGATTGGACGATATTTTTACAGTTTAAAACACCCGTTTTGTGGTCTGCGAGGGGTTGGAATACCGGAGTTTTGTGGTGTTCGTCCTTTTGCTAGACCGGTTTCGGCCGTTCGCCATCTTCAGTAGCGCTGAGTGTCAGTCACTGTCGGCACTTGGGGGCCGTCCTCACTGCACTGTGCCACTGTCACTTGTACTGCGGTGCTTGTCACTTATTGGGGAATTATGTTTGTCTCATTTATGTCGTCTTACTTACATATATACCATATATATATATATATATATATATATATATATATATATATATATATATATATATATACACGACAAACTGACAAACACCACAGTACGAGTGACAGTGACAGTGCAGCGAGGATGCCGCCTGAAAACATCCTTTGGTCCTTTGGTCTTTCGCTAGACCGGTTTCGGCCGCTCGCCATCTTCAGTAGCGCTGTCACTTGTACTGACAAAGACTTGAGCCGATTAACAAAATACCAGTACAAGTGACATTGGCAGTGCATTGAGGATGCCCCTCAGGAAAAACATCCAAACTGCCGACAGTGACTGACACTCAGCGCTACTGAAGACGGCGAGCGGCCGAAACCGCAGTCTAGCGAAAGACCGACCGGTCTAGAAGAGGAGACAGAAATACCACGAACCTAGGACATTTTAGACTCAAGACGATTATTTCTTTAACCTTAGATTCTGAGCCGTACGGGGCTTTTCCTCGTGAAAAATTAACGAGCGGAGGAACAATAAGACCATCGGCGAACAAGAATGTTTGGATAGAGAATTATCCAGGTTTTCCAGGTCAAAAGTTAACATTTAAAACGCAAAACAAATTGCACAGACGAATAGAATTCGTTGACGGACTAAATCCCCGATTAACCCCAACCTATGATAACCCGAGATAAGCCGGGATATCTGTGATGTCCTAGACGAGTTTCTGCTTCTGACCACAGTAATATTATGTCTACCTTAGTAATAATAATAATGTGTTGTAAAAGAGTACATAATGAACTACAAGACAAACTAGGTTGACAGTAGATCAGACGAGTGACCTCTCGGGGTTTGGCACAACTGACCTCTTGCAATGGACAGTAATTATGTCGTTAAGTTAACAGAATAAAGTAACAGTGTACACGTTCAGTGGACGAACTGTACGGGACTGAAGTGCCACGTGTAGCCGGGGCCTAAGTGGGCCGTCCGGCGCCCCACCACTCGCTTTCTCCGCCGCCTCCTCCTCCCCCGCCCAAAACCGCTCACCTGATTTCACCTTTTCTGCCTTTCACCTGGATTAATTGGCTCGTTGGTCTAGGGGTATGATTCTCGCTTAGGGTGCGAGAGGTCCCGGGTTCAAATCCCGGACGAGCCCGAGGAAATTGGCCTTTTGCTGCCCGGACGAGAGGGTACCACAAGAAGTGGAGGAGGAGACGAGGTTGATGAACTCTGTGGGTGAGGACGATCGCCTCTCCGGCAATACTCGGTATATGAAGGCGAAACCTTTTGGAATGTACAAATATATCGTGTATAGAATTTAGGAAAGTAAGTTGTGGTAATCCAGAAACAGCCATGAGGGCAGACCGTAAGCCTTGGTGTTGTTGGACACTGGCATTGTACTTACGACCTTAGGAAATTTAAAGAAGCTTCTCCTATCACATTTATATTTATATAAGGAGCTAAGCCTTTGCCTTAAATTGGGGACTGTTGCCAGAGAGGCAATCCTTTTGCCCGGAGGAGGGTACCACAAGAAGTGGAGGAGGAGTTGAGGTTGATGAACTCTGCGGCTGAGGACGATTGCCGGCAATACTCGGTATACGAAGGTGAAACCTTTCGGAAAGTACAAATATATATATATATTTCTATATATATATATCGTGTATAGAATTTGTGGCAAAGTAAGCCGCGGTAAGCCACAAAACAGCCACAAAGGTGCAGAGTTACGCTTCTTCTACGTCGCTTCTAACTACCCCCAGAAACGTTGGAATAACCGATTTAAAGTCGTAATTGGGACATCAGTAGCGTTACAGGTTGCCGCCCCCCTATGAGATCTTTGCACAGATAAGATTCATTGATACGTTATTATTTGGTACTTTGTGAAACATTCGGTATCGAAATTGCATTGACCAGTTGAATTATTGTGTGTATAAAAAAGCTTTTCTATTTTCGCTCTGGACGTCCGGTGGAGGTCGACGGAGACCGAATTATCGGATTCGGATCGCGTTGCAGAGAAGCCGTTGTACGTTAATTCGGAACCGTCTACGGCTTATCCGCGCAAAGATGTCGCCGTACTTAAAAAATACGTACAACGCCACTTGTTGTCGGTGAAATCCGCAATTACTTAGTTGCCGACCCTAGCTTAGAGCTCAAACAACCATCCCCCGCCGTCTCCATTTCGCTCGGCGCTTTCCTCCTATTTGCATGGGGGATGGAAACCGACGTTTCGTGCGCGCATAAATATATCGTCCCGACGGTGTGGGGAAAGCCAGAAGGGGAAAGAAATACGGTTTGTCAGCGACGCCCAACCGTCGACCGTCGGTAAATCTCGGTTAACGTCTTGTTTTCGCGTGTGAGACCCGGGGCCTCTACACAGTCGGTAAGGCCCCCACGTACGCCCCCACCGCCTCTACGTGCCCCACCCCCCACCCCACCCCCAGAAAGGCAGGAACAAATAGATCACGCTCCTCCGGGAAACTGTTCCAGGAAACTGTTTCCAGGAGAACGTTGTTAGCGGGTACGTGACCGACAACCCTCCCCTAACAACAATTAGCCCTTTCTCTTTAAATTCTCTCTGGACGACAATTTATCGACTAACAATTTTCGCTGGGCCTGTTGTCTGGAAATATTTCAATAGAATCCTATTTGACGCCGATCGTTTCGCCCGACAACGAAGCCGCCCGGTGAAGTTTGAAGGACTTCTGACCGGAAGTATCTCTGGATGCGAGCGGTGTCGGATGGCTCGGTCGAAAACCCAAAGTTCTATGCGGTAGGACTGTCCTAAGCCCTAATTTATTATCGAAGTCGATTATTTCGGGTCGAGCGAGGGGGAAAAAATAAGCCTAAGTCTACATTTATGCTTTTGACCCCGATAAAAAACATCGTAATCTTTTACCGTCTCCCTTACTTATTGTAAACTTTCGGGATTACACGATGACTACTGGGCGCTTTTCTGTCCCAAATCCGACCGCTCTGTAATTGGAAAATTATTATACCTAATTCGCCTATCGTAATTCGCCTAATTTGTTCCAAAGTTAGTGAAAACGGCGAATAGCCGAAACCGGTTCAGTTTTAAAATCGAGATAGCTGTCCATATATTCTTCTATGTTTTATCATTCTTCCTATTCTTCTCCCACATTCTCCTATCCGGGTTACAGAGAGAAGATTGGGGGATGAGGATAAGGGATTGTTAAGGACACTTCGAAGGACTTTTGACCGGAATTTCTGGATGCGAGCGATGTAGGAAAAGTCTCGGTCCTAATTAAAGGTTTATGTACTAATTATTGAAGTCGATTATTTCGAGTCGAGCGAGGGGAAAAAAAGAAGCCTAAGTCCAACATTTATACAGGCCAACAAATAAATATTGGCTTGACAACTAAGTAATTGCGGAATTCACCGACAAGTGGCGTTGTACAAATTTTTAAGTACTTCAACATCTTTGCTATAACTATGAATCCTATAATACTATAATGGCCTATAATGAACTATAATTGGCGTCCTTCCAATTTGCGCTCCACCAGAAATATACGTTTTACACGGATTTATAACTATTTATGACGGTAAAAAAAATAGAACAAAATTTGCCCTACTGAACCGCCGAAAGACAGGATATTGGGTTAATCGTTCGTCTGTAGCTCTGTATCCAATTTTTAGGGGCGGAAAAGAAATGGAAGTGAATAAATGAAGGTGTGAGAGAGAACGCCTGATGAAGATTAAACGAGATGACGTGCCCGGCAAGCAGAAGTCTGTCTGTGTGTGTGTGTGTGTAATGAAGTCCGTCGTGATTAACGAAGCCCCCGCCCGGGGGGGGGGGCCTAATTAAAATCTACTGTTGTTGTTCTTCTGGAAAATTAAAATTCGTTGTCGCACGGCGCTCTCTCACCCCTCCCTTCCCTCTTCATCCCTCCCACCCTCTCTCTCTCTCTCTCTCTCTCTCTCTCTCTCTGGGCCAAAATTGGACTGCCGCTACCTAAGAATGTTCTCTCATTCCTCCTCTCTCTCTCTCTCTCTCTGCTAAGCCTTGGAAAGTTTGACTTTGGTGAAGGGGATGGGAGGGAGGGAGGGGTAGCCCATTCGGTCCAAAAGGGGCGGCAGAAGAGAGGTAATTGATGGCGCAATTAACTCTTTTTACTCACGAGAAGAGAGGTGGAACTGACGAGGGACAAACTTTAATCTGAGCCCTTCGACCCCTGTTTTCGAATCGTTTCCCGACTTTCGCGACTATAACGATAAGCCCCCACTCCACCAGCCATCGCTGGAAAACATTCGGACAGAAACGAAGATTAGCAAAGAGCAAAAGAATTATTTACACGGCCAATATTAATACTGTTGGGTTGACAACTGAGTAATCGCGGACTTCACCAACGACAAGTGGCGTTGTACATATTTTTAAGTACGTTAACTTTTCATTAAAAGACGAGGAGCGCTCTGGAGCGCGGTGGAGGTCGATGATGACCGAATAAAGCCCATTATTGATTCGCCACAGTTCAACACTGGGACATTGCAGAGACGCCGAACGTATCTTATACACGTGCATTCGAAACCGTCTACGGCTTATCTGTCCAAAAAGTACTTGAAAATCCACTCGTCGGTGAATTCCCCAATCGCTTAGTCGTCAACCCAATATCTATTTGTTGGGCTGCATAAATTTAGAATTAAAAAAAAAATCGACTTCAATCGTAAATTAGGACTTTATACCTTTATAATCAGGAACGAGACTTTTCCGACATCGCTCGCATCCAGAAATTCCGGTCAAAAGTCCTTCGAAGTGTCCTTAACTCTCCCTTATCCTCATCCCCCAATCTTCACTATAAAACATAGAAGAATATATGGACAGCTATCTCGATTTTAAAACTGAACCGGTTTCGGCTATTCGCCGTTTTCACTAACTTTGGAACAAATTAGGCGAATTGCGATAGGCGAATTAGGTATAATAATTTTCCAATTACAGAGCGGTCAGATTTGGGACAGAAAAGGGCCCAGTAGTCATCGTGTAATCCCGAAGGTTTACAATAAGTAAGTGGAGACCGGAAAAGATTACGATGTTAATATCGGGGTCAAAAGGGAGGTAAGGAAAAAATCCTTAAGAAGCCTTCCAAGGATTTAATATACTTCTCTCTTTCCCCCTTTTATCCTGCCTTTCTTGTCTTTTTTCGCGTCGGTTTTCCTCCTCCTTTTTTCCTTTTTTTTTTCATTTTATACTTTGTCCACCGCCGACATTAAGTTATAATCCCCGGCTGCGGCTACTACCGGCTTCGCTAAGAGGATAATTTGAGGTCTTTGGGGGTGGGTGGGGTTGAGGAGTTACAAGAAGATCGCGTGTCACCCACGCTGAAAAGGGCCTAAAATTAACAACATCGGATCTTATTAACTGCGGTATAATTCCAGTTTTGGCTAACGATAATAGCCTACCCCCTCCCCTCCCCCCCTTCACCATCCCTCCAACCGTTATTATAACCGCCTAATCATTTTTTCGTCTCTGTCCCACAACTCGAGACTTCCCCCACAACCCTTATCCCGAATATATATCGGAATACGTTTAACCTCCTTTCTTTTCGGTTCAATCCGGGGTGGGAGGGGTTGTGTTATTTTATTTGATTTTAGACCGACGTACGAAATAAACCAACCCCCGCCCCTCCGCCCACGATAGCCGTCTTTATGGACGACGGACATGGACAGAGGTAATTACTTAAAAAAAAATTCCGGTCCGAATTTACATTTTAAGATAATCTCGACTGTTTACATTGCTGTACAATCAGTGTTTACGACGTGCTGGGGACGCGTACGTTAGAGCTGAGCTTGTCAACACTGAGCGCATTAAATAGACCGCCCTTTGCTCATTTCCGATTGGAAAAATTGTTTACATTGTCTAAAAGATGATCGGCACAATTCTACAATATAATCCGTGACTTTGAGGCCAAAGTAGGACTAATATAAATGGAGCATTTTTAAAATTTATGACGTAGCCACTTGTAGGCGTCTGTGAGAATCTGTTTTGAATTCCAGGACGCAATATTTTAAAACTGTTAATATATTTTTGAGAGTTTTTTCATCTGTAAATGAATCCTTGGTCGGGGTCAAATTAATCAATCCGGGGGGTCTCAACCCCCACGATCTAAATTAATTATCGATCAGTCGACAATCTTCACTAACTTTCTATAGTTTCGCCACTATTTTATGGTAAGAGTGGGGCGTGCCGAGGGCAGTTTTCCGGTAGGCGGAAAAACTTTTTCCAACCCCATACATCAGGGATATATTAGACGTCCGGTTCAGGTGGCGGTTTGCATTAAACATTTTATTGGTTTCTCTCTCTCTCTCTCTCTCTCTCTCTCTCTCTCTCTCTCTCTCTCTCTCTCTCTCTCTCTCTCTCTCTCTCTCTCTCTCTCTCTCTCTCTCTCTCTCTCTCTCTCTCTCTCTCTCTCTCTCTCTCTCTCTCTCTCTCTCTCTCTCTCTCTCTCTCTCTCTCTCTCTCTCTCTCTCTCTCTCTCTCTCTCTCTCTCTCTCTCTCTCTCTCTCTCTCTCTCTCTCTCTCTCTCTCTCGGCTCAATTATAAATAGTGGGCCTACCCTATTTTCAAATCCTTCTCCGGCCATATATATTATATATATATATATATATATATATATATATAGAGAGAGAGAGACGGGGAGAAAATGTATTCTTCTCATTTATTCCAAGGGAATACGGATAAATCCCGGGGGGCGAGCTGAAATAGTGCCATCAATCAATCCGGAAACTCCTCTCTCCCCGGTTCGGCCCCGTTTTCCCTTCGGTTATCCGAAACCTTTTCCCTATTAACTCATTCGTCCGGGCTTCGAATTTTAACGTGTAGGTGAAAAATTATTTATTGTACAATCAACTATACGTCAGTTATAGTTAAAGCCGACAATGGATGGGTAGAAGAGGAAAGGGGGGGGGGTGAACAGGAGTGGATTTGGACGTGGAGAGAGGCGGGAATGGAATTTGAGGATGCGCGATTTTGCGACTTTCGGCGTATGTTGTGAGAGGTCAGTATGGATTGTTCGGTTGGAAACATACTCCGGGGGTGGGGGGGGGAGGGGGAGCGATGTCGAATTTCTTGGCGGAACCCAGCATAGTTCTATTCCGTACGTCAGTGTCGGTTTCAGTACAGCTTTATATATTGTCAGTTTTGATGTCCTTTTCCAAAAGAGGTCTCAACAGTCCAAATTTACGATTTAGACCCGTTCTTTTCAGTCGGTTACGGGGACTTCCACCACGCTGTCGGTCGGGGATGAATGATATTTTTTTTTTCTTTTTTCCAGCACGAGCTACAGCTACGGCACCAGCGGCGCCTACCTGGGCAACCCGAACGTCTTCATCAGGTTGGACTCGGTGGACTCGGGCAGTTACGCGACCATCGACACCTGCCACCTGAAGGAGGCCCCACCGGCCCCGGCCTCGGCCTCGGCCTCGGCCACGACGGTCTCGCCCTACGCCACCACCTACGTGACCTCCGACCCGGTCACCTCACAGGTCACCCACCACATATACTCCAATCCCCAGTCGACCGTCTCCTATTCGACGTCGCACGTAAGTAGCCCTTCCGTTCTCATCTCTAGCTTCAGCTAGAGGGCATTGGAAAACGACGATTCTTGTTTTTATTTTTATACTGACAAAATCGACCGAACACTACGTAAAACCTTTCGATTGGTCTCGTCTATCGGCAACTAAGTAATTGCGGATTTCACCGACACAAGTGGCGTTGTACATATTTTTGCACGGATAAGCCGTAGACGGTTTCGAATGCACGTATAACGGCTTCGCTGCAATGTCTCTTGTCGAACTGTGGCGATCCGAATCGATAACGGCCTTTATTCGGTCATCATCGACCTCCACCTCGACGTCCAGAAACCATCTACGGCTTAACTGTGCAAAATGTTGACCTACTTAAAAATATGTACAACGCCACTTCTTATCGGTGAATTCCGCAATTACTTAGTCCATCGACACGTCCTTTGTGACGTCGAGAAAGTCGAACCTTCGGTTCATCGGGGTTGACAATTTTCCCGCCTCCACCGTAGGGACCCCATCAACTCCTACCTGCAGAATTCAATTCCTAGCCATCGATGGGGAAATTGCAACTTTAGTAGAAAATTTGACAGAAAATCGATCTAAAGGTGTTCACCCTTCGAACGGAGTGAAAATATCAATTTTAGTCCGACACCGTCGAACGATCTCACTGATCGGAAATGAATTGAATTCAATCTCCCTTATTAAAATATACATTTTTACAAATCGTCGAAACGTTAAAAGTATTGAGCTTAACATTACAATATTACGCACTTCCGTATTCCATTGCTGTAAACTAGAAATAAGTAATTTTACCTATACCCCAGAAGTTGCATCTTCGGATATTTCGTCACTGGTCGTCTGTTTCCCGTTGGAGAATATTTTAGGGGATGTAATACTACAAACGGGACATGCTTTTTTTTCGTGTATTTCGTCGAAAATTTGTAATTCGTAATATACGGCGCCGTGTCCGTTAACCGTACCGACGGTCGTGTCGTGCGGGTTTAGCCTAACGGAAACGCCGTGTTCCCCGATTAATTTCTCCCGTACTTATTGTGGACTTATGGTGGACTTATTCTGTACGGGAAAGTAGAAATATGAATTCCGCCCGGCTGAAATTCAATTGTTCCCCTATTCCCGTTCTTCCCGCGGGACTCGACAACACGTAAGGGCAATCTCAAAGAAGAAAACTTCGACTGGGGTAAAGCCGGCGGGCTTTAACTTTTAATCCTGTATAAAACAAGCGAAATCGTGGAAAACTTTTCTCCCCATTGGCAGACGGCATTTTATTTTCCGCGCGGAAAATAGCCCGGGAAAACGGTTGAATTACAGACGGGCGTCTCGCCGAATCCTTTTCCAAATCGAAACGTCAAGTGAAAAACAGCTACCCGGCATATATT
Source organism: Lethocerus indicus (assembly GCA_019843655.1). NCBI lineage: Eukaryota > Metazoa > Arthropoda > Insecta > Hemiptera > Belostomatidae > Lethocerus > Lethocerus indicus. Next base: position 1,685,654 of record JACDQD010000007.1, on the reverse strand, counting down.
TTCCAATTTACCGTCCGCCTTCACTTTGACTCCACTTGAAAATATTTCACCGAAATCAATTCTAAAAGGACGAACTCTGTACATAATAGTTTATAAATGAAAAAAGCGTCCTTTTGACGATTTATTTATGCATTTCCTACATTTATTTATTATCATTTAAAATTCCTGCTTTCATCAGAATCTGTACAAATATAGCCTTATGTATAACTAAAATAGCGTATACAGTTGAATTATCTGACCGGATTATTCAATTTTTTGTCAGTTTTCGGCGTCAAAATGCGACGGGGGGGGTTTCGGTTTGCCGCACAAACGACTCGCGCGTCAATCTGACGTAAATTCAATTATGAAAAAAACGCGGCGACTCGGCGTTGAATTTCCATTTCGGAGGGCGGTTTCTCCCCGCAAAAAAAATAGAAAGTGGCGCCGAGTGTCGACCGTTTCTGTCGGTCCGGGGTTTTTTTTTTTGGTGTTACCGAAAAATTCCCGCCATTCATTTAAGAGTAAGAGGCCGACACTGGAAGGAGCTGGGGGTGGGGGGGCGGCCATATGTCAGCCGTGGGGCCACGCAAATCTTGTTACGTTTGTGCGTTCGGGGGATGCCACCCCACCCCTCCTTCTGCCAAAATGGGAATTTTTCTTTTTGTACGGCCCATAAGCCGGGCCCGGGGCCCCTACTAATGGCTTCGGGACGGGGTTGGGGTGGGGGGCGGCTTTGTAAATTTACGGAACGCGCGGGGGGAGGGGGGGGCCCTATAACAATGTTTCAACGGTTTTATATTGTTTAATTTAATTGTCTGGCGAAACGTCGACAAAATACGGCAGTGGGGTAGCAAGAACATTTTTTTTTCCGTCAAAAAAAACTGCCTCCCTCAGCGAAGCGCTCGTAGTAACAAACTATAGACAGGAGCCATGAATTTACCACACAATTCAGGGTTTTATACTCCAGAGTTTAAGGTTGTGAGGTATTGAATAACATCAATCATGTAATTTCATGTTTCATGATTATGTTATTCTTCAATACATTAGTCGCCATCGGCCTTTTTTCTGAATGAATTCATTTCTCATTATTTTCTTCATAAATAAATTCAAAAACAAACCGTATATAGTTTAATATACCTGTTTCGTGGTCTGCGAGGGGTTGGAATACCCCGCGGGTTCGTTGTGTGTTTCCTGTCTCCTCTCGCCGGTTTCGGCCGTTCGCCATCTTCAGTAGCGCTGAGTGTCAGTCGCTGTCGGCACTTTGGATGTTTTTCCTGGGGGGGGGCATTTTCCCCCCAGGAAAAACATCCAAAGTGCCGACAGTGACTGACACTCAGCGCTACTGAAGGTGGCGAGCGGCCGAAACCGGTCTAACGAAACCCTGCGAGAGAGGAGTCAGAAACACCACGAACCTACCGTATATATTATTAATGGACACTGTACAGTATTAAACGGTTGTAGACGGTTGAAATCCGTACCAAATTGGAAGACGGTTCCCGTCCAATCTGTCGTTCCGGCTGAGTGAAATACAGTCTGAAGTGAAAGATATACACAGCCGGTGGGGGTTGAAAGCTATTGGGGCGTGAAGAAGGCGAAGAAGGGGTTGTTCGGCGGCCGGTAATTGGTGTGTCGAAGGGCAGCGGTGGTAAGGGCCCCGGGGACAAACCCTTTCCCCAATCGCGATAACATCTAGACCATCCCCACCCACCACCCCCAAACCCATCCACGCGACGCCCTACAATTTTCCCTACGCCGCTTTTCCGGCGTCGCGTTTTCACTACACTTTCCCACCCCCGACATTAAACCGCCCCCGACAGATCGATATCTCTCTCTCTGGGCCCATTCATTTTTATACCGCCGGACACGACGGCTTAATTGTCCGAAATGAGGCTTCAGGTTCAAATCGACAGAAACTTGAATCTTGAAGCGCCTTCAATCGATCAATATTCGTCGATAGATTCGTTATTTTTACACCGAATTTTCATTTAATTTATTTTATTTCCCATCGTGTCCCGTGGGTCAAATCTTGCAGGGTGAACTTCCCAAAATATTCGGATGAGCTGAAATTTTGCATAAATATGTAACTCTCGACGACAATGCAATTTATTCAGGTTCATCCCGGGTCATTAATGAACCGGGCGAAATTTCTGTCAAGACTAAAAATATGCAGGGAAAAACGCAAATTCTACTTCAAATAGACATAGTTATCAAGTATAGTGGAAAAGGAAAAAAAAAACAGAAAGTTTTGTGCATATACAATGAAATGTCCTTCGTATTATTTTCCTTTCCCTGCACATTTGCAAGGAGAAATTATTTTCTCCTTTTTAGTGCATTTAAATAAAAGCGTGTTTTAAAAGTTATTTTTTATATTTTTTTTTCATTTTAAGTCAAGACTATGTTCAGCAAAGCTCTGATGTCCCCAAATCCCAAAAATGAATACGAGTCTTAAAATTCTTAAATTCTCCACCCCTTAATATACTCAACGCCAGTGAGAAACAGTACGCGTATTTCGTAATATAGAAACGGTAAAAATTACCCCAGTTAACCCCAATGAATTCGGGTAAGAAGGAAAATTAAGACTTCGAGTAAAACATTTCATTCGAATTAAGCTTTCTATTCACAGTCTTAAAACCTTAAAACGTGAAGCATGATTTGCTCGAGTTAATAACCACTGGCTGAGATCTAAATCAAACTTGCCCTAGTGGGGGGTGGCGTTTAATTTCCCTTCGGACTTCTCTTTTTCCGTTTCCACCCCCACCCCTCCCCAATTATATTCCTATTTTTCTTGTCGCGTTTCGTTGTAGGAAAAAAATTGTTAAATATGCGCGACCGGAATACGGGGCACGAAAGCGATTCTCGATTGGCACGTATGGTTTTTTTTTTTTTTTACGGATTTTTGTCGGAATAGTTTCAGGTTAGGGGCGGAGGGTGGTAGGGGGTAGGGAGGTTGCCGCCCCAATTGAATAGAGATCGGGGCCGGTTCTATATAAAAACTCTTGATTGGCGCTTTTATTATTATATGGACGGGCTCAATTTTTTCCCTTTCCACCCCCCCCCCCCCCCGATGTAATTTCCGAATTATATTACACGTTCGGCGACATCTCGGTACACCTCACTTAGCTTAATTCACCGGCCATTACACTCTTTTTGGGGCCCACACCTGGAAATAGCACACCCTTCGGACATGCACGAAAAGAGTTTCAGCGAAGTGGGGTTGGAAGGGGGGGGGCGGTTTACCGTAATTTTGCTGGAACAAAACCAATTTTTGCGGCCGCCAAACTTTCATATTATTTTTTTTAATATTGTCCAACAATGAAAACACGCGTTGTTCTACCGTGTAACGCCCCCCATTTTTACTTACCCTAAACTATCGGCTGTAAAATTTTTTTTTTTTTTTTTAATACGGTCGCCAAATTTACTACCAAGAACGGTGGCAAATTCAAATATCGCGTTAAAAATTTTCGGACAACCTATATTTAATGTATACAATATTTAAAAAAATAAATAATGCCGCGCCCTTTTACATAATGAATAAGAAATTACATTAATATCAATTTATACAATAATTCGACGATATGTTGAACAGGTTTTTTCGTGCCTAACGACGGAGAAAAATAATAAATTTATTCGGCCGTAATTTAGGCGGTGACGTTGTGGTGGGGGAGATGGGGGGGTAAAATGCCGCCGCCAACGCAAATCACGATTTAGCTACCCCCCCCCCGAAAATGAGCCCTTTTCTGTACCAACCCCCGCCGAAGCTCCTACCCTCGCTTCCCCTATTTCCGAGTAACTTGCGTCGGGAAATTGTACAAGGGAGGAGAGAATTTTTGTGTCCATTACTAAAATTCTGGTACTAAATACGAATATATTTAATTCGTACCCTGAATTCCGGAGAATTGTATTACGCCTACGTCGAAGTGTAACTTCGGAAAAATACTAATTATTGGGTTGGCAACTAAGTAATCGGTACAAATCGTACCGAATGTTTCGGAAAGGGCCGAATAATAAAGTATCAAAGAATGTTATCTGTGCAACATAAGAAGAAAAATATGTACAACGCCACTTGTCGGTGAATTCCGCAATTACTTAGTTGCCGACCGAATAAATGATAAAAAAAACTAAAATTTTTCTATCATATGTCGGTTGGACAGAAAGATATTTTACGAGATTATGAAACCTGGTTTTAAAAATTTCCTGTTTTAGCAGACAGTAAATATGTAACCTACTTAGAACATTGATAATTTGAAAGCTTCGTACTCAGTCTATTGATCGCAATTGCGACTCTCGATTTTAACCAGCCAGACTGGGGTTTGGTGGGGGTGGGGGTGGGGTGGGGTGGGGGGTGTTGGCGAAGGGGCAAATCAGAATTTAGCGTCTCCCCGGGGCCAATTTATATACTGAAATTCGCGGGGCTAACACACACCCCGCCAAAACGGCCACCCTCTCGCCACCCTAATGCCGGCATAAATCCTCCCTACTCCCCCCCTAATAATACAGAGTCCCGGGGATAACCGGGTTTACAACGAATTTCACCGCCGCCATAGACAGCCCCTAATTTGTATTAATATTCACCGGTTCAAAACTGATTAGTAACAACACGGCCTATTGAATATGTATCACTAACGGGGCGCGTGGAATACATTTCAGCCTGATGGGGCGGCTGTTAAGTTCGACTCGAAAGTTTTTGAATAAAAATTTATCTGGTTTCGGCCGTTCGCCATCATCACAGTAGGGTCCTATCCTACGAAATGAGTCCGTGAAAATATTCCAGACCGATAATATTGGATACAAATTACAATTCGCCAAAGTTTAACATACCTGTTTTGTGGTCTTCGAGGGGTTGGAATAACAATAGGGGTTGTTTCTGTCTCCTCCCCAGCTGGTTTGGTTCTTTCGCTGGACCCGGTTTCGGCCGCTCGCCACCTTCAGTACAGTACTACTGTTCGGAACAGTGACTGACACAGCGCTACTGAAGATGGCGAGCGGCCGAAACCGTACTGTCTTCATCAACTGACCAGACCTTAAAATATTGTTCATACTCCAGAGTATTTGACCAATATTTCCCGAGAGCGGTGAGTATTTCAAGGGTGAATCCCTCCGGGGCCCCGGAGATCGTATAAATTGGTGAAAGGGGAAAGGTCGAAAGGGAGGGAGAAAATATGAAAATCTCAGTTATCTCTCTTCAATCTACCCCCCTTCAAGCTTGAACTTCCAGTTGGATTTCTTTTAGATATCCCATTTTTAAATCGGGCTTTCGCCTCATTAATCCCGTGCATAAACGCGCTCCCAGTTTCGACGAAGTGTTCCCATAACAGCGCCCCCTTTGTTGTCCTATCGCCCTTCTATTTTATATCTGTAGCGAATACAGACAGTGTTCTAATTGAACTTCTAATTGAAAGCTGCGAACTTTTTTAATACTCGCCCTTTAACGTCGCATAAACGCAACGTGGGGTTGGGGGCGGAGTCTGGACGTCGCCGTAGGGGGGGGGAGTATTATAGGGTTTTATTGCTGCTACTTCCGCCCAAACTCCCCAACCTCCTGCACCGGAAACAAGGAACTACCGGAGCACAATTGGCCGACCGTGGCCCAAAAACAGATAAGTCTTAACTGACGCCCCATTAAAGATAAATATCGTGACGAGGAGCCCCGGGGGGGGGGGCATCCATCTGTAATCTGATTCCGGACACTCCCCGCCCTATGGAGGATTAAATTATACAGAATCTTTATGTGGTTTGGAATTACTATTCCGAGTCGTGGACCGGACCGGTTTCGACCTTTCGCCATTGTCGGTGGCGTACAACGAATTCGATCTCCAAACTGAGAACGTAGCAAGATCGTTAAGTTGGCCACTAGGCTAATCTGCCGGATTTTCAGAATTAAGCCGGAAAAAGTAAAAACTTCTCTTTGTACTCGGTGAATTTCCGTACAGTGAACCATAAGAAATAATTAACAACTACTGAACACTGAAAGAAGGTTTTATTAAATGTGCAAATAGCGAAATCTCAGTCGACGGACAGAATTTTCCAATTATAACTGAAAATTACATATATATATATATATATATATATATATATATATATATATATATATATATATATATATATCTATTGGGTCGGCAACTAAGTCATTGCGGGTTTCGTCGCCGGACGGAAAACGGCGTTATTTGTATTTTTACGCACGTTTACATCTTCAAAACTATTTGAGAGTAGTCTGAAATGTTTATTATACGACCCCAACTATTCGTCGTGCGTGCCAAAAAATAAGGGAGACATAAGGGCGAGCACACACCCGAACGGGGAGAAGAATCCGCAATTATTTAGTTGCCAGCCCAATATATATATATAAACGTATTTTATATTGTACATACAAAAATATTGTATAAAATTATTGTAAATTTGAATTGTTAATCATTTTGTTCACGCCAAGTGATCGTTCATGTGATCGTTAAGATCGTAGGTCTTACTGCTATGAAAGGGCAGTACAATGCTTACGACTTCCGCGCTCCGCGTCCGCATTCTCTCCGGACGAAGTAGCCGTCCATTAAAAGCTGGATGGGGGGCGGGGGGTGGCGGAGATAAGTCTTATCTGACGGACCATTAGATCCCTCCGCCCCCGCAGATAACAATCGTCAGGAAGTGCCCGTAATCGGATCCTCCGCAATGGAGTGAAGAGTGTCCCTCCAACCCCTCTCCCGGGGTAGGGAGCGGCCGGGCCCCTTATATCAACACCAGGCAATATCTACACTAGATCTACAGTAGATTCCCACCGCCCGATTGTGCTCTCAGCTCTGTGTGTCCCGGGGGGGGTGGAATGGGGCGGGGGCGGAATCATCGGAAGGCTTTCAGTACGTCAATTCTCGCCCCCATTGACCGACAATATTTCTTCAACTTTATTTCCTACAATTTACTTCAGCGTTGCAAGGAAACTTGCAATTTGATCCGCCCAATAAATAAGCGTCCCTAATTCCGGTAATCGAAGGGAAATAATAAATTTTTGGGCGGTGGGGGTTGGCCCTACGCAATCAGATTAAGTTCCCTTACTGTAGATCCGCAGACAATTTCGGTGAAAATATTTTACACTACACAATAAATTATTCTGAAATCGGTCAATTCAAGAAAATATCGGACATTCCCTAGGTTGGGGGGGTTTGGTGGGGGGTCATATTTTGTCGATGCTCTGAGCTCGAGCACCTCGCCCTTTTGCCGGAATAATATCTCGGGAATTATTTTCAAGGGGCGTAAATTATTTTCTTAAGCCTCCGCCGTCGCCCCCCTATAATCCTGCGCAGGATCCTCCGTGCGGGGGTTGGATTTACTCCTTCTAGCCGGCTCCTCTTTTGAATTGGCCTGTCAATATCGTTTCCTCTAAGGGCTGTTGGGCCCCCCCCCGACAAATCCTGTAGATGTGCGACTGCATAAAAAGGGCGACCCTCGTCCCGCCGCCCTTGGGGGGGGGGTGGGGGAAAGGATCTCCCTTCTGGGGCCCTTATTGTCGGCTAATCTATGGCTCTCTCTCTCTCTTCTGCTTCGCCTCAGATAGATATCCGACGCCTTGGCAATAAATTAACGGTCCCAATCTAATCTCTACCCCATTGTCAACCCCATTATTGCTTTTTCGCACGAATCGGTCGCCACTGCCACACTTGACGGGCTCTATTACTTTTCTTCATCCTTTTTTTTTTTTTTCAGTTCTCCCCTCTAAGAATATCCTTTCATTATTCCTCCGAAACCGGTTAATTCCCGACAATCACTGCCTACACAGGTCGTTTCTAATGTTCTAAATTGAAAATGGAGAAAAGTTTCTTTAACAGAAATTAAGTTTAAATCTCTATTTTACGCTGATATAGGGTTACAGGAGGGCGTTTTTGGAAAACATACCGTATCGGGACACAACAAACGGATAATACTTTACAATTCGTTTCGATAGCACAAATCATTTCCGCCCTTATTTTTTTTTTGTAAAGTTTAGACATCAACGGCGCTGAATCCATTAGTCGAATTAGAAAAATCAATTTGCACGACACGGCGGAGACCGGAGATAAGTTAAGCCGAATGTGACAGGCACGCACACATTATCAAGTAACATTATCAAGTTACATCTGTAAATGCAAATATATTTTCCTCCGCCAACTGTAATTTTCGTGACTCGGAAGAGATTAGCGAATTATTGTTGCAATATAAACCGAATTTTCATGACTCTAGGAAGAATACTTTGTCCGGATTGTTGAACAAGGCCTGAGAAAAGTGGAAAGTGGAAACTTATAACAGCGGATTTATCCACCGTCAGAAAAGTCTCAATCGCCTGTTTTTCCGACAAATATATCGGGGATTTGCCCCCAAAGTCCGTCAATATTCGTCCACTACAAAGAGAAACTTCAAAATTATTGAAATTTAAAACATTTTCACGGATATATCTCAAATTCGATTACTACTTACTTTCGAAATGCCACTAAAGTTCCGACCGAAAACCGTCCACGTTAGGAGCGTACAAAGCGGATATATTATTCACCGTACTTACATTATTTTTTGTTCAATAATCCACTATGTTTTTCTATAATTCTTACCCGATAAATATATACCATTGGTAATTCTATCCATATTCAATACCAGACGAGTCAAGATCATCGAAATCCCGTTTCAATTCGGCCGTTTGGAGGCCACTTTTTTGTGTAGAAAATTTTAAGGGTGGAAGAAGAAAAAACCCCCCCCCTCCCCCCATTTTGCATTTTGGCGCATGGGGAAAACCCCAAAGAGTTGGCGGGTGCAATCACGTGACCTAGGCCAAGCAATGCGCCGAGATAAGTTATCAAAATTATAGAAAAAACAATAACAAAAAAAAAACCGAGGAAAAAACTAAAAACGGCGGGTGCGTGAGAGTGGCGATGTGCGTCACTCTGCGTGACACGGAGTCATGTCTCACACACACCTGTCCAACCTCCAACAACGTACAACAATCCAAACTGAAACAATTTATGCCCCCCACCCCCGGCAAAGTAATGGAGTAGTAATGGCACCAAGCTCGACACTTTCAATCCTCTAATTTTTCGTTTCAAAATCTTCAGTTCAATATCTACTAATCCCTTTCTTTCTATAATTATGATGCCACATACTCTTAACTTAGTACAGCAACATATAATACGGTCATCGGCAATGTCCCAATGTCGAACTACGGCGAACCGAATCGATAATGGCCTTTATTCGGTCGTCATGAGACGGAAATGCTCACTTCGTATCACCGTGTTTTAGCTTTTTATACGCACAATTCGACTGGTCGATGTAATTTTGAGACCGAATTCGACCGAGATTTTGCTCTAACAAACCGATTTTGCGCCTGAAAACCCCATTTTCAGGCCTAAAATGTGCATTTTCGGCCGATTTTACGCAGAAAAACACCATTTTTGGGCCAAAAAACCGCATTTCGGAGCGGATTTTGGGCTTAAAACCCAAATTTTGGGCCTAAAAACCGCATGTTTTGGCCGATTTTGCGCGCGGAATTAAACGTTTTTATGCCAAAAATCGACACGAAAATGCGATTTTTAGGCGCAAAATCGGCCAGAAAATGCGGTATTTAGGCGCAAATTGGGGTTTTTAAGCGCAAAATAGGCCCAAAAATGCGGTTTTTAGGCCCAAAATTGGGCATTTTAGGCCCAAAATAGGGTCAAAAATGCACTTTTTTTGGCCCAAAAATGGGAATTATAGGCCCAATACCGACTAAAAATGGGATTTTAGGAGCCTAAAAAAAGGTTTTTACACCAAAAATCGGCCCAAAAATGCGGTTTTTAGGCCTAAAAATGGACATTTTAGGCGCAATATCGGCCCCAAAATAGTGTTTTTAGGCCCAAAAATGGGGTTCTTAGGTGAAAAATCAACCCAAAAATGAGGGTTTATACCAAAAATCGGCACAAATAGCGGTTGTTAGAACAAAAAATGGGGTTTTCATGCGCAAAATTTGCCAAAAATGCGGTTTTTAGGCACAAAAATGGGATTTTTAGGCGCAAAAACGGCACGAAAATGCGGTTTATAGGCCCAAAAAAGAGGTTTTTAGGTGCGAAATTGGCCAAGAAATGGGGTTTTTAGGCGAGAAATTGGCCCAGAAATGGGGTTTTTAGGCAGAGAAATTGGGGATTTTAGGCGAAAAAAAGGCAAAAAATGCGGTTTTTAGACCCGAAAAAGGGCTTTATAGACGGGAAATTGCCCCTAAAATTAGGTTTTTATGCCAAAAAATCAGCACAAGAATGCATTTTTTAGGTCCAAATTGGGGATTTTAGGTACAAAATAGCCCCAAAAATGGGGTTTTAGGGGCAAAATAGGCCAAAATATTGGTTAATTAGTCGAAAAATCGGTTCAAAAATGGGGTTTTTATGCCAAAAATTGGGAGAAAAATGCGGATTTTAGGCGCAAAAATGATGTTATTAGGTGTGAAATTGGGGGTTTTAGGCGAAAAATAGGCCCAAAAATGCGGTTTATAGGTCCGAAAAAGGGGTTTTTAGGTGCGAAATTGTGGGTTTTAGGCACAAAATCGGCTCATAAATGCTGTTTTTAGGCCAAAAATTGGGGATTTTAGGAGCAAAATCGGCCCTAAAATGCAGTTTTTAGTCCCGAAAAAGGGGTTTTTGGACGAATAATTGCCCCTAAAATTAGGTTTTTATGCAAAAAATCGGCACATAAATGCAGTTATTTTGCCCAAAATTGGGGAGTTTAGGCGCCAAATCGGCAAAAATACACTTGCCCCTGAAACGGCGCGGCGAAAATCGAAAATTTAGGTATTTCGAAAATTTTCGCAGATCGATCCCATATTCCACCCACAAGTGTACCAAAGTGAGTTACACTTGCCCCTGAAACGGCGGGTCGAAAATCGAAAATTTAGGTTTTTCGAAAATTTTCGCAGATCGATCCCATATTCCACCCACAAGTGTACCAAAGTGAGTTACACTTGCCCCTGAAACGGCGGGTCGAAAATCGAAAATTTAGGTTTTTCGAAAATTTTCGCAGATCGATCCCATATTCCACCCACAAGTGTACCAAAGTGAGTTACACTTGCCCCTGAAACGGCGGGTCGAAAATCGAAAATTTAGGTTTTTCGAAAATTTTCGCAGATCGATCCCATATTCCACCCACAAGTGTACCAATGTGAGTTACACTTGCCCCTGAAACGGCGGGTCGAAAATCGAAAATTTAGGTTTTTCGAAAATTTTCGCAGATCGATCCCATATTCCACCCACAAGTGTACCAAAGTGAGTTACACTTGCCCCTGAAACGGCGGGTCGAAAATCGAAAATTTAGGTTTTTCGAAAATTTTCGCAGATCGATCCCATATTCCACCCACAAGTGTACCAAAGTGAGTTACACTTGCCCCTGAAACGGCGGGTCGAAAATCGAAAATTTAGGTTTTTCGAAAATTTTCGCAGATCGATCCCATATTCCACCCACAAGTGTACCAAGTGAGTTACACTTGCCCTGAAACGGCGGGTTGAAAATCGAAAATTTAGGTTTTTCGAAAATTTTCGCAGATCGATCCCATATTCCACCCACAAGTGTACCAATGTGAGTTACACTTGCCCCTGAAACGGCGGGTCGAAAATCGAAAATTTAGGTTTTTCGAAAATTTTCGCAGATCGATCCCATATTCCACCCACAAGTGTACCAATGTGAGTTACACTTGCCCCTGAAACGGCGGGTCGAAAATCGAAAATTTAGGTTTTTCGAAAATTTTCGCAGATCGATCCCATATTCCACCCACAAGTGTACCAATGTGAGTTACACTTGCCCCTGAAACGGCGGGTCGAAAATCGAAAATTTAGGTTTTTCGAAAATTTTCGCAGATCGATCCCATATTCCACCCACAAGTGTACCAAAGTGAGTTACACTTGCCCCTGAAACGGCGGGTCGAAAATCGAAAATTTAGGTTTTTCGAAAATTTTCGCAGATCGATCCCATATTCCACCCACAAGTGTACCAATGTGAGTTACACTTGCCCCTGAAACGGCGGGTTGAAAATCGAAAATTTAGGTTTTTCGAAAATTTTCACAGATCGATCCCATATTCCACCCACAAGTGTACCAATGTGAGTTACACTTGCCCCTGAAACGGCGGGTCGAAAATCGAAAATTTAGGTTTTTCGAAAATTTTCGCAGATCGATCCCATATTCCACCCACAAGTGTACCAATGTGAGTTACACTTGCCCCTGAAACGGCGGGTCGAAAATCGAAAATTTAGGTTTTTCGAAAATTTTCGCAGATCGATCCCATATTCCACCCACAAGTGTACCAATGTGAGTTACACTTGCCCCTGAAACGGCGGGTTGAAAATCGAAAATTTAGGTTTTTCGAAAATTTTCGCAGATCGATCCCATATTCCACCCACAAGTGTACCAATGTGAGTTACACTTGCCCCTGAAACGGCGGGTTGAAAATCGAAAATTTAGGTTTTTCGAAAATTTTCGCAGATCGATCCCATATTCCACCCACAAGTGTACCAATGTGAGTTACACTTGCCCCTGAAACGGCGGGTTGAAAATCGAAAATTTAGGTTTTTCGAAAATTTTCGCAGATCGATCCCATATTCCACCCACAAGTGTACCAATGTGAGTTACACTTGCCCCTGAAACGGCGGGTCGAAAATCGAAAATTTAGGTTTTCGAAAATTTTCGCAGATCGATCCCATATTCCACCCACAAGTGTACCAATGTGAGTTACACTTGCCCCTGAAACGGCGGGTCGAAAATCGAAAATTTAGGTTTTTCGAAAATTTTCGCAGATCGATCCCATATTCCACCCACAAGTGTACCAATGTGAGTTACACTTGCCCCTGAAACGGCGGGTCGAAAATCGAAAATTTAGGTTTTTCGAAAATTTTCGCAGATCGATCCCATATTCCACCCACAAGTGTACCAATGTGAGTTACACTTGCCCCTGAAACGGCGGGTCGAAAATCGAAAATTTAGGTTTTTCGAAAATTTTCGCAGATCGATCCCATATTCCACCCACAAGTGTACCAATGTGAGTTACACTTGCCCCTGAAACGGCGGGTCGAAAATCGAAAATTTAGGTTTTTCGAAAATTTTCGCAGATCGATCCCATATTCCACCCACAAGTGTACCAATGTGAGTTACACTTGCCCTGAAACGGCGGGTCGAAAATCGAAAATTTAGGTTTTTCGAAAATTTTCGCAGATCGATCCCATATTCCACCCACAAGTGTACCAATGTGAGTTACACTTGCCCCTGAAACGGCGGGTTGAAAATCGAAAATTTAGGTTTTTCGAAAATTTTCGCAGATCGATCCCATATTCCACCCACAAGTGTACCAATGTGAGTTACACTTGCCCCTGAAACGGCGGGTTGAAAATCGAAAATTTAGGTTTTCGAAAATTTTCGCAGATCGATCCCATATTCCACCCACAAGTGTACCAATGTGAGTTACACTTGCCCTGAAACGGCGGGTTGAAAATCGAAAATTTAGGTTTTTCGAAAATTTTCGCAGATCGATCCCATATTCCACCCACAAGTGTACCAATGTGAGTTACACTTGCCCCTGAAACGGCGGGTTGAAAATCGAAAATTTAGGTTTTTCGAAAATTTTCGCAGATCGATCCCATATTCCACCCACAAGTGTACCAATGTGAGTTACACTTGCCCCTGAAACGGCGGGTTGAAAATCGAAAATTTAGGTTTTTCGAAAATTTTCGCAGATCGATCCCATATTCCACCCACAAGTGTACCAATGTGAGTTACACTTGCCCCTGAAACGGCGGGTTGAAAATCGAAAATTTAGGTTTTTCGAAAATTTTCGCAGATCGATCCCATATTCCACCCACAAGTGTACCAATGTGAGTTACACTTGCCCCTGAAACGGCGGGTTGAAAATCGAAAATTTAGGTTTTCGAAAATTTTCGCAGATCGATCCCATATTCCACCCACAAGTGTACCAATGTGAGTTACACTTGCCCCTGAAACGGCGGGTTGAAAATCGAAAATTTAGGTTTTTCGAAAATTTTCGCAGATCGATCCCATATTCCACCCACAAGTGTACCAATGTGAGTTACACTTGCCCTGAAACGGCGGGTTGAAAATCGAAAATTTAGGTTTTCGAAAATTTTCGCAGATCGATCCCATATTCCACCCACAAGTGTACCAATGTGAGTTACACTTGCCCCTGAAACGGCGGGTTGAAAATCGAAAATTTAGGTTTTCGAAAATTTTCGCAGATCGATCCCATATTCCACCCACAAGTGTACCAATGTGAGTTACACTTGCCCCTGAAACGGCGGGTTGAAAATCGAAAATTTAGGTTTTCGAAAATTTTCGCAGATCGATCCCATATTCCACCCACAAGTGTACCAATGTGAGTTACACTTGCCCCTGAAACGGCGGGTTGAAAATCGAAAATTTAGGTTTTTCGAAAATTTTCGCAGATCGATCCCATATTCCACCCACAAGTGTACCAATGTGAGTTACACTTGCCCCTGAAACGGCGGGTTGAAAATCGAAAATTTAGGTTTTTCGAAAATTTTCGCAGATCGATCCCATATTCCACCCACAAGTGTACCAATGTGAGTTACACTTGCCCCTGAAACGGCGGGTTGAAAATCGAAAATTTAGGTTTTTCGAAAATTTTCGCAGATCGATCCCATATTCCACCCACAAGTGTACCAATGTGAGTTACACTTGCCCTGAAACGGCGGGTTGAAAATCGAAAATTTAGGTTTTCGAAAATTTTCGCAGATCGATCCCATATTCCACCCACAAGTGTACCAATGTGAGTTACACTTGCCCCTGAAACGGCGGGTTGAAAATCGAAAATTTAGGTTTTTCGAAAATTTTCGCAGATCGATCCCATATTCCACCCACAAGTGTACCAATGTGAGTTACACTTGCCCCTGAAACGGCGGGTTGAAAATCGAAAATTTAGGTTTTTCGAAAATTTTCGCAGATCGATCCCATATTCCACCCACAAGTGTACCAATGTGAGTTACACTTGCCCCTGAAACGGCGGGTTGAAAATCGAAAATTTAGGTTTTTCGAAAATTTTCGCAGATCGATCCCATATTCCACCCACAAGTGTACCAAAGTGAGTTACACTTGCCCCTGAAACGGCGGGTTGAAAATCGAAAATTTAGGTTTTTCGAAAATTTTCGCAGATCGATCCCATATTCCACCCACAAGTGTACCAATGTGAGTTACACTTGCCCTGAAACGGCGGGTTGAAAATCGAAAATTTAGGTTTTCGAAAATTTTCGCAGATCGATCCCATATTCCACCCACAAGTGTACCAAAGTGAGTTACACTTGCCCTGAAACGGCGGGTTGAAAATCGAAAATTTAGGTTTTCGAAAATTTTCGATCGATCCATATTCCACCCACAAGTGTACCAATGTGAGTTACACTTGCCCCTGAAACAGCGGGTCGAAAATCGAAAATTTAGGTTTTCGAAAATTTAACCGCATTTTTCAAAACCCTTTTTGGCCTAAAACCGCATTTTTGATTTTTGGCCTAAAACCCATTTCCATTTTAAAACCTTTTTGGGCCTAAAACCGCATTTTGGGCCAATTTTGCGCTTAAAACCCTTTTTGGGCCCTAAAAACCACATTTTGGGCCAATTTTTCGCTTAAAACCCCATTTTGGGCCTAAAACCTTATTTTTGGCCCCTAAAATCCATTTTGGTTGATTTTGGCCCTATAATCCCTTTTTGGGCCAAAAAGTGTATTTTTACCGATTTGGGGCCTAAAACCGCATTTTGGGCCGATTTTTAAAAACCTCATATTTTGCCGATTTTTCGCCTAAAAACCCATTTTGGGCCGATTTTTGGTCAAAAACCTTATTTTGGCCCCTAAAATCCCATTTTTGGGTCGATTTTTCGGCTAAAACCTCTTTTTGGGCCTAAAACCGCATTTTTGGGCCAATTTTGCGCCTAAAACCCATTTTGGGCCTAAAACCCATTTTTGGGCCAATTTTGCGCCTAAAAACCCCTTTTTTGGCCCCTAAAATCCCATTTTTGGTCGATTTTGGCCCTATAATCCCCTTTTTTGGGCCAAAAAAGTGTATTTTTTGCCCGATTTGGGGCCTAAAAACCGAATTTTTGGGCCGATTTTTGACATAAAAACCTTATATTTTGGCCGATTTTTGGTCAAAAAACCTTATTTTTGGCCCCTAAAATCCCATTTTTGGGTCGATTTTTCGCCTAAAATCATCTTTTTTGGGCCTAGAAACCGCATTTTTGGGCCTAAAAACCGCATTTTTGGGGCAATTTTGCGCTTAAAACCCTTTTTGGGCCTAAAAACCGCATTTTTGGGCCAATTTTTCGCTTAAAACCCCAATTTTTGGGCCTAAAAACCTTATTTTTGGCCCCTAAAATCCCATTTTTGGTCGATTTTAGGCCCTATAATCCCCTTTTTTGGGCCAAAAAGTGTATTTTTTACCCGATTTTGGGCCTAAAATCCGCATTTTTGGGCCGATTTTTGGCATAAAAACAACATATTTTTGGCGATTTTTCGCCTAAAAACCCCATTTTTGGACCAATTTTGGTCAAAAAACCTTATTTTTGGCCCTTAAAATCCCATTTTTGGGTCGATTTTTCGCCTAAAAACCTCTTTTTTGGGCCTAGAAACCGCATTTTTGGGCCTAAAAACCGCATTTTTGGGCCAATTTTGCGCTTAAAAACCCCTTGTTTGGGCCTAAAATCCCCATTTTTGGGCCGATTTTTGGTCAAAAAACCTTATTTTTGGCCCCTAAAATCCCATTTTTGGGTCGATTTTTCGCTTAAAAAAGTGTATTTTTTACCCGATTTGGGGCCTAAAAACCTAATTTTTGGGCCGATTTTTGCCATAAAAACCTAATTTTTTGGGCGATTTTTCGCCTAAAAACCCCATTTTTGGGCCGATTTTTGGTCAAAAAACCTTATTTTTGGCCCCTAAAATCCCATTTTTGGGTCGATTTTTCGCATAAAAACCTCTTTTTTGGGCCTAAAAACCGCATTTTTGTGCCAATTTTGCGCTTAAAAATCCCTTTTTTGGGCCTAAAAACCGCAATTTTGGGCCAATATTTCGCTTAAAAACCCCTTTTTTGGGCCTAAAAACCTCATTTTTGTGCCAATTTTCGCTTAAAACCCCATTTTTGGGCCTAAAAACCTTATTTTTGGCCCCTAAAATTCCATTTTTCGTCGAATTTGGCCCTTTAATCCCATTTTTTGGGCCAAAAATGTGTCTTTTTTACCCGATTTTGGGCCTAAAATCCGCATTTTTGGGCCGATTTTTGGCATAAAATCCTCATTTTTTGGGCCAATTTTTCGCTTACAAACCCCATTTTTGGGCCTAAAAACCCCATTTCTGGCCTAAAAACAGCATTTTTTGACCAATTTTGGGCCTAAAAACACTATTTTGGGGCCGATATTGCGCCTAAAATTTTCATATTGTGGTCTAATAATTGCATTTTCGGGCCTAAAATCCGCATTTTTGAGCCGATTTTTGGTCTAAAATCCTTATTTTTGGCCCCTGAAACCCCATTGTTGGGTCTAAAATCGCATTTTTGAGCCGATTTTTGGACTAAAGATTGCATTTTCGGGCCTTAAATCCCCAATTTTGGGCCTAATAACCGCATTTTTGGGCATCTTTTGCGCTTAAAAACCCCAATTTGCGCCAAAATACCGATTTTTGGCCGATTTTGCGCCTAAAAACCCCATTTTTGGGCCTAAAAACCGCAATTTTGGTTCGATTTTGGTCTAATAATTGCATTTTCCGGCCTAAAAACCCTATTTTTTGGCCAATTTTGCGCCCAAAATTCCCACTTTGGTCCCAAAACCCAGTTTTTTTTGAGCCAAAAACCGCATTTTTGGGCCGATTTTTGGTCTAAAAATCTTACTTTTGGCCCCTAAAACCCCATTTTTCGTCGGTTTTTGGCTTATATGCCCCATTTTTGGGCCAAAAAGTGCATTTTTGACCGGATTTTGGGTCTAAAAACCCCATTTTTGGGCCGATTTTGCGCCAAAGAAATCCATTTTTGGGTCTAAAAAAAGTAATAACATAGCTTTAAATTTGTTTCAATTTTATTTTGTAGTGAAAAAAATTATTGATATCCAATCTTTATGTTGGTTAAACTTTCGCCGGATCTAACCGAATTTCTGATTGGAGGCCACGTTTTTCCGCTGCGTTGGAGGAGGGGCCCTGGATTTCAATGAAAGGAACCCGAAAGCGTATAAAGGAAGAAGTCCGAAGGGATCGTTTACGAATCCTCGGCCGGGGAAACATAAATTCGGTTTTCCACCCGCCGGGAAAGGGGGGGGCTCGGCCGTGCGGAAAGGGCTCACTCGGCTTTCGGGGCAGACACCGGGCTCCCCCCCCCAACCCCCAAAATTTATGGCCACCATCTTCCTGCCCCCCGCCCCCCCTCGCCCCCCAACCGGTCTACTTTGAGACCGGCACACAACTTTAACTCCGACCCCGATCCCTCCCAGTCGTTATAAACAGTCCGTTTTAAATGAAACTTTGATTGTGCGTTCAGTACATACACATTGTGTTCCGGAGGCGGACTTAGAAAAGAACCGCTTTTCCTCAATAATCCTCGATCAGCGAGCATTCCAGCAGCTATCGATATACAAAATAATGGGTTGTCCGGAAAGTTCGTGCCGATTTTCAATAGGTGGTAATCAGGTCTGAATATATCGGAATTTCGGGCGTATTTGGTAAAAAGTTCGGTTAAGCTCGGTTTAAAGTTGGAGATTTCGATCTCGAAGAATCGAGAACGCCCGGGTAGGCCGTCGTAATCGAAAATAATCCACGCTGAATAAATCGAAAATCGACGATCCACGACCATATTGCGAAGCTCGGCTACATAAGCCGTCTCGATGTACGGCTTCCCCCCCCCCCCACGATTTAACGGAGAAAAATCTCCATTTGCGACTCGCTTTACAAACGCAACGAGGAGACCACCACATTTCTGAAGCGATTACTGACGGGGGGATGAAAAATGGATAAAAGGTCTCGGGATAAAAAACACCTTTAACTACCCCCAAAAGCCGGTTTTCGTCCGAAGAAGGTAATTCTCTGTTTGTATCCGGTGGGATTACCAAAGGGATCCTCTCCATTATGAGCTTTTACCGAACGACTGGACAATAAATTCGGAAAATTAGACGCTCCCGATTAGACGAATTGAAGACAAAAAAACGTCCAGAATTAGCGAATCGGAAGGGCGTCGCAATTATCGCCACCAACTTTCCCGTCAACCCATTATAAATACATTCAAAAACGAACCGTATATATTTTTAATGGACTCTGTAAAAAAAATTGAAGATAAATTATGACCGGTCGAACATTTAGTCCATATGGGTTTGGCAAATAAATAATTACGGATTCTTCTCATCTCTGAGTGCATTATTTGGTGTAATAAACATTTTCAGAATACTCTCTATATATACAGGTAAATATACAAATAACGCCGTCTCAATCTAGAGACGAAACCCGCAATGACCCGATAGCTTCGTGAGGGGGTAGGAATATCAATCGACACGATTGATGTTCCTATAATCAATCAATGATAAGATATAAGTTGTAGACAAAGCCTGTCTTTCTTTTAGGAAATCCAATGCTTTTAGGTTGAATTGAAAGCTTTAATCCCCCGACGTCCTTTCCTCTTGAAGGTGAAACTTTAACGTCCGTAGGCACGGAATTGGTGTAGGGCGTGTTTTAAGATTGATGGCTTGTGTGTTGAGGTGAGGTCGGGAAGCCGATTCCGTGCCAATTTGGCACGTGGAGGAAATTCCAGAAAACGGAAGGGAAAAAACCGGCATAAGAAAGGACATCTGTACATTCGCCCCCCGCCCACCCCCAGACTCCTGGACAATTGCTTTCAGCCTGTAACGTCCCCCAATAATGGTCTTTCATTACAGCCCTTCCCTTTTAACTCAATTCCGAAACCTCTATTCCGACAGTAAACAATAATGGGACTGTGCTGATGCGATGCTTCAATCTTCAACACGATATTACTCGGGACCGAATAAGCGAATTAACGCAGCAGATGCAGTAGAAATAAAAAGAGAAAAGGCTGAAACAATAATAATTGTCGGGATCGAGGAAAAATTATAGGTTTCTTCTTAGTTAGTCACATTACAAAGTTATTAAAAATCTCTGCCCGGTTACGAAATGAAAATATTTTCGGTGCATTAGCTGAAGAATTTCGGCATTGAATCGGAAAATCATAAATTATTTACATTAACTCCTAGTGACGAATTTATGAATATTAAAATTTCAAAATGATGCTCGATATATCGGAAATTATTTATAATCGTATATTATCCTTCCGGTGGAATAATATATATTCAGAATTCAGAAAATTGGGGATTTTAGGCGTAAAATCGGCCCAAAAATGCGGTTTTTAGGCCCGAAAAAGGGGTGTTTAGGCGAAAAATCGTCCCAAAAATGAGGTTTTTATGCCAAAAATCGCCCCAAAAATGAGTTTTTTATGCCAAAAATCGGAACAAAAATGCGGTTTTCAGGCCCAAAAATGGGGTTTTTAGGCGCAAAATAGGCACAAAAATGCGGTTTTCAGTCCAAAAATGGGTTATTTAGTCGCAAAATCGGTCCAAAAATGGGTTATTTAGTCGCAAAATCGGTCCAAAAATGGGGTTTTCAGGCGCAAAATGGGCTCTATATTATTTATATAGAGCTGTATTTAGGTTTTTCGAAATTTTTCCCAGATCGATCCCATATTCCGCCCACAAGTGTACCAAAGTGAGTTACATGAAATTGAAAATTTAGTTTTTCCGAATTTTTCGGCCGATTTTTCTCCTAAAAACCCCCAGTTTTCGGCCTAAAAACCGCATTTTTGGGCCGATTTAGCGCCTGAAATCCCCAATTTTGGGCCTAAAAACCGCATTTTTGTGACGATTTTTCGCTTGAAAACTTCATTTTTGGGGCGATTTTTCGCCTAAAAACCCCGTTCCGAAGCGAGGAAAGTGGGGGAATCTCGGACTGGAAAAAAAAAAAAAGAGGAAACGGAGAAAGAATAAAACGGGGAGGTATAAAAAAGTCGGAAACGCGGAAAATTGATTCCGAGGGTTGGGCCCCATTGTGGAATTCCATTCAAACTGGTGCCTCTTTCGATACTCTCCTATATATAACAACCATCACTTGGGCGCAAACCTACTCCGGCCCATCTTTTTTTTTTTTATCCCCATTTTTTGTTATTTCCCAGCAATAAATCCCAGCGTTCAAATATCAGTGGTGGTTGCTTACGCTTTAAATGACTGTCGTAATAAATTTTTATGGCCGCAGTTATATAATATACATTTCGAGAGTAACAATTGTTTCAGGAGGCGTTGTTTCGTGTATAGGTACATGACCTCGGCTGTTACTAAGTATATTTTGTTGGCAACTAAGTAATTGCGGAATTCACCAAAAAAAAAAATTGGCTATTTTGGCACAGATAAGATTCTTCGATACGTTATTATTTCGGTCCTTTCTGTGATAAATTCGGTATCAAAATTACACCGACCAGTTGAATTCTGTGTGTGTATATATATACAGCTAAAACACGGTCATCAAAGTGATCATTTCAGTCACATTTCGCTTTTTTATTTTCGTCCATTTGAGGCCGATGATGACCGAATAGAGGCCATTATCGATTCATAGTTCACAAAAAGGGACATTGCAGAGAAGCCGAATGTATCTTATACGTGAATTAAAAACCGTCTACG
The DNA here is from genome assembly GCA_019843655.1 of Lethocerus indicus. Lineage (NCBI taxonomy): Eukaryota > Metazoa > Arthropoda > Insecta > Hemiptera > Belostomatidae > Lethocerus > Lethocerus indicus. The sequence goes on along the minus strand of JACDQD010000007.1, from coordinate 1,663,992 downwards.
GCTTATCTGTGCCGTAGATTCTGACGTAGTTTAAAAATATGTACAACGCCACTTGTCGGTGTATTCCGCAATTATTTAGTTGCCGACCCCAAAAATGTATAGAATAATTAATCGAAAGAGAAACATTTTGTGGAGAAAAAAAAGCTACCCCCCCCCCTTTCGTTGACTCCGAGGGTGTTTATCGTTCCATTAACCCGGCCGTATTGTATTTCTATTGTACTTCTCGCCCCCACCCCCAACCCCCACCCACCCACCAACCCCTAAAAATAAACATACGGCGGCACACAGGCGGACATAAAAGTCGGAGGGAGGCGGAAGGAGGGGTGCTACTGAAGAAAGCAAATAAAATAGGTTGAGAGGAACGCCGCCCCCCCACCTAATGTACCGAATGGCCCTCTGTCCCCGACAGCCGACTACCCGGATATGATAGTTTATGCGAAGGAGGAGAACGTGGAGAGGACGACAATGAGTCATGAGTCATGCCTCGGCCCCCGGCTAAACAACCCCACCCCCCCCCCCGTTCCAGCCCTTAATAATGATCCCCAGCCCCCGACACGGGCCTCCAACCCACACCCCCCCCAAAGAAATAAATCATGGTAATCCGCAGCACGAATAATTAAAATAATTATAGCCCTCGTATATAAACACTTGGGCACGTAAACGGACGAGATTAAGCAATTGCGGAATTCACCAAAAAAAAAAAAATTGCGTTGTACATATTTTTAAGTACGTCTTAAGCACCTTTGCACAGATAAGATTTTTCGATACGTCACTATTTGGTACTTTCTGAAATATTCGTCATCGAAATTACATTGAAATTACGCAGCAACGCCACTTGTTGTAGGCGAATTCCGCAATTACTTACGGATTGTTACAATTTAAGTTTCCATCAATTTTGGTGCCTATTTGAGCGCGAGAAATATTTAAATTCGGGTCGGGTAAATTATATTACAGCCGGGGGGAAACTTTCTTCCGTTCTGACGTGTAAAATGGTAATCATTGTAAAAATAACGTTGTCATAATTTAGTCAATTGAACTATGACGAAATTGATCAGTCATCACTACCACTTTAAAACTAATTTACTACTGTAGTTTGGTTGTTCCTGCGTGTTTCAGGCTGGTAATTTACCAACGGTAAATAGACACTCCAGTTGAGGACAGGGCTCAATAGAGAATTTGCATTTACACTTATTAAGTACAGGATTAGAGCCGTATTTTTTGTTCATTTATCGTGCTGCTCTTTTTACTCTCCGTTATTATTAAAATAATCGAAATAAGGTTTTCCCCGGTTAATTACTCGGTTCGTGACAAATGTAATAATTTTTTTTCTGTAGGCAAATAGGGAATTGTATCAATTGTGTTCATTAATTTATTATTATACAATTCACCTGTTTCGATTTGTCTACGCGATTTGTCTAATTAAAATTTGGGCCATTTATGCGTTATAAAGAAAAAATGTATTACAGGGAAATATATATATATATATATATATATATATATATATTCTGAAATTTTGTTGAAATTGAAGACGGAGAAAGACCATACAATATCTATTTTTCAGTTTTTAAAAAAACGCCGCCTTTTAATACATTTAATAGATCAATGGGATATTTATTCAACAATATGTTGTTTGCCCGGACAAGTCTAGAAACTCAGCTCTACAAATATATAAATAGACATATATATATATATATATATATATATATATATATATATATATATATACCGCCAAAGTTCAACATCTGGTGACAAAACTTGGATCAATACAGATAATATTATTCTAGTTTGCGGCAATAACGGATCGGGATGTTTATTAAGGCGTTCCCCCAGCAACAGTAGGGGAAATTGAGTGCACAACTGAAACCCATATTAAGCCACATAATCCCTGTTTATTGGCCGATCTATATATGTTTTATTCTGCGTCAATATCATTTATCCGTCCTCCATCTCCGGTTATGGTGAGTCAACGGATAATTGTATTTAATCGACCCAGTGACCTAATTATAAACAATAGAAATTGATCGTGTTATTGCATCTCGATTGTAAACTTTGATTACTGGGGCTTTTGAGTTTTTACCCTCGTTTTTTGCCAAAAATTGAGCTATGTGATTTCAGTAGTTCAACAGTGCGGCACTATTGATGAACGGTACGTCAATACGTACGGATATTCGGGTACAAAGCAATAATTTTATGTTCAGCATTTTTAGTGTTATAGCGAGTGATACTTAACCGGTTTTTATAATAAAACTGTATTTGGGCCGAAAATACCCCGTTTTATTGCTGGGGATCGGGAAAAAGGCGAACACGAAACCGAATAACGCGAAACGTACAGCGCAAATATCCTGGAGTTATTTGATATCCACTCGGGACGAATTGAACGTTTTTTTCCGAAAACCAAAAAAAAAAAAAAAATTTCTAGCTGATCCAGAACACAATTGCAATATGAACCTTTCCTCATTTCCACGGTAACGGAAATTTATTATACAATAAGTTTTACACCTTAGAACCCCCAACTATTCGTCGTGCCTTATTGAAATAAGGGCGAAATAATAAGGGTGTACACACCCGAAGAATCGGCAATTATTTAGTTGCCGACACAATATTAATACAGGACGAATACTGCAACAAGATTAAACCATTAAAAATACCGATAATACGATATGAGACAACTAACACAAACTACCCCTGAGAACAGACGATGACTTCGCACGACCTTTCACTAAATACGAAATTAAAGCGGCAATAAAAAAAAATAAAAAACGGTAAAACACCAGGTCCGGATGGTATAATAATGTTGTGTTTCACAATAACATGTCCCTAGCGCATAACAGATAATAAGGTATCTAAGGATCTAAGGACTCTTAAGAGGCCGTTACTAAAACGGACATCGAAATCGGTACATCGATACATCCGACATCGCCTAAATCCAGAGATTTCAGTCGAAAACCCTTCGCACCACCCTTAATTCTCCCCGGGGTATGTTTCTGACCGCACAAACCGCCACGACCTCTCAACATACGCAAAAACCCGGTTCCCGAAGTTCCACTCCCGCCCCTTTCTCCTCATCCTAGTTAAATCGTGTCCAAAAATCGCCATCATCGGGGGTGGTTTCTTTATCCAGAAGATAAAGAGTGAAAATATACGCGTATCGAATTGCACCTATAACTTTAAAGTTGATTGGGCACTGCTTCGGAAGATCCCGACATTTTATTACTTGCGCTTCGTTTGCTGAACATTGCGCATTGCACCAGCGGCTTATTCAATCCCGATTTTCCAACCCCCCCCCCGTCGTTTCTATAGGGGATAGTGAGGCGTCGGGCCGTATCTAACTCTAGGCGACGTACCGCCGGCCGGGGACGGGGGGGGGGATGGAGGGTTGAATTTCCATTATAATAATACCGACCGTCTCGTTATTATTCTACGTAAGTGCAATAAAGTGGTGGCGGGCGGCGGCGGCGGCGGTGATATTAAATAGTGTGGAGTGAGTCAGTTGGCGTGGGAGGCAAAACAAGGGCTTTAATAAAGCGCTCGAACTCCCACACCCTCGTCCACCAACCCCGGCCCTAGATGAACTCCCGCATTGTCTGCCTCTCTCTCTCCCTATGTCAGTGTGCAATGAAATTGTTCTGCAATTTTCCGTTAGGTCGCCCACTCTTATTTAACCGCGTACCTAAATATCGGGTCGGCGACTAAGTGCAATTGAGGAATTCACCGACAGCAAGTGGCGTTGTGCGTATTTTCCAAGTGCGTCAATGCACGTACAAGATACATTCACGTGCAAAATGTCCCTTGTTGACCCTCCCCCCCTTGCAATAATTTCAGAATAATAACGTACCGAAGAATCTCAACTGTGCCGACAAGATGTTGACCTACTTAAAAATGTGTAGAAACGCCACTTGTTGTCGGTAAATTCCGACTACAAGTCGGACTCTACTGAAATATAAGTAGTCTTAATAGGCATAAAAAATATGATAACACGCTTGAAATTAACGTATAAAAATCTGTAAATGCCCATATATATATATATATATATATATATATATATATATATATATATATATATATATAATGAGAGTATACTGAACCGGGCCGGAAAATAGCCCGAGGGAGGCCGTTTTTAAAGGCCCTCCTCTTTTTAAATAGTCAAATTAAAGAATCGGAATGCCGGGGCTATTAAGGCTGACTTTAATTTATGATAGCCTAAGTAAATTAAGCTTTAAGAGGAACCGAGAACCAACCCCCATCCACCCCCACCCACCCCACGGCTAACGAGTCCCTTTCTTAATTATTCAACTCGGACTCTCATTCTTTCACTTAGGCTACGGCCTCCGGAAAAACATTTCAAATACAGCTACGTTGTTCTATAGAGGAAAATTCCCTCCGGGCGAATAACAACAATTTTCCAATCTGTTGGAACACAACAAACGGCGCTGTAAATCATCAAGTCGCCACTCGTTTAATTCCAAAAAGAACGATGTAATTTTTGCTCGTGAGAGTTCAACAAACGTGCTCTATTATAAATTATTAGATTAGCATAATCAAATCAATTAATTGTCAGTACAATACAGTATCCCATTTTTTAGCCCGTCTTTCTGCTAAGCCCCAAGTCATCCCGTAAGCCCCCGGTTAAGTAGGGCGCTAACAAAGTCGGATCGGTCTTTGAAGAGGAAAATAAAATAGAATAAATAAAATGACTCCGCTCTCCGAAACTGAATTAATTAAGCTTCGCAGCTAGACGTATTCCCTTTCCCATTGAAAATTCCATTTGTCCCCCGGTAAATTCACGAAACGTAAATATTGATTAATCACATTTAATTAATACCGGCGAAAATATACACCGAACGGTATAGGTCATAATCGTAGGGGACGATTTTTACTGACAATACTTCGAGACGTATTAAATTTATGACGGCTCTCCTATGCAATTTGAAATGTTTTAAATTCACGACGGCCTCATTATTTGGAATTGAATTTCCTCAAATGAATTTCAATTGAGTAGGCCTGAGTTATATAAGCCGGCGCGGTAATGAGTTCTCCTCATATATTCGATACCGGGCCAAACTGGAAATATCTTTATTCCATCCCTAAGCGGGACAAAAAAAAAAAAAAAGTGTATATCGTAGAGTCAAAATTTAACATTCGCAATATTCTCTCCGGCACACATATTGCTGCGTACTCGGTTTTTACATACTCAGCGTCGCATTACGCTGCCAAAACACCTCTCAAGTCCAATTGTCGAAAAAGTCTTCAAGCAATTTGTCCTCCGGTTTTCCCGAAACGGTCCCAACTTGCTGTCGAAAATCGGAGTGCGGCACTTGGAGGACTACACTTAGGCAGAACCCAACCACGTACAAGACTGAAATGTACAGAAACAATTACAAATTACTGCTAATATTCCTCCCTGTTTTCGGGTCCAACACACGGTATTCGCGATTCCCGTCCCGAATCGATACAGGGGGGAGTCGGTCGGATTATTGGGTTCAGTTGTTGGGAACAGTTGTTCAAGAGTTACCCCCTCCGACCGCCCCATTGGACTGGAATATTATCGCGGAAGACGTACCGCCGAACGGGGGTTGAATAGGGCGGGTCATGGGGGGGGGGCGGTAGGGACTCGTGTCAATAAGCCCGGCTATCGAACCGGCCTCGGGTTCCCGTTGTACCCCAACGGGTTCACGTTGTCCTGAGGACACCGTTTCGGTACCTACCTCATTGTACCCCAAGACGTGGAACCAATTATTCTTATACAAGCGATATACCTGTTTTACGACCTACAACACTTTCCTTTTAATTTGAGAGCCGACCCTTCGTTCACCGAATCTAACAGTAGACTCGTACTCGTTGAATTTATAACATTTCAAATTCCCCTACCCCCGACCAAAATTCTCTAGGTTTCAGTTTACGTCCGGCTGAAACAAAACCCCCGCAATTAGGCTGGCGAGCTTTAATTAATATAATATACACGTATAGAATGTAATTCGGAGCTCCGGATTGGAATTTACGTCGAAAAATATATCGATGTCGAACGCCGCATCATCCCCATAATTATCCCTGTAATCTGAAATTTATTGAAGCGATTTAAGTTAAAGCGTACACGCCTCGGTTTTTCATTTCATTATAAAGAATTTAATTGTATCGCACTCCGCCGTCCCCTCTCAGCCCTTCGACGTATTGTTTCCTCCGTAAATCGTTGTAATTGTGAAGAAATTTATTAATTTTTTTTTTTGGGGGTAGGAAAATGTGCGTGATAAAATCGTACACAATAAATCGGATATCGGAAAAAACAAATAACAACAAGTTTATCAAAACACCGATTGACCGGTTGGGGGCGGATTTACGTCCATCCACGTCTTCTGCGGACAACAATAGATTGGATTAGACAAATTGCATATTCCAGGCAAAACGAGACAACGAGACTGTATTGTGTATCGGCGTCCAAACAAATTATTATTGTGGAAAAGTCCACTGATCAGCCATATTGGGGGAGTTTTTTTTTAAAATTTATAATACTCTACAAAATTATAAACGATAAAATACCCGATTTTTTTTTGCAAATATACATTCCTCGATCTCAACCGATTCGTACAAGTCCAATATCATTACTTAAATTCAAAAATTATAATAGATAATACGAGGGTGTTTGTGTTGTGTAGCAAGCTCGGAGTGCAAATGGTTAAAATAGATTAATTCAAATTTGATTTTATTAATACTGTTATATATTCTAAACAAGTCGTGAATGGTATGTAAAATAAATATATAGGAGGACATAACTAAGAGAAGAGATAGAGAGGGCTGGAGAATAAGTGATTCTGTTTTAAATTTTTATATATTTTTCATTTTGCAAAGAAATGTGCGTGCGGATATTTATAATTGAGGAATGCCCGGTTAAGGGCTGAAAGGAACCGAAAGGAAAGTGATAGGTCGGCTCCCTTTGAAATAGCTAGGGCCTCGGTAATAGACCTGTCATTACTGTAGGGCACGCGGCTGTCATTTGGCAACAGGAAAAAAAAAAAAAAACCCCACTTCCCGTCCATATAATATATAATCCAGTACAATTTCTGTTACGATTCCAACTCTGTCAGGATTTCCAATCCTTCAGGAAAAGGGACAGGAACTTTTCCCCTCAATAAAACACAATTTCTGCTCACTTCTGTCTGTCTCCTCCGTTCGCTTAATTGCATCAATATTGCAGGCGGAATGCTGCCGATATTTCTCTGACTTATTCCAGGGGTATTTTACGACTTGAGACAGACGGAATGGAAAATGAAAAGAATTATTTTTGTAGTATTTACAACGGAATAAATTTAATAGTTCTAATCATAATCCGTGCATTCCTGATGCTGAAAATTCCGTTTCCAAACATTGAATAATTGATTGGTTTAAGGCTTTACAGTGTTTTCACCTCTCGGACAGCGTAACTGCTCAAGTTGGGGGGGGGAATAATTTGTGTAAATTTAAAGTCTCAAAGTTTTTAAGTGGCCGAATGCTCGAATAAAGTTTTGTATATGAGGCTAATTTTTTTTTTTTTTATCGCTTTTTTCGCCGGGCCTTTCAATTTATTAAAATGAAGAGCCACTCCTGTCGCTCCTTTTCCGACGCTTTATTACACCTTTTAAATCTTTTACTGTTCGGAGGGCCGAGTAAGGACTTAGGGGAGTAGGGCTTTAAAAATGAGAGAAGGGACTTTTTGGAATTTTATCTCCCGAGGAATTATTCTCATCTCTCTCTCTCTCTCTCTCTCTCTCTCTCTCTCTCTCTCTCTCTCTCTCCTCTCTCTCTCTCTCTCTCCGACGGGGGCGATTCGTCCGATTTGACGATTTTTCAGCGCGGCGTTAAATGGATTTTGGGGCTTTTGATCGCGTACCCCCGACGAAAAGTTGGGGCGAGTGGAAACACCCGGAGGATTATTAGAGGGGATGAAATGCCGAAGAGAGACCAGCCGAGCGAAAGCACAGAGTATAAAATAAGCGGCGGTAATTACTCCGGAGAAATTTATAGACGAATTTTGCGGGGGGGGGGGGCGCCCGGCCCCCCCATCGTGTATACGGTTTAAAGGTAGTGGAGCGATATAAGAGCATTACCTTTTTGGGTAAATACAATCGACGCTAATGGGATTTCAGCCGAAGCGTCCTGACGCTCTGTCCTATCAATTTTCGGCCGGTTGATGAAGAGTACGGGTCTCTCTCAACAATATAAAATAGAGAAACGGGGAAACTCAAATACTCAATTTGTCCTTATGTTTCATCTAATTTAGCATTTCACCCCCCTCCCCACCAAGGGTTTCCACTATAATAATAATATCGTGTTGGCAACTAAATAATTGCGGATTCTTCATTTTTTTCCCCATTTTTCTGACGGTCCGTCAGATAAGACTTATCTCCCCCTGAAAGTAGCTTTTAACGGACGGCTACTTCGTCCGCAGAGAAGACCTGCGGCGATCGCATGAAACAATTTTCTACCCTGAGCACAACAATCTAATCTGAGCCGCCAAATTTACAATAATTGTGCACAAAATTTGTATACGTACAATATAAAATCGTTGTACATATTCTGTATCGTTGCCCTGTCTAAAATACGTTTATACATCGGGTTGGCAACTAAATAATTGCGGATTCCCAAATGCAGTGCGTTTTTCGGTACGCACGACGAATAGTCGGCGTGAAATGTAACAGGCATTACAGAACACCCTCTATACAGGTTTGAAGATGTAAACGTGCGTAAAAATACAAATAACGCCGTCTCCGACTGGCGGCGACTAAACCCGCAATATACAGAGGGGTCCAAAAATGTTTAAAAGTCCATAACTTGCAAACTAATTGACCGAGTTGTCTCCGGATAGTCAGTGTTCTGTTGTCAGTTGTACCTTTTGTCAGTCGAGTAAACGTGACCGGCATTAAAAGGCTTAGGTTCGATGAAAGGAAGTCAGTTTTCGAGTGGTATTTTAAGTAGGAAAACATTGGATGAACTTCGAGAATCCATGTTCAAATCGTTTCTGAGTGGGGGATGTTAATTGTGACCATTTCGAAGAAACTACAGTTCGTGATATCTTTAAGTTGGACTTTAAGCTACACTTTCACCAAAAATGAGACAACTCGGTCAATTATTTTGCCAGTTATGGTCTGTTGAACGGTGGATACATTTTTTTGGACCACTCTGTGTATATCGGAGATATTCCGAAGTTTTTTAACCGAGCGATATTATTCGGACAGAAAAACGTTAAACTTCTACAGCGGAGGGAATTTATTCCGGCGATCAGATTAAACGGTCTGTAATTATTTCGGCTATTAATTATTACTTAAGGGTACTGTCGGAGATTTCGATTTGGGACGAATTTTCTTTTTTGTTACGACGATGAGCACGGGCCGTTGCCGGCGGTCGCTATCGCATTCATGATATTCTAAAACGGTCATTATATCAACGGCATTATCATAACATGAAAGCCATTAATATTAGACGACAGGGCAATTTGGTTAACGCGGAGCCGTCGGGGTGGACGAGGGGCGAGGGGTGGGGGTTGGAAATATCCTATTAGCAAGAACCCAGCGTCGGGCGGCGCCGTATTGTGTTAAGCCCACGATTCGAATTTGTGGACAATTCAACGCGAAAGCGATGAATATACCGGATGAACGCTGAGCTCTGTCGTGTGCAACGGCTCCAGGAATGAATTATAGAAAACGGTTGTTGAGGGAACGAATTTCGAACGATTCGAGACCGAGAGGAACGAAATTTTTCGTCCAGTATTCATTTTCAGTTTACCGGTAAATAATTTCCAAAACGGCAGGTAATTAATGAATCGATACAGGCAATATGGCCCGAACAGAACTTCGAGTGAATCCGATCAGACGATTGGACAAGTACTGGGGAAGAAGAAATGGGCCGCTGTATAAAAATACCATTTATTCTCCCTTACCCCGCTCACCCCTTTTGAAGAGTCCGACGTTTGACTTAGATTAATGGGCGCTGGTACCGGGGGCGGTACAAAATTCGGAATAACGCCGAACAACCGCACTCGGTCATTCTGACGCCTCGATTACCGCCCCAGCAATTCGCTAAATTAGCCACCCCCTTTTTTTTTTTTTCTATTGCCAATTTGGAAAACTCCTCCACCGATTGAAAAACCTATTTTCAACGGTAATACGATCGAATTACAAGGGCGTAAACTGAGAGTTCAAAAACGTCAGAAGCTGTGTGCCTACAGTTGCCGTCAAGGAAATGGCAAAACCCTTTCAGCGGATCTCGCTCAGGTTCCAGGACATTTCCGGTCATTCAGTATATTTTCCAGTTCACTGCCGATATAATTAACTGGGTTAGATAAAAAAAAAAAAAGTTCTCTCGACAATCTGAACCCCGGATAAGATGAATTAAGTACTGGGAAACTGGTCCCATAATATCACGCCCAAGGGTGTGTAGACCATATTAACTGGGTACACTACTGGCTTGGTAGACAAGGTATTTATTTTCTGACTATATACAATTTTAAGGAAGCCGGGCGTCTTCCAAACAGGAAAAATCCCCAGAGGTTGGGGTGAAAAGAAGGGTGGGGGTTGGGGGTGGGGGGGGGGCGCCACATATTTCCGTTAAATCGAAAATTCGACGAGAGTTACACGTTATTTTGTCGCCGCGCAGCTTGCAGTTAAAAAGGAGTCGCTAATGCTTTTCTGAAAGCCCCGACAGACAGAGGGAGGTGGGGAGGGGGGGAGTGTAGAACACTCCCCTTCAATCAGCCGTGTAATAAAATCCATTTGGCCGGGGGGTTGGCAAGGCCCCATAGCGCCGCCGAGAACAAACAGACGCCGTCCTCTCTCTCTCTCTCGAGAGAGTTCTCGGAGGGGGGGCCCCCACTTTCAATTTCCTTATTGGCTGTGTAAACCCGCAACAGGAGTTCGGGGGCGGCTGAGAGACAGCTTCCTTCCTCCTCAAATTGATTCCTCATCCAACCCCCCCCCCGGCGCCCCTCCTTCAAACCGCTCACTCCGGTTCGAATATTCCTGCCGATATTTAGTCCAACTCCAAGCCGAAGGAAAACCCACCCCCTGAAGGTTTTTTTCGCCTTTTTGCTACTTTTGACCTGTATCCGGCCTACAGAAAGTCTCTAGGCCAGTGGCGACTTCGTCTACTGTTGGATATGTTGAGGTCATTATGGATTGTTCGGTTAGAAACATACCCCCCGGGGGGGTGGGGGGGGAGCATTAAGGATGGTGCGAAGGACTTTTGACTGGAATCTCTGGATGCGAGCGATGTCGGATTTCATGGCGGAACCCAGCATAGTTCTATTCCCCATGTCCTTGTCGGTTTCAGTATAGCTTTATATATTGTCATTTTTTTGACTATTGTCAGTTTTGATGTCCTTTTCAAAAGAGGTCTCAACAGTCCAAATTTCAGTACCGGCAAATACAAACAGTCGGGTATGGGGATTCTGAAGGTAAACCACTTAAATAGTTAATTTTTTGCAAGACGAAATTACAATTTTCTGTAAAAAAAAAAAAAAAAGAGAGAATGAGCTAAAAAATTACTCTGTATGTTGTCTGTATGTGTGTAAACACATCGGATCAATTCGATATCCGCGTTCAATATTGAAACGCCGAGTTGGAAAAATTCCGGTTTCATCCCCCCCCCCTATTATTTGTCCACTACAAAGAAAAACAGGAATATGATCGTTGCATTACATCATCTGGGCCGAGATTCCTGCGTCGCTTTTGGCCCGGGGCCGGACAAATAATATAAATCAGCGAGGAGTTGTTGTTCTTCGGGTCGCTCCGGCCCGTCCCTCCAGGGGTAATAACTCGGTCGAAAGAAGAAGAAGAAGAAGAGGGAAAAAGCCGAATTCAACAAGCGAGGAGCGAAGCCGGGGCTCCCCACCACCCCGGAAAAATCATCCCATTCCAGTACCGAATCTTTTTTTTGCCCTCTCTCGGGGGTGAGTTCCGGGAAAGGGGCCTCGGGTCGGACAAACAAGGGGCGGACTTCGGATTCATTAAACCTCCCCCCCCGAGTGTTGTTCTACCCCTGAACCACCCTCTCGGTAATACAGCCGTTGAGGGTGGACGGGGCTTAAAAAGAAAACACGGAATGCCGAGATTCCGAAATTATAGGCCTCCCCCCCCAAGTACTCGTGTTAAGTACCCTGTTAAGTACCAGTCAGGCTTGAGTTGTCCGGGTATTATTGGAACAATATTCTCTTCGTCAATTGGTAATCGCAGGGTAATCACGCGATTACTGTAATTTAAATTAACAAGAACACCCCGACAAAGCATTAGCATATTTACCTAAAAAACGACATAGAATGCGAAGATGCAACTATGAAATGTCCATATAATCGGCATAAAGACGACGTTAATGTACGTTTCTCTTACAGTTTCAAAATGTACATTCTACAATAACGCAGGGTTAAAAACATATAGACCTATTTATTCCCTTAGTTCAGCCCTATTATTCGATAAAACTGTCGAATTGCTTAGGATTGCCTCCTATTTGTTGCCATAAATAACCATAAAAAAATGTAATGTCGAGGTAAATGAAATAAAATGAACGTGTTTGATATATCCGGTTTAGTATTACAAAGCCCCCATCGAACTACCCCATCAATTCTCCGAATCCGGCCCATCGCCTTTGAGCGACGATATTCCCTTTATTCATCTTTTTAATGGGGCGGATTTCGTTGTACCCTCCCTCCCCCAACCGCCTATTTCGGCCTCTCTGCCAACCTCAAGGTAGTATCACATTTACGCCAATCCCGTAGGCCAAGTACTGGGCCGCCGCCAAAGCGCACTGTCAGCCCACCGTGTAAAAATTGAAAATTGATATAGCAAATAATAATGACGGCGTGTAAAATGTACAATTTCAAGAGAGACTGATTAAGCCTAAGTTTAGATCGAGCTTTAAACTTTAAGCACGCAAAGAGATTTTTTTTGATAATGTAGTGACAGTGCCGACAGAATGCTCGATTGATAACGCGTACTTACCTAATCTCTATAGACGAGTAATTACTTATCAGTTTTTCCAAACACCTCGTATCAAGCACCCCCTCGTTTATTGTATTATCTAAACACGAGGTCCCGGACAAACTATACTATTTAATATTTAAATTTCAATAACGCCGCCCTTATCCAATTTTCGTACAGAACTTTACATGACGAGTTATAAAAGTCCGCCCCACCGGCGGATAATTGCAAATTTTCCGCTTTAGTTAATATTATATTTCACCCCGTGAGGTGGGTGGTGGGGGGGTGAGGGTTGGAGGGGGTGAGAAAGGCAATCGCCCGGTGTAATTCGATTAAGGTGATCCTCCCCTTCATCCCTTCACCCTCCACCTGTATAAAGCGCCACTTCTTCGGGGGCTCGGATCCGAAAAACAAATCTTCCTGTCGAGATTGATATTTTCCGTTTTAGGCTCAAGGAAATCGGGGCGGAAGAAAGTCCGTCGAGTTTATTTACTGGAACGGTGTTTTATTCCCGATTCGTCGCCATTCCAATCGATTCCCACCCTTCAACAGGAAATAGAATCGTACAACTGTCTAATGGGGGGGGGGTGTCACTCTTTTGTCTCCCCGGAACAAAATTTTTATTTTTCGACCAATTAACTTTCTCCCAATCGGTTAATATCCCGGGGTGGTTTTAACGAGGTCATTAATGAGTCGTCGAGCCGACTGCTGCCGGTGGCGGTACGCCGTCAAAGCGTACTGCGACGAGCCCGGTCGGCTGTAATTAAACGCGCGTTACGCTTTAAACAACCCCCTTCTCCGTCACCACCCCCCCTACTCCAAACTACCCCTCGCCGGTGCCATTCCTTTGATAAGGAATCAAATTACTATTAGAGAAGAGACACCCTTACGGGGCGAGTCCGCCACCTTTTCAGACAAGTCCCTCCTAGTCCGGGGGTGAGGGGGGGGGGTAGGTTAACACTAATTAGAAGGGCGAATTCTTGGAGATTTACTTGCGACCGTCCCCGAACTCCTTTGTCGTATTCGGCACGTGATGCTACTCGTTCCAAGCTACGTGCAACAGAGCTTTAGGCGTCCAGAGCGGATTTCTCTCATATACGATCCCAATATAAATAAATATCGCCCTTTTATATATCACCAATTTCTCTACACTTTGTCTCCAGTTTGTACTGCACGGTTAGATAATTTTCGCGAACCGGTACTGACACTGCCCAACTGACGTTAATTTAACGTTACTCTATATTAATGTGGGGTGTCTTATAGAGGATTCCGTGATGCCAAACGAAGTGTTGTAAAATACAGATCCAATCCACCAAAATATACTGCCAAACTGGTGTGTGTGTGTGTGTGCATATTGAGGGAGGCCTAATCGAAACGAGCGTTGTCGTTGACAGGGGGTAGTTGTACCGCTCTTGTACTTGTACTGGAGTTGTACCCTGTCAGAATGATGTTCTAGAGCCGGGTCGTCAACAACACTGGTCCCACCCCTAAAATTGATGGAATTGTTGGCCTGGACGCCTAAAAGCCCGTAGAGAGGAGCCCGTCAAAATTAACGGCCAGTCGAGTCACACCGAATTAACGTTAAAAACTACATGATAGGATTAACGGCGTGTTTTTCCAGGTGTCCGAAAGGTGCAGAGTACTGGAACTCGGCCGTGACGCCGTCAGAACTGGAATTCTGTTGCACGAAGGGACCTACGGCCAGATATTCACCAGCTGCAACATACTCGGGCCCAAACTGATGGTGAAAACAGTTTCAGGTGAAATATAAAATCAGTCAGTTTAATTTTACAGATGAAATTATCAATTTCAAGCCCCCGGGAAGAATGGAAGTCGAGTTTGGCTTTGTAATTTACCTTGAAAATTCCAGCCTTCTGAGTTCGAAAATTCGGTATTGAAATACAAACTTTACACTGATTTTTCTACATTAAAGTGTAAGGGCGGCTCGGTACGGTCGGAAGAGCGTAACTTGAAGGGAGCTCCGGGGAATATATATATATATTGGCTTTGCCCGCTCATCCCGCTTGTCCCTCGGGAACGTCCCCGTCGTCCCGTCTCTCGTTCCCCCCTTCGGTGTTGATGTCCACGAGACCGGAAGGTTTTCGATTAGCATCCCCGGGGTGGGGCGGGGGAGGGATCCGGTTCGGTTACGCAGGAACCACTTCCGCTACCTCCCTTAGAATTCAATAACGGATTCAACGGGGGATAAAAAAAAGAAAAATTGTGCGTAAGGGAGGCTTGAGACAAAACGGTAGTAACGTTATTATTTCAAGAGTTGGATGCGCTAATAATAATTTTTCGCGTGTTTCCAGAGCACGCTTCCCAACTGCAGGCGACGATGCTGCTCTGCGAAGGGACGCGGCTCTCGTCCCTCGTCCACGACAACGTACTGCCCGTGTTGGCAGCTTCGGCCGAACCGATGGCGAGGCCAATACTCGTCTATCCGAACCCGTCCAGGGGCAACCTCAAACTGTACGTCTAATCACAAATAATCGAATGGAAATTACTCGCCCCCCTCAATCTATCGGCGGTTGGCAACTAAGCAATTGGGCATTTCACCAACAAGTGGCGTTGTACATTTCTTTGCACAGATAAAATTCTTCCATACGTCCTTTCTGAAACATTCGGCAGTGTCAATTTTGGTCGGGGGTAGTTTTCGTTAAAAGACGAGGAGCGCTCTGGAGGAGATCGACGATGACCGAATAAAGGCCATAGTTCAACACTGGGACATTGCGAAGAAGCCGAATGTATCTTATTCAAAACGATATACGGCTTATCTGTGCAAAGGTGTTGACGTACTTAAAAATACGTACAACGCCGGTTGTCGGTCAATTCAGCAATTACTTAGTTGCCGACCCTAAGTTGACAAACTGAATGCTTAGTGTACACTGCCAAATTTGTCATCACACGTGTCCCTAACGTGTTCTGTGATCAGGCTTCTGATGAGCTGCCGTGGCGGCGAATCGTGCCACTTGGGCACGCAGGAGCTGGTGGCGATGGGAGTCCAAGTGGCGACCGCCTCACTCTACCTCCACTCCCAGGGCGTACTCCACAGGGACCTGGCGACCAGGAACTGCTAGTGAGTAACAGGAATATGTTATATTATTACTTGGCATCTAAATTGTGCAGGTGCCACGTGTAGCCGGCGCCCCACCACTCGCTTCCGCCGCCGCCTCCTCCTCCCCCCACCCAAAACCACTCACCTGATTTCACCTTTTCGCCGTTTCACCTTGATTAATTGGCTCGTTGGTCTAGGGGTATGATTCTCGCTTAGGGTGCGAGAGGTCCCGGGTTCAAATCCCGGACGAGCCCGAGGAAATTGCCTTTTGCCCGGACGAGAGGGTACCACAAGAAGTGGAGGACGCGTGGTTGATGAACTCTCTGGCTGAGGACGATCGCCTCTCCGGCAATACTCGGTATATGAAGGCAAAACCTTTTGGAATGTACAAATATATCGTGTATAGAATTTATGAAAGTATTATGTTGTGGTAAGTCATATATGGGATAAGCGGCCATAAAGGAAGACCGTAACTTTTGGTGTTGTACAACACTGACATTGTACTTACGTCCTTAATCATTTTAAAGTGACTTCTCCAATCATAATTATATTTATGTACGGTGCTAAGCCCCGATTTGCGGACTATTGCCTGAGAGGTAATTGTCCTCAGCCGCAGAGTTCATCAACCTCAACTCCTCCACTTCTTGTGGTACCCTCCCTCGGGCAAAAGGCAATTTCCTCGGGCTCGTCCGGGATTTGAACCCGGGACCTCTCGCACCCTAAGCGAGAATCATACCCCTAGACCAACGAGCCAATTAATCAAGGTGAAATGCAGAAAAGGTGAAATCAGGTGAGTGGTTTTGGGCGGGAGGAGGAGGCGGCGGAGAAAGCGAGTGGTGGGGCGCCGGCCGGCCCACTTAGGCCCCGGCTACACGTGGCATCTACTTGTGTACCTTAAACGCTTCAATTTAATCAATTTACATGTTTAGAATTGGTAAAAATGGTTCACTCGGGAGTATTAATAAGTTACTCTCAATAGGACCATATTAGTTCAGGGGTTCAATGTCGAAGAACAAGTCGAATCTAAGCTCCTCTAGAAACCATATATCGGGTTGACAACTAAGTAATTGAGGAATTCACCAACAACAAGTGGCGTTGTACATATTTTTAAGTCGGTCAACATCTTTGCACATATAAGATTCTTCGATACGTTATTATTTGGTCCTTTCTGAAACATTCGGTATCAAAAATTACATTCCGTAATCCTCCCCCCCCCGTATATCGTGCCGATTTGACACCGTCGGATTTCCTTTTACGGGGCGTTAATCGAAATCAAAGGTCTACGCCATCGAGCCCTCAACGAGGGCGTTAATCGAGGGATGAAATTCAGCCACATTTATGCAAAACGGTCGCGGAAAATTTCGACAAAAGGGTGCCTATGTGCCCCTGTGCAGTTTACGATACGATAAAAAAAATTTAACAATTTAAAGAAAAAAACTGCGTGAAGTGCACCACATAGAGGGGATCGTATTTTCTCCCCCCCCCCCCCCAGAATCCGGGGTCCCCGACGATTTACATCTACTTAAAATTCAATTTCTCCCGCCGAATGAATTGTTATTGCAATCGGACTCTAAGCTCGGTTAAACCGAGCACTTAACGAGCATTTGAACCGATACAAGTGATAATGGGGGTGGGGTGGGGGGTCGTCGGCATTATACCACTGCTAGGAGCAAATGTGCGGGATACGCGGGGATGGGGTGGGAATTGGGGGTTAGCGCTTATCTGGACTGCGATACGTGCCCCGAATGCGAGGGCCGGATACGTACGGGGCTTAAATTATAATTTAAAGGGCCCGGTCACGATTCTGTCGCGGAATATATTGGCGCCGGTAGGAGCCAACGGCCGACGCTGATAAGGGGGGGGGGGAGGGGGGGGAGAAGGTCTTCTCCACGACAATTAGCACAATTGGCGTTATCTCGACAAGGGCAAACAGAAATACATACCCTTATATCCGGCATTAGACTAGGCCTCCAGCCTAAAATCGGCTTTTCAAATGGAACTTGAATTGATTAGTCTGCACAATAACAAAATCTCGGTAATTGCGCTACCCTTCAGGCTCTGAGCCGATTTGGACGATCCACTAAAAAGGGATAAGCCGAGCGGGATTGTTCCCCTTTACGACTTTGTAATTACCGCCGAAACTGTTTCCGTATACAAATAATCCCCTACTGAAACCGAACTGGGAGGACCTCTTATATGGAAATTGATGAAAAGACACTAATAGTTATGATTAGGTAACGATTATGTATATAATTGGGTGAGCTAGAAAACAACAATTTCTAGCAAAGTGGATACGAATCCTGGGACCGATAAGTCACGATTCAAAAATTAACCCGACCGTATTCTTCAGTAACTTGGGGGGGATGATATGGTTGGATAATAAGTGTAGGATTAGCATTGGAATACAGTGCAGTGCCTCTTGGAGGAGGGTAAATCGCGAGGGACGTCAAGGAAACGGGGAAAACAGCGGGGGAGTACCGGAACCGGAATCAGGGAGGATGAACGGGGGTGGGGGTGGGTTTTGGGTCGGGGTGAAGGGAGCTCTCTCTCTCTCTCTCTCTCTTTCCTTTATGCCGGCTTTCTACATCCCCGAGGACGTTGGGACCGGGCCACGCTACAAGATAAATTACTTTCTGTAACAAGGCCCCCCCGCCGCCGCCCCGCCCCCCCGCCCCGCCGGCGTTAACAAGCCAGCGTAACCGGTCTGCTCTCGGGTTACTTGTACGGTTTACCGGGCCCCAACCCCTCACTTGTTGGTTATATACGCTGGGCTATCCAACCCCTCGCCCCTTACCCCCACCGCCCTTTCAGGTGGGATTCACCAGGCTCGGGCTCATTAAAACAGACCCAGTGTTACGTACCATTGATTTTTCAACCCCTCCCCCCCCCCCGTCCCCTCAACTGCATAGTTCTCGCTCTGAGATTAATTAAAGCGGAGAATTCGTCCGAAGAAGCATTTTTATTAAATTGCAACGCATAAAAAATCGCGACAAGACGAACTGGAAATTATACGGCTAACGGATACTTTAATGCCGAATCTTTAAAATTGAAAAAGGCTCGAATATACAGAGCCGTATTCACCTTTTTCCGAGCGAAATTCTGACTTTCCATAAAACAGGTGGGAACTGAAAAACACAATTTTTCGACTAGTATTTTTTTCTTGTTTTTAAAATTAACGCATAAATAATTCCAGTAGCGTTATTTTCGGACCTACGAGACTGGAATTCTCTCTCTCTCTCTGTATCTCTGTGTCGTTTTCTCGAAAAGGAAACGTCGGCCCAATTGAAGTCATACACCGGGGGGGGGTTGAAGGGCGGTACCTTTGAATAGGAACCGTAGGGCGGACTCACAAGGAGGTTGGGGCTTAAATCGGGCCCGGTTTTCTGGGCCAGCCCTGAATTACGGTATAACCGGGTACCGGCTTCCCCTGGGAAGGGTTAGGGCCTTCCTTCCTCCGTCGGTCCGACATCCCGAAGGGATAACAGTTTCCGCCCGCACCCGGTATCCAGCCTGAGCGCACAATGGAAAACGCGCACCATTTTATCCTTCCCCACCCCGGTTTCGGTCCGGATAACGTTCGGCCTTTCGTTCCACCCCCTCACCAACCCCCACTACCCCGGAAAACGCTTTTCGAAAGCGACGCGCAGAAAAATAGCAACCCCATTCGCCGGCCGCCTATGCGAAATCCCAATATTCCTATTTTGGCGGAAAGGGAGAATATTCTTTTTGTCATCAAAAAATTCCCAGTTTTCATCTACAGTATACGAAATATTTTCAAATCTGAATACGTACACAATAATTTCGTACATATATTGTAAATTAAAAATTGTATACGGATTATACACGTTCACAGCGAAGTTCTATCTATTGGGTCCGCCAACTAAGTAATTGACCGACAAAAAGTGGCGTTGTACATATTTTTAAGTACATGATTGCACGGGATAAGCCGTAGATGGATTTGAATACACTTTGAGGATGCAAAATGAAATTTCGGAAAACCGCCAAAGGACAAAAGGAACGCCAGGTCCGCAGGATACGCTCCCGAAGTTAAAGTAGAGGTATTAATTATATATATATATATATATATATATATATATATATATATATATATATATATAAAAGAAGTAGATTTGAGTGCAGGAGATGACTGGAGTATGGAAGGAAGATTCCGTCTCATAACTTATTCATCCGGTTGGGACCCGGTGCCCGTCATGCTTCTCCTTCTACCCCATCACTCACCCCCTTCAATAAAACATGAACCTGTTTTCATCGAATACGGACCCATCTACTACCCTTTTATATTGGCCCGATTTCCACCCCCCCCCCCAGTGTCTTTTCCCGTCGGAGTCCCCACGGAGATATCCGTGAAAGCGTAACGTACCTGGGCCGTAAACAATAGCTGAATGACCATTGAATTTTAATAAAATTAAGGACGAAAACCGGTCAAGAACGTTATAGAGGTACGTTGAAGAGTTGAGGTCAATATAAGGAGCCTTGAATTGGAATCGGTTATGCACGATTGAGTTATCATTTTTTCTTTTCTCCAACAAAAATGCCCTAATAAGCCCCCTCACCCACCCCCCGCGGAGCTCTAAAATGCAGAATTCTCTTTAAGTCCATCCTCGGCCGATGCGTTCAATAAAACATCACCGCTAAAACGTCGCCGACTGCATAATATAATACCCAGATTTTCCTACCCGGATTATTATTCTGGACAGCGTAAATATCGAAAATTGAGTTTGAAAATTTTTCAAAGCCCAGCAAAGGTATAAACCGTATAAAAAACAGTTTTCTCCTTCCGGAGGGAGGTACGGCATTTATAGAACTGATATTCCCAATATATTATATTTTCCGGAATTGGGAATTACTTTCGTTCAATACCCACTGAATATGGGGAAAAGACCAGTTCGAAAATTAATTTTGTTTTCCATTTTCCGTTCAGAAAAGGCCAAAAAATGAATTACACCAAAAGAAAATTTCAATCCATTGAAAATAACTGTACTGATTCGAACGTTTAATCGTAACACTTTGCCCTAAATATTGATGCGTAATTTTTTTCGAAAAAAAATACAAACAATCCACTGATAAATTACATCAAGCGATTTTATTTAGAGTTTCTACCAGGATAATCCTCGGACTTAAGTAGGGAACTCGCTCCTGTGTTTATCTTAAGCGGGATGATCATTTCACGTTAAATTAATTAATTATGTTTGTTCTGTTGCGCGGTAATGAGTTCGAAACTTTCATACTTTTGGATAATTCAGGATATTCAGGATATTCGGGAAATCAGAATCAACCCACAGGCTTTAAACGTACAGCACTCGAAGTAGGTTTTTAATTGGCGCTCAATATATAAAATATTCATTACATGATTTAATGTTATAAAGTATTATTACATAGAAACCAGTGTTGCCATAAGGCCAAATAAAGGATGTGGAGATTGGTACGATTGTATCCATTAATTAGCAGTAGTTTTATTAATAAATACGCTATTAATATACACTGCAATTGAAAGTATTCCAACTTAAATAAGCCCAGGGCTGTAAGTTTATATCGAAAATTTGGCCTTTATCTCGGTCTTTTGAAAGTGTCTCTCTGAAAACAAAAGTTGTTATCGAAAAAAATAACTTTTTCTTTTTTTTAAGGTCTCTCTCTCGACTTTACGAAGTGAACAACTTTTTATCGGGAACAATAAGTGTTTCTCAGAGGGGTACTTTGAGGAATTTACGAGATACCGACGTAAAAAAAAAAAAAAATAAAAAATAAAACTGTATCCAGTTTGTAGTTGTATGTTTTTCGAAACTCTCGGCTAAACTTGAAATGAAACTCGTCCTAAACGCTTAAACGCTCAAACACACTTACGTATACTTTAAATACGGATATAAATCAAGATTGGACCAATTTAAAAATTGCTAAACGACGATATGAGAATCAATACTGAAGCGATGAGAATTTCCTCATCCCTTAATTAATATTTTGAATATTATTCCGGGAAGATTCTTTTTATTTGTGATACAGCGTAGGGGTTTCTGCGCTGAAAAATTCCATCTACGACCCAATAATTGGGGATATTTTCGGCCGGTCAAATCTTCTGTTTCGACCGAATTTCCCCCCCACCCCCTCCCCCGAAATCGAAACAGAAGATATAAATTGAAATAGATTAATTACTGATTGTGATGGCGCTCCGTTTCCAGCGTTGACGGCAACAGGGTGAAGGTGGCCGACAGCGGCCTATCCCGGGACCTGTTCCCGGAGGACTACTGCAGGATCCCGGGGGACAGTTCGGAGACGAAGCCGGTCAGGTGGATGCCGCCCGAAGCGTTGGCCGGTGCCCCCTTCTCGCAGCATACAGATTTGGCAAGTACAGATTTCAATTTTTCCTCCAATTACGTACGCCCTTTCGCAAATTATCGGACGCCTAATCTTGGAGCCGGGACCCTTTTTACCGATTTTTTTCGTCTCGTCCTTCGGTAAAAAGCTCGTTTGGATCCATTTCCGATCCCACCACTTTTTCGGACGAAGGCCCCGAAGGCTTTTGGGGCTGGTTAAAGTTTCATCGCGCTTTCACCCCGACACCTTTTACGCTGGACGTCTTTAAAAAATTATCCATTTTTCACTAATAGCTTCAGAAATTGTCTGATTTTTCTCCCTTAAATCGTGGGGGGGGGGGCCGAACTTCACAATATGGCCGTGGATCGTCAATTTCGATCTATTTACCATTGGTAACCGAACTTTTTCCAAATATCGAAAATCGGCACGAACTTTCCGGACAACCCGATAGAACGAAATTCATCCCTCTCTCGATTGTAGTCAATTGGCAATTCTGAATGAGTTCAATTGACAAAATCTCCGCTTGTAAAAAAAAAAAAAAAAAACATTGTGGGGGTCGGGGAGAAGAAGCTGAACTTGTGTTCAGGAAAGATTGGGCGGTTGGGGCCAACTACTTTAAACTCTCGGAATTCCGAACTCTTCTCTGCTCACTGCGGTTGGAAATAAACCCGTGTAGAGTTTTGGGGGGGGGGAACTTTTGATTGAAATGCTCGGGCAACACGTACGTTTGAATTTTTCCGGTTTAACCCCCCACACCCCCCCGAAAAGGGTAAGTTTTATATGGGGGTGTCGGGAAAATTTTTTTCTTTGCACCGTCTTTACGAGTCCGACTTTCTGTCCGACCCGATTCCCCCTCAAGATCCCCCGACAACCTTAAGCCCTCGCCAAAGTAGTCTGATTCAACGATCGGAATCGAGGGGAGGAAATTGATAGTAATTCCTCTAAGACAATTACGGACCAATTCTGTTCTGACAGTGGATGTTCGGAGTTGTACTCTGGGAGCTGGTGACCCTGGCCGAAACTCCGTACGCCGATTTGGACGACTCGGAAATCGAAAATTTCCTCCTCCAGGGTGACAGACTCGAACAGCCGATCGCCTGTCCAGATCAATTGTGAGTATTATTACTGTTATTCGCCAAAAAAAAATTACTCCATAAGATATAAGAAATAATTATATATTTCCCGAGGTTTCAGCGGCTAAGGTGCGCTACTAGCATTAGATTCGATGTACAATCGATTTTATTCGACCTACAGAAGTTAATAATATATCATCCTTTACAGTATTAAGTGTAAAGAATATTTACGCTAAGGACTTTCGTGACATTAGATTCACGAAATCTACAATTGGAGCGACGGAATAAGACTCTTAAGAGGATACGGGATTCAGATTTTTTATTCTTTCGAAAATTTTAAATTTTTCTTTTTTTAACCGTCGCCAATTGTCACAACTGTAAAATACAATAAGCGACAATTATGTTCGAGTTGTGTACTTATTGGCTGGGCATTTCCGGGCGAGATAGGACCCTAAGATTAGGATATGATGGGGGTGAAAATTGTTATATTTTTGACTTTGAGATCTGTCGATGGGGCGAGACACAGTGGTTATTTCTTTTAATATTTTCGACTCTAATACATATACAAGTCCCCTAATGCTAAATCTGGTGAATATAAGGGTGGCATTAGTCCGCTATTTGATATTAAATTTGGACGAACGGGTGAAGAGACGATGGCGGTAATGCGTTTAAAAATTAGCCCACTTTATTGGCCGTTAAATTGGCGTCTGGCTTGGATAAACTTAGCAAAACTCCAGGTGAGAGGGTGTTCGGACTCTCCCCCCGTCCCCCAGTAGACTTTACTAATTTGTAGCACTTCGGCCGGCCCTTAGGGCCGACCCAGAAACAACTTGAAGCCCAACTGCCGCCACAGTCTCTTTATTTACAGTCCAACTTTTAAGCCCTTCTCTCTCTCTCTCTCTCTCGCTCTCTCTCAGAAGAGTGACACATCAAAAGCCGTCTACTTAAACGAGAGCACGTTAATTGCACCCCGATTATAATTCTCTGTCCAATTAAAACTTCCCCCCCCGAGGAGCGCCACACCTCAACTTTCAATCGCGGAATTAGCAGTCGCACCAATTATCCTCGTGTGTCTCACGATGTTAATATAAGATTTTGCGCTTAATAAAGTACTGAAGTAATTAGTTTTTATATACCCGTTTCTGCGGTCTGCTAGGGGTTGGAATTACCGTAGGTTCGTTAGTGTTTCTGTCTCTGTAGTTTGGTCTTTCGCTAGACCGGGGTTTCGGCCGCTCGCCGTCTTCAGTAGCGCCGTGTTGGAATACCGTAGGTTCGTTAGTGTTTCTGTCTCCTCTCGCCGCTAATTTGGTCTTTCGCTAGACCGGGGTTTCGGCCGCTCGCCGTCTTCAGTAGCGCCGTGTTAGAATACGGTAGGTTCGTTAGTGTTTCTGTCTCCTCTTGCCGGTAGTTTGGTCTTTCGCTAGACTGGGATTTCGGGCCGTTCGCCGTCTCTCAGTAGCGCTCGTGTTGGAATACGGTAGGTTCGTTAGTGTTTCTGTCTCCACCTGGCTGTTAGTTTGGTCTTTCGCTAGACCGGGGTTTCGGCCGCTCGCCGTCTTCAGTAGCGCCGTGTTGGAATACCGTAGGTTCGTTAGTGTTTCTGTCTCCACTCGCCGCTAGTTTGGTCTTTCGCTAGACCGGGGTTTCGGCCGCTCGCCGTCTTCAGTAGCGCTCTGTTGGAATACCGTAGGTTCGTTAGTGTTTCTGTCTCCACTCGCCGCTAATTTGGTCTTTCGCTAGACCGGGGTTTCGGCCGCTCGCCGTCTTCAGTAGCGCTGTGTTGGAATACCGTAGGTTCGTTAGTGTTTCTGTCTCCTCTCGCTGCTAGTTTGGTCTTTCGCTAGACCGGGGTTTCGGCCGCTCGCCGTCTTCAGTAGCGCTGTGTTAGAATACCGTAGGTTCGTTAGTGTTTCTGTCTCCACTCGCCGCTAATTTGGTCTTTCGCTAGACCGGGGTTTCGGCCGCTCGCCGTCTTCAGTAGCGCTCTGTTAGAATACCGTAGGTTCGTTAGTGTTTCTGTCTCCACTCGCCGCTAGTTTGGTCTTTCCGCTAGACTGGGGTTTCGGGCCGCTCGCCGTCTTCAGTAGCGCTCTGTTAGAATACCGTAGGTTCGTTAGTGTTTCTGTCTCCACTCGCCGCTAGTTTGGTCTTTCGCTAGACCGGGGTTTCGGCCGCTCGCCGTCTTCAGTAGCGCTGTGTTGGAATACCGTAGGTTCGTTAGTGTTTCTGTCTCCACTCGCCGCTAATTTGGTCTTTCGCTAGACCGGGGTTTCGGCCGCTCGCCGTCTTCAGTAGCGCTCTGGTTAGAATACCGTAGGTTCCGTTAGTGTTTCTGTCTCCACTCGCCGCTAGTTTGGTCTTTCGCTAGACCGGGGTTTCGGCCGCTCGCCGTCTTCAGTAGCGCTCTGTTGGAATACCGTAGGTTCGTTAGTGTTTGTGTCTCCACTCGCCGCTAATTTGGTCTTTCGCTAGACCGGGATTTCGGCCGCTCGCCGACAGCGACCAACACAGCGCTACTGAAGGTGGCGAGCGGCCGAAATCACCGGTATAGACCGGGCGAGAGGAGAGAGAAACACGACGAACCTGCGGACTGAAGTAACATTTTTTTTTTTTTTTAGTAACACTTGGATCCTACCGAATTGTGTCACGATTCTCTAGACACATCTTCGGCGTCATGAAGTAGAATTTATTATCGCGCAGTTTTTAGGAAAGGCCTAAATCGGAAGATTATGCGAGGCGAAATTGCCACCTACAAGTGTTGGCTCACCGCCATCGTCGATAGTCAGCAGAACGGAGCGGTAGCCGCCGGTCAAGTGTATACCGTAATTTCGGTAATATCGACGCAATTTTCTCTAAAACGGTAATAAATTGTGCTCGGCCCTTTTGAAACGGCAGCGGAAATTATGGCGAAATAAACAGATTTCCGATATTTTCCTTCAAAATCTGTCCACCTACAGAAGGTGGAAGAAGTTGATGGACTTCTTCGGGCGTTTATCACATGACTGTGGTGGTAAATTATAGTCGTGTCGACAATTTAAGTCTCGAGACTTCGGTCTCCGACCGAATAAACTGGATACCGCCACGACTGATATTGCGCCAATTTATCGGAATGTATCGAAATAAATTGTGAAAAACCTGTTCCAGTTACGGAGTCATGCAGTGTTGCTGGGTCATGGAGCCCGAAGAGAGGCCGACTTTCACACAACTTTTGGCCTGTTTGGTCGATTTCGCGACAGCCCTCGAGCCCTACGTTTAAACAATTCTCAAATGCATGTTTCTATTTTCCCGTTTTCTACGTATAATAATAAGAAGAATGAGTTAAATTAAGTGTATAGTAAATACCGTATAGTAAAACCGTTTTAAATGTATATATATATATAATAATTGATATATGGTAATATATATTTTATCGGTAATTATAACCAAAGAGTTCAAAATATATATATATATATATGAAAAAGATAGATGTCTATGAGAGTTCGAAATATATGGATTTGATGTTTGTTTCAAATGTATTTCTTTTTCATTTATCCCTCAACACTTTCCTGTTTTATTTCACTTACAACTAATTTGTACAATCGTACTGCAATTAGGTGAGGATTTTGTGAAATTTGTGAAAATTTAATTCAGTTTATATTGGGGTTGGCAACTGAGTGCACAAAAAAGTGGCGTCGTACATATTTCTTACGTTCACAGATAAGATTTTTTTTGATATATTATTGTTATTTGGCCCTTTCTGAAATATTCTGTATTAAAATTACATTGAACGGTCGAATTGTGTATGTGCGTATAATGTGAAATCCGCAATTACTTAGTTGCCAACCGAATACATTACGCTGTAATTACGCGAATTGTTGCCATTATTGTTTTCTCGACGTTTTACATTAAAATCTTTTCTTTTAACACTTCTTGACAGAAATATATTACGCTATATTGATCGGTTCGCGATTGATGAACTGAAATGGCGACAGTTCGGCGGACGTCCTCAAATCAATATTGATCGAGTAGAATTCGAGGAAAAATTGAATCGTTCACCGCCATATCATTTATTTCAATCCGTTCTTAAGATATTCAAGAGGGTTTTTTACCATCGCGGTAAACTACCGGATAAGAAGCATCCGTTCAATACCACCGTCTACACTAATTATTTATAATAAATACTATAAAACCAGTTAACGGTATTGTGCCTGTATTCCGTATGTTGTTTGAGAAGTAATTGTTTAATTGTTACAGTTTTTAATTTTTTTACTGCCGCTTTAATTAAGCGTTTCGCGACAGGTCAAATAAAGCAATATCCGTCTGGCGACGAAACCCTTCAAAGACTTAGTTGCCGACTTAGTTTGACAAACTATATATATATATATATAGCTTTTGCCTTTTATGTAATTGCAATTTGATCATCCCTATAGAATCCTGCACTACATTTAGGACTGGAATCCGATTGGAATTTTTAAAACGTAAAGGCTCCGATAATCACCTTCCCGCTTCTGGATAATATTATCGAAGTAAACTATTCCTTCCGTATCCCGTTTTCCCCATTTTTTCCTTTTTCTTTTTTTATTCCGACGATATCGTCGGGAGAAGGGGTTGTGATTGGAAGTGAAACGGGAGCCGCCTGAAAAGCCCCCCATCGGGGACGCTTTCCCCGCCAATTATTTTTCACTTTTTTTTCTTTTTTTTTTCCAGCTTTCATCCCCCTCCGCCCCGATCCCGTTTTATATTATTATATTTCCCCATTTCGGCAGAAACAGTGCCGGTGTCAATTTGCCGTTCCCGTCGTATTGAATTTATCAATTTCCCGGAAAGTTTAACCGATTTTTTCCCAAATTCCGGGCATTTTTCACGATATCGGCTTCGGACGGAATTTATAAGAGGAAAATTTATATATATATTGATATTGAGCGTAATAAAAATGTATGGGGTGTAACAAAATTAACGCAAGATTTGAATCGAACTGTGCCCGTCGAACTTTCAATATTATTGAAATATTGTTCAACAATGAAAAAACGTTGTTCTATCGTGTAAAGCCCCCCCATTTGTACTGACCCTAAAGTATCGAACGGATTTTTTTTTTTAAAAAGGGTTGTGGCAAATTCAAATCTGGCGTTAATTTTGGGACACCCTAGTACCTACTTTGAAATTATTTTATAGCAAATTACCAATTCGTTAATATTTTAAATAATCGACATCGACTTCTTGCGCTAGGCAATTTTAATAGGTAATTCTATAATAAGTAATTGTCGTTGGAAATAAGTTCGCCTGTAGGATTTCCTCCCTAAGCCTGAAGGAGGGAATTGGAAATATCGAAGTTTATCCCGGCGGGGCTTATTTTCCGAAACATGAAACCGGAACGTGACTTTTTCCACTCGGCCTTTTATACAGCTTTGCCAAGCGACTTTCACTACTGAAAGTCCCCCAGTAAATAAAATTATTATCGTTCCATTTTGGTTCCGCACATCCGTAAGGGTAACTTTTGTGTTTACTACTGAGATTAGTCATCTCAGTCTGGGACAAATGTCGCGTTCTCTCTGGGACTTAAACGACTAAACTCGGGACAAAAACCGCCCTTCGACATATCTCGGTTGGCGCCAACCCCCCCCCCGCCCTCATTTTATTTCCCCAGCCGGCCTTTTTCTGACTCTCTGGTCTCTCTCTCTCTCTCTCTCTCTCTCTCTCTCTCTCTCTCTCTCTCTCTCTCTCTCTCTCTCTCTCTCTCTCTCTCTCTCTCTCTCTCTCTCTCTCTTCTCGACTTTAAAGGCCTAGCATTGTCCGCGATGATGATTGGTGAAATTAGAATAATTAGTTTAACATACCCTTTATTCGGCCTGCGAGGGGTTGGAATATACGGCGGGTTTGTGGAGTTTCTGTCTACTCTCTCGCCGCTTTTGAGACCGGTTTCGGCCAGCCGTCTTCAGTAGCGCGGCGCTACTGAAGACGGCGAGCGGCCGAAACCGGATCCGGCGAAAGACCAAACCGGCGAGAGTAGACAGAAACACCACAAACCTGCGGTATAAGATTAATTATAAATATATTACATATACATACATATATATACATATTATAAATGATTAATATTAAAATAGTAACAGTTTATTATGTCGGAAGTCTCCCTAGAAGGGTTTCGCGATTTCACAACCGATTTTTGTGAATTTCGTTTCATTCTCTGATGCCTTTGTCTGGGGGCTTGAATTTTGAATTTTAAGCCCCATTTATTAAACTTTTTGTTTTTGGACAGCGTTTTTGTTCCGAATCATATAAATAGAAAGGCGGACAATATTTGCAAATCTGTTCCCGCCGCGAAGTCGTAATATAACTTTAATTTAGCGGGGAGCAAAAAAAGCCCCGCCCCGATTATATTTCACGCCCTAACAATTTCAGAACTTAATTAAAAGTGCGTTTCGGACTTACAGCCGTTGCTGGGGGTGGGAGGGGCGGGGGGGTGAATGTGACCCGGCGGTCAATGTTGTCGGACTGATACTGACGTAAGTGAAAAGCCGCGTGAAAAATAAAAAAAAAAATAAAAAAAATGAGGTTACGGTTTAATTAAATTACGAAAAATCCGGAGGCGGAAAATATGGGGAAAATCTTTTTTTCAGAGAGAAACCTTTTTTTTTTTTTACCAAAAAAAAAACACTAGAAGCCAGTTGAAATTTGCACGAAACATAATATTTTTTACCTTTCCAGACGTCGACCTCGTTTCCAGCGTCACCACTTTTCCAGTGAACTTCCAGCGAGTTTCCTTTTTTTTCAACCAAAAGTTGAAATTCTAAGGGGTTAAATATTACCCCCGACTGAGGGTGGGGGTTAACAAAAGGAGGCGGGACACGTGCGGGAATAATAAAAACACCGAGAAGTGTTGTACACAATTACAACAACAGTGGAGCAGCAAGTGCTGGCAGGACGCTTCATAAATATGCCGACATAAATGCCCTTTTGCCGGGGGTTGACAAAGACCGGCTGAGAGTGATATTCTCAGCATTTTGGGGCACAAAAATTAGTTACATTTATATATTTATAAGTGTGCATCCAGTACATGGATCAGCCAGATTTTTAGGAATATATAATTCCCTTCAGCCATTTTCTGATAAGTGTAGCAGTTTATTGATGGACAAGTCATAATAAAACGTTATCCTTCTTCCGTTCAATTCCCGTGGCCGATTCGAAAGAATCGACTTGAACAGAAAAATTTGTACTCTTAAGAGGCCGTGTTACTGAAACTGACATCGAAATTGACCTCAAGTAACAGACTGACAATTTACAAAAGCTGTACTTAAACCGAGCTATGCCTGGTTCAACCGGATGTCTCGGGACGTCGCCCGCATCCAGAGATTCCCAGTCAAAGTCCTTCGCAACATCCCCAATGCTTCCAAGCAGACAATCCAGGATGACCTCTCAATATACGGACAGTGGACGAAGTCGCAAAATCCCGAAGTTCCAGGAAGTCCCACTCCCGCCTTCCTCCTCATCCTAATCCTAAGTATAGGACCGTGACCGTCTTCTCTCAATAGCCAGTAGAATTGCGTACAGATCCGGGGGTTGTTCTTTCTTTTGAATGTTATTTCCTCGGCCAATGTGTTACTCGGTAGGGATTTTAATAGGAAAATCCCGATGCCAGGAAGGCGTCCGGTGACAGACGATGTTAAAGGGAACGGGGGTGGGGGTGGGGGTGGAAGTGTCTATTGCAGGGGCGGGCCCACCCCTTCCAGGGGGGGAGGGGGGGGCCGACACTTTGAATTGTCGAGTAATTGGGTTTTGAACTGTTTAGAAAGCAATTAACCCAACCACCCCCCGCCCCCCCAACCCGCGAGGGGGTTGTGAAACCCTGCTTTTGATGTAGCCTTGAACCGGTACCATCGCCATGGCGACCGCCGCTACCTTCCCCCCCCCGCTACAATCACCAGGGACGACAGAACTGCCACCGCCAGTAGGGTGGAAAACCCCCGGCTTGGGGTGGGGGGTGGAGGGGGTTCGAGAATTTTTAATAATGGAATTTAATTTGCCCCATATTATTGACAGCAACCCCGAGCCGCGGACAAGCCCCCCGGCTTTTTTTTTTTTTTTATACGACTTATAATGACATCCGAAAATTACACATACTAAAAATTCGATACTATCCAATTTTTCGGCGGATAATAAAACTTTTTCTGTGCCGACAAACGGCAACGGACCATTTTCAAGAGAACCAGAATATATTTTTCCGGCATTGATATACCATAACGATAATAAATAACGATAACAAATAGGTTTTATTGCGAGAAATTGATGAGTGGAGAATGACGCGAGAGAGAGAAAACAACTGGATTTTTCCCAGGATTTTCGCCCAGAATAATCGCCACAGGAATAGGGATATTACAGGGGGTAAATTGTCACGTAATGGTTCACTTTCAACCATTTAAGCCGCCACATATATATGTTTTTTCCGGTGTCAATCGTTCGAGAAAGTATCGGGTTGACAACTAAGTAATTCACCGACAACAAGTGGCGTTGTACATATATTTTTTATGCAGGTGCAACATCATTGCACAGATATAAGATTCTTCGATACGTTATTTTATTTGGTCCATTCTGAAAAATTCGGCCATCTACGGCCTAACCGAATTCGGCAATTACTCAGTTGCCGAACCAATATTTCTGGATTAAATAATTGAGATTTATCTATTATAAAGGAAGGGGCGAAAAAAAAAACATTTTCGCAATTTGTTAGTATAACCCCCGGTCACCTCTAATAAGCTCTCCCCCCCAACCCTTCTGGGGTCTCCTTTTGTCCCTTTCCACGAAACACCCCCACCGAGCGTTTCAACCCCGCTACTGTCGCGTTAAAAGGGTGGACTGGGGTGGGTGGGGTGCGGTTGAATGAGAAGTTGGAAAGTGAGAGAAAATTGTAGCCCGTCTTGTAGTTTAGAAGGGGTTTGTAATTTGTCTGACCCTTTACGAAAGGGACAAAGGAAGGTGGGCCGCCAATCAACAACCTTCCCTTCGCCTCAAGGGCTTCTTCCACACTTACCAACCCCAACCCCGTCTGCCAATCCGATCGTCACGCTATCAGAATAATTCCTCTAATTCTTTTTACGAATTCACAGCCCTTCACAAAGACACCGTTATCCGACCTTGACCGGAAATCAGTAGTCGTCGAAAATTACCGAATTTTCGTACGGACAAATTTTCATTTGAGCCTCATGTCCTACAATTAAATACAATTCTCAATGTTGTCACAAAGGAATCGTCCAATTCCCTGTAATTCCATCCGAATTTCTCGTACAATGAAAACTGTTCCTTATCATATTTCCGACTTACATTGGCGAATATCTTGTTATAACGTTGTTATATAATAATTGCGGATTCTTTTCAGCTTTTGCATTTTTTTGCAATAGACACATTTCAGGTAATACTCTATAGGTTTGAAGATGCGTAAAAGTGCGTAAAAATACAAATGACGCCGACTTAGTTGCCGACACGATATAAATATATTAAGTCTATAATACGACTGGGAGGATCCAAAATGTAATTCCACCTCGTCGCCCTTAGGTTTTCCGGTAATTTCAATTACAGAAACTTCGGTTGGAAAAGGTCCGAAAAGGTATAAAAATTTTTGGGGGTTTGTTATATATATCCACTTCGAAACGTCTACTGTAAAGGACCTTTGATTTTGTGTTTTGCTGGACCGATTTCGGCCGTTCGCCATCACCCCTTTTTAAGTCCGTTTTTCACCGATTCTCCCGTCCAAGATAAAAAAACCCTTCTTCTTCTACTACTTGTCTTTCGCCGGTCACAAGTCGTATTTCTGTAACGTTCGAGAGGGTAAAACAGCGTATCGAACCCCCGAAAAGGGGGGAGAGAGAGAAGCCGAAAACAATTTTCCGGCTTCTTCTCGCCCCGCCTATAAATGGGGTGGGACGGAGCGAAAAAAGGATTTTTTTTTTTCTATAAAATCCTTTTCGTAAAAAAGGCATCGACTGGAAATGTTATTAACGGGAAAGGAAGAGGGCTCTGAATTGAGGCCTAATATCAAACTCACCCCGCTTCACCAATATGTTTCTCGTGTCGAATAAAGTGACGCCCCCCCCCCCCCCCCACCCCCAACCACCCCCTGTAACACGAGACGTCTTTGATCATCCCCAGGGCACAGACTTGCATCGAAACCCCCGTTCAGAACGTCACTTACCAAACACTGAAAACATATATATATATATATATATATATATATATATATATATATATATAGCCCTGTATATAATTTCCCTTCCAGCCTCCGCTCTATTTGACAAACTTATATATTTCAACTTATATTTCAATTTCGGACTGAGGCCGCCATTTACACAGCCCTACATGAACAAGTCAAACCCCTATTAGTTTACAACAGGAATTTTTTTCCGTAGGTTTGTGGTGGTTAAAAAAAGCTGTAGGGGAAATAAAATGGGGACGCGGAAAATGAAAAACAGTAACCCTGGAAAACGTGGAATGAAATAAACTGTTTCAACTGGGGAAAAGTTTCTCCAAATCTGCCCTATCCCTTTAACTACTCCACCTGCTGGAACAAATAGAGTTCCAAAAAAAAAATACTGCCAAAAGCGTAATCTAAGGACGTAGTTCAGCTGAGGAAAGTTTCATAATTTTCACGATTATCGCCGCCTTTTCCGGAAAATAAATGTCAACCCATCTGCTCCGCCGGTTTTAGGCGCAGTGTGACTTAACAACAGCACAGCGCTACTGAAGATGGCGAACGGCCGAAAAACCGGGGTCTGGCAAAAGAGCAAACCGGCGGCGAGAGGAGACGGAAACACGAAAAACCTACTAGGGGTATTCCAACCCCTAGCAAAACACAAAACATGTACGTTAATAAGAATAATAGGAAATTGGTGAAAGGGCAGTATAATAGTAATAAGATTAGAATAAGAACCTCTGGAAGGTAAATTATTACGTGAAATAGGAAAAGATAAATTTCCGACACATCGCAGTAATATTCAATGGGAATTATAAAACTTTCAGTACCTGAGCTACATCCTTGGCTTGTGCTTTCGGCAGTTTTTTTTCTTTAGAAACTTCATTTATTTAGTAGTTAATGGAATAGGACAGATTTGGAGAAACTTTCCCCCCAGTGATAACAGTTATTTTATTTTATTTCCTACAGCTTTTTTTTTTTAAATATATTTTTTTCCGGGTCCTACTGGAGAATCTTTTAATCTGTCGATTCTTCGAAACATTTTCATATTTCGAGGGCTTTTAAGGGGTTGATTTTAGGGGTAGTGCAATGCAATGGGGGTTTCTTGTCGGGCCTTTATCGCCTCACCCGGGTCTCTGTTATAGCCATTTTTTAGAGTATAAAATATTATTCTATAAACGGATTTTATGACCTCCTCTCCTCACATCACACCTAACAGGGATGAAGTAAATTTCGGCCACAAATAATCGAGACGTATTTCACTTTTACGGTTCAAAATTTCACTCGAAAAAGAGCGCCAAAGTGAGTGTAAATGAACTAATCCGATTATCATAGTGCTAATGGCGGAAGCCTGCTTAGAGCAACGTTATTTGTGAGAGCGAATAATATGTTATATCGAACCACACGTCCTAATATTGTGTACATAAACTTAGAGAATATAATTGCGGAGGACACATTATCAAGAATTTGAATTTGAAATTTAAAAAAAAATTACAATACGAATAACAAATTATGCGTTCGCATATCCTTCCTCTGTCATATTTAATGCTGTATTATAAAATAAAATATCCTCCATTCAAATAGATTTAAAGAAGGGGGAATCACAAGGAAAATAGGAAAAAAAAAATTAGGTTCGTAAAAGTTTATAAATAAACAAATTATTACAATAAGCCTAAAAAATAATTTACGAATTATAAACATCTATAACCTATTAATATGAGTATCAATCATAACACATAATTCTACGTTACCGAAGGTAATTGCAACTTTTATATCCGCTGCATTTCTCCGAGAGCTATTACATTTTGCCAAAGTGTTTTAAACCGGCTATTAGAAACAGTACAGTTGTAAACGCTTACAAATATATTTATATGTACAAAATCGATGTATTTCGCGAATAAGGATATACCGATATTGGGGATCGGTACACAAACATCGAATTATATAAATGATTACAGATTCGGAAAACTATCGGCTAATTCGGAAAATTCAAATTCCGCGTGTCTTATTTCTTTTTTTTTTTTATCACATAATTAATTCAATCGAAGTCTTATTTACAAACGAAAATTATTAGACTCAAATCAACTCGTCTTTACAATGTTATCGCGCTGACTGGAGAGAAAAGTCCCTTTTTAGAAGTAAAAAGAAAAAAAAAACAACACTACAGCATTGTTGTAAAATGCACAGAACAAGTTCTACAAATTTGCAATTGTAATTGGGCACACAACAAGCCCAAGTAAGTGTTTCAAGAATTTCAAAAAAATAAATAAAAGGGCATTCGAGAGTTCGATTAAAGTATAGTATATAAATTTAATAAATTGAATTAAAATCCTAACAGGAATAAAAGTCAAAGTTACAAGCGACAAATCTCCTGTGTAAAGTACAAACAGATGCTGTCGTGTTGCTTTTCAGAACGCGATTCGAGAAAGTACTCTTAATATTTGTCTTTCGGGCTGTTTTAAAAACGAAAACTTATTTCAAAAAATAAGTCGAATTTTTGAAGCCCAATTTTTTAATGTATGTTTTAAAGGCTGAAACAGGCAGGATGAAATGAAGGACGAGAGTCATAGCGTTCAATTCAGGACTGTTTTTTTTTTTTTTTTTTTTATAGTGTTTTTATTGTTTGGAGAAAGTTTCCTGTATAAGATAACGAGTAGAGAAACGATTCTCTTCATTACTCTTCGCGACTTTGGTTAAAAATTATCGGATCGGCAACTAAGTCGATGATGAGAAGAAACCGCAATTATTTAGTTGCCGACCCGATATTATTCCTCCTGGAAATTATTATTCGAAAGGAATCGCTTCAATGCTCCGGGAATCTTCTGGGGAAACCGTTCCTCGAGTGAACGCTACAACGGTGAAAATTCTCTCGCGGTTCCTTTATCCGCGATCGAGAAAAAGGTCCTCTCTTGAAGGGAATCCTTAAGAAAGGATTCTTCTTAAGACGTTCTTAAGGAAATACCGAGATTTCCCCGGTCATCGCCGCTGCCGTATCGACGGGTTTAGGGAAGGGAATCGCGCTTTTTGTACCAGTCCAAGAAGAAGAAGGTATCGCGTCACCAGCATCCGGGGCGTCACCAGCATCCCTGTTCGTCGCTGGAGTCGCTG
The DNA here is from genome assembly GCA_019843655.1 of Lethocerus indicus. Taxonomy (NCBI): domain Eukaryota; kingdom Metazoa; phylum Arthropoda; class Insecta; order Hemiptera; family Belostomatidae; genus Lethocerus; species Lethocerus indicus. The sequence goes on along the minus strand of JACDQD010000007.1, from coordinate 1,627,326 downwards.
CACTCCATGTAGCCGTTGCAGAGGCTGGCCGGCGGCAGGCACTGACCCAGTGGGCACCTGTGCCCGTGGCACTTGGGCTCGTGCTGCCTATCCCTCTTCTCGGCCTTGGCCCGGTTGTGGGGCTCCTGCTGGCGCTCCAACTGCGGCTGCTCCTCCTCCTGCTGTTCCTGCTGCTGCTGCTGGTCGCCGCCGCCCACACCACCGGAGACCGCCATGCTCTTCCCCACCCAGTCCAGGTAGTTGACCACCTTGGTGTATACACCAGGTCTGTTGGCGCGCGCGCATCCGTACCCGTTGCTCGTCACTCCGACCAGAGTCCAATGACCGTCGCCTTCCTGCAGATTGGAGAGAAATAAAAGAATATAAATACAAATATTCCATCGATTTGTATCCTTTCTTCCGCCAACTTAAACACGGGTATCTTCTTCAGGGATCCCCCAATACCCGACTGAAAACAACAGTTTTGGACTGTTGAGACCTCTTCTGAAAAGGACACACGGAACAGAAATCCGACATCGCTCGCGTCCAAACGTTCCAGTCAAAAGAGTCCTTCGTTACCATCCTTAATTCTCCCCCCTCGGGGTATGTTTCTAACCGGACAATCCGTAATGACCTCAACATACCCCGACAGTCAACAATCCTGAAAACCCATCCCCGCCCCTACCCACGTCCAAATCCACTCGTTCATTTCCTAGAGACTTTCTGTAGGCCGGATACAGGTCAAAGGTATATAGTTGATTGTACAGTAAATAAAGTTAAAAAAAATCTTCATTCTCGTGCACCTTTGTCTGGGAGGGAAAATCCCTAACGTCTCCTGGGTGATCTCCGGTCAGAAACCCTTCCTGCGACCCCTGAGCATTGATGGTAGAGCTTTGATAACCCCACCAATATAGGTCACAGTTCATTGATCCATGACCAATCTGTCGTTGGCAGCCTGTCCCATCTAATTCAAATATAGATTTTTTTTTCCCGTCAAGTTACCTGGCACATGAGCGGTCCTCCGGAGTCGCCGAGGCAGGCGTCCCTGCCGCCCCTGTCGTATCCCGCGCAGAACATGTTGTCGGTGACCCGATAAAGTGGCAGGAACAGGGTCCTCTTGCGGCACTCGGCCGTGGATATCACCGGCAATTGTACTTCTTGCAGTATGTCCGCTGTTGTACAGGAAAAAAAAGGGGGTTTAATATATTGCCATTCAAGGTCTGGGCCTAATGGGATACGATTTTACACGTGGACTCACGGAAAACCCTGCCGACTTCGAATAGCTGTCCCCAACCGACGACGGTGCACATGGCGCCGTCCCTGAGCTGCGGCGCCGAAGGCTTGGGCAGGCAGATTGGGCGGACGTAGTCCGTAAATATCACCGGCTGTTTGGTCTTCAGCAGTGAGATGTCGTTGACGAAGCCGACGTCCTGGTAGTCCGGATGGAGTATTATGCGAGAGATGGGCCGTATCTGTTCGTGGGCCGAACGGTAGGAGGTGCCGCGGCGGACGGCGCCCAACCGAGCCACCCAGTAGTCGTCCAGAGCGCTGGAAAGGATAATTACCATCAGGTGTAGAGCAACTTGGCGTTCAAGCCGTCGCGGTCGGGATAATGGACGGGCAGGAGAGGAATGGGGACTGAAACTTCGGGAACCGGGAGATTTTCGAGGATACGTTGAGGTCATCGTGGATTGTACGGTTTTTTGATGGTTTACAAAGACAATAAACTCACTGGTAGAAACAGTGTCCGGCCGACATCAACCAACTGTTGGATATGAGCGTGGCCCCGCACTGGAATTCCCCTTCCTTGTAGAGGGCCGCCTGCCACGGCCAAGATCCCGGCAGCGAATTGCCCCCTCCGACGATCCTGGACCGCCTCTCACTTATATAAATCAACATATTCGGCTCAATATCATTGAAATACATGCAATTCAAACGATTAATCAATAAGGGATGGGAACCACTAGGTGGGTGGCAAAGTATTGATCAACATTCAAGGGGATACAGTCCAGACATGACGTGCAAGCTGTCATTTCTAAAGTAACTGTTATCACTCTAGTGATAATTATACAGGCATTTACCTGGCCCATGGGATGCTGGCCTCGGGCCTTATTCCACATTCAAGCCCGCTGCAATGCACTTGGGCTATCTCCTTTTCGAGGCATGTCGTTTTCTTGAACGCCAATCTCTGCCTGTAGTCGCTGTATAAAGAGAGCGGTATATTATTTGAATACGAAAACTTAAATAATATTCCATTTAATTAGGGCAACAAATCTGAGAATACCTGGCAATTCCTTTTTCAATTGTTGTCTCATTGTCGCCCCCAGTCGTGTAGACAAGTTCGAAGTAATGGGGCGTCTTGTGATTATTTCTGTACACTACGTCTCTCATTCGGCTGATACCTTCGAATTTCCTGGAAACGGGATGCAATTCGGCGTGCAATAGATTTAATTAAAAATTTTTTTTAAATACTCCTATTGGCCGGGGAGGATTTATTTTTTTTTTTACCTAAACGTCATTGTCTTGCAGACGGATTTTCCCAAATCCATTATGTTCCAGTCCAGTTTAGATTTGGAGACGACGTTCTCGAAATTCTGCAGACACATTTTTCCCCATTCCCCTTCCTTCCTCACCATCAGAAGTCCTTGTCGAATTAAAAAATTTATCACGATAAATAATCACAAATGTAAATCTATTGAAATATTGGAACTTTTTACAAAAGGGCAAAAATCTCTATTACCCGAGGGATGATAACTGTTGTCGTTGGCCAAATCGGGGGTTGGAACCAGTGTCAGACAGTGTTTCTCATCATCCCCGTAGGGGCAGTGTGGAAAACCGTCACACAGTTGCATCTGATCTATGCATATCCTCGAATTCTTGCAAACGTATTGTCCTGGTGAACACCAATCTGAAAAAAAAAATATATATCTCTTTTAATTCTGCTCATATAAAAATAAAAAATTCAAGAGGGCTGAAATACTGTCGAATGGACAGAATTAATCCCAATTAAATCGTAATAAGTTAAATAATAATGCTGAATATATCCAACATAAATTGACCAATCGCATGAATTATTTAGACGTATAAGAAAATTATTTTCGGACCGCGAAGAATTATTTTCTAATAAAATATTATTAGTTCATCTTTGTACCACATTTCAAAAACTGTTCATCTCAATTGTATGAAATACAATTAGTTGTTTTAACTTGATGAAATTTAATGGACTGTGTTCACTTAAAAATTATAATTATATATATATTATACTAATTTTTGAAAAAATAAATTTCAATCGGTTTACCACAATTCTGCTCGTCCGAATAATCCCAACAGTCGACGATTCCATCGCACAATTTCCTCCTGTGAAATTGGGCGTTCAGAAAATCGGCGCAAGTGCAGTTTTTCTCGTCCGAACCGTCCCTGCAGTCGACGAGTTTATTGCAACGCGAATTTAGTGCAACGCATTCACCCGAACCGCATTGCATTGTCGAATTGTTTGGACAATCTGAAATCAAATTAATAATAGACTACACAACAGAGTTATAGCTGTATTAAATATTGAAGGTTGTAATTAAATGAATATTTCCATGAATTTTCCAAATGCATACATATCAAATGGTTTGTCAGCAAATTATTTCTACCACCGTTTATTACAATTAATTTAGCCATTTAATTTTTTTTTTTTTACTACATTACTCATATTTTCCAATTCTGAAATCAAATTAATAATAGACTACATACCAGAGTTATAGCTGTATTAAATATTGAAGGTTGTAATTAAATGAATATTTCCATGAATTTTCCAAATGTATACATATCAAATGGTTTCTCAGTAATTATTTCTACCACCGTTTATTACAATTAATTTAGCCATTTAATTTTTTTTTTTTTACTACATTACTCATATTTTCCAATTCAATAGATATTATACAACGGTTACCTACCCCTATATTTTCTACGGAAAACTACAAACTGGGGAAACATCTAATGAATTAAAGGTCTGCGTTAATTGCTCGAAGCTGGAGCAAGCTGGAGGAATTGAAAGAAATGAGAAGGTCAAAAATGGATTAGGCGAAGAAGAAAAGCGAACCAGTGTACTGGAAAATGGAATGTGAAATGAAAAAAATACACCGGCAGAGAAAAAGTTTTTTTTTTTTACCTTAAAGAAGTTCAGATTACGGAAGAGACCGAGATAATTTTTGGGCCGCTTTATAAAAGAAGGCTGAAAAAAAGAATAGAGAGAGGTGTAATTAAATCTAACGAGTGACAAATTCAAGATCTGAAATTAGTCAACCGAGCTTATAATTTATTAAATTAGATAATAGAATTAAACAAAATATAATGCTATACCAGCAAACACAATACTATTTTTTTAAATTCCTTAATTTTCTGTAATAATTTACGTTATTTACAGAGTTATTTACAGTTGTCAATAAAGATTTTCATCCATAAATTCTATAGGACCCACAAAATGCTTTTTGTTAGAAATATAATTATTCTACAGTTCTGACAAGGGACGATATCCTTAATAATTTCTATTTTTCTTTCCCCGATTCAATTCTGATTTTAATTCATTTAATATTTTCCCTTAAAAATTATGGTAATTCCTCACATTTATCTAAAGAATTTTTATGGATAGAGAGAGAGAGAGAGAAAGAATAGATAGAGGTGTAATTAAATCTAACGAGTGACAAATTCAAGATCTGAAATTAGTCAACCGAGCTTATAATTTATTAAATTATATAATAGAATTAAACAAAATATAACAAGCACAATACTATTTTCTTAAATGGATTTTCACCCAATAAATTCTATAGCACCCTATTAGAGACCCACAAAATTGCTTTTGTTAGAAATATAATTATTCTACAGTTCTGGACAGGACAATATCCTTAATAATTTCTATTTTTCTTTCCTCAATTTAATTCATTTAATATTTTCCCTCAACAATTATGGTAATTCCTCACATTTATGTAATATCTGAAGAATTTTTATGGTATATCGTAAAAGCAAAATTGTGTGAGAAAATGAAGCGACCGGGAATTTGATTCGCTTGAGAGATAGTGTTAAGGATACTTAAAGTTGTTGAGGTTTTTATTCTAAAGATAATATAAATGATGGATGTTTACCTTCATTTTCCGGTTCGTTAGTTTCAATGACCGATTTCTCTTCGTTCTCCTGTGGCTTCAGGACTGGCGCTTTGTTGAAGACTTTGGTGAGCAAGTTGAATCCTTCGGAATTGGGTCCGGAGGAGACGGCCTTGTTGAAGAACTTGGTGGCCGGATTCGTGTGACCGGTTTCGTTCCAGTCGACTGATGTGGTCGTCCCACCGCGCGTATTGCTGGCGTTGATCTGGAGTTTGGCCAATTTGTTGAGCAGGTGGTGGGTGGTGCTGTTGATGGCGAAGCTGTATTTGGGCGTGCTGGTGTTGAATACAGGCGAGGATATCGACAGGTGGAAGTCTATCGTCTGTGTTGAGACTGTATTGTTGCCGACGTTGACGCTCCTGGAGGTCGTCGTCAGATTCTGGAATATCTCTTCGAGGAGGAGTCTCATCTCCTTGTCGAACGGCCCGGCCGACCTCTTCGGCCTCCTGTGCGACCTGGAGACCGGCCTCTCGCCCTGCGGCGACCACGACGCCGGCGTCGGACTCACACGCCCCGGCGTCCAGTACTGCGCGTCGTCGGTCGTTATCACGGCGATCTCCTTCAGGTTCTCGGCCACGTAGCTTTTGATCCTCTCCGTCTCGGAGAGCTCCATCTCCAGGACGAGTGGTGTTCGCGGAGCGGCACTTCGACCAGCTTGGTGAAGTTGCCCCCGGCAGGGGGTAGGGTCGTGTAGGTTTGGGCGTCCTGTTCCGTCCGGGACTTGACAGGGGCCGGTTCTGGCCTTGGCCTGAGAGTGGGCCTCACTCCCAGGTTGGACCTGACGGGCAGCAGGGTGACGACGGGCGCCGAGGCCGTCTCCGGCTTCTCAGACGTGAACGACTTGAGGAGGAGGTCGAGGCTGTGGAACTGCTGGAGTATGGAGAGGCCGGGCAGGCTCTTCTGTTCGCCGAACTCCAGGCCGAACTTGCCCGGGGGCTTAGCGCGATCCTCGACCGGCTTGTGGTTGGAAGGGGGCTGAGGCCTCGGGGCAGTGGTGGTTGTGGTTGTCGAAGGTGTGACTGGTAGGAAGCCGGATCCTCCCGCCGACGGCAGGCTCATGTGCTTCCTCTGTCCCGGCGACAGGCTGATTTCCGCCGCTTGTTGTTCCAGCACCACTTCCGCCTCTCCGACTCCGACCCCGTAATCGAAATCGACCGGGCTCATTATCCTCCTGTCGGACGGCGTCGAGGGCAGTATCGGCCTCCACGGCTCTTCGGCGTACTGGAGCACCCTTTCCGTCGTCGACTCCACTTTCGGTGGCCTAGGAAAATGAATACACGGAGTGTACGTTCTGGAAGTGACATCGACAACTGGTTGTGCATTGATGACTAATGAAACAGATAGTAATTGTCCTTACTTTGTAGTGGTGGTTGTCGTCGTCGTCGTACTTGTAGTCGTGCTAGTGGTACTGGTGGTGGTGGTTGACTGTTCCTTGCTCAGCTGGAGGTACTGTTTGAGCATCGGGCTGTGCTTCATGCCGAAGAGTAGGGTGGGCAGTTCGGTGGTGAGTCGGCCGGTGATCTCCGGAGGGCGCCTGGTGGTGGTGGGCGTCGGCGGCGCCGCCGTTGTCGTGCTCCTCCTGGGCGGTTTCGTGTCCTTGGCCTCGTTGACCGTCTTCAGGGAATAGCCGCCCTGGGGCTTCTTGGTCCTGGCCGAAGATGGCTTGGAGGGCTGGGCGGTGCTCGTCGCCGTCGTCGTCCTCGGGCCGTGCGTGGTGATCTCGTAGAGGATGGTGCTCCTCGGCGCGTAGGAGGTCGACTCGAACCGGACTCCTCGTACCCGTCGTTCATAGAACGGTGGTTCACGTCTTCTAAATACCCTGCCGATGCGAATATTAATTATAAATTATAAATGCTGGGATTTTTCTCTAGCCGGTTTGGTCTCTAACTAAAGAACGTAGACTCACGTCTAATGTACAATTGCTTCGGATCAATTTTCAGTGTGTTCATGACGCTCAATGGCGACGACGCTTCGTGTAGTATCACGTTTTTGGCGGTCTCTTCTATATTGCTGATCGGCCTACAAATTTCACTTCATGAAAATTCCATTTTACAATACAACCGGTGTAATTAATTTATCGTCAATATTTGGCGAAATTATACTTATTATAGTATATTACTTTGGTATTTTCCTCCTGTCGAGAATAAGCCTGAAAAATACTATGAGGCTCCCGTTGGCGAAACTGTTGACGATAACTTCTTGTAGCGAGGGGCCCAACAGACTCTTGCTGTAGACAGCTTCGAGCTGGCAATATAATTCAATATTTTAACAAATAAATATACCAATATTATATATATATATATTATGCTCTGATTTAAACTAAAATATTTACCAATGTCTGATATCTACGACTTTTACTGTTGTACTCGGAGCTGGACTTGTTACCCAAACCTGTCGTGTACCGATCACCCAGCAGTCTCATGCTACCGTCGAATATCAGGTATGCTGAAAATGTATCCAGATATATTAATATTACGTTCAATAAATAAATATTATATTTTAAATTCATATCGCGCCTGTACTCACTCACCTTGTACGGGCTCCATGCGCAGGGCTGAAACAAAAATTAAAAAATAATTTACGTTCAATGTTATATTGAAAGGAAAACGAATTTTAAATATAATATAGATGGTATTTCGTTACATAAGAATTGTAATTATTCCGACAGTCGGGTTTACTACTTTATTCAACTCGCACAGTCTAAATCAATTGAGTATGATTGGGAAAATGTTATTCCCGCCACAATTCAGAGGTAAAACGGATCGTTACAGTGTCGAATTTCAACTTTATGGAATAACGGGAAATAATCGAGGGGAAACATTTTTTTTTCGCGGCAACGGAAAAGATAATCGATTGGAAAGAGGCTCCCTCGTGCGGAGAATGGATTTTCTCCGGTGGACGTAGGCAACTGGGCCATCATATTTTACCGTATACCGCGTAAAGATGGTTTTTAATTATCGAGTTTATGGAGTAAATAAATCTCTAGCAGGCGGTTTTATCGAAATATCGATTGTTGTCGGTCTGACCTCCCATGTAGAAGGCGAGAGCGGCGACGGCGACAATTCCCAGCAGGACGAGGAAGACGACGAGGAAATTGAGGAGGGAGCACCACCAGGGCGAGCGTTTGGCCGCCGTCTGGCCGGCCATCGAGGAATGGGCCGAATAGGGACGGCCGCCGGCCACCGTCCCCGGCTCCCCCCGCCAGAGGACCCAGGACGAAGAGCCGCCGCACTTGCCGTACCTCGTACAACGGCCCAAACCTCCGCTCTGCAACAGATCACAATTCAATTACTGTATGTCCCGAAAGATGCAAAGGATTGTCACCAATCTGCAAACAGAAATAGCAGAGCCGCTTATCCATTTGGTTGTGGCTCAACATTTTGAACGAGGTCCTGCCGGCGTTCAACTCCCTGTGATCTTAGACGAGCCATTATAAAATGTAAAAATTCGTGCAAAACGACTTTATTTTGCCGCGGATTCGCTTGTGTTTCTGTCTCCTCTAGCGCCGGTTCGGCCCTCTGCTAGACCGGTTTCGGCCGCTCGCCGTCTTCAGTAGCGCCGTCTTAGTCACTGTTCTCGGCACTGTACTCAGAGAGTACAAGTGAAAGTGACAGTGCAGTGAGGATGCCCCTCCCCCAATAAAAACATCCAAAGTGCCCCTAACAACGCAGCGCTACTGAAGACGGACGAGCGGCCGAAACCGGTCCAGCAGAAGACAAAACCGGCCCGAGAGGAGAGTTTATATTATTGAAGTTTACGAGGTCATGTCCAATAATATACGGCTGTATCAATCCGTGTTTGGGACCATTGAACAGGCTCCCCTTCACGAAGGACCTCTTCAGCGACCAATTCAGTTTCAGTCTTCGTCGTATACGGCCGATTTAAACCAGAAATAATACCGTACTCCGCGCCGGGAGGCGGAGAGCGGAAGCTGTGATGAACTCCATTTATTGTAGACGCTACTGAGGCCGGCCTCAGTTTGCCGCCATATTCGGTGTAAAAATATAAGATTCCGGTCCTTAATGATTCATCGGCAGCCGACATTGCATACCTAATGGTTGTAGGGAACAAATTAATATTGACTGAAAAATTAATATTTCGAGAAGTAAATTACAGATTGTAATAAATAGATAAGTTTAGATAGCGCAATCACGCGATTGTAGAATTGAGGAAAAATGCGTTTCTTTCGAGAGGGTGTCGCGCGGGGACGCGGCAAATCTCTTGTAGAAACCAGTTTCAGGGCCTAATTACACGCGACGCTCTAATTTAATACGCCGCTCGTGCATAATTAAGCGTGTACACAACACTCATTTGGCTATCAAATTTGGATATATTATTATATTTAGCCGCAGCGCAAAGCGCTTCACGATCGAAGTTCGATACCAACAATAAAATTACAGTGTCAGCGTGAAATTTCTTTATTCTACAGTTGCAACAATAAAAGAGAGAGAAAACACACTTTTTTAAACAAAAAATTCAAATATTCTCTCGCAAAGTTGGCTTAGTCGATGTCGCATTCCTGCGCGCCCACCGTTAAAGTCTTTAAATCACAATTTTCCAATAATTCCTCCGACACTTCGTTAACCGTTATAATCTTCGTTTTGTACTCGGTCAAGGTTGGAGAACAGTATTAATAAAACTATTGTATAACGTCTATGTTATAACAAAGCCTTTAAATTGTTGTAGGTTCTCATTCATGCTGGCAACAACTACTCTCTCTCTGCTCTCTCTCTCTCTCTCTCTCTCTTTCTTTCTCTCTCTCTCTCTCAGGGTCAGTTAACTCGGCGTATAAACTTCCCGTATTGTTCACCGGTTATGCCCCCTCTCGCTCTGTTCTCCGTCGCCAATTATAATAGTTAATTGGCAGAAGCCAAGTTAAAGCAAGAAGGTAGAGAGATGGAGGAAAAGAAAAAAAAAAAAAATGGCTTCAATTAGACGTTCGTGGAGCGCCACGCTACGATGACGCCGCGTCTGGCGGCTGAACAACGGTAAAACCAGGACCGACTCTGATCCTTGTCGCTAATTCCTGCCCGTTTCCTTTCTTCGGAGCCCGCAGGGTCATCCACTCGGTACACGCACACTTCCTCCGGAAATGTCGAGATGAAAAACGCCGGGGGTTCAGAATATCACTCAGAACAGGTATTCGAAACTAATACGACGTTCATAAAACGTTTCCTTGGAGCAAAACGTTTTTTTTTTTTTTAGAGTTTCCCACTAAAAAATATCGTTGAAATTAACTCGCGTTAATAAAACTACCGTTTGACAGGACCAATCTAGAACTCTGAGTACAGAAAAATCGAACTGAAGACGACGTAAATTGTAATTTTATATATGAAAAGTGTCGATACAACAAGTTGGGGACGATATTCTGACCGTCATATTTTTTGGGGAATCTAATATTTTGAAACTAAATTCAAAAATTATAGTAAAACCTAGTTGGTTCAACGCTCTCCGCCGACTGAAAATATAATTGATTTCTCGTTCTGTTGGGCCGTCAGCCCGGCAATCGACCATTGAGCTTTGCCTCAATTTTCAACGTCTCCTTTTTTTTCCTTTAATTTCCGCCCCGGTCCCGTTACAAATGTATTTTAATTATCGCCCAACTCAGCCTCGAGCTCTTCTGTAACTCGAGAGAGAGAGAGAGAGAGAGAGATGGAGAGAGAGAGAGAGAGAGAGATGAGAGAGAGAGAGAGAGAGAGAGAGAGAGAGAGAGAGAGAGAGGGGAGAGAGAGAGAGAGAGAGAGAGAGAGAGAGAGAGAGAGAGAGAGAGAGAGAGAGAGAGAGAGAGAGAGAGAGAGAGAGAGAGAGAGAGAGAGAGAGAGAGAGAGAGAGGGAGAGAGAGAGAGAGAGAGAGAGAGAGAGAGAGAGAGAGAGAGAGAGAGAGAGAGAGAGAGAGAGAGAGAGAGAGAGAGAGAGAGAGAGAGAGAGAGAGAGAGAGAGAGAGAGAGAGAGAGAGAGAGAGAGAGAGAGAGAGAGAGAGAGAGAGAGAGAGAGAGACGACCGAAGATTTATGTAAAGTGCATCCGTTCAATGCGTCCCCGGATGCAATCCCGAACGGAACTGGTAGCCGAGCCGGTTAACAACCGTCATCAATCCACGCCGTCTTCCATCTCCACTGACCGTAGAGACCGGTTCTGACCGTCTCTTGGTTGATGTACAATAAACGCTTTCGGACTCCTATTAAATCCGTACACAATTTGTTGTCCTATTTTTAATTGCGCCCAACCATTAACTCGATGAATGAAACGTACCGTCGAGTTCCCGGAAGAGATCGATGCTGATTTACTATTGTTGGGTTGAACTTTTTCAATTCGGCCAACATCCAATATTCGGTTTCCCTCCACAAAAAAAGACGGTCAGAATGTCGTCCTCAACATCTTGGCAGAAATTCTGCCAAATAAAGATATATAACGATATTTCCTTATTAACAGCCTGATGCAGGCCACGGGCCCAAAAATCTCTATATTGATCCTCGTCCTAAATGAAACTGACTAACGTCATGTTTTGGATCTGGCGTAACAATTTCAGTTAAGGAATAATCGAGACTGGAAGATATTCTACCCGCTGTTCAACCGACTCCGGGAATTGATTCGATCGAAAGTATTCATCCCGAAGATATGTCTTAAGCAAATATGTCTTAAGGTCCTGCATTCGACTGAAATACACGAAATTTTCATTTCGTGCTACGCCTAAAACAACAGGTCCTTCACCTCGATGATACTGATATTAGTTTTATTGTGCTATCGATACCTGTTCCGGACTGTTTGTCAGTCATATATATATATATATATATATATATATATATATATATATATATATGAGGTTTGAAACTTAAAAATAACTGATGAAAGGAGTTGTCTGCATGTGTAAATAAAAATTATCCTTCTTTTTAAAAGCATGTGTTACCGGAATGTGCTAGACCGGTTTTTCGGCCGCTCGCCATCTTCAGTAGTGTCAGTCACTGTTGGCACTTTGGATGTCACTATCAATTGTACTGACAAAGAGTTGGGCCGATTAACAAAATCCCGGTACAATTGACAGAGTGACATCCAAAGTGCCGACAGTGACTACTGACACAGCGCTACTGAAGATGGCGAGCGACCGCGTTTTCTGTCTGACTTTTAGGCGTGTCACGGCATGTCCCCTTTCCGGGGACCTGGACGACGGCCCGTGACGGGTCCTGGTCCTAGCCGGATACCTGTAATAGGGCCAGGACCTGACGGCGGCTCCTGATGGCGGAGACGACCTGCCTCCTCCACTGAACTGGGCCGTGAAAGGACTCGAAGATCCTTCCGATTGGAGTCCGAGTCTTTGACACCCGGAGGTGGAGGAAAATGGAGAGAGAGAGAGAGAGAGAGAGAGAGAGAGAGAGAGAGAGAGAGAGAGAGAGAGAGAGAGAGAGAGAGAAAATAGCAGCCGACCATCCGACGGTCTGAACCTTCATCGAGAAATGATTTAAACAGGACCTTTCTAGGATAAGAACTGCGTTCCTTCATTTTTCTTCAGTTCGTAGAAAAACTACTAAATTTTTTTAAGTGTTTCATTGCCGCAACTGTACATCGACGAAGTAGCCCAATAGCAACGAACGGAGCATAAAGGACGAAGCATTTATTTTCCTTAATATGTACGAATTTTATTAATTCTTCGTGGTGTTAAAAAATATTTTCGTATTATCCCATTCAGAATTCATTCCTGGGGCAAGGATAAATATTAAAAAAAAAAATCTGTCGAAAAATGGACGTAATTGAGGACGCAACAATCTTTTTAAAATTAAATGGCTCTCCATATTAGATAATAGCGCCGGACAGCTACTGGCCGGTCTTTATTGAAACGAGAGATTTATAGTGTTTCAAATTTTATAAATTATTACAGAAACCAACAGTCTCATTTGTATAAATCAAAGTGGACACCGACGTTATATTATTTTTTACTTTGCACGAGAGAAAATGATTTGGTAAAAAAACACGAAAAAAAAAAAAAACAGAAAACTTTACGTAATGGTGATTTATCATCATTCAGCATGATTATTATAATCATTTTCATGGTTTAGGCTAATCTGTCCGTTACGGTTGGCGTCGTTTTCTCTCGTACGTCCATCGGCCTCCGCGACGGGCCGAAACGTCGGTTAAACACGCGTTTATAATATTTGAAAAATAAATTTGATACAGTTAAGTTGCTGATTTTCAAGGGACAACCAGTCGCCGGTTTCCACTTATTCTATTCCGTGCCTATTCTATTACGGACTTTAATCATCGGAATGGGGGGGTGTTTCCAAAAGTTAAATATCGTTTATTACTTTTCTCGTTGACATTACTGTACAGTACATCAATTTTTTTTCTAGTCAAAATTGTGATTTTTAGACACGAAGGGAAAAAAATTAACATTAAGTCAACAAAAGCGGGTTTAACAAAAAATCAGTTTTTCAGAGTTTCGATAGTATTCCGAAAACATCCTTGCGAAAGACATCGGGATATAAACGAAAATGTTTTCAATATTTTAAACCTATTTATATTTTCCCTTTTATTTTTCAATTTACACTCATCATTTGTACACACAACTACATGTAGTTGATCGTACAAAAATAAAAAAAGGTTAAAAATAAAAAAAAAAAATATTTTTCAATAGATACCGAGCCAAAAGCGACAGGATAATATTTCACAATTGTACTCATAACGATAAAACTTCATTGTACGGTAAATAAATTCCTCCATCCGTAACCGTTATTATTCAATAGGTTAAAAAGTTTTAAACCGAGGTTTAAATCAAAGGTTTAAACCAAATTTATTTCACTGATTCCAACACGGAATCGATTTTCCGGGAAAATTTCGTCACGAAAAAATTCATACTGTAAACCACGAATACAAATATATTGGGTTGAACAGGTGGCGTTGTACGTATTTTTATGTACGCCTTTGCACGACTTAGGCGAACTTATTTTGTAAACGTAATCGAAGAATCTCGCCCGTTTGCGGAGACGCACTTAAAAATATGTACAACGCCACTTGTTGTCGGTTAAAATCCGCAATTACTTAGTAGTTGCCGACCGGATATTTTCAGATTTTCTAGATCTTATGCGAATTTCCTGTATTAAAAAAAAACAAAAAAAAAAAGCTGCTCAATAACTTAAAGTTCAATGTACAATCTCTCCGGTGTCGAAATGAGCGAGGGGCGGGGGGCGCTATTTTCGCTTGTATAAATCACTAGGTTTGTGACTCTCTGTCGGTATATCCAGTTGCAGGGGCGGGGGGCTGCAAACCCCACCCCGCCCCGCCCCCCAACCCCCGGATATCAAATGTAAATCGATTAGGGAGGGGGTTGCCTCCAAGAGCTGTCATAGATAATATGCATATCCCCCGCCAATAAATTATTCCTAATAGACCGCCCGAGGCCCGTATATTCCACTACGCCGAGGATTACCAGCCACTGCGCTATTTTGCCCCGTCTTTATATTTTTCAAACAGAATTAAAAAAAAAACTCCCCGGAGAAATAATTTTATCCCTCCGTTCGTCCCTCTATTTATTTTTATTTTATTTTTTTTTATCTTTATTCCTATACTATTTTAAATTTGATTGGCCGCGCGTAAATAGTTTTACACTCGGTCGACCCGGGCGCCGGAATGCCAATTATAATTTTTTACCCTCTATAAATAAATTTCATCCAACTTTAGGGGAAAAGTTTTTTACAGGGAATCGTAAAAAAAAAACGGGGGTCAGTGCGCCGGGCGCTAATAATTATTATTGACTTATTGACGACTCGACTTATCCCTCGACATGTACCCCGTACTTCTGGGGGGGATTTGAGGAGAATGGAAGGAGGGTGAAAAATCCGGGATCGAACCGTAAAACTGAAATTGATCTCCGGCTGATATATATATATATATATATATATATATATATATATATATATATATATATCGCGCAATCTTCCTCCTCCTATTCCGAAGTGAGCTTCGTATAAAGAAGTTGATTGTTCCCCCCCCCTTTAAACCTGCTCTCCGCCCTTTTCTACAAAGATATTTCTCTTGGACGACAACCTGTTTATTTATTTTACTAAATTTGGAATTTTTTTTTTTTTCGTATCAGTAACAGGTGCTCACTACTTTACACCGACAATGATGGTACTCCCGCTCCTGATGGCCTCACTAACTCGGCTCGTAAGGAAATCGCGCGTTAGGACGGGATTTTCGGGAAGGTGAGAAGCGAGGAAAGTTGTCAATTGAGGGATCGTAAATAAAGCCGCCGCTAATTGTCGAACGGACCTGGAGTTTTTTTTTAGGTCATTGTGGATTATTCTGTCGGAGACAGACGGTGGGGCGTTGGTAATTTTTCGTTTCGTTTCTGTACGTTTAAGTCTTGTACGAGGGGTTTGAGCGTAGTCACCAAGTACCGCACTTGCGATTTGCCAACAGGGAAGTCGGAAGGACCGGTTCAGGAAAAGTCGGAGGACAAGTTGCTTGGAGGACTTTTTTGGCAATTGGCAACTTAATCCTCCATTTTTTCCGGACCGGCTTTCTACGAGGGTGAGCTGTTTTTGCAGGGAATCTGATGCTGAGTTTGTAGAGAGAGAGAGTAGAGCTTTTTCGTCTGCACAGGAATCAATGAAGGTATCAGGACGATTTTCCCTCTTGACCAATAGCGTTATCGGTCCGATTCTTCAGTTGATGAAGCTGAAATCTTACGCCGAACCGCTGGGGGGGCAACAATGAGCGTACTTCTACACAAATGAAGACGTCGGGCTTTTGGTCTTTGGTCGCCTTTTATATTTCCAACAAAGGCCCCACCCTTGTTCCTCCTTGACGATGATGACGGCCGACACCGTTTCCGGTGGGCGTTAAGACGAAGCTGAGCCCAGTAGGGCCTGTCAGCGTATTAGCATAAACCGGAAGCCAACGCCCTTCTCACAAACCGGCCTTTGAACGGAGTTGAAAAAGAAGTACTCAAGAGACTAATCGAGCCGTTTTCAGCCTCTTGTATAACTCAATTATATTCCGGGTTTTTCTGTTTTTTTTTTTCTTTTAGTCAGCGCGCCGATATATCTCGATAGTCCGTCCCTAATAATATATTTTGTACACTTTTTAATCGCGTAAAATTTATCCGTAGTACAATTCGACAAATTTCGTAATGACAACCTGAAACTATTAAATCTGAAAACAAAAAAAACCTTTCGTTCGGGACTCTACTAAAAGGATCAATTTTTTTCTCCGGATATTAGTGAATTTTTTTCTGCACTAAACTGATACAGTTGACAAAGAAAAACGGGATTTAATTTCAAGTAACTGACTTAATTATTAGATAATTCGTATTCTCAGGCGCGTTTACTGGAATTCATCAATGTTCAGAATTTCATTCTCTTTAACGCCATTTTGATATAAATGTGAGCTTCTTGGGTCTGTAGAGCACAAAATCTAAATAATCTGAATCCAATAAGGGTTTGGAATATCACTGTTCCGTCGCTAAGATGACCGAAAAATTTCGAAGCCGAAAACATTATTTTTTTATGGTTGTGGTATTTCCGTCTCCTCTCGCTGGTTCCCCTCTTCGGACAACCAAGTGTAGAACGGTACAAGTGACAGTGACAGTGCAGCGAGGATGCCACATGAAAACAGTGACTACTGAAGATGGCGAGCGGCCGAAAACCGGTCCGGCAAAAGAGCGGACCGGTGAGTGGAAACGTTCAGTATTACAAGGTAAAAGGTACAGTGCCGACAAAGCGCTAGTGATCTAAAGTCTAAGACTAGAATTTTAGAAAGGCCTTTAGAAGGCCCGAAAGTGTACCGTTATATTAGGCCGTACCCAAGAAATCGTCAATTCTACGCCGGTAAACAAGAAAAAACCGTCGGCCTCTCTGTTCTATGTTTTATTCAAAACGCGAAACACCGGTTACGTCACTTTTGGGGGGTGGGGGGGAGGGGAGGATGACGTCTCGACTGTGCGTGTACCGACTGTACCCCCCAACAGTGGACCAGTTCTTGGCGCGTGTGCTTGAAATTTACTGAAAAGTCGAAGGTGAAAAAGGAGGACGACGAAGTCCCGAAATGATACGTCAGTAGGGGCGCAACATCCGCCCGATAACGACGCCGGAGATGTTAACAATAATTATGCTTGACAATAACAGATGCCACGCTTGAAAACGCTAGACCTCGACATATTTCAAGGGGAAAGGAAACCAGTAAACTGTGATAAAATGTTGAAAACGGGAAGTGGCGTTTGAATTGAGCGGCGGATCCGCAAATACGATTCAAGGGCGTTAGCATGATGATGTACATTCATCGTTTCGTTTATCCCGCGAAATTATTGTATTCAACAAATTTAACGAAATAATTGCACGCACAAGTATAATTGGCTTAATCTATCGGATTGGCAACTAAGTAATTGCGGATTTCACCGACAAGTGGCGATGTACACAGTCAAGCACGTATAAGGGCACATTCGGCTTCTCGTCCCTTGTCGAACTGAATCAATTTCGGTCATCGTCGAATATTTCAGAAAGGGCCAAATAGTAGGGCGTCGGAGAATTTTATCGGTGCAAAATTGAAAAGTGAAATCCGCAATTAATTAGTTGCCGAGACGATATAAAGTTGTACAACTTGAAAGCGGTCTGAATAATATCAGTATTATTATTACCGCACTTCAATAGCAGTTCGGAGGAGAGCAAACGGGCGAGTGGACCTCGGGGGCTTGAGTTAAATGACTTTGAGGAAGGCGGCCGGCCTTGGCGGGCCCGCCCCACGGCCCACGGCCCACTGCCCTAATCACTAAACTATGTTTTCATCCGGAAAAATCGCTCTGAACACGCTTTCAGCCGGCGAAAATGCCTACAACAATAGATACTGTATAAACCTATCCGCGATAAAGTCAAGTCAGTTATATCTCCATTTCTTGGACACGAATATACAATAAGAGGCACACAGGTTTTACAAATTGGGTTGACAACTAAGTAATTGAGTGGCATTGCACATATTTTTAAGTACAACATCTTTGCACAGATAAGAATCATTGACAGGTCACTATTTGGCCCTTTCCGAAGGTGTTAGTGCTGTCGACGGCGTTGTCAGTACTGGATTTTTCGTCAAAAGACGAGGAGCGCTCCTGATGACGTCCGTTGGAGGAGGTCGACGATGACCGAATAAAGTACAACATCTTTGGCACAGATAAGAATCATTGACAGGTCACTATTTGGTCCTTTCCGAAGGTGTTAGTGCTGTCGACGGCGTTGTCAGTACTGGATTTTTCGTCAAAAGACGAGGAGCGCTCCTGATGACGTCCGTTGGAGGAGGTCGACGATGACCGAATAAAGTACAACATCTTGGCACAGATAAGAATCATTGACAGGTCACTATTTGGTCCTTTCCGAAGGTGTTAGTGCTGTCGACGGCGTTGTCAGTACTGGATTTTTCGTCAAAAGACGAGAGCGCTCCCCGATGACGATCCCGACGATGACCGAATAAAGTACAACATCTTGGCACAGATAAGAATCATTGACAGGTCACTATTTGGTCCTTTCCGAAGGTGTTAGTGCTGTCGACGGCGTTGTCAGTACTGGATTTTTCGTCAAAAGACGAGGAGCGCTCCTGATGACGTCCGGTGGTGGAGGTCGACGATGACCGAATAAAGTACAACATCTTGGCACAGATAAGAATCATTGACAGGTCACTATTTGGCCCTTTCCGAAGGTGTTAGTGCTGACGACGGCGTTGTCAGTAGTGGAATTTTTCGTCAAAAGACGAGGCGCTCCTGATGACGTCCGTGGTGGAGGTCGACGATGACCGAATAAAGTACAACATCTTAACAGATAAGAATCATTGACAGGTCACTATTTGGCCCTTTCCGAAGGTGTTAGTGCTGACGACGGCGTTGTCAGTACTGGAATTTTTCGTCAAAAGACGAGGAGCGCTCCTGATGACGTCCGTTGGAGGAAGTCGACGATGACCGAATAAAGGCCGTTATTGTGATTCCTATCGCTGTAATTCAACACTGCGACATTGCAGAAAAGCTATACGTACATTCTGTACTCGAAAATACGTACAACGCCACTTTACGGTGAAATTATATTATATATAAATCCGGGTCGACGCCTTGCCGCCGGCACACGATCCTGGAATTCCCCTTCAATTTCTCGATTTTCCCAACTATTTATTACCACTGAAAGTGGCCTGTTTATCAATTGGAAAGCGTGCGTTTATTGGCCGAACTGGAAAATTCCAACGGACGTACTTAGGTTTTACGAGTTGTTCTCCGGATGAAAAAAAACTCCGACTGGATTTATTTTGGGGGCAAATTTATAAAAGGAAAATCGATAATTGACCATTGGCGAAACGCTCTAGATTTCGCTGTAAGAATTACGTCCTTCGTTCAACTTCGGGTCGACGAACTTGGACCGATTGTAACGCCGCAGTTTCGGAAATTCACGTCGGCCACACCCGGCGGTTTTCACCCGAAAACCCCGAAAGTGTCGGATAAAGAGAAGACTCTCTCCTAGGAGTCTTTACAATGGGGCGTCGGACGATAATGGAAACTAGTCGGACGACGCGCGGTCGTCCTTGACACGGAGGTTGTTGTCGAGGTCGTGTTGACGAAGAGTGGGGCACGTCGCCGTTGGTCAGGAGGGGAAAAACAATATTTTTCCTCCGGTTTCACCGATCAAGCTGCCCGAGTACAATACTGTTGTAGTGATCGGGCCTTAGAAGGCCCGAAAGTGTAATTACGTACCAAGCGTCAATTCTACGATTAGGCCTCTCTGTTCTATGGAAGTTACGTCTTTTGGCGTCTCGACTGTGCGTGTACCGACTGGTGGACCAGTTCTTGGCGAATACTGACGAAGGTGAAAAAGGACGACGAAGTCCCGTTACGTCAGTAACATCCGCCCGATAGCGACGCCGGAGATGTTAACAATAATTATGCTTTATTAACGAATGCCACGCTTGACGACATACGCCAAGACGCAAAATACCATCAGTAAGTAGTTTCAGATCAACTGACAATTGTTATTCGGGCCGTTAAACGGCTCGATTCGTGGAAGTTAGCTATTTTGGCCCCGATAACGAGGCCGTTATCGAACCCATCGAACGGCGACTACGAATATCAACAGCCCAATTTCGGCCTCCGAAAATAAATATTAACGCGGTAAACTAAACGGCTACGAATAGCCGACTACAGACAGTGGAATGTTTCGAATTTTCACAATTTTTCAATTTTTTCCTGTTGTCATTTTTAAGAGCACAACTTTACTTTATCTATCGGCAGTAAAGCATTTCACTTTGCTTATAATCCGAGAAAATACGATAATTTTTAAAACATAAGTTTTCACAGTGGCCTAACTCCATTTACACTTAAATCAAGACATTTACTATTTGATAATTTCGGAAAGTGGCGACGAGAGGTAATTTTAATTAACTATTATTTACAAGTTGACCTCAGTTTTGGACAATTTAGTTGATTGAATAACCAGTGCGTTTAACTGATATTTAATATTATATTTTAGAAATTATTTCACCCATGATGGGGGAAGAACAGAACAAGACTGTTTAGTTGAGACAGTGGTATAATGATTTAAAGAAAATCATCGAGAATATTGTGCATGAAAAAATTTGCCGGAAAACAAAGATTGCCCTCGTCCGAATGTTTTGCACGACGAAAAATTACGACGAAGAATAAAGAAAGAATATTTTTGGAGAAGTTTTGAGGTTTGGGGGGCAGATTTTGTACCGACAAAATGTACCGCTTTGCGAAGCTCAAAAGCGCAAAATTGTGGCACGAAGAGTGGTCCAACAGAAGGAAAATTTTCGCCAAGAAATTGTGAGTTTCAGTTATTTATTAAATTCTAAAAACCGCCTCTTAAATTATGTCGAACGGACTTTGAAATTTTATAATGAATCCGGTTGTTAATTTTGAAAGTGGCCCACAACTCCATTCTCGATGAGAAAACGAATATTATTCGCCTAATAATTGCCACTATTTTAATGGTAACTATAAATTCAACACCCTCAGATACACTTGGGCGGTATGACACATATTTTTAAATTCTGGTCCAAATATCAACCGAATTATGCGACACCCAACTTAAAGCTTGACGCTTTTTATGTACGCCAACTCGATCGAATAAAGGGGTTGAAACGGTTTCGTCTATTTCAGGATAACGATTTTATTCGAAAGGCGGCGGAAAATCTTATTCTGGGTGAAATTCCCGCCCCTGTACAGGGAAGAAGAATTGTGGACAATGAAGACGCGATGGGCCCAAATGCGGCGCGTCGCCTCTATAATAAAATCGCGGTTATCCGCCACCGTTATTCCCGGTTCACACGGCACCGTCCACTGTCACAGTTGTCAGGCCTCCCCCGAGTATGTCACACGGGCTTTTTCAGAAACCCACATTTAAGAACCGGGTCGAAAACCCGCCCAACTCGGACTCGGAGCGAAAGTTTCATTTTCATCAGTCGCGAGGATTTTTCTTTTTTTTTTTTAACGCCGAGCTTTGCGCCGACATTAAACCGTCCGTCATTTTAATTTATTCAGAAATTTAAATTGAAATATTTTCCTTTCAAAAAAAAAAAAAAAACAACAACAAACCCCGGAAAATTAAAATAACCGGGATAAGAACACTCCTCAGTGGTCAAATAATCCTGAAAATAATTGACGGAAATTGATCGAAAAAAAAAACCCCTCATTCACTAGTTTCATCGACCTGTTTCGTCTTCTCCCCGTCGTCAGTAGGCGATAAAAATCGGTCACAAAACTACCGCATTGAATTCGTAGATTATGGCGCGTATACCGAAGAAGGATCTTTACTGTTTCAATATTTTGAAAGAAATTTTTTGTCCGCTCCATCGGGTCGAATTTATCTATTTTCCATGAATACATATTTCAGGAGTGTAGTCTAATTGGATGAACGTGGAATCGGTTCGAGTTCCGAGGACAATTGTGATTCGGTGTTGGGGCGCGTCCTGTGATAGAAGGGCCAGCAGGAGCGCCACAACAACAACAACAACAACAACAACAGTTTCACAGAGACAGGAACCCGGCCAATTAGGTAAAAATGTTCATTCTCAGGATACGAAATCGAGGTCTATACCGTGAACTCCTGCCGTCGTGAATAGGAACGATACAAGGATATTGGAGAAGGAGTTGAGTGACCTTCCTTAAAGTGTTGGTGTTTTAAAACACAACTGGTCCCGGCTCTCCTAGAGCAGGTCACGAGCGGCACCGGCACCGTTCTAATCTTCGGATGTACATTATTCAAATATAATTCCTCGCAATACCGTCCGGGGGGGGGGATTAGACGATGGGAAAATGGGAACACTTGGTTATTTCGACGCGACGTCGAAATATCTCTCTCTACCGCCGAAGACTCAACCGCAGCGTCTCCGCTATCCGGCCGTGATCTCGGCGGCGAAACAGAGCGTGACCGTTTCGAGGGATTTATAATTGCAATTAGAAAAAGGGAAGGGAAAAAGGAGACACGAAGACGAGGAGGAGGAGGAGGAGAGCGAGCGGCTCCGTTCGGGAGACGGGCAGATCTGGCCGCGGAGGAGAAGCTTAAGACATCCACAGGAGGCCGGGGATACAAATTTTACATTTTATAAGTACACAGTAGAACGCAAATACCGGGGCCGGGAGAATGTACCGACGGTCAGCCACCGATCATTAATCATGGTCACAATTGGGGGGCGGAAACGAAACGGCAACATTTTTTTTTTCTCTCCCAGTCTTGAAAGTGGTGACAGAACGTGCTGAATGAGCGTCTTTCTCAACGTACGCAGGAATAGAATTGTATTTTTCATACCTTAATCTACTCACTCAATTGACCAGTGTCTTCGTGTTACGCCGACAGTTACATCCCCCCCCCCTCTCAATTAGCGATATTTTTGGGGGGTATATCGCCGAAACCGAATTGATCTTCTTGAGCATCTTATAGGCGGGATTGTCAGTTGCACGCAGTCAGTTGGGTGCAATAAGCGACTCTAAGTACCCAACACAGACAGACAGCGGACCTGGTCATTGAACTTTACTCGCCCCTGCCCCTCTGCCTCTGAAGAGAAACTCTCTCTCTCTCTCTCTCTCTCTCTCTCTCTCTCTCTCTCTCTCTCTCTCTCTCTCTCTCTCTCTCTCTCTCTCTCTCTCTCTCTCTCTCTCTCTCTCTCTCTCTCTCTCTCTCTCACGGACAGGAATGATTTAATACTCTCCCGTCCGCCCGTTAACCCGTTTTATTTTTCAATAATTGTCTCAAATACGAAGAAATCGGACCTGCGTGCGACAGCTGCCGAGTTTAGGAGTCTGCGACACGAAACTGGGAGTTTATTTTTTATTTTTTTGTACCCCCGTCCCCCCTCTTAAGGCCAATTAACTCGGCTGTAATTGACGGCGGAAATCGTAATCCGATGTTATGTCGATACGCGGCACTGCAACTCATCGACACGGATGGGAAGGGGGGGGGCGGTTGCAACCGTTTCAAATTTCATTTTTTATTATAAAAAAAATTGTCCAAGAAATATTAATTCGCTCTGACCTTTCAGTAATAACAGATTTTGCACGACCCTTTTTCTACCTGTTCGTTAAAGTCACCGCTAATGGGGCCGCTACTCGGCCGCCCCAAGACCGGGAATTACTTTGGAAAATTACAGAAAAAAAAAAATTGACGCGGTGTGAAAACGTTTTCCGCGAAAGTGCCGGAAAAACCCCCTCGATCTTTCCGGACGAACGGTGTCAGTGGAAAAAGCTAAATTGGGTCAATCTGCCCCGCTGTGGCCTCCCCGAAGAAGAGTCCCGATGGCGCTATGGTCCGCCGTACGTGACTGGAGAATTACGCCGGGGGAATTTTCCGGTCGAAATAAAGCGGTTGGTGCGGAGGAGGAAATTGGACGGAAGTGTGGCGGATCAGCACGGCCTTCTATACTTTCTCCGCGAATTCTTACAAATCTGGAACGGGAAAGGAGGACGCGCATTTTTTTTGCATCGCGGTCCGTACGTCGTTTTTAAAACCACACATATTTATTCGCAAAGTAAGGGAATGTAACACTTTAATGTCTCCTATCAAGGGATTAAACAAAATACTTATCATCAGTTGAGAGCAGTTCGAAAATATGTATTCACTATTCAATATGTATTTTATCCGTTATTGAATAGATTTTCCACTTACTTTCATATACTAGCCACGAATGCGCAGTCCGGTTATCCCTGCACGGAAATAGTGGAACGATTTTTTGCTTTATTTCGACCGGAAAATTACCTCGGCGGAATTTTCCAGTCACGTACGGCGGACCATAGCGCTTCGGACTCTTCTTCGGAGACGCGGATTGACCCAAATTTAGGTTTTTCCGCCGCCCTCTCACTGACGCCGTTGGTCCGGACAGGTCGAGGGGGTTTTTCCGGCACTTTCGCCGAAAACGTTTTCCCACCGCGTCAATTTCTTCTCAAGTAATTTTCCGCAGTAATTCCGGTCTGGGGTAGCGCGGCCATTAGCGTCGACTTTAACGAACGGGTAGAAAGGCGGTCGGCGGTGGTAGGAAAAAACAACCCGAGTTTACCGTTCGGTTTGTTTGAACGTCCGTCCCTATAGACTGGTATTTGCATCGTAATCGCGCCATTAGACCGCCCATTACTCTCCTGATGACAGGTCCCGGTCGCCAATTTTTTTTTTTAACTATTTTTTCGCGCTCGTTCACCGATCCCAGTTGACCATCATCCCCCCAACTGGTGATTGAACGCCCGACCATTTACATTCCAAACTTAGAAACGTGCGCTCTAAATAAGCCACTGGTACGGGAAGGCTGAACTCGTAGAAAATTGATTTGCAGCCATTTGATTGATGTCACCGGTAGGACAAGAAGAAAAATTATAAGATGACCAAATCAGTTTAATTGCGGTACCGTGTTCCCGGTAAGCCTTAAGCTCTGAATCACCGTGGGATTTCCAAATTCCAAAACGCAAAATGAATCGAGAATCCATTCCAATTTTGCGGCAGTTAGGGAGGGTTTTCCCGTTTGGAGGGAGTGTATGACGTCACACTGAGTGAATTCCGAGTCGGAAACAAGAAAAAAGGTGAATAATGAACGAGTTAAACGACACTCAGGGTTCGTCAGAAAATCGTTTCCGGTGACCTCATAAATGTTCAACGTACCGGCTGTTTTAGCCGGGGGGACACAAAAGGTGCCACTTCTGGGGTGGTGGAGGGTTGGAGGGGGAAAAATATACTGCCGCTATTTAAAAAACAGAGAAAAAAAGCCGAAAGGGAAATTTTCAAAATCGGCTCCGATCTTGAAAAATTACAAATCACCTTTCGACACTGATTGGCAGCCTCCCCCCCGAAGCGGAGAACACCGACTCCACGGAGCGGATTAATATCTTATTTACATGAGAAGCGTATTTTAAAGGGAAAAAAAGGTTTATCCTTATTTTTACTATTTTTCGTCAATTTCTTTATTCCCGGAGAACCTTCCCCCACGGCAATTTAATTGGCCGTGTAATTAGCCGAGCGTTAATAGAGAATTACATGCCACGTCTTCGTCCTCAAGAGATACAGCCACGCCTACGCCGCCACACGGACATCCGTTGGCTGTAAATCTTTCTAAAGACGAAATTAAGTTTTATATTTATCGTTTCTCTCAAAATTACGCCGAGCGGGCTAAGTTTGCGTTCGCGTATTTTTCGATTCGGTAAAATTCGTACCACCGTTGTCCACTTTCAGAAAAAGGGGGATGAAAAAATTAGATACAACCGGGAAAACCGCTTTAAAAGTAATAAAACAAGAATCGTAAATTTATAGCATAAGTTCAAACGTCCGTGGGCCGTCATCGAACAACTTTTAATTTCAAAGACCCGACTTGTAATTTATCAGTTTCGAAGTACAATCGACAGTGTATAATCACTATCAATCAGGAATTGAGCGTTGGGCAAATTAAAACGAATTTTCGTATTTATACATTTTTAAAAATTATTTATATCTACAGACAGCCGGTCTGAGGGCCTATTGGTGTCCGATAAAGGATTAGAGGACTGAAAGGTCTGAGTGAGGAGCGATCAGCCGAATCCGACAAGCCAATCTATCAACACACCCACACGCCTCTTCGGACCATCCGTTACGCGTAAATCTTTCGGAAAAAATTTATTTATTTATTTGTCCACTTTTTTTTTCTCTCCTCTCCTCTCTCTCTCTCTCTCTCTCTCTCTCTCTCTCTCTCTCTCTCTCTCTCTCTCTCTCTCTCTCTCTCTCTCTCTCTCTCTCTCTCTCTCTCTCTCTCTCTCTCTCTCTCTCTCTCTCTCTCTCTCTCTCTCTCTCTCTCTCATCTCTCTCTCTCTCTCTCCTTTGGATCCATTAAAAATGTTTATTCCTTTTTTGCCGGGACGACTGATAATGGGACCGGCCCAAAGTCGAGCCGCCGCGCGTAACTCTGACCCCGCACGTGCCGGTAAAATTTTCCTTTTTCCGCCCTTTTCACGCCGGATTCGGCGAAAAAGTCCACTTTTCGGGAGGCCACAACTTGGCAGAAAATATCCAAGTGTACGGGCGCAATATGGTTTCTTGAAGATGCATCGGCGAGACAGAAAAAACCGAATAATATAACGCCGACATATTCTTCAGTGGACAACAATCTATTAAACTATTAAATGGCACAGGAAGAGTGGAAAGATCGATTTATGAAAACTTTTCAGTTTTGTGACACGGGGGGCACTGTACTACTGGGAAGCGGGGGGAAACACCTCTCCGGAAGACAATGGCCGTGGTGGGCTTTCCTCTGAAGCTCGGACGGGAAAAGTCCAGCAAAAGCCCTTCCTACATTATTATTTTTTTTTTTTATTTTGCACAATCAACTTTTTACAGTCATAGGTGCAATTGATAAGTGTATATCTTTTCGCGCGTCTCTCTCGATAAAGAAACCACCCCCCTCACCACCACCCCCAGATGATGGCGCTTTTTGACACCGTTTAACTACTGTCCAGTGGCGTTTAAGCCGTCGTGTCGGGGATAATTGAAGGGTAAGAGAGGAAATCGTCCGGGATCAGGATGAGGAGAAAGGCGGGAGCGGAACTTCGGGAACCGGGATTTTGCGGCTTCGCCGACTTAAGGATGGCGCGAAGGACTTTCGATTGAAATCCTCCTCCTCCTCCTCCTCCTCCTCCTGGTTGAACCCCATAGCTCTATGTCCGTGTCGGTTCAGTATCGCTTTGTACATTGTCCGTCCGTTACTCTTAAGGTCAATTTCGATGTCCGTCTTAGTAACGGCCTTAAGAGTTCAAATTTTCCTTCTAAGTCCGCATTAACCGCAATTATTTTTTTTCTCCTTTGTTTTCACTTCCTTACTCAGTAATCCGATTCCCTTTCAAGTTATTAAGTATCAAGGATAAGTGTGCTAATCGGGCGGTACCATTTTATTAAAAAGTGCGGTTCCTCGAGTTCAAGAAACTCACCGACACGAAGCTTGTCCTAAAAAAAAAAGGATTTTCATACCATTTTTCTTTCCAAATTTAAGCACAGTAAATAAATCACCGTTCATTGACCGGAAAATAAGTCCAGTTTACCGTTGGGCCGCTCACTCACTGCTAGTTAATGCCGATAATAATAATAATAATAATAATAATAAACGGACCGTTTGAATTCAGTGACCGGACAATTGGCGGTACGGCGGTAATTGGGCGTCAGGAAGGAGGAAGAAGGATGGAGTATAATAAAGGCCGGCGGCAATAAAGGCTAATATAATATATTCAATTTTCTAACTGGGTCGCCGTTCGGCTGCCTCCAGCCCTCGGCGCTCCCGCTGGAACGAAGCCTGCCTGGAATTTTCGGCGTCCATCCCAAAGACGGACGATATCTTCGACGGTTATCGTGCGTTCCGGGAAAGATTTGATGGCAATGGACAATGGACCGGGAACACTTTTTCTATGTACGAAGGGCGAAGGGCGGTTTTTTTAGCTGGAAATCGCAGCATTTCCAGTTGAATTTATTTTGAATCGAAACGGTGCGTCCCAAAATATTTCATCAGAATTCGGGCCGGCAACTAAATAATTGAGGATTCTTCTCGTCTTCCCCTTTTTTTTTCATTTTTCGGCAGTCACGACGAATATTTGGCACGTAATAAACCGTTCAGAATAGTCTCTGTACAGGTTTGAAGATGTAAACGTGCGTAAAAATACAAATAACGCCAGTCTCCGTACTTAGTTGCCGACCCGATATTTCCAAGAAGCAGAAATTTTCCAGGTGGAAAATTTAAATCCTAATTATGAATAAGTAAACGCTCACCCTCACATTTACATTTGTACAGCGTACAGTAGGTCACTTAATTGTCCGTAATTCACGACAATGGCACAAAAAACATTCACCCCTATTTACGAATTATTGGACGTGAAATAGTTTGTAATTGAAGGTAAACATCAGTTACTGTTGGGTCCTGGGTGCATTAAATATGATATTTGGTAAAAATTACAGCGTACAACCCAATGTAAATAGAAGATGATATATTTGAAATTATATACGCATCCTATAAACGGAGGATAATCTCAAAATCGAATTGGAATTTGTATTTGACATCAATTGTTACGATGTCCATAGCGATAGGTATTAGTATAATCGTCTCTGTATAGTAGTTTAAGTTGGCCAATTTAAGCGCTGAAGATAAGCATCTTCTCGGCGTAATCGTGGGGCGATTTATCACGCGGCGAGATTAAACCTGAGGAGGTCGTGTGTGACTTGAAACATGGGGGGGGGGGTGGAAGATGCAATGTGCATTTCTCGGGCTGAAAAATGCAGATGAAGCCAAGAGGAGAGGGAGATGGAGAAGAAGATGAAGAAGAAGAAGAACCGGGCGTATGAAAATGTTGCGTTAAAGCTTTAAAAGCCCTGGAAGGAGAGGGGGCCTGGAACATGAATAAAACATGGACTGTACATGGATGTACCGCTGAAAAATGTACCCGCTACGCCCAGAGGTGTGGGGGCGGCCAAAACCTTCTGAATTATTCAAACCGAATTATAATTTGCGCCCAGAACAGCATCGGAACTCTGTGAACAATTAGTGCTATATATAAATATGACACGCAGCGTTTCCTGACACCTGGAGGGTGACTGGCCTCCCTCTCTCCCTCTCTCCATCCCTCCTTCTCGCCCTCTCTCCCTCTCTCCTCTCTCTCTCTCTCTCTCTCTCTCCCTCTCTCCCTCTCTCTCTCTCTCCCTCTCTCTCCTCTCTCTCTCTCTCTCTCTCTCTCCCTCTCTCCCTCTCTCCCTCTCTCCCTCTCTCCCTCTCTCCCTCTCACCCTCTCTCCCTCTCCCCCTCTCCCCATCTCCCTTTCTCTCCCTCTCTCCCTCTCTCTCTCTCTCTCTCTCCCTCTCTCCCTCTCTCCCTCTCTCCCTCCCCCCCTCCCTCCCTCTCTCTCCCTCTCCTGAACTTTATTTGAACAAGTTTTAACGTTCTCTAAATAACATTTCCCGCGTGACATCACAAAACGGAATACATTTCTAAACTCTTTCCCAATATTGAGACAATAATTGAATTAAGGAAATTTATTTTTTTTTTTTGTAATTCGACGATTGAGAGAGACATAGCTTAGGTCAATTCTGAACCCGTCATTAAATTACCTCAAGCAGAAGTTAACACAATAAACACAAATCCCTCGTACTGTGCAATTATACGAACTACGTGCACAGTAACTTGATCTCCTCTCAAAAATTAAATTAAATTATATATATATATATATAGCAGAAGTCATAGACGGTTGGGTGACAAAACATTTTGTCTAGAAGAAAATTATATAGCTGAAGAGAAATATCCAAAGTTGATGCTTCGCCGAGATTTATAATAGAATAAACTGAAACCGAAAACACGTCTTTTTGCCCGTATACATCATTTCATATTTATCGCCGTTTAAAACGTTTGGACAATGATAGAAGGGATTATATTTGTAAAAAGAGAGAAAAAGAAAAAGAAAAGGCTAACCCCGTCAACCGGTATCGTTGCCGGGGCGATAAGTTCAATAAACCTATTCGTCTCAATATTTGCGTCAATAAATGATACGGCCGGTGAATAAAGCGGCATCAATGAAAAACAATCGGAAAAAGAGCTTGTATCAATAATTTTATCGCACTCAAAACTGGTTTTTTTTAATGGGGGGGGGGGCCGGGCCCCTTGCATTGCCGCTGCAACGGGGGCGGGGGCGGGGGCGGCCCACACAATTCAAAATCGTTCCATTATGCAAACGCACCGCCGCAGATATATCGACAATATTTCAAACGGCACAATATAAGAGAGTTTATTTTTCCGTTGTCGCGTTGAAAAAGCTCCCAAGAACGCGTATAAACCACCCGGGTAGCCTCATTCACAATAAAGAATAAAGGGGAGGGAAAAATTCGACCATTTTCGAAATAATTCGACTATACCGCCGTCTTACACTAGATCCGTCACGAAGAAAACTTTTATATCTAATTTAAAATACATGTTTTGTGGTGTTTCTGTCCCCCCACGGTTTCGGCTGTTCGCCATCTTCAGTCTTCAGTACGGTTCGTATCAGTTTCGAACGCCGAAGAGTTGTTAGCCCGACTGGTTTAACACTTTTTGCGGTTTAAAGCGATTCGTTTGAGTTTCTCTCGCGGCCCCCACCCCCCCCCGGTTTCGGCTGTTCGCCATCTTCAGTCTTCAGTACGGTTCGTCAGTTTCGAACGTCGAAGAGTTGTTAGCCCGACTGGTTTAACACTTTTTGCGGTTTAAAGCGATTCGTTTGAGTTTCTCTCGCGGGCCCCCCAATCCCCCGGTTTCGGCTGTTCGCCATCTTCAGTCTTCAGTACAGTTTATCAGTTTCGAACGTCGAAGAGTTGTTAGCCCGACTGGTTTAACACTTTTTTTGCGGTTTAAAGCGATTCGTTTGAGTTTCTCTCGCGGGCCCCCCCCCCACCCGGTTTCGGCTGTTCGCCATCTTCAGTCTTCAGTACGGTTCGTCAGTTTCGAACGTCGAAGAGCCCGACTGGTTTAACGCGGTTTAAAGCGATTCGTTTGAGTTTCTCTCGCGGCCCCCACACTTGAGATAAGAAAATTTGCGAGAAAAAATGTTTAAAAACGACAACGCATTGTTTGAATTGCCCAAAATTGCCACGGAAATGCTTGGACTGTTCCAATGAATATCATCCGACGTAAATATAAATTAATAAAAAGTAGGTGTATTAAATGTAGATTTTTGATATTTTTTTATCCTGTATATTCTATATTTATTTCTTCAGCGCTTGTTCTATTGAATTTCAATTAAAAATTCACCTGAATATCTTATTTAACTTGGACAAGAAAACCGAACGTGTTAAAACGGACAGAAATACCACAAACCTAAGGTACCTTTCATATTTAATACTTAGCAATCCCAACGCGTAATATCGCTTTTTTTTCGATATTTTTGTTATTTTATTTTAGATACCTTAATACTTTAGTGTAACTACGCGAATTAAGATAATAAAATGTAGGCAAAAAATTGAATCTGTGGCCTAATTTGAACACCGAAATCAGTATCAATTACGTTACTTAATCGTCCTATCGGTTATAGGATAATTCCGATAGTTCGAATACTGTAATGCCCGGCATTAAATTCGTAAATTTTTACGTTTCTGTTCGCCTACTGTAATTAGTCTCGTCCATTGTGAGACTGAGGCCCCACCCCACCCACCATCGTTATGTACTTATCGTTAGCATACGTCACAATCGCGGTCGTAAAATGCAAAATAACAGTATTCAATTTAATTTTCGAAACCGATAAACGTCCGCCCCGCGTGTAAAATAAGACTCCGGGGGTGGGGGAGTGGAGGGGGGTAAGAGTTTAAATTATCCAGTTTTTTTTTTTTTTTGCTTTCCCAAAGTGAAATTCCTATGTATCCCGACGGGCCGGATAGTTCGCCAACGATCTCAGATACGAGGACGAGATAGGCCCTATGAGATATTGGGCAGTTGAATTTAATGGCCCACGTTTAAACGTAACGGCTAGGCTTTATAAGAGAGATATAGCTTTTTACCCCCTCCCCCCCCCCCCATTATAGGTTTTATGGCTTTCACTATCCCGTTTATGGGGCCCGGCTACAATTACACCGTCCCAAGTGGACGGCTCGTTATATTATCACGAAATTGCTACCTGTACGCTCAAATACAGGTACAGCCAATCCGATATGTACCGCAAGGGGGTCGGGACAAAATTTCTCTATATATATATATATATATATCCTCTATAATATATAATGTCCTCTTACTCGTTTCGTAAACGACAAATACAAGACGTATTTTCGTAGGCAGTAGTACAACTGTTGAATTGTACGGGGCCTGTACTCAATCCTCTCAATCCTTCTTCCGCTCAACAAATGGACAAAGCATTTCCCCCACCCCCGACAGATCAGTCAAGTAATTAAGTTTATTACACAAGAAGAGGGACAAACTGGACGAATTTTAGACCGACATCGAATCCCACTCAAATTGGGTGACGGGACCGAACCACCGTTCAATTTACAGGGGTGGGGGGGAAATTTTCGTCAAATTAATTACGGTATAAAGAGAAGCGGGCACCGGTATTTTCCTTCTTATTTTGCCACGAAGCGAACTCATCATTTGAGACTCGAACTCTCGAATTTCTTTTTCCTATTTTTTTTTTTTTCTGGAACTCCGGGGATTTTTCCACGGAAGGCCGGCCGACGCACGCTGGAAGGGGGGCGCGTTCCGGGCATGCAAAACAAAGAATGTTAATTTGGGATGAGACATGCGGTCGACGTGCGTCTTTCTTTGTGCCCCCCCCCCCGATGGACGGTGGACGAGGAGGTGAATGGGCAGGACCCGGGGAGGGTGGGGGTGGGGGTCGTAAATATGACAATTATGCCAGACAAATATGAGGAAAATGCCGACCATCCCCCAACCCCCCCCGCCGCCCCACCACAGCCGGGACGAGTCAATTCCCGGACGTTCCCGGAGGCTGGAGCCGTTTTTTTTTTTTTTTTACTCCGGTCGAACCCTCCCGAAGACCTAACTTCTACAGGTGGGCCATTTAAAAGTGCACCAACCGGACGGCGCCGACAGACGCTGATCCACTTCTGAGGCTCATCCACTCTCTCTCTCTCTCTCTCCATCTCTCTCTCTCTCTCTCTCTCTCTCTCTCTCTCTCTCTCTCTCTCTCTCTCTCTCTCTCTCTCTCCTCTCTCTCTCTCTCTCTCTCTCTCTCTCTCTCTCTCTCTCTCTCTCTCTCTCTCTCTCTCTCTCTCTCCCTCTGTCTCAAGAAATAAAGGTCTTTAGACGCTTAAGACTAGCTGATTATCGGTACAACGGTTACCAACTGGCAAAGGGCAGAAAGCCGACCACTGTCCGGATCGGCATACGGCGGAAGAGATCCAAGATAATCCCCCGTGGATCCCCTTATACTGTAGGTCCGTGGTGTTTCTGTCTCCTATCCGGGGTTTCGGCCGCTCGCCGTCTTCAGTAGCGCTGCGTCAGTAGTCACTGTCAGCACTTCGGATGTGTGTGAAGAGAGTACGCGTGAAAGTGACAGTGCAGTGAGGATGCTCGAAAAACATCCACAGTTTCTAACACAGCGCTACTGAAGATGGCGAGCGGCCGGTCCAGCAAAAGACCGAACAGCGGCGAGAGGAGACAGAAACATCACGAACCTACACAGTTTTCCAACCCTTATCTTTAAGAAAGCTATAACCATCATTATCAGCTGAATGTCGGATTAAGTCGGAAAACTCGGAATTTTATGGGGGTTTCCATTTTGACCGCTGTCCGCAGGACATTACTTCAATCATCGAGGAGGACGTCCGAGGGCGTTTTGGGTTTTTTTTTCCCCTTTAAGTATCCCTTTAACTTAGGCACGTTCTTCCGGCATCTGTTCGCGATCGGATTCGAACCGATTCAGGCTTATCGCGGGAGGGGGGGAAAAAAAAGAGGGGGGGGGCGGTAATTTTTCGATTGAGTCACTCTCGAAATTGGGTAAAGGAAAGAAATTTTTGCGGACCGGTCGCAGGAAATTGAAAGGGCTCGAGGGAGACGTGATCACGTTCGGCCGTTTGTCAGCGGTGACAGGCAAAAAAAGTCACCGCCGTTGGGGCGGGGGGGGTTGTTTTATTTTTCATATTTTTCCCACATCCGACTTCTTCGAGTAACATAAGTTTACGACCGCTTACAACCGACACCGGCCGGCCTAATAATTCTATCCGTATTTGACAAGTTCCCGGTTCTAAAATGGCGTTTACCAATTTTACGCGAAGTATCAACGGACTACGGTTTACCGTAAGGGCACAGTTTCGTTTACGACCGCGGTCAAGTAATTTACACAAACGCCACGCTCATACCGCATCCCAACAGTTGGGGGTATCTTTCTTTTTACTGTAATTTTTTTTTTTTACTGTAATCATAAAATATATAGCACACAGCCGTTCGGTACCGCGATCAGGGCTATATCTGGGGCGCGGTTCGCATTCCTGAATAACCGACACTGTGCCCCCGCCCCCGCACACACACACACACATAACATAGTGCCAACATCGCCGGAGGACTTAAAGTGGTTCAAGTTACGTGTTGAACCGTGCGCCGGTTAGGCGGGGAGTGGCCCGTTAACTGTAGTCGAACGGTACAGGCCGTACGTACCATCATCACCATGTATAATATAATATACACAGATATATAACTAACAATCTCGGCCGGCCCTTATACGCCCTTTATATCGGTTAGGGCAACGAAATAATCGCGGATACTTCCCAACAATCGGGTGTGTCCTTATTTCGCCCTTATTTTTTTTTTTTTGGTACGCACGCGACGCGAATAGTCGGCCTGTAATAAACTGATGAGAATATTATAGATTCGAAGGTGTAAACAGGCGTAAAAAATACATAAATAACGCCGTTTCCGTCTGACGAACGAAACCCGCAATTACTTAGTTGCCGACCCAAAAGTTACAAAAAATATCGTAACAGCGAGTTGAAAAACTTTACATTCCCAACTAGAAATTGAAGAGTTTTCCTACAGTAAATCCAGGCACTTGATCCATTTTCGTAGTTTTTATGGATTTTTTTTATCTATTCGCAGGATAAAGAGCGGAGGTTTAGCTAATGACGCCTATAAACTGATGTTAATGAATTAATTAATGACAGCGCTGTTAATTCTAGGAAAACATTTTTCACCGTTCCAAGCGTATTCTTCAGACGGAGCCCGACGATGATGGAACAACGTTCTTCCGGTTCTTCGGGGACAATTTCATCGGATGTCCACTCCGCCTCGTTCCATTCCAAACTTTTCCCAACAGTGATATTTTGTACTGGACGGACAGCCGTCTTTACAAATCGCTGATAACAATATTCGAGGTCGGTCGCTGATTATACAGGTGTTGTTGTTGTAGTGGCTGGGGAGTGCTAAGGCTACTACTACTGTTACTAACCGGTGGGGGGAGGGAGGGGGGGCCGGGGCCGGAATTCCTCACCGTACCGCAGCCATCCGACTGACCTCAATAGAGACAGACCCCGCTGGTCTAGAGAGGCCGGAGAGGCCCTTACCCACTCCTTAACTACACATAATCTCGTCCCTTATAATTCGGAATGTCGAGCCCAATAACACCAAGGGAATTTTGTCTACGACTCCGGATTAAATATTCCCCAATTTTACAAAGTATTTGTGGGCATAATTTCTGTTAGCCCATTCCCTCCTCAATACTGCCCTATCCCGGTGGCCGGCCTCTATTGAATTCGATGATGTTGTCGAGTACTTCCGCGTTGTTGTCCGAAACGCTGACGGCGTTCGCTAAAGTTCTTCGGCCGTAGAATTGTACCGTTTTATCGGTGAAGATCGGCGCAATTTGAAGAGGCGGAAGCATCTCAATTATAATCTACAGTTCACGGTACAGCTCTCGGACGGAGAGGAGTACGAGCTTGGAAGAAGGCTTGCGCCCTTCGGAGACGGGGAGATTCTCCGGATACTTGAGTCCGCCCCACTGGACGGCCGCAATTAGACCCCTAATTGTCGGCTTTAAAACGGTAGGAGATTCGCGGTACCAAATTAAGGGACGACGAAATCGTGGCCCCCCCCCCCAACCCCACCCGCCAAATCTTCAAGAAGAAACTTCGGCAAGAAGAAGAAGCGGACCGGCCGATTATGACCTCGGCGTTTTACCGATTTCTTACCAACCGACGGAGAGGTAACCGCCCGTTACCGAATGCCACCAAGCTCCAATACAAAATATACCCGCCGAAAATAGAGGTATTTGAACTTCGGGCCGAAGCCGACTGAAATTCCGATCGCCCCCGAAATGGAGGAGGGGGGCTAAATCGCGGTAAATGAAAAAAAAAATTGAATTAGCGCCGTTCGGTCTCCGAGAAAAGCGGAAGTGGTCTAACGGAACGTGGAAAAAAAAGGATGTGACCGGGTCACGGCGGGGCCGGAGGCGACCCCCACAAAATTGGGTCTTGCCATCGCGTTGCCAAACCTGCGCTCATTTACATTGGAGACGCTGGGCCGTGCCCGTATCGGCAACTGTTCCACTTCGAATTTCCAGTCCCGCACACCGACCGGAGTTATATAAAATCCGATTAATATCCGTGGGACATATCCGACCCAATGCACGACTGTATTGGGGGGGGGGGGGGGTTGCGGAGACGGGAAATCCGACATCGCTCCGCGTCCAAATCCACTACTGTTCAGTCCCATTCCTCCTTTGTACCCATCCGTTATCGGGTCCTAAACGACTTTTCCGTAGGCCCCGGTCAAAGGTACCATCATCACTAATTAAACCGCAATTGTACCGTCGCATAGTTGATTGTAAACGGTTGTCGCGCGGGTACCTGACGACGGAACCGGCACCAGTTTCGAAACGTCGGTGCCGGCCAATACTGGGGGGGGATATATTTCGCTACTGTGATCCCGCCGGAAATCAGCAGTGTTTTGGTGAACTTAGGCGTAAATTTAAAACGTAGCTCGGTATTTTCATCAATGGCCGACACATACCGATCATAGTACTGGCGGTGGTGAGAACCAGTGTCGACGTGTTTCCGAACCGTCGGAAAAAAAATCGAATACATTTTCGTCTCCGCGAAAAGTCTTACCACTTGCCAGTTGAGTAGAGGGATAATTTGGCCCCCCCCCCCTGCATTTGGGGGAGGGGGGGGGGATGATTTTTACCGTCGGGCAATTATCGAAGCGGTATGCGAAATTCGCGGAATCGCGGATATTTCGAGTGTTTGATTTGAATATTTTTCGCCAATTCCCCTTATTTGGGCCGACGGAATTTCCGGCTTCCCGCAGGAATAATAAGACGGGAATTCGATGGGCGATTCGATCCACCTAACCAGAAGACCGTGAAAATTGCCGACGAACGTTAAATTCCTCGTCTCAAAAGTCGAATTCAAGTCTGAATCAGAGAACGTACCTATAGTCTATTCGGTAAGGACTTCGGTACAATGCGTCGGGTAGGGCTTAAAAAAAAAAAAAAAAATCCCCGGCTTAATAATGGGACGGGATTTGAATAGTGGGACTACTGGGATAACACAATGGGTTATATGGCCCCACTCAAATAGAGGACACACAATCCCGCTTCGAGGCTTAGCCGTCCGGAATCAATTGACGTGCTGTAGCTTAGGCCCCCCCAGCCCCCCAGCCTCTAATAGATTCGTCGTAGAACGCACTCCGGACGGATTGACAAGGAAGGACGACTGGGGATTAACTCGGCAGAAGATGATCCCGTCAGACTTCGCTCTGACGGGATTGTAGCCTAAACAACCCCCAACGATAATTTGATCCGCCCAATTAATCTGTTAGCCCAACGTTATCTAACTGATTAGCATTGTAATTGTACCGCGTTACATTTCATACCGGTATCATTAAGCGATCGATTATTATTCGAGCCTTTTTTTTTGTACCAATTAAAAAGCGATTATACTCTTTCGATGGGTATTCTAACGAGGTAGTTTATTGGAACGGGAATTGTCTGGTAAGAGCCTTTAACGTCATAGAGAAGAATCAAAACTTTTACCCCGGAAAGATATTGGATTGACTGTAAATATTCTATTTGAATGTACAGTTGTATAACCGCAGGATGTTTTACGGCCCCCACCCCCGTGTTTCCAAAATTGGTACGGTCCGTTTTTATCGCCGGCCGGAATGTCGACCAATTGTTGGGACACGCAATAAAAATTGGTTTTACGACGCTTTCAAAACCGGCAGAGACAGACAAGAGAAGATAATAATAATAACACTCGGTTAATGGCCAATTAAATCGTAATTATTCCGGCTCCCGCTCCAGCAATTCCGCGCCGCCTGTCCGTTGACCCCTTAATGAGTTTTTTTGTCTTAACGAAAAAAAAAAAACTGAAAGGATATTTTTTATAACGTCCCACCGGCACGTTATTCCCTCCGCGGTATACGGAAGTGAAAAACAATTTAATCCAGTTATCAGCTCATATAAAATTGGTATACTCCGAAGTGGCCGAAACGATGCTTCTACTGGAGTTACAATTCATTTCAATTTCGGGCAGCCGATCATGCACTGAATAATAGTGCGATAATTGTACAATTCCGAAGAAGAAACTGAGGCCGTTTACGTTCTCCGTTTACACTTTCCTTCGGCGCAGTTTACAACACACAGTAAACGGTCATTACCACTTTGAGCGCCCAGATCCGCAAGAACTACCACCTTGAGACGGTAATTACCGTAAGTGCCGGTCGAATTACTGTATTCCCCTATCACTGTAACAACTTCTGTAACAACCTTCTATAACCATCGGATAATATCCGGGAGTCAAATTCAAATCCTCGAATAGGCGAATGACAAACAGCCGGTTAACCGGAATCGCTCGACACGTGGGCCTAATTAACTATTTTTCCCCTTTAATAGCTGTAAGTTTTATTGGCTCACTTAAGCCAGCGCTCCGTCCGCATTCCACCTTCCACAATACCTTATTCGACGGTCTCGTTTTTACCGCCCCCCCCCCCATTTATCCGTCGGCGATGATTATCGCATTCATTATCGTCTATAAAGGGGCAGTTTAAAAAACTGTTGGCCGAGAATTTTTTTCGTTTTCCAATACCACAAAACCGAATACGGCGTATACGTATATACGCCAAAACTTGAATACCTCTTGAATTATATTCAGGGGGTGGGGGGTGGGGGGGGGAACAATTGAATAGAGTAGGTTCGTGGTGTTTGCTAGAGACCGGTTTTTCGGCCGTTCGCCGTCTTCAGTAGCGCTGTGTTAGTCGCGCCGTCGGCACTTTGGATGTTTTTCAGATCACTTTACTTTCACTTATACTGTAGTGTTTGCCAGTTGTATATATATACAGGAGTGGGGAATTGTGTTTGTCTTATTTGAGTCTTGTACTGTACTGAAGATGGCGAACGGCCGAAAAACCCGGACTGACAAAGACCGGACCTCAGCGAGAGGAGACAGAAACACCAACCTAGAACCCAGTGCGGTAATTCCGACCCGTCGGAGACCAAAAAACAGGTACATTAAAAATATTTAGTTGGCGGACTCGTCTGAAACGTTAAATTGTGTTCTCCAAAAAAAAAAACGCAAAGTACAAAAGCGCAAAGCGTTCAAGTGTGCCCGGTAGGCCCGGGCCTCGTTTGTAGGGGTGCGGCCGCGGCCGGAACTCCTCAACTTCTTTTCCTTTTTCCTAACCCACCCCCCCACCCCGTCGCACCCAATAAAAATCGCTATGAATTGATAAACGCCGGCCTTTGAGGGGGGAAAAAAAGGAGCAAGGGGAGGGAGATAAGGGGGTAAGGGAACCGCTTTACAGAACCAGAGATAACGGATCTGAAGAACGGATTGAGCCTTTCATTTTCGGTCGTATATAGCGGGCAGCCCCGAGGGCACTCTTTCTAAGTCCTTCATCGCTGCATTTCGTAGTTTTTTTTGTTTTTTTTTGGGGGGGTGAGGCTTTTTTACGGCCACGAATATTGGAAAATTAAAACACCTTCGTGCGTCGTGAATTCGTACAGGTATTAGGTATTGGGCATTTCATCTTGATCTATACCGATCTACCGGTCATATCGTCAGATCGGCCAATAATATCGAATTGAAAACGAAAATAAAGAAAATTCCTAGGCGCGACACGTACCGTCAGTTAAATATACACGTGTTATACCGCGCCGATATTTTGTTCTCAAATCTCTATCCGAAATACGGCCGTTTGTGAGGCGGTATTGTTCAAAACAGCCCTTTCTCTGTTTTGTCTCCCTCGTCTTTTTATTTTTATTTTTTTTTTAAAGGGGAATAAAATAGAGAAAAACTGGGAAAAAATTGGGAGCCCAGCGTTTGAGACCGGGTAAATAAAGTCTGGCTCACGTTTCAATTATTTTTAATTGCGCCAGCGGCCGCTCGTATCTATTACAGACTCGTGTTATTAGACTCGTGATTTCCCGACGAGACGTCCGTTCCCCCCGTAATTTATTATTATTTCGGACAATTTCGACTCATCGTTAAACGCTTCGACCGGGGAAAACTGTCCCAGGCTCCAGGGCTGTCGGCGCTCCAGCTCCGGGAAGAAAGTCCCGTAATTGGGTGAAAGTTGGGGGCGGGGGGGGGTAAGGAAGCGCCGCGGTTGGAATTTTTTCCGCGCCATTCCCGATAACATATGGGTCAGTGGTACCGCGTTATGCGGGCCCATAACCCACACCAGCGCCCATTCCACGAGACCCACATACGACGCCGACGTTCGTCCCACTTCCGAGGAAAGCGCCGCGTTTTCTTTTCTATAATTGGTAAAAATTTTCATCTATTGGTATAATCCCGACTGCAATATTTAGATACCAGCGACAGCGGTCAGTACTTTACACTGACACTCGGTGAAAATCTCGAAGGAGAAGCCGCCCAACGATGGTACTGCCGCTCCTGATGGCCTTACTGAAATCGCGTGGGGCCATCTCCGCTTTAGGACGGGATTTTTCAGGAAGGAAAATTGTCCATTGAGGAAGGGAAAGCTGCTACAATTTTCGAACGGACGGGATTTTTAGGTCATTCAGGAATTATTCTGTTCTGGAGACAAACGGCGGGGCTTTGGAAGGATTTTTCGATAGGATCGGAGTCCTAAACTGAAGAGATTTTTACCGAATAATAATGTGTACATCGAAGATTCAGTGTCGTGTAGCAAAGTGAGGGCTACAAAAGTGGGGTGTATAATTAAATAATTTTAGGATTTAAAAGGGGTTTTTCCGCCCCTTATTTCCAACTGTCTCCTATATTTATAGCGCGTTGTTAATACGTTTTATTGACGGGGAAATTGTGTACATTTCAGTCGCATTCCGTGTGAATCACTTGCTGTCTAGTTTAGGCGACGATGAGAGGAGACGAACGTAAATTTTAAATTTTAAATTTGACGCACGGCCGAACGTGAACTGGTAAGCCGGGATATACGGTAGGTCCCGGTCGGGAGATAGCATAATGCGATTCCTGTGTCCGAGATAACC
Source organism: Lethocerus indicus (assembly GCA_019843655.1). Classification (NCBI taxonomy): domain Eukaryota; kingdom Metazoa; phylum Arthropoda; class Insecta; order Hemiptera; family Belostomatidae; genus Lethocerus; species Lethocerus indicus. The sequence goes on along the minus strand of JACDQD010000007.1, from coordinate 1,585,819 downwards.
GAGATATACGTCCAAGGAGAGTGAGATTGAGGGCCCCCCCCAATCGAGCCGAATTCGGACTTTTTCGGCGTCATTTTTCACCGTTCCGTTATTGCCGAAAATTCGGTCATCCCTGAAAATTTAATTGACGGGAAAAGTTCTCAAAACGCCCTGAGAAATTGGGATACCGAACGAGAACACGAGGTTGGCCCGTGGCTCGAATTCGTCACAAGAAAGGGAGAAAGCGGAAGGGACAATAAAGGAACGGCGAAAGAGGAGAATACAGCGTGGGGTTGGGGGGAATTACATGGAAATGAAGAATGAAAAGCCGTAAAAGGGGTAAGTGGCCCGAGGCGATTTTCCACTTTTGCCGGGGTCGGCATCAAAACGCGTCCAATTCGTCATCAAATAGACCGGTTATGGTTTTCTCTCCGTTTCACCACTTCTTGTAGCCCTCTCTGTGCTACACGACACTGAATCTTCGATGTACAAATTATTCGGTAAAAATCTCTTCAGTTTAGGATTCCGATCCTTCGAAAAATCCTTCCAATACCTCACCGTTTGTCTCCAGAACAGAATAATCCAGAATGACCTAAAAGTCCCGTCCGTTCGAGAATTAGGAGCTTGCCTTCCTCAATAGACAATTTTCCTCGCTTCTCACCTTCCCGAAAATGCCGTCCTAAAGCGGAGATGGCCAACGCGATTTCAGTAAGGCCATCAGGAGCGGCAGTACCATCGTTGGGCGGCGGCTTCTCCATTCACCGAGTGTCAGTGTAAAGTACTGACCACTGTCACTGGACTAGGTATCCGTGTCAATTCGCGAAGAATGCTCTCAGCTCGTCAGTGCCTAGAGGGTGATTTGGGAGAGGGGAAAAAAAAAAAAAAAATAAAACGATTGAAGGGACACGTTCATCGGCCCGACATTACCGACCCGAGGCACGAGGACCGGCCATCGAAGACTGGAGGTCGGCCGGATGGGACAGGTGTTCTCACGGCCTACTCCAGGGCCAGGAGGCGGAGGAGGCTGTCCCCTAGGGGGCGGGGGCGGCGGAGGGAAGGGGAGGAAGAGCGGTCCAGAATGACAAACAGGAGAAGCGAAATAAGATGTCGCCCCGCCCCCCCCACAAGACAATTCCCACGGGCGCGTCATCCCGGTTTACCTGGAATTAATCCGACGGCGGTGGAGGAGAGAATAAAACGACATTTCGCGTCGGTCATCAACAAATGGAGAATGAATATCCGGCGTTGGCAACTAAATAATTGCGGATTCTCCTCATCTTCGGCGTGTAACGAACATTTCCGAATACTCTCTGTACATGTTTGAAGATGTGTAACACGCGTAAAAATACAGATGAAACCCGCAAATTTTATACGTAATTTTATACGTTAGGTCCTTTCTCCACCCCCCCACCCCATGATTTCGTTTTAACATACATTCTATACGTAGCTTCGTTGTGTTTCTGTCTACTCTCGCCGTTTTCGTCTTTTGCCAGACCGGTTTTGTCGGCCGCTCGCCATCTTCAGTAGCCTGCTGTGTTACTGTCGCTGTTCGGCACTTTGGATATTTTTTGACGGTGAAAAATACAACAGTACAAGCGACAGTGACGGTGGGCAGTGAGGACGCCCGACAGGAAAAACATTCCAAAGTGGCGAACAGTGACAGTAACACAGCGGGCTACTGAAGATGGCGAGCGGCCGAAAAACAGGTATATCAAACTGTCATTCAGGATACAGGACGATTTCAAAGCTCGTCGTGCCAATAAATAGCCGGGAAACGGGGAAATAGCGACGGGGTGACTCTAATGAGAAATTGATAGACCGTATATATTTTGGTGGCGGATACCTGAAACCGGGGCGGTTTCAAGCGAGATTAATTGAAAACCGCAAACTCAGACCCGACTCCAATGCGAAATGTATCGAGTGCAATTGGCAAAATTTTGTGTTATTATTATTCTTCTTATTAGTGCGGAAAACCACACAAAAAAAAATCCAAGAGAATCCTGAAGAGAATCCTGAAGAGCGTTCCAGCGAACACTTTGAACTGTCAGCAGCCGTCCGTTTAATGCCAAATGGGGGTAGTGGAGGCCGACGTTCACTGATAACTAATCGGCACTGATAATAGAACGATAATTTCTCGGGGTGGGGGAGGGGAGGGGTTAGGGGGGGGGGGGGGGAAACAGAAAGGCCGGTCGAAAGGCGGCGTCTCGACGAGCGACGGACTTAACCTTCACCTTGTGAAAGGGGCCGTTCACGAATGGCGGAGGTCGTCACGAATGGCCTTTGTATTATAACTGGGCGGCCGGGAAACCGGAAACTGCAGTCGGGAAATCCGATTGAAACCGCCCATTTTCCAACATCTCCCAGGACAGTAGTGGAGACGATTGCTGTCGGCTCCGTATAAAAGTGCTTAAAACTTGTCGAATTCTACTGATTTAATTCCGGCCAAAGTGGCGAAGGTCAACGGGTACTAACTCTGCCGCAATCGGATTGTTGATCGTATTGATGATCGGTGTTCGCATAAACGATGCAATAAATTGCATTTAAAGAAATAACTCTAAATCGGTAGCTGAGTGAGGACTCTATTCGACATAGAATAGAGAGACCGATCTCAATTCAATTCATCGAATCCACGAAATAAAAAGCTTTTCACGAATATGGGTCAACCGGAAAATCCTCGCTGGGGGCGGGAAGGGGCGGGATTTTCAGTTCATAACCGTGTCCTGAGGCCCACCCAACGGTAACTACTGAATTTCTAATTAATGCCAATGTTGGTTTTATAGCGTTTTATTTGATACCGTTAGATCCTCAGCGGGCTGCGAACTCTGTTCGAAAAAATTAATTTCTCGAACAATACTCGCTCCTGCGAGAACGATAATTACGATGGAAATTGAATTTTCGATTTTTTTTTTCCTTCAGAAATAGTGTAAGGGAGACGGTTTTGGCATTATATATATATATATATATATATATATATATATATATATATATATATATAATGAATAAAATATGGGATCGTTATTAAAAAGTGTTAGGCTCCGAACGATTAAGTACAGAATTACACCGAATTTATCAAGCGCGACAACTTGTCGATAGTCGGAATTATAGGTTGAATATTTGCAATGTAAATGAAGACATATTTCCCGAAATATTTTATAATCGACAAGCAGTGGCTTGTAATTAAACAGCGAATCTATTTAATTGCGGTCGTATTAATTCGTTCCTAGGTTGGTATAAAAAATTCCTGTGGGGGGGGGGGTTAACAATTTTAGTCTTCCTTTCGCCTTATAAGGTCTTAAGTTTAAGTGATATTCGACTTTTTCCCCATTAATATCGACTAATTTCCGTCTGAAAAATAATCCGGGCGAAGTTTTGTTAAGTAGGAAGAAACGGTGGCAAAAGTGGACTCGTTTAAAGCTCGGAAAACGTCCTTTCCCCCCCCCCCCACAGGGAAACACCTCATAAAACACCGGGCCTTATTCGACTAATAAAAAAAACTGTTTCGTATTTTATACGGTTCATAAAACGGTCAGAGAGCGCGAATACGGCTGAAATGGGCAATATCTTTCTCCGAAACTAGCGGGCCCCCCGGCCCCCGACAAATTCTCCACGTTAAAGACAAATTTTAAAACCTTATACGGCCGTCTCTATTTCGATTGGCGTCGTCATTTCACCGTATTTATATACGTATTATTGGCAAGTTTATGGAAAAACTTTCATCCACCCCTGAAGATACGCCCCGAAGATGAGAACGTCGGCTCTCGACTGTAAACAGAATAATCGAACGTCCAGAGAAACGGTTCGGTCTTAAAACCTACTGTTTAAATTGTTATAAAACGGGGAGGGGCGGGGGGGGGGGAAACATGAAAGTGAAATACAAGTCACGAATTACCGTAGGTTCGTCTTTCGCTAGACCGGTTTTGTCGGCCGTTCGCCGTCTTCAGTAGATGTTTTTCCTCGTTGGGGGGAACTGCATCAAGAACTGCACTTTATTGTGTTGTCGGGGACTGATTTTTGACAGTCGGACAGCGACCAACGCAGCGCTACTGAAGGTGGCGAACGGCCGAATCCGACCCCCGCAGACCACAAAACAGATAGATATATATATATAAACAAGTCGTGAAAAATTTTCAGTTCGCCGATCCGGAATAAACCTACGACAAATACCCAGTATAAGTTATAAAAAATAAAAAAAAAAACTTCCGATTTTCCGTATGAAAACAGCTTCTTTCTATAAACTCACAGTTTTGAGCGTATTTGAAATGCGCGAAACGAAACTGGGGTAATCGACAAATCGGTGATAAATTTAGCGAAAAAAAAAATCACAAAATTGGGAATTTAATGCAGATGGGCTGCCCAGCGACTAAAATTTAAATTTAAATTCTAAAACACGCCCATTAGAAGTGTCCAGAAAATTACGTTGGCGGTGCGGGGGGGGGGGGGAAATATTGGCAGCAAATATCAATCTAATAATTGAATAACAGTATTTTGTGATATAAAAATGTGGAAGGGCCATCGGCCGAAATTTTTGTCTGGTTGACGATGACTTTATCGCTGGCAATATTTTGATTTGCAACACTTTGACAAACTCACGTGTACGTAAGGGTTGGCTGTCAGATAGGGGTTGTGCAACTGGTTTCGCCTGGAGGGCTGCAGGGGCGGTTCCATCCCGGAAACGGTCCGAGAAACACTGTGCCGTGGAGCTGGGGGATGATGGACGGACACACACACGCGGGGTGGTGGTGGGGTGAAATATCGGCCGGTTGTGAAACACGCGATAGTAGGGCGGTAGAGAGGGGGGGCCAACAGAGTGCCGTACCTCGACCGTCGAAGGCTGAGGACCCACTGAAAGGAATCCCGAAGGAGAGCCGGCCGGCTGACCCCCAACGCGGACGGGAACCGTGTTCAACGGCCTCGGCCGCCAGGGGCGCCACCGGCAATGGCGCCAAATTCAAAAATCCTTTCCTATTACCGATTTTCGATGGGCGGCATTTGGGACAGGTCCGAAAAAACCGGAATGGTTGACGACAAATTCTGAAAATCAGCACTGTATCTGGAAAAGAGTTCGGTTGAGATACGTTAATTTTTCTCGATCCTATACGCCTTAGAATAGGCGTAGAATGGCGAGATATGCCCCGTTTATGGCCGGAGATTTCGTCGTCGATACGCGACCATATTCTGAAGCCAAAGACTCGGCTACATAATGGTTGATTAGTGACGGGGACGAAAAAATGGATAATTTAGAAAAAAAACGTCGAGCGTAAAAGGCGATGAAAAACACCTTTGACCACCCCCAAAATCCGGAATTTTCGTCCGAAAAAGTAGTTAATGCTCTGTGGTATGTCCGGTGGGATTGGAAAGGGATACCTCTCCCCGTTATGAGCTTTTTACCGAAGGACGAGACAATAAATTCGGAAAAAGTGTCGGCTCCCGGATTAGAGGAATTGAACAAAAACGTCCAGAACAAAAAAAAAAAAATTGAACTATATTCCAGTCCTATAATATTACAACATACCTTTTTCACCTTTTCCCGGAACGTTGTCTGCGGGTGTAATCACACGTCGGGTCATTTCCTTCTTTGAGGTTTCGAGAACGCCAATTTTTGAATCGGAACCTGATTTCTTCGGGATTTCTTCAGTTGCGTCGGTCGTACGAAACCGTGGGAGATATAAAATCGTTAGGAGCGTGGAACTAGATAAATTTTAATTTTCAGCTAGCCTATGCTGGAAATGATAGATTGTCAATTATGCGTTGGTTCGATGCTCTCAATCGCGGCGGTCCGCATTCTATCGGAAAATTGATTTTCAGTAGCGGTACTTTTGGTCAATTTTTCGGCGTTTTCGCCGAAACCGTCCAAGCCGTCGGAAAACATTCACGTTATGCGTGTTCAGTAAAATATATTCCCCGTCGCGGCGGCGATAGGCCCCTGAATATGCACATTTACAGTTTACAGTTTTACACCTTCGAAGGGAATCTTGAAAGTGTCCGACGTTTCGTTTAAAGTCCGAGCGTCTGTCCGAAGACGCGGAGGACGAAGGACGCCTCCTTTTACACGGTGAATTGTCTCCTCGATGAGGACTCTATTGTACGGACGTTTTTACGCCCGGTAACGGCCCAACTCGACCCACATAAAGAAACCAATTTTTTTTTCCCAAGAACTGTCAAAGCCAATTACCGGTAGCAATTTGACGGAGGAGAAACGTCGATTGAAAGAAAAGTGGGTAAACGGACGGCGGACGGACGGAAAAGAGGAAAGGAAAGGTGCCGTTGTTTCGGTCGTAAAACGGGTAATATAATATTTATAGAACAGTACGGTGTCGACGATTAAATATTGGGGGGGGGGGTGTCCCAAAATTAAATTTTGGGATTTGAATTTTCCAAACCGTTCCTCCAGTAGAATTGACAACCGTATTAACAGGACGTCGCTGTTGTCATTTTTGGACAATATTTCAAATATAATTGAAAGTTTGCCAGCCACAGTTCGAAAATTTCGATGAAACGCATTTTCACCTCGACGGCTTCGCTAATCCTCAAATTGGATGCCATTTGACCGATGTATCATTCTATCCTGCGTACTTTACGATTCGATTAATTTAACAATTTAAAGAAAAAAAAAACTGTATTTTTTATTTAATTCCTATACAAAATTCCATCATACCAATCCGACCGTCGAGAAACCCTACAATTTTATCCCATTTTCCAGAAACTTCCCTTACAGACGCCTGGAAAGGAAGTGGCCGCACGATCTTAAACGGGTGTGGGAAAACAAATTTTTTAAATATAATAAAAATATAAAAAAAAAGGAGAAAAACAGTGGATTCCTCCTCCGTTTTTTGCTGCTTGAACATGGATTGAATTTTTTTTTAATTTGTGACAACACGAAGTGGGATTTTCGGCCACTAAATTAAAGACCCGTACCGTCGCCAATTTGCGGCTTTAAGAGGAAATGGACGCTTGTTTTTTCAATTATCACGTAAATTCCAGTTGTTGAATAAGTTCGGTGATTTAACTTCGCCAACTTGTGAAGAGAGTCAAACATTGAAGTTCGCCAAAGTCCAGGGACATCAATTCGGCGAAGAATTGCAAGAATTTCTCAAGAAGATCTCTTACAAAGCTCTTACAAAGTACAGACCAAATTCGAAATTTCGCGTTAATTTCGGGCCTAACTGGGCGTACAGAAGTCTGATTATCGATTTAATTCTTTTATATTGTACTTGAAATTCGAGGCCAAACTTCAAATCGAGACGTGTAAGTCGCCAGAAATCCGACCGTACCGCGTGTCCCGCATGACAATCGGTGCGGGCGCGTTTCACTTTTTGGCACTTTGTCCCACAAATTCAGCGAGTATTATTTCGGTTCGGAAGTGGTCGGCCGAAAGTCGGGTCAAAGGTCAGACTAGCAGAAAATCGAAATTTTATACCGTACCCTCGATCGAGCTACTGTCGATGGCGGCAAGCCGTATCCGATCTAGGATAAGGACGAAAGATGTCTCCGGCGGCGCTGGATGCGTAATTTCTCTGATGTAAATTTCCAGGACTCCAATGTTGCCATTGTCCTGAGGACAGGAGCAACAAACAAAATGGAAACCAAATTTTTTAAGGATTCAGTCGGAGAAAATGGCGAACGCAAAAGGAAATAAATAAGCCTATTTGTCACGGCAGATTATTAACTCTTTGGAGGCCGGCGATTCCCGAACAAATTAAACGGGATAATTAGCCAGGACGATTTATTAAAAGTACACCCGATTATTATGCACTCTTCCCATTTTAATTTATACCCACCGCTAAGTGTTATAATACAGAATTGTGTCGTCCCTGTACAATTTCTTTTCATTTTCCCTAGGATTCGTACAAGAGTGTCTTCGAACGCATCACTGTTATTAAGCGGCACTTATCTATCGTAATATTTATATTATTATAAATGAATTCGTTGGAAATAATAATACACCGCGTGGGCTTCTCGGACTTCCGAAGATTCTGATCTACCGCAGGATCGTCAGGATTTCAAATACGAATCTCCTGAATCTCCTGAATCTCCTGAATCTCCTGAATCTCCTGAATCGAATCTCCTGAATCTCCTGAATAATCCGAGCGGCGGAGAGCCGATCGTTCATCCCTCGTATGACGCAATTGCAGCGACCCCTGAACTGTGACCCTTGTGACCTTTGTGACCGCAGACGCCGCAAAGCACACAGGCGGACAACTCATTGTGTCGGCCTCCGGGGGGAGGGGGATTTGGCCGAGCTCCAGCCTGAGAGGAACTTTCCCACTTAGACTTATTTTATTTAGCCTTACCTTCATTCTTCTTGTTTTTATTCCCCTCCTCGTCTTCTTCTTCTTCTTCTTCTTCTTCTGCTTCTCCTTACCGGTCTTCAGTCCCCCCCCCGCCACGCGCTCTTCAGTTATAGCGCCCCGATAGTAATGGATAACACAATGTCCAACGGTGGATTGTCCAACTAGAATTATTAATCCTTTTAAAATATATCTTTTACGGCCGGAGATATTGAATCAACAAATCCGGATTCGCGTAGGATTCGTTGCCCTCGGATAAGTGGCTGCCCCCCCACCCCCAACCCTTTAGGGAATGACCGACCCGTTCCTTATCTCCCCCGTCCCCCCCCCCTAATGGAACATTTCTTCCACAAATCGCTTCCAAGTCCCCTCCCCGACCTTTTAACGCGGTACGATATTGAGAGTGTTTGAACTCCAGTCGAATTCCAGTCCTCCGCTCATTCCAACCGATACGCGCAGTATATTCATTTATTTGTATGATACATTATTCGGTCGTTGAAAAAAAAAAGGTTTCACTTGTAATCCTCGAAGGCCTCCGCTGGAATGGATCATGCCGCGTATTTGCCCCGGAAATATTGTTCATTTCTCGTCCAGACTGGAGAAATTTAACAAAAAAAAAAAAATTATCTATCTAGGGTCGTTCACCCCTATTGAATTGAAATTCACCGATACCGGCGCGTAATGGCGCCCGAACCTTGGGCGATATTATGTTGACGCGAACAGGCCGGCCCCGTATATTTTCAGATCGTTTCAGCCGGATTAGATCGGCGGGCGTATATTCAGTGAACCGTTTAAGATTTCTTTTTCCGATTGAACGCCGCCGCGAACGTAAATAACGCGTTCGTAAACGTCGGACGTTGCGGCCGTCGTAATTTCCGACGGGAAATATTTCAGAGGGCGGCGTTAAAATCGTCGAAGCGTCCGGGCGTTTTTCCCGTTCGGAATTCTCCGGAATGTGTTTAACACCAACTTGATAATCTTCGACAGTTTTCAATATTAATGTCTTTCTGCCAAAGGAACGAATTAGTTTGCAAACCGTACAATATTGAAATAATGCAGTGAATTCAGGTTCATTGTGGTGAATGACCTTGGGTAGACTGTACGATTCACCCTCAACTTTGAACATTGCTATACGGACATAGGACAAACTTTAGCACGGGGATTCAAAATAGGATATTTATTACATATATTACATTATATATATATATATATATATATATATATATATATATATATATATATATATAAGGGGTACCCAAAAGTAATCAACATTTTGACTTTGGAATTCATTTTATTTTGCTAAAAAAAAAAAATAAATCTTCAATTAGTTTAATAATATACCCGTTTTGTGGTCTGCGAGGGGTTGGAAGAATACTCGACAATTTCGTGAAGTGACAGTGACAGTGCAGTCCAAAAACGTGAAACAGTCCAAAGTGCTAAAACGGTGACAACTGACACAGCGCTACTGAAGATGGCGAGCGGCCGGTCAAAAGACCGAACCGGCGAGAGAGATCGGAAACATCACGAACCTACACGAATCTTTAATTATTAATCTACTGTATATAGACCGATATTATCGACAATTCTCCGGCCACTTTTCCGGACAAAATTTTCTATTGACCTCTCCTGAGGAACTGCTCAAGACCAAAATACATCTTGTCAAATTGTCAATTGCTCTTGGGTAATTCTGTTTCCTATATTTAAGATATTTTCTATTTGTTTGCCACGGTTGTGGCGATAATGTATTTATGTGTCGGCGCGTTCACGTTAATTTCAGACAATAACGTCTCGAGATCTTAAGTGGAAGAAGTTTGTGAAAAGAAAACGGCCGCTGAGAGATAAAAATCATAACGGCCCCACAATCTCTCTCTCTCTCTCTCTCTCTCTCTCTCTCTCTCTCTCTCTCTCTCTCTCTCTCTCTCTCTCCTCTCATCGCTCTGAAGATCGTCCCCGACTGAGGGGCGAAAATTAAATGTCCGCCGGCAGTAAATTCTGAAAATGAGAGTTCTCCTCACGGGGTGGCCGGGGTGGGGAACCTGTATTCTCACCCCCACCCCACCCCTCTACTCTTAAGGCCGTGAATCGTGAGATGATATCCGGAGCCTCAATAGCTCAATTTTCATTTCCACCCCCACCCCCAGCCCGCCCCACACGTATATTTCTATCTAATAACAGGGCGTAGAAGAGAAATGTTTATTGTCCCAACGGCCCTTGTTATTTTCCCGTTCCCTTTCGAATCTCAACTCCCGAATGCGTAACGAGTAAACACGGAACAAAAAAAGGATTTTCCGAAACCTCGGAAGCGGGGGTAAAAAAAACCGCCAGAAGAAAATGTCCCCGGTGGGCTTTCCTGCGAAGTACGGACGGGAAAAGTCCCCAATAGCACCTCAGTGTCCGGGGGGGGGGATTTTGTGACTTGTGTTGAGGTCATGATGGATTGTGCGGTTTAGAAGCATTAGGAGGACGGTGCGAAGGACCTTCGACTGGAATCTCCGGATGCCGAAGGACTTGTCGGATGACTCCTGATGGAACCCAGGATAGCTCTGTCGGTTTTAGTAACGCTCCGTATACTGTCAGTCTGTTACTTGAGATCGATTTCTGTGTCCGTTTCAGTAACGCCCTCGAGAGTACAAATTTTCCGTTCAAGACTTACGTACGATTTACAGTTAACGCTCAGACTGTAAATTTAACCGCCGCTCCGTCCAATCCCGATTGTACAACTGACTGGGACTCAATCCCTCCGTTGGCAGTTTTAATCGTAAATCTTACAAAACAGTGCTGGCACAATGCTTTAGCCCACTGTATCGCTGAGTGGATCATCGAAATACGTTCAGGATCCCAATTTTCGCTATACCTAAGTCTAGCTTTGGGGGGCGTTTCACGATTGGGGCCCACCGACACATGATATCTCGGGAATAATATCGCTCGGAAGAGACCGGTTTCGGCCTATTTTAGTACTGACTGGCCCAAATGGGAGACAGAAAATGGCGCCAGCTATGAAATTCAAATTCCCACCTCAGGTCCCTGACAATCCCGACAGTTTTCTGCGTATACCCGATTTAAAGTCGGTTAAATCTCAATTTTAGCGCCGACAATTTTGCAGATTCCGAGGCTCTGCAACGCGGATAAGATCTGTACTCTGCGAGAGAGCAAATTAAATTGCGTCCCCCAGCCCTTACAACGTTACAGCGTTACAGCGTTACAACGTCGAGTAACGGTCGAAGCGCTCCGCTGCTGCTATACATATTGAACAGACGGTCGTAACCAGTTGTTACGAGTTGTACAGTTATGAAAGTATAACGAGTGCATTACGTACTGTATTAGGGTGCGGCAAATTTAACCATTCGCTTTTCTTTCTACAGCTTGAAACAGAATTTTTTAAAGAAAGGGATGAATGAAAAACATTAAAATAACTAGTTTCAATATACCCGTTTTATTGTCTGGAATACCGTAGGTTTCTCGGTGTTTCTGTCTCCTCTCTCGCCGGTTTTGCCGGTCATTTGCCAGACCGGTCTTTCGGCCGCTCGCCGTCTTCAGTAGTCGCTGTGTTACTGTCACTGTTCGGCACTTTGGAATGTTTGTGACGGTGATAAATACAACGGTACAAGCGACAGTGACAGTGCTGAAGTGAGGATGCCCCACAGGAAAACATTCCAAAGTGGCGAACAGTGACAGTAACACAGCGGGCTACTGAAGACGGCGAGCGGCCGAAAAACCGGTGGTCTAGCGAAAGGCCGAACCGGCGAGAGAGATGAGGCAGAAACATCACGAACCTACGTTATTGAAATAACTAATAACTGTGTTCAACTGGAAGGGATTTTGCCCTTTCCTTCCGGTGTCCTCTCTCCTCAACTTCTTCAAGAGAGGGGAATCGAAAATTGGCCGGAGATTGGGGTACTTTTTAAAGAAAGGGATGAATGAAAACATTAAAATAACTAGTTTCAATATACCCGTTTTATGGTCTGGAATACCGTAGGTTCGTGGTGTTTCTGTCTCCTCTCGCCGGTTTTGGTCTTTGCCAGACCGGTTTTCGGCCGCTCGCCATCTTCAGTAGCAGTAGGGGCATCCTCACTGCACTTTCACTTGTACTGTCTTGAGGATGCCCTCCACCCAGGAAAAACGTCCAAAGTGCCGAACAGTGACTGACACACAGCGCTACTGAAGACGGCGAGCGGCCGAAACGAATATTTTTTTTGTTTATTTTAGATACCTCAATATCCGAAATCAGTATCACTAACAACACAAGTGACAATCGGTATAGCCGCGAGGGTGCAAGTGACAGTGACACAGAGTGCAGTGATGATGCAGCAACCCCCCCCCACAGGAAAAACGTCCAAAGTGGCTGACACAGGGCGCTACTGAAGACGGCGAGCGGCCGAAAAACCGGTCTAGCAAAGACCGAACCGGCGAGAGGAGACAGAAACATCACGAACCTACACGAATCTTTAATTATTAATCTACTATAGACCGATATTATCGACAACTCTCCGGCTAATTATTCCAGGCAAATTTTCTATTGCCCTCTCTTGAGGAACTGCTGAAGACCAAAATACATCTATCCTATTCCTATATTTAAGATATTTTCTATTTATTTGCCACGTTATTTAATAACGTAGGTTGTTATTAAAATAACTAATAACTGTGTTCAAAAACTGGAAGGGTTTTGCCCTTTCCTTCCGGTCTCCTCCCTCTCTCTCTCTTCCTGGAACTCTGGAACTTATTAGGTGTACCCGAAAGTAATCGACAATTGAGGAGTTCAAGTTGAACTCTCTTGAAGAGAGGGGGAAATCGAAAATTTGCCGGAAAATTGGCCGTAGATTGGGGTTGTTTTGGGTACCCCTAATATAAGCCTATATTGTATTTATACTCATATATAGTATATAACAGGCGTATATATGACTCAGTTATACCCATTAGTTACTAATAGCGTACCGTGATCAATACAGGAAGGCACTGACGCATCTAGAGTATTTCCAGGCTTTGTCTATGAAACCGGTCTAGAATCAACGAAATTGTCAACACCCAATCGACATGAATACAGCGAACAAATGAAATTTATTATTACAACGAAAGGCCGCCGGCAAGGCTGGTGGAAGGCCAGTGGAAACGGGGGGGGGCGGGGGGGGGGGGGGGGGGAGGGAGGGGGAGAGATATCGGATTATAAAATTTTCCAAAAAAAAATAAATAAATAAATAAATAAATAATAATCGGCCTTGTCCGCCGGCGGCGCCGTTTATTTTACACGGGATTAATCCGAGCTTAAGACGTAAAGTCTGAGCTTAATTGACAAGAGGCGAACTCGGGCTATCGGACGACTTACTCTACTTGTTCTTCTTTGCCGGGGGGGGGGGCGCCGGGGGGGGCGACGACCGCACCGTGTAAGAGGAGAAGCTACCCCCTCCCCAGAGACCGCTCCAACGGCCAAATACGTATTGACAACAGACTTTTTTTTTTATTTACATGTAAATATTTAATTTCGGTCAGCCGTCGGGGTATCGGGCGCCGAGAACTTCGGTAATTTTCAATCCGCAAATTAAATTAATCCGCCCGAATTTAAAACGATTTCCCGTCCTTTTTTACTAACTGGAACTCTTCCACTTCTGTTCCCGTTGTAATATTGAAGTGGGCAAATTTGAAGGGGTTGAAGCCTCCGTTTCCAGGCGTGGATTGAGCGGGCGGAGATGGCCTGAGGTAGATAAGGGCCGGGCGCAAGGGGGCCCTTTATTTCGGGACTATAAATAAAATCTCTCTTCCTCTTCTCTCGGCCCCTCTTTAGCGGTAATTATTTTAATGGTCCCAGCCTCCTCCTCCTCCTCCTACTACTCCTCCACGCCCCCCCCAATCCCCACCTCCAGGTACGAGGGTTTTGCGGCCGCAGTATTCCTCGATTCCCCATTCCCAATTTCGGACTTCCGAAACTATGATTTATTGGGTTTTCACCAACTATGCCGTCGGTGTTTCCTAGGGGAACACTTTTGAGCGTTTGAGGGATCGACTTAAAAAGGAAAATTCGGCCTCTTAAGGCCGTCACTATGGCGTTCCTCCACCGCCGGAAGACATCCGACATCGCTCCCATCCAGAGATCCAGAAATCCTTCCCACAGTCCTGGTTATGTTTCTGACCAGAAAAATCCACAATGACCTCTCACAACATACCCGGACGGTCGACGAAGCCGGGAGGAGGATTTCAATCGAAAGTCCTTCGCGCCATCCTCAAGTCGGCGAAGCCGCAAAATCCCGGTTCCCGAAATTCCGCTCCCGCCTTTCTCCTCATCCCGATCCCGGACGGTTTCCTCTCTTACCCTTCAATTATCCCGCCCGACGGCTTAAACGCCACTGGACATTAGTTAAACGGTGTCAAAAAGCGCCATCATCTAGGGGGTGGGGGGTGGTTTTTTTATCTCGAGAGAAACGCGTATTTTCACCTATGACTGTAAAAGTTGATTGGGCAAAATAAAAAAAAAATTAATAAATAATGTAGGAAGGGCTATTCCGGGACTTTTCCCGTCCGAGCTTCGCAGTAAAGCCCAACACGGCCATTGTCTTCTGGAGGTTTCCCCTGTCACAAAACTGTTTACACCCGCTTTCATTATCTATCCTGGTGGTATCGTTGTCTAATATTACAAAAAATTTTTATTTACCCCCCCCCCCCCACCACGGGTCTAGAATTTGACGGTGTCGACCGGATAAAATCCCGTATTTTCGTGCCTAAAATGTTGCCCTTTCAAGTGGGTGTCGTTTTTTCTCTCCGCCGAAAAATAGCGGTATCCGGTCATATTAGCATTGCCCGGGGGTCCGGGGGTGGGGGTCGAAGGGGGCCACCGGTGTTGCAAATTTGATCGGTGATAGAGCCGTAGTTAAGTAGCGGTCCCGGTATTATAATTTTGCATGAGACCGGGGTGGGGGGGGACGGGGCCTTCGATCTTACCCTCGATACTGCGCACCGTCTAATTCGGAGCCATTAAAAATTCTTGTTTTTGTCTTTTGCCCCCCCCAAATCTCTCTTTTTATTCGTATTCCGAGTCTTGATTTTCGCGGCGGCCAGAGCACGGTAGCGATCGAAAATAAAAACCGAGATAAAAAAATTATACAGCACGGAAAATCCCATTGATACAGGGACATAAAAGGACTGTGTTGAGTGAGACCTCTTTTTTGGAAAAGTACATCAAAATTGACAATATACAAAGCTATATATTAAATGGGGTTCCGCCATGAAATACGACATCGCTCGCGTCCTTAAATTCCAGTAAAAAATCCTTCCAGACCGTCCTTAATGCCCCTCCCCCCCCCCGGGTATGTTTCTAACCGAACAATCCATAACGACCACTCAACATACCCCGACTGCCGAATAAGTCGCGAAATCACCCTTCCTCAAATTCCATTCCCGCCGAAATTTGTGATATAACAAATCGACAAAGAATAATAATAATAATATAGAATTTATTAATAGGCCGAGAAGTGGGGGGGGGGGGAAAGAGCTTTTTAAAAAGGGGGCGGCGGAGATAAAATTTGAATTTGAAGGTTGGGAAAAATCTCAGTGGGAGTAGTAGAGGATATTATTAATTGGCCAAATCATATTAGCTTATCTCGGGCGGCCCGAACGGCCCCCCCCCCAAATTAGAATTTATAATTCACAGTCCCGACTATTTCTCATTCCCGGTTTTAGTCCCTTTTTTTTTTTATTTTTTGTTAGCGATTTTTAGTGGCGATTCCTCTTATATATATATATATATATATATATATATATATATATATATATATATATATATATATATATATACTCTATTTCGCTCGGTGTTTTACAGTACAAAAGGGTACTTTGGTGAGAGGGGTGCGCTTTTGAATCGACACCTGTTTTGAGGCCGAGAATAGATTTTTTTAATTTTTTTCTTCCCGAATCACCGAATTTAATTCTTCCGATTGAGGATTGAGGATGGATTTAGTGAGAGCTGTGGCCGGGAATTTGAGGCCGTCGACTGAACGCCTTCGAAGGAGGAAATCCGAGAACGCTTTTACATCAGATAATTGTCCGGATAATTGTAAGGAACGTTCATGCATTGTGTGTGTGTGTGTGTGTGTGTGTATTGATGTGAAATAGTGTGTTTCATATAGTGCGGGCCGCCGCCAACGCCAAACGCGCGGCCCTAATAACAGGCCTTTATTTACGGCCGAAACCCCCAACCCCCCCCACCCCCATGACTTTGATTTACGATACCGCGTCAAATTCTTACTTTCCCACCCCCATAACGTTTTGACGCTTCTTTCTCCTTTTTTTACCACCAAGGCCCACCCCCCCGGCCAGGACGCCCTTTCGGCCCTTTCGGACATTATTCAAGAGATTATTCAAGTAACTCCGAAATTGGCGGCAGCGGCGAAATATACAATAGAATAGAAAATGTTTTTCATTCTACCATATTACGGATCAAAAATCAGGTAGTAATCAGGTAGTAATCAGGAAGTATTACTACAAAATTACAACTAATTCCTTTACGTCTATATCAAAAAATTGTACAGTTGATTCTGTACACTAGTAGGCAATCTGTCGGAATTATTACTACAAATCAGGTAGTAATCAGGTAGTAATCAGGTACTACAAGTAATCAGGTAGGTAGTAATCAGGTGTTAGGATAGGAATAGTAGTTAGGATAGGAATTATTACTACAAATCAGGTAGTAATCAGGAAGTATTACTACAAAATTACAACTAGTTAGGATAGGAATAGTAGTTAGGATAGGAATTATTACTACAAATCAGGTAGTAATCAGGAAGTATTACTACAAAATTACAACTAATTCCTTTAGTTAGGATAGGAATAGTAGTTAGGATAGGAATTATTACTACAAATCAGGTAGTAATCAGGAAGTATTACTACAAAATTACAACTAATTCCTTTAGTTAGGATAGGAATAGTAGTTAGGATAGGAATTATTACTACAAATCAGGTAGTAATCAGGAAGTATTACTACAAAATTACAACTAATTCCTTTAGTTAGGATAGGAATAGTAGTTAGGATAGGAATTATTACTACAAATCAGGTAGTAATCAGGAAGTATTACTACAAAATTACAACTAATTCCTTTAGTTAGGATAGGAATAGTAGTTAGGATAGGAATTATTACTACAAAATTACAACTAATTCCTTTAGTTAGGATAGGAATAGTAGTTAGGATAGGAATTATTACTACAAATCAGGTAGTAATCAGGAAGTATTACTACAAAATTACAACTAATTCCTTTAGTTAGGATAGGAATAGTAGTTAGGATAGGAATTATTACTACAAATCAGGTAGTAATCAGGAAGTATTACTACAAAATTACAACTAATTCCTTTAGTTAGGATAGGAATAGTAGTTAGGATAGGAATTATTACTACAAATCAGGTAGTAATCAGGAAGTATTACTACAAAATTACAACTAATTCCTTTAGTTAGGATAGGAATTATTACTACAAATCAGGTAGTAATCAGGAAGTGTTACTACAAAATTACAACTAATTCCTTTAGTTAGGATAGGAATAGTAGTTGGGATAGAATTATTACTACAAATCAGGTAGTAATCAGGAAGTATTACTACAAAATTACAACTAATTCCTTTAGTTAGGATAGGAATAGTAGTTAGGATAGGAATTATTACTACAAATCAGGTAGTAATCAGGAAGTATTACTACAAAATTACAACTAATTCCTTTAGTTAGGATAGGAATAGTAGTTAGGATAGGAATTATTACTACAAATCAGGTAGTAATCAGGAGATAGTACTACAAAATTACAACTAATTCCTTTAGTTAGGATAGGAATAGTAGTTAGGATAGGAATTATTACTACAAATCAGGTAGTAATCAGGAAGTATTACTACAAAATTACAACTAATTCCTTTGCGTCAATATCAAAAAATTGTACAGTTGATTCTGTACACCAGTAGGCAATCTGTCGGAATTGAAATGTCGTCAGGATAGGAACAATTATGGACGGGCGGAGGAAGAGGAATTCCGAGCGAAATCGAAAGAACGAAATTTACGCCAAATTCTCCTCGTTTGGAAAAAGATAGAAGAATTGATGACGATTCAAACGGCAACCATATCCGTCAGAAGGATGGCGAAGGGTCATCCATCAGAGCGTTGTCATTCGAACTTCAGTTGCATGTCAAAATTTTAGTGGATCGACTTTAGTCGGCGACTACAGAGATCTTTCGGGAAATGGGGCGTTTCTCAATTTGCCGATTTCCGTCGGTGATCGGATTCGATGGAAAACTTCAAATTTCCAGAAGAGGTCCTGCGCGCTGTCCTCAGGAAGGGCGGTCCGAAATCGGAGGAGTTTCTTAAATTTCGTACGGGGAAAAAAGCGCCGTATTTAGACTTTGTTCTTTTAGAAACTTATCTATCAAACCGCTTCACGGAAGTACGGGGAAAAGAATCGGAGTATGAAGACTTTACCGTTGTTCTTCATTAGGAGGTCCTCCTCCTCCTCCTCCTCCTCCTTACACAGGATAACAGTTAGACGCGTGTCCAGTTCACCGTTTAAATATTAAGAAGGCTGTGAGGGTACGGGACGGCCAGTGTACCCTGTGTTCAGTCCGGTGTGACCGATGACCGAGTCTACGCCCCTAATTAAGAACCCCCATAGTGAATTAACCAACCCGCAACCCCCAACCCCCGCCCCAAACAATACAGTTATATTACGGTTATATACGAAACTTCGACACTAACTCATCCTCAAAGTTAAGAAACGTTTCAAAATTTCCAATATTTCGCCCGAAGAACGGTTTCGTAAAGTGGTCGCGTAATAAAAATAGAGATAAAGTGTGCGAAAATGGACTTTATCTTTCAGTTTCAGTAGTACAAAATTATTCGGTTTGGCAATTGATTAATTGCTTAATTAACCGACAACTGGCCAGAAGTTGTCACAACGCCGCGCTACTGAAGACGGCCGGCGAATGGCCGAAACCGGCGAGAGGAGACAGAAAAAATATATACCGTTTTTAATGTACAACTTTAAACTGAAAAAGTTCCTCATAGTTCGTCGAGCGGGCCAAAGATGGCATTGAAATCGACAGTCTGAGAACTTTGTACATGTTACAGTCACATTATTTGTTTATCCCGTTGAATAAATACAATTTATATTTAAAAAAAAAATACTCTATATCTATACCTTCCAATTTTTTTACTATATTTAATTCTACTCAAAATATATAATACGAAAAATGTTTGTACAGGCAAACAAAAAATTCAATTCTAGCGCTAGACTTGTCTGTAGAAAGAAATTTCATTATATTATTCTCTTGTAGCAAAACATAATTGAATTTATTTCAGACCTTCCGACTTTTACAAAACTGCATTTAAAATTATTTTCCATATAATAATTTCCTCGTTTTATAATCGACTAAAATGTAATTTAATAATTTATCGATATATATATTTTTTTTTTCTTACAAAACCTAATGAAGTGACTTTTGGTTACATCTTTACACGAGCCGAAGCTGCCCCAGAAAGGATGTAAATTACTAGAGTCCACATTGTATCCTATTCTAATTAACAAAAATTAAAACACTAGTCCTTTTTAGGTGACCTTTTTCTTTTTTTTTTTTTTTACTAGAACTAACAGTTTGTCGACACAAATAATACTTTTCAGAATAGCCTCTATGTTATGATCAATGCTTTATATATAACTTAAAAAAATTGACTATACAATCTAAAATATACCTATACATTAAACAAAGTGTAACAAACAATTAAAACCGACCTAGGGTAGAAAATAAAAATAGTTGTTCACAGAACAAAAAAAATTCTTCGAATTGTTAGGTACTTAAAAATAATAATATAAATTGTATAAAGTCCTCAGAGATACTGTGCAATGTTATTTACATTTATGCAATTTGACCGCATACCAATATGTACATTATTAAAAATATGTTTCGCTTACTTTCTTCGCCAAAAAATTTTCATTCATACCACCAAAAAAAAAACCTGATACTAATGAGGTAATTTAAAAAATATTTCGAATAAATTTTTACCTCGAATACATCACAGTTTACATCTCTATCAGTACGGATGCTCAATAGCGAGCTGTTTAAGGCACTAAAAAAAATAATTTTTTAGTCAACCTACACCGTTATTATTTTTTTTTTTCATCCTAAGTTGATCCTATTTTCTTCATCATTTTCTTCACAATCTATAAATATTCATCATTGAGCCGAAAAGTTAAACGCGGAATTCAGTCTATTACAATTAAATTGTTGCGCTAATTGGCCGTTATATTCATTTGAAATTGAAAAACAGTTTAAATTATAAATACTTTGTGGAAGCCTGATAATTGGTTTACATTGGGGTGGGGGAAATTAAGATAATAAAAATATAAAATAAATTAACCGGTACAGGATAAAATCACATAATTCCTGCGATCATTGAGGAATTATAAAACAGTTTCTGTTTGATTTTATTGTTTGTATGGGGGGGTGTCAAAAATGGCACCAAACTGACTCCGTTCACGACGGTTTCTTCGCCAACGCTTCCATGATCCTGGCGAACGCCGAATTGTCCAATCTGGCCTTCGGAGCCCGTGTCCGACCTGAGTATGAAATCGGCTACGTAGTCGGGGCTGTCCACCTCCTGGAGATAGGTCCACTTGGCGTAGTAGATGGCGGCGAACGTCGAATAGAGGAGTACGGCTATCGTCACCAACTGTAACGATAAAAACGGAAGTTTTTTTTTAAATTCTATTACAACCAACCCTTGACTTCATAAGTACAAATGGAGAAATTTTAGCTAAACCCCCGCCCCCCCCCCAATATTTCTATGCCTTACATCAACGTCAATTTCGATATCTCTGTTGATGTCCGTTCAAACGATGGCCTTGGTGGCACTAATTTTCCGTTCAAAAAGATTAAATGCCGTCCCATATCAAGCGCCAAGAATTGACTATAAAAAGTCTTCATCCCCAATTTTGATTGGTGACGTCATTCTTAAATACCCCCACCTCACGTTCGTACTTCGTTACTCAATTCAGGGTGAAACACCAATTTATATACTTGAAATATGTGCGTCGTTCAAACGCGTTCTAGAATTGGAAATAATAATAATCTCTCTACGATCGATTGGGAAGCTGCGTTAAAATCGCCGTCTCGGCATTTTCCCAATATTATTATCGCGCCTGAACTGCACGGCATTTTTCAACAATATCAGTTTTTCTTCCCGCTTCAATCAATAGACCGTCCAAAGGGAAAATAGATCGTATAATTGGGCTTAACCAGCGAATTATTACTGTACAGCGTTGTATTTAGACCGGATTCGGTTAAAAGGACGTGAACTGCGGGGTTGGGGGGGGTGGGGAGTGGTTCGGCCAAACATTGACGAAATTCTAGACAGAAAAGTGAAATTTGACAGAAAAAGAATAAAGAGCATTTTCGGGCCGATTTTTCCGCCTAAAACCGCATTTTGGGCCTAAAACCGCTTTTTGGGCCGATTTCGGACCTAAAACCTCATTTGTGGGCCGATTTCGGCCTAAAACCTCATTTTGGGCCGATTTTGCGCCTAAAACCGCATTTTGGGCCTAAAACCGCTTTTTGGGCCGATTTTGGACCTAAAACCGCATTTTGGCGGATTTTGCACCTAAAACCTATTTGGGCCGATTTTGCGCCTGAAACCGCATTTTTGGGCCTTAAAACCACTTTTTGGGCGGATTTTGGACCTAAAACCGCATTTTTGGGCCGATTTTGCGCCTAAAACCGCATTTTTGGGCCGATTTTGCGCCTAAAACCGCATTTTTTGGGGCCGATTTTGCGCCTAAAACCGCATTTTATTTTGGGCCGAATTTCCTCCTAAAACCGAATTTTGGGCCTAAAATCGATTTTCGCGCCTGAAAACCGCATTTTTGGGCCTAAAACTGCTTTTTGGGCCGATTTTGGACCTAAAACCGCATTTTTGGGCCGATTTTGACCTTCAAACCGCTTTTTGGGCCGATTTCGGGCCTAAAAGCCCTCATTTTGGGCCGATTTTGCGCTGAAAGCCTTCCGACATCCCAAACGTTTCTTAGAGATGCCCGGAAAAGTAAAATTTGACAGAAAAATGAATAAAGGGCATTTTTGTGTCGATTGTGGGCCTATATACCGCATTTTTGGCCGAATTTGCGCCTTAAAACCGCATTTCTGGGCCTAAAAACCGTTTTTTCGGGCCGATTGTGGACCTAGAAACCGCATTTTCGGGCCGATTTCGCGCCTGAAAACCTCATTTTTGGGCCGATTTTACGGTCGGGAAAATTTTACTAGACTCGCTGTCAGTGTTGCTTGAACATCAATTTACAATATCGTAATTTACAGTTGTCAGATTGAGACAGTGAAAAGAAAGATCTTGTAACGAACTTCGGTAATAAATTAACAATTTTTTTTTTTCACGACACGACCTTTTAAAAGGTGGCGAATTATAATTTAGAGACGGGGACGAAAAAGTGATAAAAAGAAAAATCGAATGGCACAAATGAATATATATATATATATATATATATATATATATATATATATATATATATATATCATTTCGGCTTCGGGGCGCAGCGCGTGCTGAGTGAGTCCCATCGGGAGTTTGAAAGAAATAAATTTTTTAAAAAAAAAGAAAATACACCGCCATATTTCTTCGCACCGACTTCGTCGGACACACACACGTCTCGCGCTGTATACGTCGAATTTACGGCGTTTTTTCCGTTTTTCCCCCTTTCGCGTTTTCCTTTTTCTCCACCCGGCCCGAGCATAAAACGTTTTTTCGTTCCAATAAAACTCCCAGTTATACAAATATATATATATATATATATATATATATATATATATATATATATATATACGTGCCACCGAACGTGCCCTGTCCTCTGTGTCGCCGTTCGGAATCCGAATAATTGACCTCCAAGATATATCTGATCACACGCGAATTTTTTTATATATACCCCCAAACGGTTGCTCACATATTTCGTTTATAAATAATATATATATACATATAATTATAGTGGACCGTATCAAGTTATATATTGCCGTTTCGGCGCTTCAAGATACCAGAGTCTGTCGTTCATCCGCAGTGACGAGGCACATTTTCAGCTGTATTATTGTTCGCGTTATTCGATCGTAAATAAGTTGAATTTTATTTATTGAAATTCAACTGCCGGCTCACTCAATGTTGGGTACCGGTATGGGTTTCGGTCTAGATTTAGTATTTTTAGTATTTAGTAGATAACGTCTATCCGGAGCTAATCTTCACCTACTACTTTGTACAGTGATTCTGTTTGAATCCTTTTGCCGTTGTTCTAATAAAAAACTAAAAAATGAATAAATCCGCGTTTCTGAAACTCAAAACTGGCCGACATTATTTCTATATATATATCTCAGTGATTTCACTATATTTTGATTCACATTTCAAGAGAGAGAGAAAAAATTCGCGTCTCAAAAAGTCGCCCCCGAAATAACTTAATCAGCACACTATAAACGGCCTTTACGAAGTGCATAAAACACTGCAATACGGGGGTTTTTATTAAGCCTATTCCCTTCGCCCTTCTACTCAATTACACGCAATTAAATACCCTTTCGCTGTATTCAATAATTGGGCGATTAATGCGCAAAGTTTATGTAAATAAACGGTCCTGAAGTTGGCAAGAGGAGAGTTTAGACGACCCGGATTATATTCCCCGGTCCAGGGGCGTAATTCAATCGATTACAGACTCTCAAATCGCAGTATTTTGGTCGAAAGACGAAAGAGTTTTTTTTCGCGTTACATCGAGTAAATTTTAAAAAAAAATTATCATTTTTTTTTCGCGGCTCGTCCTCGTCGCGAAATTCGTTTCGCGAAACAGTTTCGTTCCCCCACGAAAATCTGTCCAATACCTGGAATACGGCCCAAAATTTGAAAGACCACTCGTTGATCAGGAAATCGTAATACTGTATCGTTTGCCTTTTCTCTCTCGTCCCTCCGCCTTCGTCCGGCCTGAAAAACAATAATTGTGTAAAAGAGACAATAATTAATAAGAGAGATAAATATAGAATCGGTAAGAATTTTAGTAATTCCGTTTAGGCCAATTTTTGACCTGTATAGTTTAATTTAATTACTCCTTGCCCGCCCCCCCTCTATGAAGCTCTTAGTTCTAAAGCCATTATGAAATTATAAAACGGATTATAACTGTTGGATAAAGTTGTATTTCTAGTATTTAAGCTTACGGACTTTAAGGCCAGAACAATTGTTGTGGAACAGAATCGTGCTTTAGCCTAACTTAGCCTGCTTAGCCCCAGTTGAACTTGATCTAAACTCAATATGACGAGGCCAATACAACAAAGGGAAACAGTAGTCCTACTGTCAGTAAAGCTTTCAATAATCAACAGTTTTTAACGGGCTAATAAATCGACACTGAATTAATCGTTAAACAGAATTGAAGATAAGTGTAATTCAATTGATATTTTTTTTTTTTTTATTCCTCTATTGAACAGTTAAAAAACGAGGCCCATAATGTTGACTAGATAACATTACGAAATATTACAATTTTAAGCCTACCAAATTTACAATACAATAATATTGGCAATCGGCAAAACTTGAAACAAGCTTTCTGTTCATTTCTTCGATTTCAATAGGGAATTAATCAATTCAAAACTTTAAGATTTGTTTGAGCTGTTTACAAATTTCTTAGCGGATTTATGCGGGATAACATTCAATTGCAATTTTCATTTCAGGAGAGAACGAAACGTCATCCTGAGAATGACGTTCTCGGAACGCCGTTTCGAAGAATGGCCGGATTTCATAAGAAACGGAGAGTTAAATACTTTTAACAGAGAGGAATCCTTCCGGGAGGGTCCTTTCTATTGTTGAATTGCCGCCTACTTCGGGCGACGTTACATCTCCGAATCGGAATATCGTGCGCCGAGATACTCGGACCTAGGAGAGGGGGGGATGAAACGGCTTTTAAAAATAGTTTTGCGACGGGGGGGGGGGGGGGGGAAGGGAAGAAATGGACAGCGAGGAATGCAGAAGGACCCGTGGTAAGGGCAAAAACGGACCGAGGCCGGCGGTCATACGGCACAGTGCCTCGACAATGCCTCAAGAAGAGGCCATCACATTAAATTCCCTGCATAAACGACCATCCCTTGTTGTCGCGGGACGACAATTTATATATATATAAAATCAACACGATGTAAAATATAAAGAGAAAACCTACCCCGTCCTAATAAAAAAAAAATAAAGGTAGCCAGAGCTTCATTCTGCTCCTGAGGAGACAAAGAAGAGAGAAACGAGAGGAATATAGGAATAGGATCATTCACGAAGTTTAATGCATCTTAAGGAAGCGGTTTCCAAGGACCTCTTCCGAGTATTGAATGGTGAAAATATTCCATAAAAAACATTTTAAACGAATAGTGGAAATCCGCGACTATTCGATAGAAGTCACAGGATCATTAGCCGGAATTGATAAGTAAGGTAAATTTCTTTTGAGTAAGGTAAATAACTAATTTCCTTTACCAAACTTGTCAAATCACCCCCTCGTATTCGGTAGATGAGAGTAAAACGTGGGGCAACGATTTCCCCCAATTAACACCGACTGTAAATTTATATTATTTTTGTGAAAAGGTCAATCCGAATTGTGAAAAAACCCGCCGCGCCGCAATCGTTTTCCGAAACATTTTTTTTTTTCAAAGTTCTCGGACTCGAAAGTCGGCCACCAACTTCCGGTTCCGGATGGGTAAACGATCGTGATAGTTTGCGATCGATTTTTCCAAGATCAATTAGACTAAGAACAATAAACGCGATCAATAGAGTTGATCTTGAAGCACAGTGTCAATGGATCGGCTTATCCTTCACGAATTTCTCCTGCGAAAAGACCCGGAGTTTAAATTATTTTCCCGACTTCAAAACTGCATCGAAGCTACGGTTAAAATCACCGACAATAATGTTGTAAACAATAAAGTTTCGTATGATAATTCTGACGGTGAAAATGTCATTATCCGATCGTCATTGAATCCCCATACCCGGCGGACTGAAGAGAACGGATCGTAAATCGTAAATTTGGACTTTTGAGACCTCTTTTGAGGTCACAAAAAACTGACTTTTGAGGTCAATAATCAACAAACTGACAATATATAAAGCTGTACTAAAACCGACACGAACTTATGCTTGGTTCCGCCAAGAAATCCGACATCGCTCGCATCCAAACATTCCAGTCACAAAAGTCCTTCCAGACCGTCCTTAATGCTCCCCCCCCCATCCTAGGGTATGTTTCCGACCGAACAATCCATAATGACCTCTCAACATACAGACGAAAGTCGCAAAATCACCCTTACTCAAATTCCATTCCCGCCTCTCTCCACGTCCAAATCCACTTCAGTTCGATCCCTTTCCTCTTTTACCCATCCATTATCCCCCGTTACTTAAATGTTACGTTGAGAGTCTAGAACTTATTTGAGTATTATACAGTGTAATTTTTCTACAGGAAAAATTTTGTGAAACTCCCACTGGGTGTTGAGCTGGAAATGTAAACGTGGACTTACCTTCGCTGGAGGTCGGTTTCGACGGGGAGGAGAGCCGTCGACGGCTCCGGGGATGGTTCGGCCGGCAGGGCGGATACTGCCGCGGCGGACAGCAGGGCCGCGAGCAGGGCAGCGGCGAACAACCGGCGCTTCGCCATGACGGTACACAATTATCAGGAGGAGGAGGGTGGTTCGCCACGGGGCCTCAGTTCCATCACCGTCGGCAGTTTTCTCAGAGTCGGCCGTGTCGGCCCCCACCGCCTGAGGGGGTGGGGGGGGGAGGTAGCGCCCCTCCGCTAAATTGTTTAGCGCCCCCTGTCGAAACCCCATGGTCCAGATATTCCTAATGGGCCTATCGGTAGGGGAAGTGGGGTTGGGGCGGGGGTTGTGATGCTGTTTCTCAATGCAGACGACACGCGTACAGCTCAACGTACGTGGGCCTAACGGGCCTGGGACGCGGCCGAAAGTGACTGCGTGACCTTATTTACACGACAGAAATTGGGCCCAGTTAACTCTTCCACGAATTTTTTCCACCCCCCAGCCTCGCTGTCCGCCCCACAGTTTTTTGGGGCGTCCATCAAATCGAATAACGAAATTCAAATAATTCCTCGGCGATCCTGGACTGTTGAGACCTCTTTTTGGAAAAAGGGACATCAAAACTGACCAATATATAAAGCTATATACTAAATGGGGGTCACACAAAAATTCCAGTCGAAAGTCCTTCGTACCGTCCTTAATGCACCCCCGCCGGGTATGTTTCTAACCGAACAATCCCTAATGACCTCTCAACATATCCCGACAGTCGAACATATCACGCTTCCTTAAATTCCACGGCTTGAACGCCACCGGCCTAGAGACTTTCTGTAGGCCGAATACAGGTCAAAAGTACCGTCACTTGATGGCCCTATTTATCGAGTGAAACTAATCGAACAAACCGCAATTGTACCTATAACCGGCATATAGTCGATTGTACAATAAATAAAGTTAAAAAAAAAAAAAAACGGGTTTGAAGCGCGACGTCCGGTGTCTGTTTTACGAATATTTACGGAAAACACGTACTGAATTGGCGAAATGGCGTTGCCTGTACGACAGAATGATGAGAACGATTACACGTAAATCGTCTCCACCGTTTCGCTAGTTCTGAGTGTATTTAGTGAGGGAGTTTTTTTTTTCGCTCCGACGACTTTATCGCACCGAAGTTCAAGTTCTCAAGGTGTTCTCGGCCGGCGAAGAAGCCGTTGGACTCAGGAGCGGACCGGCTCGGGCCGTACGTGGCCGGTCTATAAATTAGGCCGGCTGGAATTTCGAGACGCTCTATGCGAAAGGAAAACGCTGGAGAAAAGAAATGAGACGTGCAATTACAGAGTTTGCGCCTCTCTCTCTCTCTCTATATATATATCTGTCTGTCTGTGACTAGCCGACTAATGGGGTTGGGGGGGAGGTGGGGGGGTTGGGGGGTGAGACCTAACAGAGCTAGTTTTTCCAAAGAGGAAAACTTTCTGTTTTCCCAACCGGCCGTGTCAAATGGCACCCAATTAAACTCTAATGGTTGAGGGGTTGGGGGGGGGGTGGTAGTGTCGGGTTTTATACTTTGTTTTATTATTCTCTCACTCTCTCTGTCTCTGGGGGTGGGGGTGGGGTCCACCGACCCCACAATGACCCCACGACAATCCAGAATGTCCTGTTGAGAATCTCTCTCTCTCTCCTGTCTTGAATACGAGCAACTCTTGGTACCAACTCAATGGGGTACCGAGATTTGGGTACCGACTCCAAACATCGTTTCGGAATAATATAGAGCGTTATGCCGCCTAACGGTGTCGGACGTACGCGGCCGAAGAACGGGGTAACCGCATGAAACTGGGATTATGCAAATGGGGGGGGAGGGGGGGGGGGTGGGGCGTCTGTCTGTTAATTGACCCACCCCGCCGCCCGCCCTACAGAACGAAATACGACGACAACAGACAGATATTTGGGTCACATTTCAGAACCATGTTGTACCCGACACTCAAACACATTCCCGCCTTGAAAATGGGTACAATGAGGCATATATCGATGTGAAAAAAAATACGATATGCTCCGTAATTTATAGTCTATTCAAACGTCCATACTACAGGTTTTCTGCAGTTACACTCTTGGACAATAACCGAGGAACGTTTCATCTTTATTTTAATAAAACTTGTAGTAAATCATCGGGTAAAGTGTTAAGGCGGGGTTGGGGGTGGTTGGGGGGCTTCGTTATTGGGAGAAACAAATTTTCAACAGACAGTATTCAAGACAATAAAATTCTCCTGATTCTTTTACAATTAATACAAATTTCCAATTGGACAGTAAAATCGCAATTGAACCTTCCTCAACTTTGCGCGGTTAGAATTGTAAATTTTTGGTCTGACACAACTCTATAAACTTTCCTCTGATATATACTGCGAAATAAATGTATTTGTCTCTAAGATTGTCTGTAAAGCCCGTAGGCTTTACTACTATTGAGAGATTATTATTAGCCATTTCCTACGTTATATACTCTGAGAATACTCGGGTTTGTGAGCCTATTGTATATAAAATTGTCGAGTTTTTATACAAAACTCTTATTTTCTCGACACAACAACGCGATTTATTAGGAGTATCCAGGTTATTGGATAAGTGGTGATGTTTCCGCGCACCACTCCTCCTCCTCCTCCTCCTCCACCTCACTCTTGAACCAGTAAATTTAGGCTGCGGTATAATGCGGAGTAACGGGTCGTATCTGTCGGGAAAGTGTTAATTGAAGCGGGAGAACACCGTGGGTGGGGGGTGGGTGGGGGGGGGGTGTTACTGGGAGACGGCGGCCAGAAGATGTCGGAGAGATGGCGATGGACGATGACGCCAAACAGCTGGGAGATGATACACGGTTGGCTGGTCCTAACAACACTTCTGGTACCATCGGCTTGCTCCAACCCGACGAGGTTCGTTCAAATAGGCTTGATTTTCAACCAATTTATAGCTGTACGAGATGAGGAGAAATCCGCTTTTCCGTTATCCTTAATCGCTCAGACAGCGTGGCCACTTCCTTACCGGGCGACGTTCGCGGGATCGATTCGCTAGTGAAATACGTATATATATTTTTGTATCGGAATATATTTTCGACTGTAAAATCTGGATTTTGTCCATATACGGCCGAAAACCACAGTCGGAGGTATTATTGGAAAATTGTTATTTAAAGACTTTAACGGTGGGCGCGTAGGAATGCGAGAGAATATTTTAATTTTTTTTTTAAAAAAAATTATTTTCTCTCCCTCTTTTATTGTTGCGACTGTAAAAAGTCCAGTAATCTAAGGTAGTAGTGTTTTTTATTGTCTGTGTATTTGTGTATTCCGTGTACAAGTGTCTCGTCTAAAAAATGAGAACTTGACGCTCGGACTTTTCATCCTCCTCCATATTTTTTATTTTACTGTCAACTTATATCGTTTAAAATTGCCCGTTATCCTAATCTGGTTCTATTTTGGGGCCATCTGGCCGGCTGCGACTGTTAACTTATCGGGCCATTCGTCCGGTTTCGTCCAGTACAAAAAATACGGCGATACGGCCCCGAATTAGACGAGAGCGATTCTGGAATAGTCAAATTTTCAATTTTTCCAAACCACTTCTTGGTTGAATAAAATGTCAACGACCTCTCGTTTTCTTTCAGTCGTGTTCGGCGGACTTATCTCGACAGTTTGCAGTGGGGGGGGTAATTAATTGGCAATATTAATTACCGTTATCCGGCTTATTAGCAGGCGGCCTATTCTCGAAAGAGAATTTCGTCGATATTTAAATAATTATTTTTTTTTTTTTTAAAGAGAAGGCGAGGATTTTAAACAAGCCCAATATCTTTCGGGCCCTAATTATCGCAAATTGAAACTATCAGGGAAATTGAATTAATTTCAATGAGGGGATAAGAGGGGGGGGGGTGTGGGGGGGGTTAAGGGGGTTGATAATTTAATCACTAAATTGCAGAATAGATTGCCCCTCCCCCCCCCTACAGAATCGGGCTAATTCCTTGATGGGCTTTTAAGCAGTTTCCCCCCCCTTTAATGACGTATTACAAATTCGTCGAAGATAAATTACTGGGACCAACCGAGAAATCAAATATATTTCTATAGATACAATTTCCCTCGCTACATTATTTGAGTATTTTCTTAATCTTCCTCTAGTAAGCTTTTCCTTTAGTGCTTTTGATTCTCTCTGAAAGATGAATAGGCCCTAAAATATCATTCTGCTTTTGGGGGCTCCATAAAATATCATTCAGCGCTATTAATAACAAAATATCAATCAATTCTTAGCAATTCATTCTTAATTAAGAAATTTACGGAATTCCGAATAAACCGAATTGATGATGGCTAAGTGCATTGGTTTCGACCTGATCTTTCCCTACTCATTCTGCAATTCTATTTAATATTGAGTATTCAATATTTAATGATCGTTTTAAATTAGTAGGCGCGGAATGAGGTCTACAATAATCAGTTTCAAAAAACACTGTTTTTTATACTGAAATGTTCCTTATCACTATTGGTACAAGAGTAGTTGGAGAAATGCTAATTTTTTTTTCGTCGCCCTTATTTGAAGGGAGGCTAAAAGGTACGGAAGTGGTACCGGTTACGGGTACGGCGGTTACATCGACAGGTACCACCCGACAACCTTTCAGGTGCCGGACGGTGCACCTCCGCCGAATACTCAGCCCCAACCGCAGCAGCAGCAGCAGCAGCTGCAGCTGCAGCAGAAGCCGCCCCAGCAGGTAATTTGATATTTTCAGCCCCGTTCCCCGAAATAGGGGACGTATTATAATAAAACGCTTCCTGAAAATAACCCCCCTTGGAACGGGTTCAAATTTGACGCCGGCCGGTTTAATTTCCTCGAAATGTCACCTCTAAATTCGCAGTTGTTTTAGCGGTCAAACTGTTTTTGTGTACAGAAAAAATAATAATCCCAGTGACGATCCACTGGGCCATCGCCCTCGACACGAGAAACACAAACGTAATTCTGAAAAATGTGTCCTTACTTCAAGTTTTAGGTTTATAAATGGTAGGTATAAGACTTCCTAACTGAAGTTGGAGCGAACTAAAAGTTCTTGGAAACTAAGTACTAAAACTCTTGGCTTAAGTGTGCCCGCGAATTCTTTCCAAAATAATAAGCCCTAAACATTCTTGGACCTTTTCCAAAAAAAAATAGCCAAAGCCGGGGCATTATCCGCACAAGAAGCACTTAAACTGGAACTTTTTCCTGACGCAATTACGTACTTCATACAAGGTGTGTCGCTCGCCTATTGGGTACAATAACTATTATAAACTATAATAAATATCTACAAACAGATGATGCCGCAGCAGCAACAGCAGCAGCAGCAGCAGTTCGTAGGCGGAAGTGCACAGCATGTGGGAGAAGTTCAGGATTTGGCGAACGGAGGGTCGCAGGCGTTCGACACTAGCTATATGCCGCAGGA
Organism: Lethocerus indicus; assembly: GCA_019843655.1. Classification (NCBI taxonomy): domain Eukaryota; kingdom Metazoa; phylum Arthropoda; class Insecta; order Hemiptera; family Belostomatidae; genus Lethocerus; species Lethocerus indicus. Next base: position 1,553,626 of record JACDQD010000007.1, on the reverse strand, counting down.
GCAGATCCTGCAGGCCGTACCGCCGTCTTTCATGCAGCCCCCGGACAATCAGGACCACTTCGAGCCCACCCCGACTACCACAACCACGAACAGCCTCCACCCGGCTATCAGGACCATCACCACGAAGAGCCGCCGCCCCGCCTCCTCCGCCTCCCGGCTATCCGCCCCGCCTCCGGGCTACCCGCCCCCGCCCCGCCCGACCACCACCACCACCACCACGAAGAGCCGCCGGGCTACCCGGATCATCACCACGAACTACCGCCCCCGACCACCATCACCACGAAGAGCCGCCGGGATATCCCGATCATCACCACGAAGAGCCGCCGGACTACCCCGATCATCACCACGGCTACCTGCCGCCCCCGGACCACTACTTGCCGCCCCCGGAGCATCACCACCTGCCGCCTCCCCGCCCCCGGGCTACCTGCCGCCCCCCACCGCCCTCCCTACGCCTACGGCCTCCCCGCCTCCTCCTCCCTTCATCTACGGTCCTCCGGCCAACCCGCCGCCGCCTCTCCCCCTCCTCCCCTCCCCGCCGCCACCACCCTCCCCAATGATGGACACCGCCCCCGAAGCCCCCAAACAACAGCCCCCACCTACTACTACCTGGGCCGACACCTCTGGTACATACCGCTCTACTTCAGCATCTACTTCATAATATACGTCGGCGCCCTCGTCCTGAAAGCGATTGCCCGGCACAAGATCCTGTTCCCGAGCGCCCTACACGAGGCCGCCGCCGCCACGAGGTCCTTCAAGGACGAAGCCACCCACAAAGTCCTAACGGCCATTCACAACATGACTCGCAGATACTACATGTAGACGGCCCTACAAGGTATAAGACTTTATAAAATTAGACTAGACATTACATTGTTCGCATTGCTGTCACGCCAATTAACTAAACCCAAGGTCTACTCTCAGTTCCTCTCATAACAATTAGAATATTGGAGAAAGGGCGAAGAGATAATGCGAAGGTCGCAACAAATTTAGTTAGGGTTTAAAGCGTCCAACTTCCTATTTGACTTTGGTCGCCGGTCAGTTTATATATATATATATATATATATATATATATATGCCAGACGACGACAAATTCCGCTTCGCGATTCAAACGAATAAATAAAATTCTCCATTCCCCACTTCCCCTTCATTGCACGTAGGGGCAAAATTTACTATCCGGCGTCTTGGCGAGAAAAGGGTTAAAAAGAAAAAAAAGAGATTTTTTTTCTTTTTTTAAAAAATAACGAAAGGAATAACGCGAGCTGAGGGGCCGAAGCTACGTGCCGCTCTTAAATTTTATGCCGGCAATTTACGCCCCGAGTCCGCTCAAACTCGTAAACGTTCATTTCAGAAACGTCCCAGTCCGTTTCCTGCCCCAACCGTGCAACTTTGTCTTTATACGCAATATATATATATATATATATATATATATATATATATATATATATATATACGGTCTAGGATCCGTGGGAGGTTTTGTTATGCCCTTCTTGTTTTCCTTCCACTTACTTTTTTTTTATTTATTTTTTTTATTTACAGAGAGTAGCCCCTACCCCCGCCCCCAATGTCGTAAAATTTCATTTTCACGCGAGAATTCCAAACGATTCCAAACCAACTTCTCCCGTCACCGTTTTACGTTCAGATCTGGCGGTGTGAAATGAAAACTCTCTTTTCAAAAAAAAAAAAAAACAGACCACACGCATGTGACGAACAGTTGTACAATTCCTCGCCGTTCAATTGAACAGTCTCGAGAATGGATTTGTAGAGTTTCAGGACTCAAAATTCTAAAAAAATCTAAAAATCTAATCGCTCCGATAACAGAGATAACATAATCGCAAACGAGTGTCTCTTGAGCGCGAAACGGATTTCGACGTGACAGGACACTAAGGTCCTGTCGAGTACCCCGTGGTTGTTCCAGGACCTGAGGTCGGCCGTTTTCAAATGTCCCCAGATGAAAATAATTTTCGCCCGGGGAAATTCTGCCGCCGTCTGGGCGAAACAACAAAAAACCCTTATCTTGTCGTTACGCCAGATAACGGCGACCTTTTCTTATCACCACCTTAGTTTACACCCCCCCCTCCGCACCCCATCAACGTTTTCGTTCGGTATAAATTCATAGAAAAAAAAATTCATTTAGTACGCCCAACCTTTGTTCCACAACCCGACATTTTTTCCCCTCCAAATATTTTCCATATTTTCTTCTAGAAATATGGTCCATAAACAACAATAAGACTTGGACTAAGACGCATCGTCTGTCAGTGACAGGAGATGCGTAAACGCCTTCACTATATCGATAAAAGTCGTTTGAATATGTCGAGTATTGAACAAAATTGTCAAGTTCTAAAAGTGTGCGATAAATTTGTATTTATATTTTTCTGTCTTATAATAAATTTCTTCTAATTCAACGCGACACGTATATGTGACACGTGGGCTGCAGCGTTCAGTTTTTTATCTCAAGGCCGGCGTCACATATTTGTGTCAGTTGAAAAGAATACTCATTTCACTTTTTCAGACCGTTCTAAATACACACAGGTAAAATTTATTCCAATTGATTTCGTATAATCGAGAACAAAAATCTTGGCCTATGCGGTGGATGTTTTCTCCTGAAGACCCTACTGAAGGTAGAGAACCGGTTAAAGAGAGAGGCTCAAATGAGCCGAAAATAAGCCAGATATTTAAACCATAAAAATTTTGTTCCTATTCTAGACCGGTTTCATAATATCGCCGCTTTGATCAGACGAATCAGTAAGTGGATAAGGGCACGGGGGGGGGGTTTTTTTTTTTTTCTTCCAACGCGAACAAGACCTATCTAAGTGTATTTCCCGACGACGACGTGTGAAGCGCCCACCTTAGTTGTCCTTCGATCGGTACGTGCCCTGAGACAATAGCGAAATTGTCGGGGGGGCGGGGGGGGAGGGGGGTCGTTCGGAGAATTGGACGAGCGATCGTCCGGGGGTTTTTTTAATTAACGCCGTTAATGAACCAGACGGGAAACGGAAACGGCGGCCCGGAAGTCCTCCTCCTCCTCCTCCTTTGACCGTATCCCCGGTAGAATGACAATGAAACCGAGAATAATGAAACGCGTCGAATCGGTACCGAAATTCGTCAAATCTGACGGTCAATATAAAAAAAAAATTCCACCAAGACTCAAATATTACAGTTAGTGCAAATTGAGACTACCAGAACTTGGCACTTACGTGGGTTCGTGGCGTTTCCTCCGTCTCCTCTCGCCGGTTTTGGCCTTTCGCCAGACCGGTTTTTCGGCCGCTCGCCATCTTCAGTAGCGCTGTGTCAGTCACTGTCATTTACCACTTTGGATGTTTTCCTCCAATGTTCTCCGTCCCCACTGTGCACTGTGCCACTGTCCCACTTGTACTGTCGAAAATACAGCGCTACTGAAGATGGCGAGCGGCCGAAAAACCGGTCTGGCGAATGACCGAACCGGCAGCGGGAGAGGAGACAGAGAAACACCACGAACCTACGCAGTATTCCAAACCCTCGTAGGACACAAAACAGGTATATTAAAACTTATTATTTACGAACAAATTATCAATTTTTCGAACGTATTTCAAGGGCGTACTGGGTTTTTGAGACCGACTCCTAGAAATATCACTCGCTGAAATCACCCTTATAGTACTTCATGAAATAGTCAGTTGACGATTTGAACGATTACAACCATTTCATAGCCAGGTTGTGCAAAAGCGAGTTAAGTCCCACGGCTTAAATTACAAATCGGACTGTTTGAATTTACAGACTGAACAATTATCGGCTCCAAAAAAAAAATGCTTTATCGCCAGGGACGCTTAATAAGCACTTCTCTGTACCGAATCTCTTCAATGAAACGATGGCGAGAAATGGAAATATGCCCATAGAAGGACATTGTAAACGATCGTTATTTGAACCAGTACGAATTTCATTTCACTCTCAACACGGTAGTAGCAGCGGCAACGCTCCGGACATTATATATTTACTTAATTCAAGTATAAATACGATAAGGATGTTAAGTACGAAAGTACCTTTCGTGCACTTTTCGTTTTTCTATATACACAAAGGTCAGAGCGCCTCGCCCCTTTATTTTTTTTCCGGCAAATTTGCGTCACAGTTCTTATTGACACTTTTGAAGAGCGCCGATTTTTTAATTAAATAAATCTCACGAAACTAATAAAAAAAAAAAGAACCATAACGTTAGTCATTAACGTCGGACAATTGATATTGAACGTATTAATTACACAATTACGCCCCCGGCCACTGATTACTGATAACGAACAGGTAAAATCATTACACACCGTTGTTTTAGATAATCGGTTAGAATATTTAAAAAAAAATAAATTTATATTATTCTTTTAACGTTGTGTACTATGCTACGACTTGCAGTAAGTTAAATATAATGTATATATTTTTGGATATTTCTGCATCATCTTTTGGATAATCAATATTCAAGTATTCCGCTTCAATCAAGACCAAACTTACTCGCGGTATCGTGTAATACTGTAGAAAGAATTTGGATTGGAATTTTGGAGTTTCGGAACTCCTCTCCGTCTTATCAGTCCTAACAGTATGATAAGCAGCGGTGCGGAAATTCCCGACATTGTATAAATAAAGAAAATTGAGATGTTTCGAAAATTCGACTATTCAAATTCCAATAGCACTTGGACAATATATTTTTCCTGAAGAAAAACTGTTGTATAACATATATATATAATTTATTTATTATATACTTAATTATAGCGTAATTTAAATAATTGTGTGTTTGTATCGATACATTGGATTAGAAATATATATTGGTGTACTATTGTATAAGTAGTCGTACGAATTTTTTTTTCACCGATCTGGAAATAGACCGGAATCTACGCTGGATTATTCCGTTTCCAGTTGGGCCTGGAAAACTGGAAATATATATTCCGGATTTCCATTTAAATTGATGCTGTATCGACCTTGGATTGTACCCGATTGTGTACCGAATTTTCGTTGAGAAAAAACGACGAGTTGTTTTCGAAACCGTTTTCGAAATTTATAACGGCTTTTTGAAGCCGCCACTCGAATCCGTCTTCGATTGAAAATTTCCGCCCTAGGGGCGTATTGTGGCCATAAAAACCATAAAAAAAAACCAATTGTGAGATTTTGGGCCCACTCGCACAGCCAACGTAGAACAAAACTTTATGCCCCCCCCCCACACTTATTTATTTATTTATTTATCGTCTATTTACTGAAAATGGCGTAGGTGGTGAATGTCAATACGCGTTAATCACGCTCACTAAATAAACATTTTTTTTTGTCGAATTCAATGAACAACGCCACTTGTCCTGAAGAACAATATCTCCACGTCAACCCATTGTACATTTTATAAATGGGCGAATTATAATTTCATAAAAGAATTAAATGATCGAACTGAAATTGTGACGGGATAAAAGTGACAGCGGCCCGCTTATATATATATATATATATATATATATATATATATATATATATATATATATATATATATTCATGAAAGAAACCTTTCCCCTGGGAAAAGGCAATGGAAATTTGGGGTTGGGGGTGGGGGTGGGGAACCACCCACTCCAATAATCGCCAGTCCCCCGATAAGGGAATATAATATCTCCTAATATCACCCTTTTTTTTGTACACTACAATATCTGTTTTTTTTTTTGTGTCCCCAATCTGCGTAATACAATTAGTAATTGGTTGGGCGGCGTACGGCGTAAACGGCGCTTCCGGAAGCGCACTTCGGTATCGCCCAATTAAGTCCGATTGACGAGAACCACGAATTCATAAATCTACCGACGATTTTGTTATAAATAGGAGACCGGTGGCGGTTACACTTTATTGTTGTTCTCCGTTGTTGCCGTAACCGGGAACCTGTTAAAACCTGTTTTTTTTCCGCCCTTTCCGGCGAGCCGATCTAGAAGGTAAGTGGAGAATTTTCGGGGGCTTTAAAATTGACCTTATTCTAGCGCGAATCTCGGACTCTCGATCCGTACTTTTATGGCACGAATACAAAAGTCCTTATTTTACTTTCGATGTACATTGAAAAACTTTGTTCGATAATGGCCCCGTCGTCTTTTTGGGCCGATTTTAGGTAAAATAAACCCCTATTTGGGCCTAAAAACCGCCTTCTTTTGGGCCTAAAAACCGGCTTTTTGGGCCTAGAAACCGCCTTTTGGGGCTATATCGGGCCTAAAAACCCCCTTTCGGGTCTGAAAATCGTCTCTTTGGGCCGATTTTAGGTAAAATAAACCCCTATTTGGGCCGATATCGGTCCTAAAAACCGCCTTTTGGGCCTAGAAACCGCCTTTTGGGGCTATATCGGGCCTAAAACCCCTTTCGGGTCTGAAAATCGTCTCTTTGGGCCGATTTTAGGTAAAATAAACCCTATTTGGGCCGATATCGGTCCTAAAACCGCCTTTTTGGGCCTAGAAACCGCCTTTTTGGGGCTATATCGGGCCTAAAAAACCCCTTTCGGGTCTGAAAATCGTCTCTTTGGGCCGATTTTAGGTAAAATAAACCCCTATTTGGGCCGATATCCGTCCTAAAAACCGCCTTTTTGGGGCCTAGAAACCGCCTTTTTGGGGCTATATCGGGCCTAAAAACCCCCTTTCGGGTCTGAAAATCGTCTCTTTGGGCCGATTTTAGGTAAAATAAACCCCTATTTGGGCCGATATCGGTCCTAAAACCGCCTTTTGGGCCTAGAAACCGCCTTTTGGGGCTATATCGGGCCTAAAACCCCTTTCGGGTCTGAAAATCGTCTCTTTGGGCCGATTTTAGGTAAAATAAACCCCTATTTGGGCCGATATCGGGCCTAAAAACCCCCTTTCGGGTCTGAAAATCGTCTCTTTGGGCCGATTTTAGGTAAAATAAACCCCTATTTGGGCCGATATCGGTCCTAAAAACCGCCTTTTCGGGCCTAAAAGTATGGATTTTTTAAACCATACAACGGTACGGGTGGACGTGTACCCCGAAAATTGTTTTTCGGTGCCAAAACAGTGGAAATTTTATACTTTTTTTTTTTAATAATTGAGCGTTCTTCTTACAATAGATCGGTCGGTATGCGCCTGAACATCAATTGTACAAAAATGATATTCAACGTGCAATTCTCGGGACAACCATCAGAGAAACATCTTCAGGGTGTTACTATAGAAGCGCCTAACATCATTTTTTGGCCGGATAATCCGGCGAATTTCACTAATCCCCCAACAACAAACCATTATATGGATAAACGTCTATATTACTGGAATAAATCTCTCTCTCCAGAGTAATCTGAAAGGATATTTTTTTGGGGGCCTCCCACTCCGACAATCGCCAGATACACCCCTCCCCGGATATATAAAAATGTTCCAGTTCTGCGCGTATTTCAATAAATAATTGGCTTGCGGATAAACAGAGGTGGCACTAAGTGTTGCACTTAAGGGTGGGGAGGCTTATCTCTCTTTTCAAGTCCTTTAAAAATAATTGACCGACGCCCCCCCCCGCCGCCCCCCTCCTAGAGGTTTAGATAGGGCGCAGGCTACAGCTACATACTAACGATATAGTTTTATATATATATAAAAGTGTTCCCACTCAGTGTTCTAGGCCGGTGTTTTCAAATTCAATCGAGCTTTCGGTAAAACGGTCTATTGGTGAAAGTGATTTTTCGTACAATTCGTTTTCATTCCCGTCAACATCAATTTTACGGGCGTAAGTAGGAACAAATATCACCGACACGCCCATAGAGAGAGTCGGGCGGACTTAGAGCTGGAATCGAACTTGTCTTTTTGGGCCTAGAGACCGCCTTTTTGGGGCTATATCGGGCCTAAAAACCCCCTTTTGGGTCTGAAAATCGTCTCTTTGGGCCGATTTTAGGTAAAATAAACCCTATTTGGGCCAATATCGGTCCTAAAAACCGCCTTTTTGGGCCTAAAAACCGCCTTTTTGGGCCTAAAAACCGCCTTTTGGGCCTAGAAACCGCCTTTTTGGGGCTATATCGGGCCTAAAAACCCCCTTTTGGGTCTGAAAATCGTCTCTTTGGGCCGATTTTAGGTAAAATAAACCCCTATTTGGGCCAATATCGGTCCTAAAAACCGCCTTTTTGGGCCTAAAAACCGCCTTTTTGGGCCTAAAACCGCCTTTTGGGCCTAAAACCGCCTTTTTGGGCCTAGAAACCGCCTTTTTGGGCCTATATTGTGCCTAAAAACCCCCTTTTGGGTCTGAAAATCGTCTTATTGGGCCGATTTTAGTTAAAATAAACCCCTTTTTGGGCCAATATCGGTCCTAAAAACCGCCTTTTGGGCCTAAAACCGCCTTCCTACCGCCTTTTTGGGCTATATTGGGCCTAAAACCCCTTTTGGGTCTGAAAATCGTCTCTTTGGGCCGATTTTAGGTAAAATAAACCTATTTGGGCGAAAACCGCCTTTTGGGCCTAAAACCGCCTTTTTAAAACCGCCTTTTGGGCCTAAAACCGCCTTTTGGGGCTATATTAAAACCCCTTTTGGGTAAAATCGTCTCTTTGGGCCGATTTTAGGTAAAATAAACCCTATTTGGGCCAATATCGGTCCTAAAACCGCCTTTTGGGCCTAAAACCGGTTTTGGGCCTAAAACCGCCCTTTTGGGCCTAAAAACCGCCTTTTTGGGGCTATATTGGGCTAATTTGGCAACGGAAAACTGGCGGAAACTATTTTTCATACGTTGTCTTTTTATATCGGTCTGTTAGAAATTAGAAAAGAGGTAAAATTTAAATTGGCCCGAATACCCGAATCTCGTTTCAATGTCAGTGGACGACGTAGAGTCGGTGCACTATAGTGTTTAGCCGAGCGAAAACGAAAAAAAAAAATAATTATTTTACTCGACATGGATATCCGAGACCGTTAACAGTCGGACTTCGTAGTTAAATACACGTTAAGCGGGCCCAAGTTCCTTTTCCCCCTTAGATACCCTATCTCTTTCTCCGGGAAGGTCACAAGAACGAAAACGTAGAAAAAACTGTCCGGTGAACGCTGTGAATTTTAATTTTTTTTAAAAATTCTGAAGTTTCGATACACTCAAGTCTCCGACTGTATATTTTTCAACCGGCGGTACCGAAACGATGGGGGGAAAATTTGAAACCGCCGTTGAACCAAAGCCTTTAATATTTATTTATATTATTTATATTTATTTTCAAAATTTTACCACTCGATACAGCTTGACAAGGTCGCACTTCGTTCTGTCACCGCGAAGTGTACAGGGGCAGGATTTTTTTTCATTTTTTTCCTATTAAAAACAGCCGATATCGTTCGAATTGAAAATAATTTATTGGACCGACGCGATATCAATCAGAGCTTTTTCCCCCCAGTTTGGTCTAGACCGGGGGTTTCGGCCGCTCGCCATCTTCAGTAGCGCTGTGTCAGTCGCCGTTTCACCCGTCTGTTATTGCGCTTAGTGGGGACTGTTTTGACAGTGCACTCCCCCAGAATAAAACCATCGCTACTGAAGATGGCGAGCGGCCGAAACGCCAATAGGCCGGAATGCATGCAGGAATCACCGTTTCTATATATATATATCGTTGTATCGATGCCATAGGACTTGTTTTTTCGAACATTCCAGTCAAAAGTCCTTCGTACCGTCCTTAAAGCCCCCACCATGGGTATGTTTCTAACCGAACAATGACCATAATGACCTCTCAACGTACCCCGGGGACAGGTCAAAGTACGATCAGTAGGGCGGCGTCTTTATCGAGTGAAACAAAACGAACAGACCCATTAATATTGTACAGTAAATAAAGTTACATCTGGAACCGGGCTTCGAGATTAGTGATAAGGAAAACTGCGGCCTGATAACAGACGTCCCCGGGGACCCAGATTCTGCGGCCGGTGATTCGGGAGTCGTTGAATCTCGAAATCTCAAAGTGGGACGTTTTATCCATCTTTCTTTATCGAATATTTCGATCGTCGAAACGTTCGAGCAGCGAAATAGCGTTCGCGTTTGGGCGTATTCAAAAAACCGAATACCGGGGACTATTTTATTCGGCTGACGAAAAAAATTAATTTCGGCCTTTTATTAAAGGGGGACACGGTCCGTGATTTTTCGGCGCGTATAAATTTCTAGATAAAAGATAAAGTAATACATTTTTGTATATTTTTTTTTTCTTTTTGTATTTCGTCGGTTGGTAGTGGTGGTTTTGGTGCAGTCGGATGACGGGGAGGGAGGAGGAAGGTTGCAAAACTGTTACTGCGTCATGGACTTGTCAGGATATTTGGACGTGCGGCTCCCGTCCTGTCTAATTGATATTTTACCGTGAAATTGCGACAATTTCGCTAAATATGAATAAAGAATTGGTGACAATATCCCGTTTCAAATACGCCTCCTCGTCGACCGGTCGTTTTGCTGCGTCGGCCGATTCATGAAATGCGTAAAGTTATCTCGGCCAATTGGAAAATTTGCTGCCGAGGCTGAAGTCAGGTAACTGTTGAAAATTTTTTATATTTTTCTCGTGTTTTTTATTTTAAACATTTGCCACTTCGTTGTAACTCGAAGTTACAAAATTTTTTTTTTTCAAAATATCAGTTTTTCCTTTTCATTTAATCTTCTTGAATTAGGAAATTCAAATTTCAATCGTTCACTGTAGTATGTAGTTAATTTTGTGTACGGCTTTTTGGGGGCCTGAAATGAAAAATGAAATTTTACGTTCGTATCCAATATTGTAGCCCGAAGTGGCTCACATATAAAATATATAAATTTATTTTACTCACCTGTATTAATCTATTATTCGATTGAGAATATTATTTTTTTTTTGCGTCAAATACTTTGATTTATCGCTCGAGTTGCATTCATCACTTTTAAGCTTTTCTCGCGGTCGATTTCATAAAAAATTAGTGTCCGAGTCATGAATGATGGGCGATATAATTCTCTTTATCTTCTCCACCTTTTAACGTTCAATCAATTCGTGAAATACGAAAAGTTATCTCGGCCGAGGCTGAAGTCGGTTAAACGTTAAATTTTTATATTTCTCCGTTTAAACGTTCGCCAGTTCGTAAAACTCACAAAGTCACAACGTTTTTTTTCCTTTTTTTCCCGGTTAATCTTCGAGATAAGCAAAATTCGAATTTCAACCGTTCAAACTTATCAATCTAGTATGTTTTTTGGCGGCGTGAAATGAAAAATTAAATTTTATTGATTATCGATATTCCCAATATGTTTGCGTCTAACACTGTAGTCTGTATAAAACATATATATAAATTTATTTCACTCGACTGTATTAATCGCACCTGCTGTTCGATTGAGAATATATTTTTATTTTTTTTTCGCTTCAAATACTGCAATTTTTTGGCAGCGTTCGAGTCATGAAATAAAACGATAAAATGCTCTCTATCGTTTCCATCTTCGAATGTTTAACCAACAATTATTCGTTTCGAATACGAATCGTAAATCGCCCACTTTATCGTTAATCTCGAGCCGGCAAATTGCCTCGCATGTATTTTTTTTTTATCATCGTGCGCAATCATTGATCAATCAGAGTCCAACCACTGGGCCATGCACGGATTGTGTATCGCTTTATCGTCCGTGCAGTAAATACCGTTCCCGGTATTTTTATTTTTTTTTTATTATTTTCGACGATGGTTTCAACGAAGCTCCGGTTTCGTTATTTGTTTTCCGCCACTATCACTCCCCGGCTTATCGTGCATTCTGGGCAATCTTATTATCTGAAGAATATAAGGTATTTGCAGCGTTATTTAATTTTCTGTATTCATTTTTTAAGAAAAAAAGGCTACACGGATTGCGAGGCGTATTCGCGATTATTCGTTCAATTTTAAATTAATTTTTTATTTATGAAACCACAGTTTAAATCCAGTACTGTCGTACAAAGTATTGAACGAAAATATACTTTTGCATTAACATAAATTTTAAACGCAAAAATTAATAATGGCAATACATTTTTGTCTATAAACTCGACAATTTTATATACTATAATAATAAGAAAAGTTAATATTATTGATCAAATAACAGGCTCACGAACCTGAGTATTCTCAGTGTTTTATTTAGTCGCCATTTTATTTTAATAATTAATCAACGACTAACGTTAAATATAATTATAACGTTGAAGGAACTTTTTCAATAATTTCATTAATAAGATGGACAAATTGTTCAATATCGTAATATATTATAATCGAAAGCTCTTTCAAAAAGGACATTGGACGTTATAAATTATGCAGTGAAGTTGAGTGCATGTCTTGTGGCCTTGAAACTCGACCGTCATTTAAATAACCATCAATACCAGTCATTCGTTAATATGTCTAGTAATAAATATGTCGATTAGGCCTGTTGGCCCTGACAGACAATGTTACAAAAAAATATCTCTATTAATTTTTGTATTTTTGCGTTCAGTCGTTAAAATACATTTATTTTCGGCAATATTTGCCGAGAGGAAAGTTTTGTCAGACGCAAAAATTTACAATTATAACAAATTCAAGATTTATGTTACTGTTTATTGACCGACATATTTTACACTGTCCGATCGGAAATTTGTATAAATTGTAAAAAAAAAATGAATTACTCCGTAAAACAGATATTAATCTGGTGGAAGGGGCGTATTAATTAATTTAAAATATTCAACAATTTAAAGTATAAATAATTAACCCAACTTTTTATGCTTTATTATTAAATTTGTTGAAAAATAAATTAAAAGGTATAATTGAAAAAAAAAAAATTGAATTTTACATACATACAGCTCTGTGTGTATGCGTATAGCTGCTATCAATATTGCAATAAAATTATAATTTATTGCGAGTATAACTCAAATAATTTTCATGCATTACGGGTTATTAACATTCGAATGTTATTAATTGTAGATAAATTCTCAGCGTATAATATTGTACAGTAGTAAACAGAAAAAAATTAATTACTTCCAGTTTTTAAAACTTGTTATCAGTTTAACAATACATGAACGCAAACCGTTTCTAATGTAATTTTAAATTTATCAATTGTGTATATATTAAAAAAAAATGATTTATTTTTATTCCCCTCAACATGCAATATCTACAAAAGTATTAAGAGGGAGAGGGAGAGAGTGTTTGAGTGAGGGGTGGGTTTCGGCACAATTATCTGTAAGGGGAAACCTGGTTGACCCAAATAATATTTAATTGTACTCAGTCACACCATGGCATGACCAGAAAATATTGGTTTACATATTCCCCTTTATAAAGCCCATTTACTTAAATCAAAATGCCTCTTCTCTCTCTCTCTCTCCTCTCCCTCCCTCTCTCTCTCTCTCTCTCTCTCTCTCTCTCTCTCTTCTCCTTCTCCTTCTCCTTCTTTAGTTTCTAGGACGTTGATCAGTGATCAATATTAGGCCTGAAACAACTTGAATAAAATTAACCAGTCAAAGCTCTGCAATCTACCCTGTCCATTCTTAGGTAAATACCATTTCTTCTACCTTTTGTACCGGAGATAGAGGGATTTAAAAATAATTTTTTTTTTTTTTTTTTTTGTTTGAGACTGGGAATCTTTTTTTCGTTTACACGTTGGTAATTAATTAATTTAATTAAATAACATTTTGCAATAATTTGGTCTTGTATTCATTTGTATAAAAAATTCATTTTTGATTAATCGAAATTGAGTCAATTCATTGATTGATTATTATTTAGACAATTTGGGGAACATTTTCTGATAATATAATAACTTGAAAAATTTTAAACCAAACTTTGGTTTTTTTTAATAAAAACAGTATTTCTAGATTTTTACATTTAAAATTCATAAGTAACATTTATTTTAATTTAATCACGGTTGAAACAAATTTTTCTTAAGTTAATTGACGAGAAAGAGTTTTGAAATATTAATTTCAGAGATGTGAACCTTATTATTTTTCAATGAAAAATGTATTTGTATCATTAAATATCCTTATTAGCTTTTCAATTCTCAAGCAATATATCCATTAGAATGTGTGTTAATGATTATTACAATTAGATTATTGAATGACGTTAATAAACAATTTAATTTATTAAAATTCAAATCTGTTTTGGGGGCCATTCATGTCTTCGGAATTGTTGAAGTGTTGTCCTTCAACGTCGAGCCTATTACCAGTTATGAGATAAAGCAGACAATGCTATCTTAAAAGAAAATATTCATAATGTATCTCATAAAAAAATATACTGTGTTTATATTAATGTTAGTATTCGAGTTAAGAAGTAAGTCCTTTCTTTTCTTTTTTTTTATCTAGACCGGACACTAACTTCTTATTCACTCTTCGGGACTTAAACGTCTGTTGCGTTATCATTTGGACCGTCCAAATTTTCATTGTAAGAGAACTTTTTTTTTGTATTTTTTTACTTTCAACACATTTTCTACCTGACCATTTGGCAAGTAACGTGTGTCGCATTCTATTTATACTATTTCTACTACTTTATACTATCACTATTTATAATGCTTATTACATTGTGCGGCGAATATGACTTATACTTAGTTTCAACAGCTTGTGCTGTAATATTCATGTTATCCCGATAATGTCCGCTAATAGTTTAGTTGTTCGGCGAAATCGGATATTACCGGCCAATTGTATATTTTACACTTGCGGTGTGATGATTTTTTTTAATTTTCAGGTAGTACAAAATGAAGTCTCTAGAATGAACATTTACGGGTCGTCATGCTTACTCAAAGGATTAGTAGTTATAATTCTAGCTCTGATACTTGTACAATATCTCTATAGTCTATTCGAGACGAGGCACTCTTCGGAACAGCTTTTCGTTGTAAACGCGTCATTTACCGACCGTCATCCTCTGTTTTCGTTCGAGCCCAAGCAGTCCAACGAAAATGCAGCCAAAAACCTTTCCGCCTGGATATATTCACAGGTCAGGTATCAATTTTTTTTTTATTTTGAAAAAAGACAATTTTCCGTCACTAGATTTGAAACCACGAAGAATTTATTTCAATTTTTTTACTCCGTTAAAATCTCTCTCTTAACTGAAAATATGTTAAGAAGTTTTCAACTCATGTTTCCGTCTTCGACCCCGGAAAAGTTTTTTTTTAAAAAAATATTTGTACGTTCTCTATTTTCGGGTCTTTTCGGAACAGTTCAACACTGAAACTAATTAATTGAACACGGTGCAGTTTAAATTCCAGTTTGAAGCAATACTTACTTCTATTAATGAAGTTTTCTGAACGACTATTTAAATTGTCGCAGGTGACTCCGGCGACCGGCAGCGAGAAAGCACCTACCCTTTGCCCGCTTGTGCCTCCAAATTTAGGTAAGTGAAAATAAATATATACGTTTCATGTGTAAATGTGTGTGTGTATTTTAAAAAAAATCATTTTTTTGAAACCTCATCTCTGACGGGTAACGAACTAGGGTATCTCTTTCTCCAAACGTTGTGACGAAATTGAATGATGAAATTTTTTTTTTAGCGCTGTAGTAATTTTACTCTTCCTGAAATTACATTCACGGTTGTAATTCCGTTCGAAGATAAATGTCGACTAAAGTGTTGAGTGGTCGAGTTACGTTGACAGACTTCCCGTCACTTAAATGTACAAAGTATATGAAACAAAAAATACATACCGTAGGTTCGTTATGTTTCTGTCTCCTCTCTCCGCGGTTCGGTCTTTTGCTAGACCGGTTTTCGACGCTCGCCATCTTCAGTAGCGCTGTGTCAGTAGTCACTGTCAGCACTTTGGATGTTTTTGGGCACTTTCACATGTACTGTCCAGACAGTACAAAAACATCAAAGTGCTGACAGTGACTACTGAAGACCGGCTGACAAACCGACAGCGAAGAGAGACAGAAACATCACGAACCTACAGTAGTATTCAACCCTCGCGGACCACAAAACAGGTATATCAAATTGAAATACATACCACTCTATTCTTTGGATGTACAGTTGAATAAGAATTTCGTAAATCGCTCAATGGCCCGTCTATAAAATATCGAAATCGGTAAAATAGATTCGCGGTACTTTTCAGTGGGAGTTTTCGCCGCGAACAAAGACGTTGACAGCCTCGAGAAGGCGGCGACTATAGTCGGCGGCGGTGTGCTTCCGGGAGGTCAGTGGAGGCCGACGCAGTGCAGGGCGAGGGACAGAGTCGCTATAATAGTGCCGTACAGGGACAGGCCGCAACACCTCTGCATCTTATTGGCGAACATCCACCCTTTCCTCCAGCGGCAACAGCTCGACTATGGCATATTTGTTATCGAACAAGCCGGTACGTATATAGTCGTTTAGCGCAGTCATTTAATAATTATCGCAATAGAAAATTATAACTGGAGTTATTCAGATTGGAAGAGATCAATTGCCAGTTGTTGTCGGGAATTCTTATGTTCCTACAATTAATAAATACGGTGCTAAACTCTTTAAGAGATTTCGAAAGTGTCGACTTGTTTATTTAATATTAATTCCCTTAGAATTCTTAGGAATACCGTAGTTTTGTCGATTTTCCATCACCGTACCGACAGGATAGCTACTGAAGATGGCGAGCAGTCCAGCGAGATACTGAACCGGTGAGAGGAGACGGTAAATAAAAAAAAAAATGACCGCATACGCCAGTTTCATTTTCGGTGCAAACTGAAAATTGTTTTAAAATTTCAGTTAAAGACGTTTTTAATTTTAACGGAAGCTATTCTCGCACGAAGGGTGGATAATATTGTCAGCGTGAAATTTGTGTCGGACAGGAAACGGAGATTTCAACAGAGCGATGTTGATGAACGTCGGCTTTGTCGAAGCGTTGGGCATGCGAGATTTCGACTGTTTCGTCTTTCACGATGTCGATCTTCTGCCGGAGGACGACAGGAATTTGTACACTTGCCCCGACCAGCCGAGGCACATGTCTGTAGCCGTCGACATTTTCAATTATAGGTAATTTTTTAGCGTCGATTTTTTTTTTTATAACTCAAGAAGTGTGTATACTTGGAACCGTCGGGTGAGACTGTTAGTTTAAACTAAGTTAGGTCAGGGCTACGTTCGGGCCGAGCTTAACGCAGTTGTCGAATCGTAAAAAAGAAAAAGATAACTCCGCTGCGTAGTACTTGCATTTCAAAAAAATATATCTCGCATCGTTACCGGTGCTCAATATATAAAAACGAATATTTCAATTCGGAAACGAAATTGCAGGCTCCCGTACGCCGACATATTCGGCGGCGTCAGCGCGATGTCGCGCGGCCACTTTGAGAAAGTGAACGGTTTCAGCAACATGTTCTGGGGTTGGGGCGGCGAGGACGACGATATGGCGACGAGAATCAAAGCCGCCGGCCTCCACATCGTCAGGTACCGGTGAACATCGCCAAGTACACGATGCTGCCGCACAAGAAGCAGAAGGCCAATCCGAAAAGGTAGTTTCGTGTACACACTCGGGCGTTCTTAATAATAAAATATGTCCAAATTAATTTGGATACCGGGACTCGAATCCTTAAAATCGTTGTTGGCCCCGGCGGTCAACGTATAAACGGTGGTTTTTGGGAACGCTGAAAACAATTTTAATTCGTAATAAATATTTATATATTAATATTGTTACGCTCATTGCAGATTCGAGAACTTGTACAACGGCCGAAAGAGATTGAAGACTGACGGTTTGAACAGTCTGCAGTACAGACGTATTGAAGTTAGACTGAGCAAACTTTTCACGTGGATACTCGTCGAACTCTCGTCTCCCAGTTGATATAAAGCCAATACGGAAAACACGAAATCAGATCTTAGCCGCCCCCCCCCCCCGTTGCCTGTTGGGGCTGTTCCAAATTCGACAGTCCGTTTTTCCGTACGGGTGGAATTTTTTTTATTTTCGTCAACCGACGGAAATTCTGCGTTTGCTGAAGAAAAATTTTAGAAGGGACGAACGTCGAATATCCGTAAGTAAAACAAACTGTACAGCTTCATCGGATTTTCCTACAGACGTACAATTCGGTTTATACGCGAGTCCGAATAATCGAAATTGTGAAAAAAATACTCGAACAATTTTTCGAGTTTATTCTAATTTATGTGGGGGAGAGGAGTTGCCATAAAAAAAAAATCTGAACAATACCAAAAAAAAAAAAGTGCAAACGTTTTTTAAGTGTTCATTCGCACTATTCGTTCGGGTGACTTTAATTGTGAACTGTAAAGCTCAAATTGTAATATATATATATATATAGCAATAACGTAATTACAATCCCAATTTACGTTTTCACGATGAATATATTTATTTTCATGTTTATGTGACACGAAAGCGACTATTTAAAAATGTGTATTCCGTCGTTCGGTCAACCGTTGTATTTCAATTACGTGTTCTATGAAAAATTAGACTTCTCGCATTGTGTAAAAGTTATATTTCCGCTTAGAACGGTCAGCGCTGAGTTTAAAAAATCTTTTTCAGCCGTGGAAATATATTTTTCAGATCTAGAGTAAACGAATAATGGCGACTGAAACCAAATATTTCGAATATTGGAAAGCTGTAAGCATTTTCGTCTTGGGCATAAGAAGCGTCCATAAATCGAGAATACATTTCATCTGTCGAACGGTTGTATTAAAAAAAAAAAAACATGTTATGCGCGAATTGAAGAGAAAATTGTATAAATGTCTTAACTCTCCTCGAAAGTAATACAGATACGGCCTACTATTTTTTTCTTTTCTAATAGATTAGTTTGCAAGTCCTGCTCAAAAGTTGTTCTACGTAAAGTCTTTAATTTTGTCGGCGAAAGCGTTAAATAAAAGTAACAGAAAGAAGAATTTTGTACCGGGAGCGAAAACGCTGTTATGAAATTGATGACTGGGCAGTGGTAAAGTTTAGCGAGTTTCGCTTTGATAGATTTATTACGAAATTGGAGATTCGTCAACTTATTTGTTGTATCGAAATGAACCCAAATTGGAGGGAAAAAACGTAGTAATTAATGAGTCTTATAAGCAAATTTAATATTCGTCACACTCATTACTGCATTCGCGATAATGAGTCGGCGACAAGCGTTGCTTTTATATTCGATCTGTTTTCGTTTTTTTTTTTTTGAATAGCAACAATTTTAAAATGCGCTTATACGAAAATTAGATTATTGGATACAGACGATATTCAAATTTTTCGACAACGTCCGGATCGAAATGCGTGTTAATAATTTTTAATTGGGAAGAGATTATCTCATAAATGAAGGAAGCCAAAAATTCCATGCGATCTCAGCGTTGAATGAATAGCACGAATTTTGTAGATAACATCGTTTGGGCTTTTCTCTCGACGCTTTATTATATAAAAATATTCTCGTCGTTTTCTGGTCTGCGAGTTAAATCGAAATGTTAATCTTGAACGATTTTACGAATATTATATCGTTGTATATTTAGTATATTTCTAGGACTTTTATCTGAGCGTAACTGAAAAGTTTGACAAACAACGAAATACAGTTTAAAAATTCTTCTTAACCGGCAAGTGAATTTTATATTTTTGCATTGAGTTTTGTGCCTTCAACTCAATTTTGTAGAGTTCGGCTGAGATATAGTCTCAAAATACGTATTTATTTTCGACAAAATATGAGGCCTAAGGAATAAGAAGTTTCAGAATACAAAAAAAAAATTAATACTCGGAAATATTAATTTTGCTTTATTAAATATATATTGTAAATAATATGTAAAATAGTGTTTTTAAAGAACAAGTTTTTGCATACGCTTTGACAATAATTTTTCGATCCGGTCTAAGAGAGTTTCAACACTATTAAAGTTGTTATTTTTCATTTCTGAAAATAAAATTTCCAGTCTAAATTGATTCAATCAAGATCTTGCAATGAAAAGAATCGTTGATCTGGATATTTTTATTTTTTTTTTATATTTCTGATTCGACGCAACTATTCCAAATTCGATATTAAATTTATTATTTTTTCTAATTTAGTTTATTCGTATTTTTAAACGTAGACAAAATGAGTGATTGTGATAATAGCAAACGGTTAGAACTGTTCTTAGGTCAAAAACATATTTGTAGAATTATATTTAAAATTTGTAAATCAACGCCTGTAAATAGTCTCGTAGAATATAAATTTAAAAAGCTTCTTTATTGGTTAATTAAAAAATTTTATAACTGCCTGTTGTGTCAAAATATTGAACAAAATCGGACTCTAGAAAATCAAAAATTTTCCCTAATTTTCCTCCACTTTTCAATTCTGTACGGAAATTTTTTCCGTACATTGGGACAGCATGGTATTTTCAGCTTCCTTTCCACGTTTCAAAAATATCATAAATTTTTTCCTAATTAGACA
Source organism: Lethocerus indicus (assembly GCA_019843655.1). Classification (NCBI taxonomy): domain Eukaryota; kingdom Metazoa; phylum Arthropoda; class Insecta; order Hemiptera; family Belostomatidae; genus Lethocerus; species Lethocerus indicus. Next base: position 1,533,501 of record JACDQD010000007.1, on the reverse strand, counting down.
TAAATTCAGTTTCTTATACGCAAAAGAAATTTTTTTAGTATTTACCGAATGAACAATATTTACGAATTCGTTCAATAATACGATTTCATTCATCGACGCTTTAATTTTATCGATCGTAATAAATTGCCCATTATTTATATTACATCGACTCACCCATTCAACTATCGGTATAGCCTATTTATTATGAATAAAATAGCGAATAAAAAAAAAAAAAAATAATAATATTTACTGTGATAATAATAAAGAAGTTGTAGGGGGAAAAAAAAAAACAATATTCCATTTATATATGAATACATTCCTGTTGTTATTGTTATTAAATACTGTCTAGATATATAAGAAAAAAAGTATATATTTGCGAATAAAACGCAAATTGTTGAGTTAATATTATTTCGAATTAGATATTTGTATATTGCGCTTAAAATTCGGTCACGCTACGCGATACATTCCGATTTTAATTTGTAACATAACAGTTTGAAATATGTCAGTTGAAGAGTCGACGGTCATGAAAAAAATAATAAAATTCAAAATAATAAATTATAAGAAATGTTAAAATTATATTGCGTTGTCGGGATATTTCAAAATTCGCCATATCGAATAAATTATGGAAACGAACATCGCCCGTGTGGATTCAATTCTAATTTTATTTACACTGATAATACTTTATCAGTGCCTACATTTTATCTGGCGCATTTCGTATTCGGCAGAAAAATGATTTTCTAAAATGTCGTACGAAATCGATTTAATTTTGAAAAAAATTTGTAAAAGCGTTAAATTCGACGATCGATGTCGTTTGCGATTTATATTTATATTCTTCGTCGTACGGAATTTTTTTTTTCCGTTCTCACCGTTCTCCGAAACGTTCGACCCTCGTTATCCGAATTTAATTTTCGGTTGAAAAATCGGATAAAAAAAAAAAAAAAATCGTATATAGCTCTTCCGAAAGATTGGTGGGGCTCAGTAATTTTCGCGAACGACAATTGTCGTTATTATTGTACAGTCGGAAGTGGCACGTTTCAGAGTCGAACACTGATAACCCCCACCCCCCGTAATTCCGAGATAACGAGAGTTTAGATAATATTAATTCCAGTTGTCTTCGTCATGTGCTGCTCGAAATGTTCGGTTTTAATATGGATTTTATTGCTCGTCAATCTCGGCCTTTGCCTCTATTTTATAATCAACGTTGTAACGTTTAAAAAATCAACAATTGACGGAGATGTAGCAGAAGATTTTGCAGATTCTTCCGTCGCGCTCTCAACAACCGATCGATGATTCGGAGGCCCCCGAAATCGGTGCGTTTTTTCGGATATCCGGTAATAAAAAAAAAACTGAAACTGTAGAAATTTTTAACTGACGAAATGTCGTCAGGCCTCACTACCGGTTGGCAGAGCTATAAACGTTTATAAATCGTTATTAACGGATTTACGACCGGCGAACCGCGCGACTATTCTAAAAGCACTGTGAATGCGTTATTATATTGCGATTCGAAAATTAAGTGTACGAAGAACGGCCCGAGAATTATGTGATGTTTAACGAAAAGATTTTTGAAATCGACCATCGTTAGAATTTAATATTAGTTTAGAAATTTTGTAGCAATTAAATAATTAAACGTTATGGATATTTATGGCCTTTGTAGTGATGATAATCAGAGTAAGAAGTCTGTAGATACAGATATTTAAATACGAATAGTCGTAAATTTGTGCAGTAAATAAAAAAAAAGGAATCATTGTCGTTGGATAATGAGGGTTGATTGTATTTGCTAGTTTATTACGAAATAATTTCGTATAGCTTTTAATTTGAGAACTATACATTTCCGTGCCTCTTTTATTAAATTTTACGTACTTTCAGATATTTTATTATTAATACTAAGAAAAAAACAGAAATTTGTTCCTTCGGAATGAAATAATATATCGGTAGGCGTTAGAAGAAGATATAGTTTTCAAAAATAAAATGAGAACTTGAATTTTGTTCGCGATTTGTATATATAAATAATTTAAAAAAAAAAAAAAAAAGTGCATACGCAATATTTATAAACTTAACGTTAATAAAAATTTTTCTTCTTCTTACGTAATAAAGAAATTAAATTATATTTAGATGACGAGTGATAACGAATAAAGAAAGCTTGGTGGTCAGTTGAATGACTTTTAATAAAAAAAAAAAAAATATTTATAAATATTATTTAAATAAAAAAGGATAATCAAAGCCAATTTTAGCTGCAAACTTCTCACATTTTATAAATAGACGGTTGCAGGTTTTAGGTGTATTTATCTGTACACATAAAAAGCTAAGTGCATGTTCAATAAAGTGAGTACTTAAAACAAAATTATTTAAAAAAAATGTAGAGCGAATGTTATAAAATTTTTGATATAGAATGTTTAAAAAAAAAATTATTCGTGGAAGTTAACGTTTTTTTTTTTTTTCTTTATTCGAATATTGTGATACGTGTTGAATAATGTTATTCTAGAATATAACACATGTAAAATTATGTCAGTTACCAAATTGTTGTTATCAGTTACTGTTATACTTATTTAGATATACAGTTAATTTGAGGCAGAGTTTCATGAAAAAAAATGTAATCGTAAAATAATTATTATTTATACGAGTAGCAGTTTTAGTAGTAATCATTTTATAGTAGTAGACTAGTTGTAGTAATATTTTTTAAAAAGTTGTTAATTTGTTTCTCTTAAGACAGAATACCTTATATATTTTTTCCAATAATGATTTATTGTTAAATTGTTAATTATTATTATGTATTATTTAGGTGTTAACCTGTCAGTATTTTAAATGTTGATTAAAATAAGATATTTTGGGCTAAATATTGGTCCTTATAATATTCATGAAACTCTGTGTTAGTTAATAAAAAATGTCCAAGAAAATAATTCTGAATTGTGATAATATAATTTCTTTTATAATCTGAAATGTCTAATTATAAACACTATGTATTTAAATAATGAATCAAATTACACTTAATTATCCAGTGGAATTTTTTTTTTGTTTAATTATAGTTATTAACCTGTTGGTGATGATTATTTATATTACTGTTTGTGACACGTAAAACTATTGTATTTGAAATAATATTTTTATTATCGGTTTTAACATTATTCCACATCACTAAAAAGGTTAATAAAACTGACTCCGGAAATTACAGTTTTATTATTTCAAATAATCGCTTAAGTGAACGTCAACTGTTGTCTTTTCGTTTTGTTTTTTAAATTGATAAAATATCGAAAAATGTTTCACGTCATCGTTGTTGAAAATAAAAAATATTTTTAAAAAATTTGATACAATTCGTTAATTCTTATTTTCCATCCGAGAGATTTCAGAATTTTCGAACAGATCCCGGGGGATAAAACGTTCGGGGGAGAAGAAAAATAATGCAATAAATATGAAAACAAATATATATATATATATATATATATATATTTTTTTAACTCTTTCTAACAAAATGTAGTACACAACGTGGAAGAATATTTATTCACTTAATTAACTTGAGCCCAATCTAATACAAAAAAAAAAGTTGTTACAGTCTCGATCGAATGCATTTTGCCTACAAATGCATTGTAAATTCCGCTAGTAAAATTATTTTACTTGTATTTGTAATAACCTTCGCCGGATTTGACGCCCAGTTTTCCTTCTTCGACCAACTGAATCTGACTTTTCACTGGATTGAAAAGAGGATTATCGGGAAACTTTTCATGCCAGCCTATAACATTATCGAGAAATACATTTTTCCAATTTTAATACAATATTTGATGTTTGTCATCGAATATTGGTAAATTTATTTTGTGCCACCGCGATTATAATTTGTACCAAATAATTGATCGGTTTCTTTAAATAAATTTCTATCATCGATTCGTTATAATAATATATTATAAATTAATTAAAATATACAATAAATTTATTAGAGGGCTTCCTGAAAAGAGATACAAGTTATATTCATCAACGTATATGTTTCGGGAATTAAAAAAAAAAATATTAAAAATATTTTTCTTTCTAATCGAACTATTCCCTCAATTTACTTATTTAAATACCTGAAAAAATAAATTCGAATCAACAACACAATACATAATATTTAGAGCTAAATAGGAAACACAGAATATGTCGATTAAAACGCAAATTGTGCATAAACTCACTCAAAATATACTGACCGAAAACGTGCAATAATCACAAAATATTAACTCTACCAACAACAAATATAACCACCACCTTTCTACTAATAACAATAATTAGTTTAATAGGAGGAGAAAAATTTTAAAATTTTCAATTGAGCTTTTTAAATTATTTTTTGCCGATCAATAATATAATCCCCGGGTATAATATTTCTCCAATTCAAAATTCTACTTTGCGCTGCGAAATAAAGGATATATTTTCGTAAAAAGCTCAATTTCAATAGACGCAGTTTTTCGTAGACTTCTACTAGTGAAAACGATAGTTTTAAAAGTTTTAAAAAAAATTATCACACTCAATATCACCCTTCGACCTTATTTTTTACCTTTTCGTTTACCTTCCGCCGCAGTGATTATATTCAGTTAACGTTCTACTTCAAGTAGCGACGAATTGTGTGCGACTTCACGACAATTTCTTGTTTCTAAAATTGATCACTAGAAATCAATATACGGCGAAGCAGAAAAATATAATTATTACGTTACGAAAAAAGTTACGGTCCCAAAACATTTAACCGAACAGTGTCCTCTAAGTGAGTTAATCAAGTAGTAATAAAAGTATTGTAATAATAAACTTCTTTTTCATCTTCCTAAACGTCTTTTTCATCGCTCTCGAGTGAAAGAAATATCGAAATTTTTGAAATATCGAAATTTTTGAAATATCGAAATTTTTGAAATATCGAAATTTTTGAAATATCGAAATTTTTGAAATATCGAAATTTTTGAAATATCGAAATTTTTGAAATATCGAAATTTTTGAAATATCGAAATTTTTGAAATATCGAAATTTTGAAATATCGAAATTTTGAAATATCGAAATTTTGAAATATCGAAATTTTTGAAATATCGAAATTTTTTTGAAATATCGAAATTTTTGAAATATCGAAATTTTTGAAATATCGAAATTTTTGAAATATCGAAATTTTTGAAATATCGAAATTTTTGAAATATCGAAATTTTTGAAATATCGAAATTTTTGAAATATCGAAATTTTTTTGAAATATCGAAATTTTTGAAATATCGAAATTTTTGAAATATCGAAATTTTTGAAATATCGAAATTTTTGAAATATCGAAATTTTTGAAATATCGAAAAAAAAAAAAAACAATTCATACCCTCGATTATCGATTTGGCCGTATCGATTCCGACATAATCGGCGAGTTCAATCGGCCCCATCGGATGACCGGCTCCGAGTTTCATGGCGATATCGATATCTTTCGCTGTCGCATCACCTTAACAAAAAAAATATATATAAATATATATATATTTATATAATTGGATATTAAGTCTACGGATTAATTTTTTTTCTGAAACTTAACGCACGGACAAAATTCATGCATTGAACAATTAAAGAACTTTATAGTATCATCGGTGAAATATATCGCAAATGAATAAGCGGAAAATATCGTAAAATTAGACCTGAACATTATTGAAAGTACTTTAAACACCGCTCGACTATTAACGCTTTATTTGTTTAAAGTGATGTATTTTTTGTGGGTTCGCGATATTTCTCCTCTGTCTCCTCTCGCTGCCGGTTCGGTCTTTTTTTCGCTAGACCGGTTTTTCGGCCGATCGCCGTCTTCAGTAGCGCTGTTTTCGGCACTTTTTTGGGCATCCTCGCTGTGCCCACTGTCACTTTTCACCTGTACTGTAGTGTCGTGAGAAAATTTCTTTCCGCCAAACTCATTTTTTCTCAATTTTCGCATAGTTGCCGAAGACGCTGAAATATTAAGGTATCGAAAATAACGAAAAATATTCGTTTCGGCCGCTCGCCGTCTTCAGTAGCGCTGTTTTCGGCACTTTTTTGGGCATCCTCGCTGTGCCCACTGTCACTTTTCACCTGTACTGTAGTGTCGTGAGAAAATTTCTTTCCGCCAAACTCATTTTTTCTCAATTTTCGCATAGTTGCCGAAGACGCTGAAATATTAAGCGAAAAATATTCGTTTCGGCCGCTTGCCGTCTTCAGTAGCGCTGTTTTGGCACTTTTGGGCATCCTCGCTGTGCCCACTGTCACTTTTCACCTGTACTGTAGTGTCGTGAGAAAATTTCTTTCCGCCAAACTCATTTTTTCTCAATTTTCGCATAGTTGCCGAAGACGCTGAAATATTAGAAGGTATCGAAAATAACGAAAAAAATTCGTTTCGGCCGCTCGCCGTCTTCAGTAGCGCTGTTTTCGGCACTTTTTTGGGCATCCTCGCTGTGCCCACTGTCACTTTTCACCTGTACTGTAGTGTCGTGAGAAAATTTCTTTCCCCCTAAAATCATTTTTCTCAATTTTCGCATAGTTGCCGAAGACGCTGAAATATTAGAAGGTATCGAAAATAACGAAAAAAATTCGTTTCGGCCGCTCGCCGTCTTCAGTAGCGCCGTGTGTCGGTCAGTCGCCGTTCGGCACTTTGTGAATGTTTTTCCTCACGGCGGTAAACGTGTGAAAGTGACAGTGGGCAGTGAGGATTTCCCTAAAAACGTTGACTGAGACAGCGCTACTGAAGACGGCGAGCGGCCGAAACCGGTCTAGCAAAAGACCTAACCAGCGAGAGGAGACAGAAACGCCACGAACCTACAATATTCCAACCCCGTCGCAGGCCACAAAACGGGTATATTAAACTAATGTATTTTTTATTTATTCGTGTAATGAAATCGCTATATCGGCTGCGGCGCGGATCGGTAAATACCCCTTTCCATCATTCGAATCGCTTCGGCCATCAACGGTACAAGAAGCCTGTTGACGACGAATCCCGGCGTGTCTTTGCAAGTGATCGCAGTCTTGCCAAGCGCCGCTCCCCAATTCATCAATTTGTGATAAGTCTCATCGGACGTCTCCTTCGTTCTTATCACCTATAAATTAAGTGCATTTTATTTTACAGAAATTCCCGTTTGTATAAAATGAAAATCACTATCAGGAATCTAATATTTAGTTCCCCACACAAAAATCGGTCGAATACTTTTTTTTTAAAATTTATAATCTTACCAAATGTAAAAATATTTACTTTGTTTTTAATCTCCGTTTAATTATTGTTTAACTACAGGATTTTTTCCATTGAGAACATCTCGGAATCAACAACCCCCCCGAGTGTGTTTACAACGTTAAAAGAATGTTATTAATAGACCGGTAAGAACTAGTATTCGAATTTATAAATACAGAATATATAAATGCGGTAATATGCGTAATTACCTCGAGTAATTTCATGACCGGTACCGGATTGAAGAAATGCATTCCGGCGAACCTGTCCTTCCTCTTGGTGACCGCGGCGATTTCCGCCACCGACAGTGAGGACGTGTTGGTCGCGAAAATTGTAAGTTCCGGCGCGATCTAAAAAAATAATAAATTCGTAATCACTTCCAATATTGTAATCGTAAGTGAAGAAAAAAAATTATTTCCTTTCGACAATAAATTCGTAACATGAAATTCGATACGATGGAATAATTTAAATTTTTGGTTTTGTAGGTCTCCTCTCGCCGGTTCGGTCTCTTTCGCTAGACCGGTTTGTCGGCCGTTCGCCGTCTTCAGTAGCGCTGTGTGTCAGTCGCCGTTTAGACTATGCGAATTAAGAAAAATGAGAAGAAATTTTATTACAACCGACAACAAACACTACAGTACATGGCTGAAAGTGACGGTGGGCAGCGAGGATGGCGCTAAAAACATCCAAAGTGCCCCAACGGTGACAGTAACACAGCGCTACTGAAGACGGCGAGTGGCCGAAACCGAAGTCTAGCGAAAAAGACCGAACCGGCGGCGAGAGAGGAGACAGAAACATCACACGGTACGGTATTCCAACCCGTCGCAGACCACAAAACAGGTATGTTAAATAATTTTTTATTTTAATCACTAGAAAATTTAAATCGAACGTATCAATTTGCAGATTTAGAACGTAAGCGCAATCCTCTTGATATCTTTTTTAATTCGGCCGAGTGTAAATCCGTGGAATCTCAGACAGGACGAAACTTACATTGTCAATGGACGTGAAAAGTTTGTGTTTCAAATTTAAGTTTTCAACGATGGCTTCGACGACAAGATCGGTATGCTTGACGGATTCAGGAAGGTCGGTACTGAATTTGATCTTCTCCATCGCTTTGCCGATAAACTGGTCCGCCGCATTTTGGTCGTCCTAAAACATTTTATAAAATATATTTTAATAAATTGGTTCATAAATAAAACGGAATAGTCTCAATATCGTATACCGCTTTTCAATTAAGATAGCTGCAGTTTATTAGTATGGGTGTTAACTTGAAATTACTCTCAGTTATAAAAACTACTATCCGTAATTGCTTTTTTTTTTTTAACTGTTTATTTCCGGGTCATTCCAAGGAAAAGGTGAGATCAGTTTTCTTAATTTCGATACTATTATCAGTAAATTAGTTTATTATTTATTGTTCAATACCTTGAACTGTTTTTTGGCAACTCTCTGCAAATTCTTTTGAATTGAAGCGTTCGCCTTCTTTAAAACGCCCTCGTTGAGATCGACCAAAGTGACACCGTGACCAGTCTGCGCAGAAACCTGGCGACGGAATAAAAAAAAAGGTAGTTTATTAAATGTAACAAGTAGTAAAAAGTAATTTAATATACCTGTACTGTAGGTTCGCAATGTTTCTGTCTCCTCTCGCCGGTTCGGTTTTTTGCTAGACTTCGGTTTCGGCCGCTCGCCGTCTTCAGTAGCGCTGTCTTAGTCACTGTTATAGCACTTTGGATGTTTTTCCCGGGGGGGGGGCCATCCTCAAGACAGTGCACGTGAAAGTGACACAGTGCAGCGAGGATGCCCAAAAAACAGCTTCCAAAGTGCTAACACAGCGCTACTGAAGACGGCGAGCGGCCGAAACCGCTGTCTAGCGAAAGACCGAACCCGGTTTTCGGGGAGAGAGGAGACAGAAATATCGCGAACCTAAAGTGGAAAAAGTATTTGTCAAAAATAGAAACAAAATATGATTCGTCATTTATTTCAAATTATCAAAAAATTAAACATTTCGAGAACAATTAATTGGTAAAAAATAATTGAATAACTTCAAAAATATTGTAGGTTTGTACTGTTTCTGTTTTCTCCCCCCTCGCCGGAGTTAGAAACGCCACAAAACTACGGTATTCCAACCCCCCACCCCCTCCCCCTCCGCAGACCACAAAACGTTGTATGTTAAATATTCTACGTATTATTATTATGTAAAATCGAGCCAATTTTTCACCTGAGCGATTCCTGAACCCATAAGACCTCCGCCGATGATTGTAACGTGTTTGATGGGCCCACCGGCCGCTACGCTGCTAGCTAGACCTCGAGTAGCGATGGTAAACAATTTAGACATTTTGATTATATTTATCTGAAACGAGAAGAATAAACAGTTTATTAATCGATTAAAAGGGATGAAAAATTGTTCGAAAATTTCATTATCAAAGGCCTAAAGCTATAACTTTCAATGAATTTATGTAATTATATTGGGTTACTGTCGGCGATCCTTACAATACCAACGTATAATTTTTACTGTTACGGAGGTTTCGTCAATATTTATCAATGCAATCAGTTGACTGCGGTTGGGGTAAATAAAAAAAATGTGAGCTAATTAGGTGTTTCACAACAAAACGGAAAAGCCGACGTCCATTTGAAAGCATCGAAAAAACGGTATTGAAAGTAGTAAAAATAAAAAGAAGCAAAACGGGAAAATACGAGTAAAAAAATAAATAATCTACATCGGTCGGATTTCATTATCAAACGAGATAAGTAATATTATTTAAGATCGATAATTAGTATTTTATTAATCCGAGACAGAAAAAAATGATTGATAAGATAAGAAGTCTTAGAGTATTTAAAAGAAAAATTATTTCTTGAAAATAACTTGGGACAAAGCGCTAAAAATCTGAATTAAAAAAAGCAGATATTAAATGCTTTAATGAAAATATATGAGTACATTTGTCACCGCATCAGAATTGTCCCGAATCTACTGATTATTTCTTGAAAATAACTCGAAAAAAAGCAGAGTTATTGAATGCGTCAATGAAAATATATTGAGTACAAATAATACCGTTATTCGATATTTTTGTCTCCGCATCAGAAATGGCCCAAAATCTACTGATTATTTCTTGAAAATAACTCGAAAAAAAGCAGAGTTATTGAATGCGTCAATGAAAATATATTGAGTACAAATAATACCGTTATTCGATATTTTTGTCTCCGCATCAGAAATGTCCCGAATCTACTGATTATTTCTTGAAAATAACTCGAAAAAAAGCAGAGTTATTGAATGCGTCAATGAAAATATATTGAGTACAAATAATACCGTTATTCGATATTTTTGTCTCCGCATCAGAAATGTCCCGAATCTACTGATTATTTCTTGAAAATAACTCGATTTTTCAAAAAAAGCAGAGTTATTGAATGCGTCAATGAAAATATATTGAGTACAAATAATACCGTTATTCGATATTTTTGTCTCCGCATCAGAAATGTCCCGAATCTACTGATTATTTCTTGAAAATAACTTGGAAAAAGCGCTATTTTTTCCACTAAAAATCTGAATTAAAAAAAGCAGAGTTATTAAATGCGTCAATGAAAATATATGAGTACAAATAATACCGTTATTCGATATTTTTGTCTCCGCATCAGAAATGTCCCGAATCTACTGATTATTTCTTGAAAATAACTCGGAAAAAGCAATTTTTCCATAAAAATCTGAATTAAAAAAAGCAAGTTATTAAATGCGTCAATGAAAATATATGAGTACAAATAATACCGTTATTCGATATTTTTGTCTCCGCATCAGAAATGTCCCGAATCTACTGATTATTTCTTGAAAATAACTCGAAAAAAAGCAGAGTTATTGAATGCGTCAATGAAAATATATTGAGTACAAATAATACCGTTATTCGATATTTTTGTCTCCGCATCAGAAATGTCCCGAAACTACTGATTATTTCTTGAAAATAACTCGAAAAAAAGCAGAGTTATTGAATGCGTCAATGAAAATATATTGAGTACAAATAATACCGTTATTCGATACTTTTGTCTCCGCATCAGGAATGGCTTGAATATGACTTACCGTGTAAATAATCCTTATTTTATCTTATCGTTAACCGAATTGTCGCCGTACGTATTCAATTCACCGAATCGTAAAACAACCTTTATTCAACCTTAACCTTGGAGGTCGAAACGAACCCGATAAATAGCCGAGAATGAACGGAGAGAAAAACGAACCGGACAAAAATTATATCGCCCGGGTTAAAATTGATTTTAAAATTAACCGTTCGACCGAAAATTGGTTTCGACAATTAAATCGTGCTGAGTGAGTACAAAAATTATGACAGCAGAGGGAACAGACAACAGTAGTAGATAAAAAAAAAAAAACTTTATTCTCTGTGAAATAAATAAGGCGTTATCAAATTATTATCCGGGGAACGAATTGAATAGAAAATTTTTAATCAAGAAGAAGGTTAAGGTCAAATATTTTCCCTCTCAATTTACAACGTCCTACTGTAATGGCATCGGTGCCGAATACAATTCTTGGTACTTACTTGGAATTAAATTGTAAATCGGAAAAATTTCCCAGTCCAGTATAAAAAAAAAAAAATACTACGCTCTGAGTGTACGACGGTTACGACTGGACCAGATAAGGGACTTGTAGGGTTCGGAATTCCAAACGGGGAGGAGTTTATAAAGGGAGTGGGGAGGAGGAGGGAGGAGGACATCCATTTCTTCTTTTAGACTTTTTTTTAATTCTAAAATTAAGACTCCGTCATTTGCTTCCCCTGTCCGGGGGGTAAAGCGGTTCAATCGATTAATACAAAAAAAAAAAGTAATTAAATCGGCCCAATTAAAGGGAAATCCTCGCTTTTAAAGCGTCCGAACCGTTCACCCAAATAAGCCAGGCCTTGAACCAATAAATATAATATCAGCCTCGTTTTCAAAGATTCCATTGAAAATTGGTCAAAATAAATTTCGTCGAATGGGGCCGAAACCGTAGGACCAAAATTTACAAACATAATTATTAATTTTCCTCCAATAAATTGCTCTTGAAATTCTATTGAAATTGGTGAAATTGAAACGGATTGTATAAAGTATACGGGGGGGGGAGTTGAAAAAATTTCGATATTAGATTTTTTATAAAAAATTGCAAACATTTTAATCCAAACAAAATTGTTGCACTAATTCGATATGTATTGGAAAATAATCATTTATTTCTTTGCACCTATATAAACATGTATTTGATGTGTTATCGTTAAAAAATATTTTTTATATTTTTCCCGTTCAAATTTTTTGAACAGTATAAAGTAAGTAAACGTCAGAACACAATATAAGCATGTTTAATTTTTTAATTATTGGGTTCCTCATTCTTCCTCTTTGCATAGAAAAATTGCAATATTATGATGCTATATATATATTTTTTCTTTTTTTTCAGCACAACAGTATTAATAAATTTTTACTTATATTGTGTATATTTTCTATACACTTTTTGACTTTTTAAAGAAGCACAATCACACAAGAAAGTTTTTTTCAGTATTAGAAACTTACTTTTTTACTCATAACTCTCTATACAGAAATTCTATCCTATAATTCTAATTGTAATATCCGATATAAACGTGATTCCGTTGGAATTATTCTGTAAAGAATATTCTTTATCGTAAGTTATTTATAATGGATGTAAAATCAGCAATAAATTATAGTTTCAAAACAATTATTTGATTTTTATTGATTTGGCAACTTGCCATTGTAACCGCAATTGAGGTTACACTTTGCCGGTTGTTCCTCTTAGTAATTGTATTTCTATCGTATTTAATTTTTTTAAAATATACATTCTGAAATTTCACCAAAATGTTAAAAATCTTAAGATATACGAAAGCCTTCGACATTGGACAAACTGTCAATTTCAGCACTTCCGCCTGCAGGTCAGAGAACATTTCCCGGCATTTTCTATTATTTTTAAGGCTGTCGACTCTTTGAAATATAATTTTATTAAATACTCGCTTCTATAAATTGCTAGACTACTTTCTACCGATTTGAATCATTATTTATGTACTGTACATTAGATGAAATTACCGCAACAATAGCTAAGAATGAATCAGGGAAATAGGTGTCCGAGATAGAACTCCGCACCATCGTAAAGAGTGGTTATTGGCTGTCTCAATTTTATTTATTATTTGATTATTGATGATAAAAACTCTCATTTTTAATTTCAGATATGGGGCGCAGATAATCGACGGAAAGGGGATAGGCCGACGGTGCGTTGATGCAGCTGAAACTGGATATTGAAAGTTTTATAAAGCTGGGTAACAAGCCTCCGAAATTGGCAGTGGTTCTGGTCGGAAATGATCCGGCCAGTCTGTCCTATGTCAAAATAAAAACGAAAGCAGCCGAGAAAGTGGGTGAGAGCATTTTCAACATCTGTTCCGTTATATTTTATATAAAATTGTCAACCTTTTGCGGTCGCTCTCGGTTTCGCGCGACAGGTCGGATTAAGTTTGCGAAATTACATTGTTTAAACTCTTAAATTAAAATATAACGTTTTTATAAGATAATTTATATATATAAGATTAGTACCTGTAAAGCTTCGCGAAAATCGCTCCGACCTGGCGCCTCGCTCGGCCTAAAAAGCCGCCGACCGCAAAGCGTTAATTAACGGTTCTTACTGCGTTTTTAGATTTATTTAAAATTATAATTTTAATTTATCGCAATTCCGCCGGAATCAATTATATTTCTTAAAACGATCCGTTTATATCGCTTAGGAATTGGTACCGATACATTTCATTGCCCGGAAACAACGGATGAAGAGACATTGCTTCAGAAAATACACGATCTCAACAATAACCACGATTATGATGGGATCTTAGTACAGGTATTATTTTTTACAATAGGAATTTAAGTTTATGTGCAAGATTTATATTAAGCGTCGGATGATTTTTCATCCTGTAAATTTTTTTGTCGGAACGCCAGATAATTTGCGGCACAAAACATGCTTCGAGATTGCTACTTTTTTTTTTTTTTTTGGTCGAAACCGTTTCCTCCGTCAAATATAAAACAGATCGTCCGTTGAGGGTTTGTATTGAAAATGTGTTTTTCTTGTTGTACACCGTCTAGCTGCCCTTGCCAAGTCACATGGCCGAGAGGACGGTGTGCAATTCGGTGACGCCGGAGAAAGACGTCGATGGCTTCAACGTAGCCAACGTAGGGCGGTTGTGTCTCAACATGGACGCCATGGTCCCTTGTACGGCACTCGCTGTTCACCATATAATACAGCAAATCGGTAATTTGGGTAATTCGCCCAAATGTATTAATCCGGGGGGGGCGGGGGGCGGGGGGAGGACTTTATACATCGGCCTTTATGCTAGTTTCACTGCTTAACACTTATATTGATATGGCTACCGTTCGATTCTTGACCTTTTTTGAAATTGTGACCTCCCGTCAACAGTCTTGTTCCAAAAAATGTTTTCTCGGCACAATCTTAAGGAAATGAAAACAAAATTCGATATTTTTAATGTACATTTCAAAACATGCTAATATTTATGCATCTCACAGTATGCTTCGACCGGCTTTGTTACACAATGTTTGAAAATTATTTTAACATAACCTGTGTACTTTGATTAAACTTACAATTGTGCTTTCTACGCATGTAATATTTAAAAATATATAAGTAAATATTCAGCCAACAATTTATTCTTTTAACAAAAATAAGAATAAAACAATTATTATTATTTTTTTAAAGCATTTTTTTTTCTTCTGAGTGTGTAAATTCCTTATTGTAATATTTAGTTTAAAAGAATTCTGTTTTATATTCTTTTTATGATTTTAACTATTTTACGAGGCCAACAACTACTGCATCTCGAATATTTCAGTAATATAATTTATTTTTGAATTGAAAATAAAGATATTAATTGTTTAGACTATATCCAGCAGTATTACAACGTTAATATTTATATTATCGTTATTGAAATTTTGACTTTTCCTGTAAGGAACAAATTTGTATATATATTTTATTTATTTTCAGGAGTTGAAACTTTAGGTAAAACAGCCGTTGTATGTGGAAGATCAAAAAATGTTGGCATGCCCATTGCGCTTCTCTTGCATTCACAGGGTGGAAGTAAGGAAAATTGTTCTCTTCTTTTTGCCGTATAAGGCATAATTTTTTGTTAAATGCATTTTAATTATAGCAATTATCTCTTAAGTTTTTCTAATTGTGGCCTTGGAATAAAAAAAAATGATTGAACAGAACAGAAAAATCAATTATTTCCAGGTTGACTGAGTGGGTAAACGTACTTGTTCTTGAACCAATTGTTGGCAATGTAAAAAAATCTGTATCCCGTCAGATAAAAATTGTCCAATCCATTGACAATCCCTCGCCACTTTTTGAAATTTGAATAAAATTATATCAGTACGACTTATTTTTTAACGTGAAATAATAAATTTTAATTTATTTAATTTCCAGGGAATGGAGGGGGCATGGACGCTACGACTACAATCTGTCATAGGTATACACCTGGAGATGAATTGGCGAAATTAACTAAATCGGCCGACATTATTATATCAGCAACGGGTATTAGATGTTAAATAACATATTCGTTTTATATCTTTATTAATTATAATTGACACTACCCCCCAGGGAACCATTACGGGCATTACCACCATTGTTTTTACCCCATGTATTATTTTAACAAAATTACTGAACATTGCTCGACTTATTCCAACATTCATTTTAACATCTTGAGAACGACAACAAAAACGTTTTGAAAACTTGATCGAATTTATGAAGAAACTCGAGTAACAATGCAGTTGAAGGTTTTCAAAGTGTATTCCTTCCGATTTGAGGGATAAGATGATATATCTTATCCGGAAACATTTATTTATTTTTTTTTCAGGTGTGCCGAAATTAATCCGCGGCGACATGATCAAACAGGGAGCCTGTGTTATCGATGTGGGCATGTCGAGACTGATAGACGAATCAACAAAAAAAGCTTATTTCGTAGGCGACGTTGATTTTGACGGTTAGTTAGTTGACTAAGTCGGTATATCGTAGAAAATATATAAAGTTTTTGTGTTGCTCTTTTCGTATAATTATATTTCTGAAATTCTAGACAATATTGCAGAATATAAGAGAGGAAAAAATCTATTTTAATATACCTGTTTTGTGGTCTGCGACGGTTCGAATACTGTAGGTTCGTGATGTTTCTGTCTCCTCTCTCGCTGCGGTTTGGTCTTTTGCTAGACTGCGGTTTGTCGGCCGCTCGCCATCTTCAGTAGCGCTGTGTTACTGTCACTGTTAGCACTTTGGATGTTTTTTTGGGGCATCCTCACTGCCCACTGTCACTTTCACATGTACTGTGCACGAACCTACAGAAAAAATCTATCTATTATTGTGGCTTATAATAATGGTAATTTGAAGTCGTACATATTTATATAAGATATAAATATTGATCTTAATATATTAGGGGTACGAAAAAATAATCAACATTTTTGCCTTTGGAATTCATTTTATTTTGCTAAAAAAGAAACTTTAATTATTAATCTACTTTATATTCACCGATATTATCGACAACTCTCTCCCACTTTTCCGGCATATTTTCGATTCCCCCTCTTGAAGAACTCCTCAAGACCGAAATACATCTTATCAAATTACTCGATTACTTTTGGGTACACCTAATAATACCTAATTATTTTCTTTCCTATTTATTTGTCTGTAGTTTTACAACGTAAACAGATAGTTGAATGACTATTTTTGTTGTCGTAGAGGCTGTTAAAGTTGCCGGACACGTTAGTCCAGTGCCGGGTGGTGTAGGCCCCGTGACAGTGGCGATGCTGCTGAAGAACACGTTCCGAGCGGCCTTCCTCCGACAGAACCGAATCTTTACCGGGCTCATTTAAAATCGCACACTCGTGCACCCGATACCATTCAAGCGTCCAGGCTGTATTTTACCATCCGCCAGTATTATTATGTTGTCTTTCCTAAACTCCGTTTATTTATTCCAATTTATCCCTAGGGAAACCGTGGTTCAGGATGAAAATTATATTATAAATGGTATACGGTAGTATTAACAGTGAACAGAATTGGTAGTATTTAGTGTGTTTATTTCTGTATACAATATATTGATTTAAACTTCTTGTTTATGATCAGCTGTTAGAACTTATTTTATTTAAATATAACCTACCAAGCACATTTTTTTATTATTCAAAGAAACATGTTTTATTTCGAGATTTTTTCCATTTTCTAAATAAAAATATTTTATTTATTACATTGTCTCCTCCATTCGATTAGGCAATATATTGATGTTAAATTTTTGTAAACATAGCATTCTACCATTTGTTTATGTCTTATTATAATTTATTTAGTTCAAATATATTTAGGTTGCAGTATTGTTATATTTGAATGTATAATATATCGAATATGGTGTTTTATGTGTCAAGCTCTATTGAGATTTACATTTATATTGATTCCAAATTTTATCTCAATACAATTCAAAGCCATGAAAAAATTGAAAAACATTATTACCTTGGCTAAGAATATCTACCATTTATTTATGTCTTATAATTTATTTAGCTGTCAAATATTAATGTTGTGAGCAGAAAATTCTATCATTGTAGATATAATGTAGTATTTATATCAATATGAAATATCAATATTTATATTCGAGATTATGGTTTTAAGGCTACTATTTAGAATTGCATAGTATATAAAATTGTATACATCAGATCCTGGAATTTTTCTACAATTGCTAATTTGAATTAATTTTAATCATTTAATTCGCCCTATAAAATGGAAAATTGGCAGTCTCCCATGGCCCCACGTATTGACCAATATTTGTATATAGCTTTTCGATGTCCTAGGAATATTTATTGAAAAATAAATCCATTTGTATACTGTAAAATTAGGTGTGGAAGGTTTGAAATTTGCTGGTCAGTATTTTTCTTTCAATTGCGATTTTAAATCGGTTCATTTTATATCGTGTGTACGCGATTTCAATTTTGCCGTGTTTTGGCATAGATTTCAAGTGGGTCAAAAATAAAAAAAGAGAGAAGAAGGCGTCGGCCGTGATATTATTTTGCGCCGAAACAATTTTCTAACAATTAAAGATTTATTATTCCCCCCCCCGATATGCTGGAAGAAAAATATAAAACCGCCCCGCGGTGGGGGGGGGGAATGTATATACTGTCTGGAGTGTATACAAAATTAAATTCAACGTATAGAATAAAAAAACTCTATATTGCCGCAATCGGTGAATAGAATTCGAAAAACGCGAAATTTTGTAAAAGATTTTTTTTTTTTCTGTAATTGGAGGATATATTTAAAAAAAAATGAGAAAAATAAAATCGTATGACAGCTAACAACAGATACGTTCGCGAAATCTAGACGGCAGTGAGATTAGAGAATCGAATAACCGTCTATAGTGTGTGTGTGTGTGTGCACTTGTCGCGTAATGTGTCCGTGAGGTAATTCACATGTTTTCCAGCAATCTGTAATCGCAATTATGTTTTAATTATTGGAGTTTTTTTAAGGCGGATCGATGAAAAAAACCCCTCCAATTAGGTATGACACATTGAGCCGTTTAAAACGTACACGTCGATCCCCCCCCCGGCCCCCCCCCGTAAATGAAATTAATTGACGCGAGACCGATTCAATATCTTAATAAACACGTGTTAACAATTCCCGTTCTGAATACTTCAGGTTTTGTGTGCCATCGGAAAATAGTTGTGGGGGGCGCAGTAGATTGAAATAGGGGGAGAAAAGCCTTTTTGCGGCTTTGTTTATTTCTTTCTGGGGGTTGGGGGGGTGGTTTTTTTTTTCTTTTTGGCCCCCAGCCCGCTATCCACTCAAATATGTTTGGCCGGAATCCATAAAGATTTACCTTTTTTTTTTTTAATTACAGTTCCGTTAGAGATTCCGTCGGATAGACTGGAAAATTTGACTCGGAGGGCCCGTAATTACCATGGTTTTTTCGCCCCCGAAATATTTCTGTATCGGTTCGACTGTTGACTTGATGTCGCAACACATTTTCCGTCCGACCGAATGTCTTTGAATTGATTATTCTGTTTCCGGTCTACGCCAGAATTGAAACGGAATTATGGGGAAGAAGAAAGGACGCGAACAGCAATCATCGAACGCGCCAGCCGCCGTCGATTCTTCGGAATCGGGAGATGCTCAAGAACCGACCGTAAATTCCGCACCGGGTTCGTTAAATCTACAATACAATCCGTCGACGTATTATATCCCATTCGATTTAAATAACGACGGCGACCCTATTAATATTTACTCTCCGACGTTGGTCTCTCGAATCTAATACAGGTCCGAGTATCCATAAATACATCACAAGGTTGTTTGTTTGGATCGAAAATATAATTTGAAATTTTTAACATCCGGCGCATTCGGACACTATTCCGTATTTTGACACCTTATTATTATTGGGCGATTGTCGTCGTTTAATTTTAAAAATAAATTTTGAATAAACGCCCCAGATAGTAAAATACAAAATGCCGTATCGTATCAGTGTAACAGACTTCAGACTTGTTAAGCCGATCTAATCTATTCCTTAAGACGGTAATGAATTGTTATAGCTTGGAATTGTTTCGCGAAAACGAAACGCCGTCGTTCAACTCAACGTTGACTGTAACGTTCGTACACGTCGTTTTCGCGGACGTATTTCGCAAATATTATTTCGTTTATTTTCAAATAATCGTTGTGTCGAGGCCGCTCTATTCACTTACTATATCTTGTAATTTACTGAAAAAAAAAACACTGATCGCCAATTAATAGATTTTTTAGTAACGTTCCGTTATTAAACTAGTGCAAATTAGCGTCACCAGCTTTCACTCTATTAATGAAGATAATGTTAAAAATTTATTCGTTATTTTTTTTTTATAATTTCGAAAATAACTTATATCCAATTTACAAACCTTTATTTTAATCAAAAGTTGGGTCGATAGTATATTTAGCCAATTGTATATGTTATAGTCAATATCCTGTAATATTGTTTCGTTTTCGACAAATTGTCATTATCGAGAATCACCTTATTATGAGGTAAAACAGTCTAGGACTATTTTAAAATATAGTACATTTGTTAAAAAAAAATTAATTTTTATGATACATTTTTTTTTAGCGATATTTATTGCGATTCAGATTATATTCAAGATTATTTTCGTATAACAACATGTGTTAGACCAATAATAACTTATGTAGACTGTTAAGAATGTTATATTATTATCTCTTCTCTCACTTTTCCAACACTTTGTAATTAATATTTCATGCGTTGTCTATGCAAATTATTTGATGATACCCGAATCGAATATTAATGAATATGTTATAATTGCTATTTATATACATACACTACACACACATTTCCTTTCCAGAAAGTATTTTTTTGTTAACTGTTCTCTCGCTTCGTTCCTTCCGCATATATCTTATTTTTATGGTCGAAAGTTGTATCGAAAAATGATATTTTTATACCGCGATTTCGCGGTACGGTTTTCTTGCAGCAGAAATTTTGCGTCGTAATCGAAACCGATAATTTCATTTAGTGCGTTTAAAATCAATTCAGGAAACCGTTCGACTCGATAACATTGTATAAACGCGTCATTCGTCTACATACAAAATTGTATATTTGAATCATTACCGCGTCACGATTAGCGCTTATTGTAACAATACTTTGTGTTGTTTATGGCAATTTTTTTGGTTTCGTTTTAGCCAACAATAAGCCCGTATGTCAGCATGTGACGAGAGCTGTAGATATTAATAATCTTAAAAAGAATATCTCGGCATCCGAAAACCAGACTTGCGCCAGATGCATCAAGCTCGGAATTGTACCTGTATTGGTGAGTGCACATTTTTGTTTAGAATATTCATTAACCGAATAAATATTTCATGAAATTGTTTAGTCTATACGAAACAATAATACCGGTAAACAATTAAGTTTTGTTTAATTAATTAATGTTGGATATGAAGAGGTAGATAAATGTATTGGCACATTCACAAATATTTACATATATTTATTTATTTATAAGGAAAAATATTCATGATCAAGACAACCATGTAGCAATCTTAAATCTTGAAAGCGATTCAGCGCGTTATAGTTTCTATGTATACCATATTCTAATTGCACGAAAAATATTCAAAATATAACAAAAATATATATGACCGGTTTATTTTATACTACGTTTTTTCAAAATAGTTTTCCCAAAAGCTACTCACTTTTGAATTTTTGATATGGGAGAAATTTAGAACAATGACTACAATGACTTTTTGACATGAGTAAGTATTAAGAACATCAACAATTTTTTTATGTCGTTATAATTTATTTAGATCACATTACTATTTTTAATGAATTGTCGATGTTCGACTAGAATAATAATAAAGTACGCGACAGTAAATTATGTCTTATATCCTCTGGATTTTAAATAGATTTCTCGACGTTTTATAATTATACAATAATAATTAAAATTTAGTTGGATCCTGATCCATGGAATCAGTAAGAGTTGTGAAATGCTGGAAGCAGGCAACACTTGAGAGGAAATGGAAAAAAACCCCTTCCACAAACACAAGATAATTCATGGAATAGTCGGGGCTAACCGAGGTTCTTCCCCACGGTTAGCATTACGCCAACATATCGGTAATTGGTTGGCGATAATTGAATTATTTGAATTTTTAGGGCGACGGTACATGGTTTTGCCTGAGGTGTGGACACAGAGCGTGTTCACTGAAACACGCCGAAGAACATCACAAGGTACCACGGTCGGACTCGCATTGTTTAGCTATTCAGTTGCCCCCGTTCATCGTAAGGTGAGATATTTTCATTTATTTTGTGGAAAAAAAAAAAATACAAATCATCCCTATTCAACGATTTCCTAGAGACTACTCAGTCAGAAGCGAATCGGTATTTTTTTTTAAAAACCGACCCAATATTTTGATGCGAAGAAACCGTATAAATATTCGGCACTGGAAACGCTGAATGTTGTCGGATAATTTTGTACTCGTCGCGTACGCTGTACAGAAGAAGGAGTTAACGTAATGCAATTTAGGGGAACAAACTACCCCCAATATACAGAGCATACAGTCAGCTATATACTGGGGTTAGTATCCTCAATTTAGGGGAACAAACTACCCCCAATATACAGGGCATACAGTCGGCTATATACTGGGGTTAGTATCCTCAAGTTGGGGAACATACTACCCCAATATACAGAGCATACAGTCAGCTATATACTGGGATTAGTATCCTCAATTTAGGGGAACAAACTACCCCAATATACAGGGCATACAGTCAGCTATATACTGGGGTTAGTATCCTCAATTTAGGGGAACAAACTACCCCAATATACAGAGCATACAGTCGGCTATATACTGTGGTTAGTATCCTCAAGTTAGGGAACATACTACCCGACTATACAGAGCATACAGTCGGCTATATACTGGGGTTAGTATCCTCAATTTAGGGGAACAAACTACCCCCAATATACAGGGCATACAGTCGGCTATATACTGGGGTTAGTATCCTCAAGTTGGGGAACATACTACCCCAATATACAGAGCATACAGTCAGCTATATACTGGGATTAGTATCCTCAATTTAGGGGAACAAACTACCCCAATATACAGGGCATACAGTCGGCTGTATACTGGGGTTAGTATCCACTCAGGTTGGGGAACAAACTACCCGCCAACACATGGAGATGTATCTTCTCCAGATATTTAACTCTCCCTCCCTTCAAATCCCTTTAAAGGGATCCCCCTCAGAAGTGGTACAAGTGAGGCTGTTACACACACACACACACACACACACACACAGCTACACACAATATATATATATATATATATATATATATATATATATATATATACGTTTAAATGAGATCTTAAAATATTGTTACCGATCCGCTTTGGGTGGACACAATCGACGCCTCCTCAACCCTGAGTTATATATACATATATGATACTGAAATTTTATGCTAATACACATGTTTATATACAATAAAATATG
This sequence comes from Lethocerus indicus, assembly GCA_019843655.1. Lineage (NCBI taxonomy): Eukaryota > Metazoa > Arthropoda > Insecta > Hemiptera > Belostomatidae > Lethocerus > Lethocerus indicus. The sequence continues at coordinate 1,510,410 of JACDQD010000007.1, read as the reverse complement.
CCTATTACTACTTTGAAAAATAAAAATTTTTTTTCTTTTTTCCAATGAGGGACTGTCAAAATATATGTGTAACGTTTTTTTTCAGGTGTCACAACTGTAAAATGGAATTACCGGATGATTTCAATAAGAAGCTTAATTTCTGTATTACGAACCTGAAACAGATGCATATTAAAGGCCAACTGGATTTGAAAAGTGAACCTTCGAGTAAGTTTCGATACACTTTATTTAACAAATATGTATCATAATATTACTTCGAAGTTTTTTCTGCTATTCATTCCTTTATTTTGTATTATTTTCCGGTGAATGGTCTGTTGAGATATTACGTTAGGTTGTGTGGTAATTTTAATAAGATGTTTTTATGAAGTTTGATCTACCCGACATAAATTCAGATAAACGTTTGTCAATTGATTACTGTTTTATTTGAAATATCTCTACCTGTTACCTGTCATTTTGTTTCAAAACAGTAAATGCCATAAACTCCATTCATATTTAAAAAAAACATTTAAATAGATGATAAAGAAAACATTCAGGTGGTGTAGTTTATTATTTCATATAAATTGGAGATTGTGCTTTGAAAACATTCTTTTAATGAGACAATTCTTTCCATATTTCAAGGAATTAATACAATTTCCCTTTGACAAAGTTGGTTCAGATTTCGTAATGTCTTTTTTCTTTTTTTTTAATTTTTACCCGAATGTATATTCTTTTAATGTGAAGGTACCGATAATAAAGAGAAAGAGAAAGAAAACCAGACAGTAACGGAACTGAATTCGGAAGCAGTTGTTGAAAAGAAAAATGTAATTCCGAGAACACCTTTTCAACCTGCAGTTAGGGTAAGTTTTTCGTTTTTATTGTTAATTTCTATATTTACACAGGTGATAGATAGTATATTTAAGTTTAATAATACATAATCATTTCGTGTAAACTGCAATCAAATATACCACGTATTCGTTTATTTGAAATATCCGGTTAACACAAATGAGTGTAGTTTTTCATAAACGGTAATATTGATTTTCTTTGTTGAATATTGTCTATTGCTATCTTTGTATGGCATGCGATTACATGATGCGGATGGAAGATTTATGGAAAAAATTTATTGCGGAAGTTAATTTTCATAAGTCACACAATCAAGAACATATTTTAAATTCTTGACGAAATTTTATACTTAAATAAAAATTGCTTCTTGTAATTCAACAAACACTGACCTTCTATTTATTTATAATAGATGTGGAATCGGGCACATTATTTGTATAAACTGTTCATATTTATTATCTTTATCGTATCATATTTATTGGTTTTTTTTCTTTTTTTAGGGGTTAAGCAACCTTGGTAATACCTGTTTTTTCAATTCGGTACTGCAATGCCTGGCTCGTACTCCGAATCTGGTCGATGTCCTCAAGGAGATGAATGCTCCCGACCAGCCGATAGATATTACACTGAAGAGCGGCAAACATCTTGTAAGTCTGAAATGTTTCTATCAACTATCAAAATTGTACTTTGAATAATTCTAATTTTAAACATGTCAGTTAAACTTCAAGAGTTACAACATTAATAGTCAGAATGTTTTTTTAATACTAAGTATTTTTGTACTATATTCAAATATTTATTTCTAATTCAGTGTGTTTTCCATTCGGGTATAGACAAGTATAATTAAATATGAATTCAGTATTTATGTTTGGTTGAATTTGGCGCGGATAATGCCAATTCGTAATTTGCTTATTTTATTTTTGGGTGTATTAAATATTTTGCGCGTACACAATATATTTAAATTGTTCAAGGTCGGCAAATTGGACAAATGGGATACTCTGAGCGAGAGCCTCGTCGAGACGTTGGAAAGTCTGCTGTCGGCCGGCGGCGGCGGCGTCTTCTCGCCGTATAAATTGTTGAATTTGTTGAGGAAAAAGTGTCCCCAATTCGAAGGCTACGACCAGCACGATGCCCACGAATTGCTCAGACATCTTCTCGATGCCGTACGAACTAACGACCTGAAGGTACAGACGGGGAGAAATCGGTTGTTCTTATTTCATACACCTTCAAGTTTTCCCTTATTATTGTACGGAGCGTTTAATGAGTTTTCGCGCGAAATAAATTGTTCCGTTGTATTCTTGCTACGGCTAAGGACTCTGGACGTTCTGACCGGTTCAAATTTCATCGAGTTATGACATTAATTGTCAACGTTCAAATAACAGATTCGGCTTTTGTAGAGGTACCGAAAAGTGATGCTCGCCGAAATGGGACTGAGCAGCAAAGTGAACCCGCAGGAGGTGAGCGAAGAGAAGACGAAGCGGCTGAAACAGCTCGACCACGAAGTTTGCGAAGCCGTCACACTCGTACCGGAACACGTTTTCAAAGGCCTGCTCGTCAGCACGCTCGAGTGTCAAGAATGCAATTCGACTTCACAGTGCGTCGAGTCATTTCTCGATCTCAGTCTGCCCGTCATGTCGGAAAAAGTGAGCCGTATATATAGTCATTATTCTGTAGAATTTCCGATGTACACGCATAATATATCCCAAATGTACCACATTTAAACACTAGGAATGGCTTCTATTTCGTTAAATTGTATTTTCACTATTTATATTATAAGTTAATTCAAACAACTATAAGGCAATTTGAAATAATTAACCTTCGAAATAATTTTATATAATAATTATATAAAATTAGAAATTGGTAATATATATATATAGAAAACGTTACTTCTACAGGACTACATTGAGTAATGTTTACAGCAGGATACTATATATTGGGTCGGCTAATAAGTAATGGACGTTTCTTGGCACTCCATTTCAATGATCTTAAAATTATAAAAAAATTACGGTCGACGAAAAAAATCTCATATACTATCTTATAGAGAAAAGAAAGCTCTTTCGAATAACAATAAAACAGTATGCCAAAACACTTTTTTATTCGCGCGCTAATTCAAATTGAAAAAAAAAAACGGCCATTACTTATTAGCCAACCCGATATTTCATAAGCCGTATTTGAAAATTTATATTTTTGTTATAGCCCAGTGGTCCGATTATTTCCTTCTACGAAAATAAAAACCTACGTTCACTTCTAACCGTACAGTTTCTCTTCTCAATGCCTAAAATTTCTTATTTCTAAATTATTTTTTTTGTAATTCGTAATTTCTTTTTAAAGCCTCAACCGCCCTACTGTAGGCGTAAAAATAACAGTTCCGCCGTCGCGATGGAGGAAAAGGGCGGATCCCAGATGTCGAAACACCAATTGAAAAAGGAGAGGAAAATGGCGAGGAAAAACAAGGGCAAGAAACATGCGGGAGTTTCCAACAATAGGAAAGATCCCTCTCACCAGCCCGAACCGACTATACCGGAAAATGATGAGAAAGGTAGTAACAATTCAATTTCGACACGGAACAATTTATAACTGGAAATAATTAAAAATGTTTAAACTCTCAAAGATGCAATGAAATTGGCACATTTGCGTGGCAGTCAATAGTTTTTAAATGTAGATTCCTGTCGAATTGTATTATTCGCGCTTTACTAGTGACAGTTATCATATAATACGGTTTGATGGAATTCTTCTGAAAAAGAAAATTTATAATTTGCGTACACCACATTTTGTCGATTCAGTTACAAAAAGTAGTTACATGACAAAGTGAAGCACTGCGATAGCAGAATAGACGTCGTTCACAAATTTGATCAAAATGTTGCGATAAAACCGGTCGTTGATCGTAGGAAGTGATGCAGAGGGGGATATCGAAGACAACGAGGACGCGGGCTGCTGTGAAGATAAGAGGCACGAGTCTGGCTACAGTTCTGAGAAACTGGGAGGCTCTGTCAGGGAGACGCCGTCGGTCAGTTCTGCCTCAGACTCTGCGAGGGCCAGCCCTTCGAGCATTACAGTCCATCTGTATCCGCCACTTCCGTTGGACACCATCAACGGCCAACAGTCGACACAGCCGCTAGAAGAGAGGCCGCCAATACCATTGCCGCCCCCCGACCATATTCCTTGTCTCTCTCTATCGTCGTTCGAACAGAGCCCTCCTATACCTTTCCCGCCTCCCGAACCCCTCTCCCCGTCTCCCTCTCCCTCTGAAGAGCGACCTCCCGCACTTCCGCCCCCTTCGGAAATGACACCCTCCGCACCTTTCCCGCCCCCCGGACCCCTCTCTCCCTCCCATTCTGAAGAGCACCCTTCCTCGCCCCCCTCTCCGTCGCAGTCACTGCAGCGGCCTCCCGTACCTCCGCCTCCTCACGAAACCGGCCCTATATCTTTTCCGCCTCCCGAACCCCTCTCTCCGTCCCCTTCTGAAGAGGGACCTTCGGCACCTTTCCCCACCTCGGCTCCCGCGCCGAAGCAGACCGTTTCTTCTCCGCCTTCCGAACACCGACCTTTGCCCCCTCCTGAAAACAGAGCGCCGATACCTTTGCCGCCTCCGGAAACAACCCCCTCCGTTCTCCCTTCGCCTTTAGATCGAAGACCTCCCATGCCGTTACCCGTCGAAGACGCGTCTCTTAAATTCGAGCCCTCCTCTGACTGTCGTCCGGCGAAGGGCTGTACATCTGCAGTGGCCTCCCTCCCATCAAGCGAGTTCCGCAGAGGCTTCGCTATCGGATAGGACTAGGATACGACTGGACTTTAGAGCAGGACGCTGCGGAAAGTAAAAAATATCAAACGGAAACTTTGTCGAAGCCCGAATTGAACTGTATCGACGGTATTCCGGAAGAAACTAACGTACAAGAAAAATTTCATCCTGACGGATCGCCAGATTTAAGTAAACTACTTCTGAGGAACTCGAAATATCCCGAACTGAAAGTGAAAATTAGGAGTGGGCTCGACGTAATGAAGGAGGATCCCAATTGGAAGGAAAGGCTGAACAAATTTCGAAACTGGTCGACGGAACCGGACAAATCCGGAAAGTGCGCATCGAATAAGAAAGTCGAACAGACTGTCGAAAGCAGGTTTATTACGGAATTCAGATTGTTTAATATCGGGGAAGGAAACTGCGGCGCGGATGAAGAGGTGCGATATCGGTCCGAAGGAGTTATGGGCGGAGAAGGAGGAGACGCGGATATTAATAAGAGCCAACTGCAGAGACCGACCGTACTGCAGCCTCTCAACACCGACGGCGCCGGCAAGGGCAAAAGGAACAAAAAGGAGAAACCGAAAGAAGAGAAGGACGCAGTTACGAATGACGATAAGCCGGTACAGAGTGATATTGGCGACGAAAAAGAAGGCGTTCAATTTCCGACCGTGTTCCACGTAAGCCGAATAGCGGAAGGAGTTTTGGCTCACGTGAGCGCCTACCTGCAGAAGGAAAAGGATAGCGAAGCTTCGAAAGACGAGGAAGGGTCGAAGGAAGAGGAGGGCGGTTGCGAGGCCGGCTGTCTGCCGCCGCCGCCTCCCGTAGGCGACGTCGAAGAGGAAGGCTGTCTGAACATCGACAGGTTGTACGACGCCAGACCGGCAGAACCGACCGACGTTCCTTCTACGCTCGACGGCGACGACATCGTCATCGAACCTATGGGAGGTTACAGCGAGGGCGACGGTTTTAAAATGACAGCGGTCAAGCCGGACAACGGGGAGGAAGGGCGCGGGGGTAAGAAGAACGCGGCGAGGAGTAACGGAGGGACGGTGGACGACGAAGGGCTCGGCCTCAACGAAGAGGCCGCCGAAGAAACAAAATCGTCGAAAGGGCCAGAGCGTCCTTCGGTACCGTCGACCGGTACACCGGCGTCCAGGTATTTGCACGAAGAAGGCGACTGTTCCGTTCTTACCTGCCTCAACCAGTTTACAAGTATTGAACTCATGACGGGCAATAACAAAGTCGGTTGCACCACTTGTACAGCCAGGATGCACAAAGGTAATAATAACGCTATAATAATATCCGATTGAAACTAGTTTCAATTCATTGTTAGTCGAGCACCAAATAACTCGAGAACATTAAAGAAAAGTAGCGATATTTTACATAATTATATGGTCGTTTTCTATAGTTTTAGTTTTCAAATTACTGTTGATTTGATACTAAAAGTGATTATTGCAGGTAGCAAAGACGGGAAAACGGTCTATACGATGTCGACCAAACAACTGTTGATCAAGAGAGTGCCACCCGTGCTGATATTGCACTTGAAACGTTTTCAAGTTCAGATGTACTCGTTCAGAAAGTTGTCGAGGCACGTCTCGTTCCCGATCGTCCTCGATCTGGCGCCGTTCTGCGTTGATTCTGATAAATTGTCCGAGGTAATACGAATTGAAACGGAGGGAAATCGAACGGTAATAATCGATTAAATAAATCGAGAATGTATTTGGCAATTATTCGTAAATGGCGATGAAAAGTGTCGGCCACATTCGTGGCGCGTATCCTTCAGAAATTGTCCGTTATACGTTGAAACAGATTGTATAATTTTTCGGCTCGCAGTTTTACAATCGGTGTAACGGAGCGAAATTCATCCAGTTGCGAAATAAAAAAATATTACATTTACTACTGTACCGTATATACTTGTACAATTTTTTTTCGAGCGGTTTGAAATTAATTTATTTATTCGTTCGATACGCAGGGAGACGAAGAGAGGCCGCTACTGTACAGTCTGTACGGCGTCGTGGAACACAGCGGAACTTTTAACGGCGGCCACTACGTCGCTTACGTCAAGGTAAAGTGATACGATAACAATTTAAAGGTAGTAAAAAAGTTTTATTACCCTCGACTGTATCCATTGTATGGAGCAATGACGATAGGAATAAGGTGAAATAATAAAAATGAAAATTACTACTTAGTAGGCTGCATTTATGTGCGCGTATTCGAGACATAAAAAATGAGATGAACGAATGAAAATCATGTAATTAAAATTGAGGCAAGAATGAGAGTAGCTTCTCGCCGAGGTTCGGTCTTCGACGGACCGCGATGTTGTTTCGCCATTCGCCGTCTTCAGTAGCGCTCTGTTAGTCGCTGTCGGGCGGGGGGCACTAGTGCATGTTTTTCGGGCAAAGTGACGGTGGGCAGCGAGGACGGGCCCCTAAACACGTCCCAAAGTGCTAACTGAACACAGCGGTGCTACTGAAGACGGCGAGCGGTCGAAACAACCCTCGCGGTCCGGCGAAGACCGAAACTCGGCGAGACAGAAACATCACGAACCTACCTTTTATCAACGCGTTCAAACAAATTTGAAACTAAAATTGATAAAAAAATATATATTATCACCGTGTTTAATCGATATGAAACTCGGTAAGTGTGGCAATCTGATGGATTTTTTTTTTGATTTTTTCTTTTTTCTTTTTTGTACCCCGTCAGGTGGATGATAACGGCAGTGACGAAAGGCGATGGTACTGCATCAGCGATTCTCACGTCTTGGAAGTTACGGAATCTCGCGTGTTGAGCTCTCAGGCGTACCTCTTGTTCTACAGGCGGATGTCGACTGGTCGCGCGCCGTAAATACGCCGTAAATACGCCGTAAATCGAACGCCGTTACAAATTTCTCGTCTACACACACCGAAAAAGACCGTGCGAATCACGCTCATCCTTTCCCTAATATATATTTACATATGTTGTATTACACGCGTACAACGTATGTATATATAAAATGGTACATTGATGATGATGATGATGATGATGATTGATGAAAAAAAATATATATCTCCTGTCTTGTATATTACAAGTGTAATAATTGACTGTATAAAGAGAGAAAACGAATGTCGGAACGAAATATGAGAACAATGAGGAAGACAACAACAAAATATTTCGATTTTTTTTTTTTTATTTTATTGTTCATTTTACATTTGTTTTGATAAAACTGATGGATTATTAATTAACGATTTATAATTGGTAATTAATTAATTGTGCGATTTAAAGACTGGAAAGGATGGGGGGGGGCGTTATATACCGGTTTTGTGTATTTTTGTTGCGTTGTATTTTATTTTTTTTTATTTTTTTTTTTGTTTTTATGTGTATAGGAAAAAATGAAAACTAATGCGGGACTCTGTAACTATAACGTGTGTGTCTTTTATACAATTTCCGATATTATCGTCCGATAATTTAGGAAAAATTGGAATATTATTATTATTATTATTATTATTGATTATAGCGAAAATGTAGCCGATATTTAAATTAAGGTGTACTGGTCATTTTTAGTTCGTTTTTCCGGAAAGTATTTATTTCCGCGAAGGTACTATTTAACTAGATCTTAAAATTCCTATACTGTGAAATGACTGAATACCAAAATGAAGAATAATTTGTTGAATAAAAATAATTTTAAACTGAACAAGAAGGGATTTTTATGATGTATCTCGTCCGATTTGTTCTTGTTTATTATTTTTTAAATTTCTTTTCAAAATCATTTTATTTCTAGGATCAACTATCTTTGTGTCGGTGATTTTTCTTTTTTCTTTTTACTTTTTTATACTCTATAAATTTAAATTATTATAGGCCCATTATTATAACGCAGCATCACTGTCGGTTCAGTTATCCAATATATATATATATATATATATATATATATATATATATATATATGTGTTAATAACACATTTTATGGATGTTAAATGTTATCGAGAAAATAATTATAATGTATTTTACGAACGCAACAAAAAGTGTTCGACTCCGCGAAACAATTTTGTCCGTTCGGAATAATGAATTCTTAGATTTCGTTCTCCTACTGAAGACTAATAAATAAATATTACTTAAAAAAAAAGTAATTTATACGTCAGTATTAACGAATTGATCACGAAGGGGTGTTCAAATACAAAGCGAAATTTGAAAGAATATTTCATTGCAAAATATTTTCATCCACCGTTTTCCCCGTTGAGTTGTTGATTTTGAGATTTTGTATCGCGCCATCCGAATACGCACCGTTATTTATTCGTTGTTGATGAAAATACAATGTTTTACGATAGGAATCGTTATTGTGTAAACGGAAGATAATGGGAACGGAATGTTACAGTCGTAAAATCGGCGGTTTTAAGTCGAATTTTTAAAAAAAAAGTTTCCGTAATTAAGTCTATATAAGCGATAAGTTTTTGTACATTGTTGAAATGGCTATATTTTGTCAGCAATTTTCGAAGGTTTTTTTTTTTTCTTTTCTTTCTCAATGAAACTTTCTTTTGAATTGAGTATATTTTTCGAATCGAGAAAATATAGTTTGTAAAGGCCTAAAAAATATCGTAACTAATGTCTTATCTGTGATGGGTTTTATTATCAGCTAGATTAGAATAGTTGAAAATTTTAGAAGAAAGCGAAATATATAAATTTTATTAAGAAATTTGACTCGATTTAACTCTCCGTACGATGAGGGAGGAGGAGGAGGCTTCGTTACAACTTTGGCAAAATCAAATTCTCAATTACATTTGAAAAATCTTTAATCGTCGCTGTAAGTTTAGAACTGGTATATTCACAGAGGTACCGGCGGTAATAATACTTTAAGTAAGTACCTTAAGGTTAAATTAATTAAGGTATTTCATAGTGTGTTATTTTATTAAATATTTTGTAAATGTCAATCATTATATATCTCTACTGAGTGTGTCAAGACTATTGATGTGGGTATTTATTGAAAAAAAAAAATAATAAAATAAAAATATTTTGGATGTGTCCTCATTCGATGAAATGAATTCATAATTCATAAAAAAAATAACTGTGTGTTCAAATTCTGTCTTTATGTAAAGCAGAACACTTTGCCGAGTGCTCGAAAAAATTATTTATTGACCGATCAATTTGTGCAATAGTATAAATAAAACGGTATATCCCATTCTGTGGCCCTTAATGTACACAGATTATAAGAAAAACTAATGTTTTTTTTTGAGAAATCTTCGATTTTTCTACTTTCTTTTATAGGGCAAGAACTTTCTCAACTGGGGGGGGGGGAAATTTTTTCAATTTTTGAAAAAAAAAAAAACCACTTCGTACCCAATTTTTCATTAAGAAACCACATTTAACGCCGTATTTAGTCTGTTTTTGATACTTTAAGGCCTATGAACATTAGCGCAATTTGGTTTTTAGGCGCAAAACGGTATTTTGTCGACTGTAAACAAAATTTGAAGCAAACAAAAATTAAAAAATACGGTTTTCAGACAAAAATCGACCCACAAATGTTGTTTTTAGGGCCAAAAATTGGGTTTTTTTTGGCGAAAAACCGCATTTTCGCCGATTTTGCGCCTAAAAACTCAATTTTTGGGCCTAAAAGCCGCATTTTAGAGCTGATTTTGCGCCTAAAAACCGCATTATTGGCCCGATTTTGGACCTACAAACTGTATTTTTGGGCCGTTCTTCGGCCCAAGAACGGCATTGCCCGATTGTGCACCGAAAAATAGAGTTTTTAGGCGCAAAATTGGCCCAAAAAATAGGGTATTTAGAACGAAAAATAGAGTTTAGACGGAAACATGGTTTATTTAGGTGCAAAATTGGCCCAAAAATGCTATTTTTAGGGGCACAATCGGCCAAAATATGCTGTTTTTTTGGCCCAAAAATGCGGTTGTTATGCCCAAAATCGGCTCTGAAATACGGTTTTTAGTACGAGAAATTTTTTTTTTAGGCACAAAAATGCCGTTTTAAGGCGCAAAACCGGCCCAGAAATGTTTGTAGGCCCAAAATGTAGTTTTAGGCGCAAAATCGGCACAAAATGCGGTTTTAGGTCGAAAATGGTGTTTTAAAGGCCAAAATTTTTAGGCCTAAAATCCCCAAAAATTGTTTTTAGGCCAAAACCCAATTTTTGGCCTAAAACCCAATTTTGGGCCAATTTGTGCTTAAAAACCCATTTCGGCCCAAAACCGCATTTTTGGACAATTTCTCGCCAAAAATCCACATTTTTTGGACCAATTATGTGCCTAAAAACCGCATTTCTGGGCCAATTTTGTGCTTAAAAACCCCATTTTCGGCCTAAAAACCCTATTTTTTGGCAAATTTTTGAGCCTAAAAACCCCATTTTTTGGCCTAAAAACCGCATTTATGGGCCAATTTTGCTCCTAAAATCCCATTTTGGGCTAATGTTGCGCCTAAAACCGCATTATTGGCCGAATTTTGCGCGTAAAAACCCTATTTTTTGCCCGGAAAACCTCATTTCAGAGCCGTTTTTGGCCTTAAAAACCGAAATTTTGGGCCGATTTAGCGCCTAAAAACCGCATTTTTCGCCTAAAGACCGCATTTTTGGGCCTAAAAACTGCGAAAAATGGTATTGTTAGGGTCAACATTGGCCCAAAAAGGCGGTTATTAGGCGTAAAATCGTTCCAAAAATGAGGTTTTTAGGCGCAAATATGCAGTTTTTATTTCAAAAATTCCCTCAGAATTTGCCCATATTTGGTCCACAAGTGTACAAAAGTGAGTTACACTTGCCCCTGAAAGGAGAGCTAAAAAATCGAAAATTTTCGAAATTTCAAAAATTTGTACAGAATAAAATTTGCCCATATGCCCATTCGGTCCACAAGTGTACAAAAGTGAGTTACACTTGCCCCTAAGGAGAGCTAAAAATCGAAAATTTTCGAAATTTCAGAATTTGCCCATATTCGTCAGAATTTGCCCATATTTGGTCCACAAGTGTACAAAAGTGAGTTACACTTGCCCCTAAAAGGAGAGCTAAAAATCGAAAATTTTCGATTTTTCAGAAATGTCGTCAGAATTTGCCCATATTCCCACCACAAGTGTACAAAAGTGAGTTACACTTGCCCCTAAAAGGAGAGCTAAAAAATCGAAAATTTTCGATTTTTCAGAAATGTCGTCAGAATCGTCCCATATTCCCACCACAAGAATTTGCCCATATTCACTTGCCCTCAAAGGAGAGCTAAAAATCAAAATTTTCGATTTTTCAGAAATGTCGTCACAAAAGAATGAGTTGCCCATATTCCCACCACAAGTTACAAAAGTGAGTTACACTTGCCCCTAAAAGGAGAGCTAAAAATCGAAAATTTTCGATTTTTCAGAAATGTCGTCAGAATTTGCCCATATTCCCACCACAAGTGTACAAAAGTGAGTTACACTTGCCCCTAAAAGGAGAGCTAAAAAATCGAAAATTTTCGATTTTTCAAAAATGTCGTCAGAATTTCCCATATTCGGTCACCACAAGTGTACAAAAGTGAGTTACACTTGCCCCTAAAAGGAGAGCTAAAAAATCGAAAATTTTCGATTTTTCAAAAATGTCGTCAGAATTTGCCCATATTCCCACCACAAGTGTACAAAAGTGAGTTACACTTGCCCCTAAAAGGAGAGCTAAAAAATCAAAATTTTCGATTTTTCAGAAATGTCGTCAGAATTTGCCCATATTCCCACCACAAGTGTACAAAAGTGAGTTACACTTGCCCCTAAAAGGAGAGCTAAAAAATCGAAAATTTTCGATTTTTCAGAAATGTCGTCAGAATTTGCCCATATTCCCACCACAAGTGTACAAAAGTGAGTTACACTTGCCCCTAAAAGGAGAGCTAAAAATCGAAAATTTTCGATTTTTCAGAAATGTCGTCAGAATTTGCCCATATTCCCACCACAAGTGTACAAAAGTGAGTTACACTTGCCCCTAAAAGGAGAGCTAAAAATCGAAAATTTTCGATTTTTCAGAAATGTCGTCAGAATTTGCCCATATTCCCACCACAAGTGTACAAAAGTGAGTTACACTTGCCCCTAAAAGGAGAGCTAAAAATCGAAAATTTTCGATTTTTCAAAAATGTCGTCAGAATTTGCCCATATTCCCACCACAAGTGTACAAAAGTGAGTTACACTTGCCCCTAAAAGGAGAGCTAAAAAATCGAAAATTTTCGATTTTTCAAAAATGTCGTCAGAATTTGCCCATATTCCCACCACAAGTGTACAAAAGTGAGTTACACTTGCCCCTAAAAGGAGAGCTAAAAAATCGAAAATTTTCGATTTTTCAAAAATGTCGTCAGAATTTGCCCATATTCCCACCACAAGTGTACAAAAGTGAGTTACACTTGCCCCTAAAAGGAGAGCTAAAAAATCGAAAATTTTCGATTTTTCAAAAATGTCGTCAGAATTTGCCCATATTCCCACCACAAGTGTACAAAAGTGAGTTACACTTGCCCCTAAAAGGAGAGCTAAAAAATCGAAAATTTTCGATTTTTCAAAAATGTCGTCAGAATTTGCCCATATTCCCACCACAAGTGTACAAAAGTGAGTTACACTTGCCCCTAAAAGGAGAGCTAAAAAATCGAAAATTTTCGATTTTTCAGAAATGTCGTCAGAATTTGCCCATATTCGGTCCACAAGTGTACAAAAGTGAGTTACACTTGCCCCTAAAAGGAGAGCTAAAAAATCGAAAATTTTCGATTTTTCAGAAATGTCGTCAGAATTTGCCCATATTCGGTCCACAAGTGTACAAAAGTGAGTTACACTTGCCCCTAAAAGGAGAGCTAAAAAATCGAAAATTTTCGATTTTTCAGAAATGTCGTCAGAATTTGCCCATATTCCCACCACAAGTGTACAAAAGTGAGTTACACTTGCCCCTAAAAGGAGAGCTAAAAAATCGAAAATTTTCGATTTTTCAGAAATGTCGTCAGAATTTGCCCATATTCCCACCACAAGTGTACAAAAGTGAGTTACACTTGCCCCTAAAAGAGCTAAAAATCGAAAATTTTCGATTTTTCAGAAATGTCGTCAGAATTTGCCCATATTCCCACCACAAGTGTACAAAAGTGAGTTACACTTGCCCCTAAAAGGAGAGCTAAAAAATCGAAAATTTTCGATTTTTCAGAAATGTCGTCAGAATTTGCCCATATTCCCACCACAAGTGTACAAAAGTGAGTTACACTTGCCCCTAAAAGGAGAGCTAAAAAATCGAAAATTTTCGATTTTTCAGAAATGTCGTCAGAATTTGCCCATATTCCCACCACAAGTGTACAAAAGTGAGTTACACTTGCCCCTAAAAGGAGAGCTAAAAAATCGAAAATTTTCGATTTTCAAAAATGTCGTCAGAATTTGCCCATATTCCCACCACAAGTGTACAAAAGTGAGTTACACTTGCCCCTAAAAGGAGAGCTAAAAAATCGAAAATTTTCGATTTTTCAAAAATGTCGTCAGAATTTGCCCATATTCCCAAACAAGTGTACAAAAGTGAGTTACACTTGCCCCTAAAGGAGAGCTAAAAATCGAAAATTTTCGATTTTTCAAAAATGTCGTCAGAATTTGCCCATATTCCCACCACAAGTGTACAAAAGTGAGTTACACTTGCCCCTAAAGGAGAGCTAAAAATCGAAAATTTTCGATTTTTCAGAAATGTCGTCAGAATTTGCCCATATTCCCACCACAAGTGTACAAAAGTGAGTTACACTTGCCCCTAAAGGAGAGCTAAAAATCGAAAATTTTCGATTTTTCAAAATGTCGTCAGAATTTGCCCATATTCCCACCACAAGTGTACAAAAAGTGAGTTACACTTTGCCCCTAAAGAGAGCTAAAAATCGAAAATTTTCGATTTTTCAAAAATGTCGTCAGAATTTGCCCATATTCCCACCACAAGTGTACAAAAGTGAGTTACACTTGCCCCTAAAAGGAGAGCTAAAAAATCGAAAATTTTCGATTCTTCCAGAAATGTCGTCAGAATTTGCCCATATTCCCACCACAAGTGTACAAAGTGAGTTACACTTGCCCCTGGAGAGCTAAAAATCGAAAATTTTCGATTTTTCAAATGTCGTCAGAATTTGCCCATATTCCCACCAACAAAGTGTACAAAGTGAGTTTCGCCCCTAAAGGAGAGCTAAAAATCGAAAATTTTCGATTTTTCAGAATGTATCAGAAATTTGCCCATATTTCCTGCACCACAAGTGTACAAAAGTGAGTTACACTTGCCCTAAAGGAGAGCTAAAAATCGAAAATTTTCGATTTTCAGAAATGTCGTCAGAATTTGCCCATATTCCCACCACAAGTGTACAAAGTGAGTTACACTTGCCCCCTAAGAGAGCTAAAAAATCGAAAATTTTCGATTTTCAGAAATGTCGTCAGAATTTGCCCATATTCCCACCAATAAGTGGTACAAAGTGAGTTACACTTGCTCCCTAGGAGAGCTAAAAATCGAAAATTTTCGATTTTTCAGAACGTCGTCAGAATTTGCCCATATTCCCACCATTCAATAAGTGTACAAAAGTGAGTTACACTTGCCCCTAAAGGAGAGCTAAAAAACAAAATTTTCGATTTTCAGAAATGTCGTCAGAATTTGCCCATATTCCCACCACAAGTGTAAAAGTGAGTTACACTTGCCCCTAAAGAGAGCTAAAAAATCGAAAATTTTCGATTTTTCTGCAGGTTTCGCCGTCAGAATTTGCCCATATTCGTCCACAAGTGTACAAAAGTGAAATCGCACCTCTAAAGATGAGAGAAAAATCGAAAATTTCCGATTTTTCAGAAATGTCGTCAGAATTTGCCCATATTCCACCACAGTATGTAAAAGTGAAGCACTTGCCCCTAAAGAGCTAAAAAATCGGTTTCGATTTTTCAGAAATGTCGTCAGAATTTGCCCATATTCCACACACAAGTGTACAAAAGTGAGTTACACTTGCCCTAAAAGAAGAGCCAAAATCGAAAATTTTCAAATTTTCCGCGTCGTCAGAATTTGCCCATATTCCTACACAAGTGTACAAAAGTGAGTTACACTTGCCCCTAAAGGAGAGCCAAAAATCGAAAATTTCGATTTTTGAAATGTCGTCAGAATTTGCCCATATTCACCACAAGTGCAAAAGTGAGTTACACTGTCTCCCTAAAGTGAGAGCTTTCAAAAAATCGAAAATGATTTTCAGAAATGCCGTGAATTTGCCCATATTCCCACCACAAGGTACAAAAGTGAGTTACACTTTGCCCCCTAAAGAGCTAAAAATCGAAAATTTTCGATTTTCAGAAATGTCGCCAGAATTTGCCCATATTCCACCACAAGTACAAAAGTGAGTTACACTTGCCCTAAAGGAGAGCTAAAAAATCGAAAATTTTCGATTTTTCAGTAAAATGTCGTCAGAATTTGCCCATATTCCCACCACAAGTGTACAAAAGTGAGTTACACTTGCCCCTAAAGAGAGCTAAAAATCGAAAAATTTTCGATTAGAAATGTCGTCAGAATTTGATCCATATACATTCACA